>JBBBVM010000739.1:1200000-2400000 GCA_037355625.1 Petunia x hybrida | reverse complement strand
CACGACAAACAAAAAAATAGCCTGAGGGCTGATATTTGATGTAATCCTATCTCGACTAGAAAGTACTCCAAGTCTCCTCCTACCGTTCTCACTGGAGTCTTGGCTTCATCGTACATGTCATCAATCGCTCTAATGTATGCCATATGTATACCTCTAGATGTCAAACACCTCCCTAAAACGTCACTTAGCTTGAAACTATGTCGTATGCCTAGGTCATTGAACACCATAGTATACACTCTTTTCTTATCCTTATACCGTTCTACCTATCTCCTTAAAAGATGAAACATTTGAAATTGAGAAATTTTATCTTCTTTTAAAATTTTTGTGGTTAACTTTTGAGAAATAAAGAGTCTCGTTTTTGCCATTATCCCTGATGGAGCTCAAATATGATTAAATTTGAACGATAGTAAAAAATTCAGGGATAAATTTAGACACTCTTTTCTAAATAATTTGGACACATAGGGGTCGTTTGGTTGGCGGGATTGGACTAATAGTCCCGAGATTAAATTTGGGACTAAATAAATCCCATGTTGGTTGTTGGGATTAGCTAAGTTGGGAGAGCTTTTATCCCAAAATCATGGGATTAACAAATCCCATATAGGAGGTGGGTTTATTTATCCCACTTTTAGTCCAAATTTTAATTCCGGGATTTGTAATCCCGGGATTATCCACTTTGAACCAAACGACCCCATAGAGTTTACCGTTTCGCGCTATAATTCCGTTGATGGCAAAGGAAAATACGATTTGCTTATAACAAAAATATAAATGATTTAAAATTGCACAAGGATAAAATTGAACAATTTCGAAAGAGTAAGTTTTGACTTTTTCCAATAAATTAATGAAGGAACAGTTGGAAATTGTTGGTGCAAAGAGTGTGTGGCGAATGTAAGAGCATGTTAATAATCAATTAAACAAATCAAGATTATTGCATCACTATTACTAGTGGACTATTTAGTTTCTAGTAATAGCCCGTCTTCCTACATTAGTAATTAATGGGGTAAATCAATTTGAACTCCTATTTCATTTATATATCACTGCTTGCCCATAATCGCAATCTCTATTCGTAGCCGGTTATAATTAAGGATTAGAATTTGGGGTCGAACTATATATGCATAGAGTGGGATTAGTCTATTTAGTTAATCTATTTAACCATAAATATTACATGCTGGAAGGGCCATCAAGAACGTTATGTTTGAGTATTAAATTAATTTCCAAAAATCTTTAGACCTCAATAGGCCTACGAAGATATCTTTCTTTATAAGAACACGAATAAATTGGTAAATAACTAATTCATGAAGAACTTAACGTATTTGGAAGGAGGGAGCTAGGAAGTAAGAGACTGAAATTTGGTGTTTAACAAGAAACAAGAAACATTTTTATTTTATGTTTAGATGTTTGCCAGAAGATGCAAAACCATTTATTCATTTTCTAAATTGTTCTAATAAAAAGACAATAATTAAATTAAGATGTCTATTATAGTCATTAGAAAAAGTAAATTAATTGATTGAAGCCTTTTGCAACAGTTTGTTCGTTCTAAACTATTTACCATATCCTTTTTTTCTTTTTCTTTTTTTGCTTAAAAGGCTTTAGTATTTTATTGAACGACAAGAAATTTAAAGAGAGTTATTACAAAATTAAAGGAACTGAACAGGGTGTTGCAAAGCGCCTATAGAAAAAGCAGTTGGGTTACAAAGGAGGAGGGGTTTCAAAATAAACAACATCCTGGTGCCAAACACCATCTAGTTAAATTTATAATTCAGAGTGCTCATCTTGTTCCATTTTCAAGGTGGAAGAGAAGAACAGGTTTCAGTGAAAATAGAGAGTAGAAAATTATTCCATGACAAGCTGCATAGGGAAGCCAAACAGAAACAAAGTAGATTAATTAATGGAAAACCGTGGAACATGGTGATGAGTAGTACTACTATTTACGTATCCTTACGGAGTAGGAAATGAATAGATTTCTTCTATCTTTAACTAAAAAATTCAAAAGTTTTGAGCCGGATCCTAAAAAAAATTACCAAAACGTAACGAGTGCTACGTGATGAGAAATCAGATTAGTTTAATTGGTGTAATTTTAAATCAGATAAGTAGTTAAAAAAACGATAACATAGTAATGAAGTAAAAAGTCAAATAAAAGTGTCAAGCTAATGTATATATATTTAATTATTTTAATTGAATATTGATCATTTAAGGATGAAAATTGAAGTTTTTTTCCTATTGCGGCTTTGTGGGATAGTATACTACAACTACGACTTTTTAACTTCTTTCCCTCACATGCCACCTTTTTCTACACCAATTTTCAAACCTCTCCTTTTGTGTATCTTTATAAAGTCCCATCAACTTCTCTATCCTCTTGTTCTATTAATCCATTCATCTCTCTCTCTCTCTTTCTCCTCAAACTTGATTCATCTATCAATACCTTTTTGTGTCAATCAATCCGTTACTCCGTTTGGGGTAAAAATAAACTTTTATGGATCATCATCACAAAACTAAAGTTGGTTTAGGCAGAAGAGGAGAAGATTATCGTACGAGCAACGTCATGAATCAAGAAAACATTAGGGAGGAAGATATTATGGACCTTAGAAGGGGTCCATGGACTGTTGAAGAAGACTTCACTCTTATCAATTTCATTGCTCATCATGGTGAAGGTCGTTGGAATTCCCTCGCTCGTTGTGCTGGTAAATATATTTTCACTTTAGTTTTTTAGTTGATTTTATGATTAGTATAGCACACTTCTACATGTCCACTTATTTGGATTTTATTAATATGATGAAAATCATGTTCATCGAGCTAGTTGAATCATTATTGAGAAATAAATGTTTCTTTCCTTTTCTTTTGTATATAAATCAATTGCTAAGATGATAATTCACGCCGATAAAAATTCATATGGATATGTCGTACTAGGTAATTTCTTAAGAGCGACAGAGTTGTCCAATCTTATAAAGTTAAAAGAAAGTGAAGAGTTTTTTTTTTTTTTTTCTCTCTTTTCCTTTTTTTTTTTGTTGGGGGGGGGGGGGTGGGGGGGGGGGGGCGTAGAGGTCGTAGTAATTATATTTAAGTGGTATGGTATTTCTCATCAAATACTTTTGTGAACTTTACATTAAGCTGTGAAATGAGAAACTTAATCAACGAATTAATTGTCTGGAAATTTAATTACGTATAGGTCTGAAGAGAACAGGGAAAAGCTGCAGATTAAGATGGCTTAATTATCTTCGTCCTGATGTTCGACGTGGGAATATTACTCTTGAAGAACAACTCTTGATTCTTGAACTACATTCTCGTTGGGGCAACCGGTATGTTCATTTTAATATTTCAATTTTAATTATGCGTACTAACAATGAAAAATTTGTTATACTATCTTAATAAATCAATTAACTGTAACATGAATTAAATTTTAAATAACCAAATAGTGCATGTAAATAGTTTAAGTTGGTTATTCATTATATCCTTTTAATTTATTCAACTAGTATTGATATTATTTCAATTTTTTTGGGGAGTGTAGATGGTCGAAAATTGCTCAGCATCTACCTGGAAGAACTGATAACGAAATCAAAAACTATTGGAGAACACGAGTGCAAAAGCATGCCAAGCAACTGAAATGTGACGTGAACAGCAAGCAATTTAAGGATACCATGAAGTATCTTTGGATGCCAAGGTTAGTTGAAAGGATTCAGGCAGCCGCCACGACGGCTGCTACTTCCACCACCACCACCAACACCTACATCCAGAACCTAGAAAATCAACAATCAGTACCAAACATGAGTCATATGTCCCAATTTCTTCCTATTCAACTGGAGAATCACAAGAAAACAAACAGTATTAATCATTCTAGCATGACTCTCACGCTTGAGAATTCGAGCACAACTACTTCATCAGACAACTCAATTGGGCGACAAGTTTCACCAACATCTGACCTTACTGATTGTTACTACAATTTTTCAATTAACCAAAGCAGTAATAATCAAGACTATACTCCATTTAATCAAAATTATGGAGAATCCTTGATTAGCGCAACAGGTTATTTTCCTCAAGCAGTGGATCAGCAAAATTCTCAATGGATGGATAGTGAGTATGTTTCAGACAATTCATGGAACATTGAAGACATGTGGTTCTTACAGCAGCAATTGAATAATAACCTATGAAGGTTAAACATGATTCGTAAACAGTATCTTCGAAATCAAAAGAGGTTGGAGATTCATATAAAAATTAAATATAGACTCATCATTCATCGCTATTCACTAAGCATCAGCATTTTTTTTATTCTTATGCAAAACGTTTGTAGCTTTTGTGGAAATTTGACTACTCTTATATTATACTAGTATCTTACAGTTGCAAGTTTTATGTGCTTAGTTCTATGCTTTTTTTAAATACATATATTTGCAAAAAGAGATAGATATTACCGATCAATAGGAATTATATCTTAGTCATGTTAGTATGTTTAGTTGAGTCCAATATTTTCTAGAATTAGTCATAGTCCTGTCATTAGAAATTATGATTATACACTAGTAGAAACTGTAAAAAACTGCTATCGCAGCTAGTTTCAATTTGCTCGAGGGTGAAGCATAACAGTAATTGTAATATTCACCATACACGCACTTGGATCATAATAACAAGCAGCCCAAGACTTTTATATGGAGTAAATTAAGAACTTATGATGGAATATTTATAAAACGATAAAGGATACAAGTGTAAAGCGAGTATTATAATGAGAGAGGATGGTGAATAATTGGCTCCATTATCTTTAATAGTAAAATGTCGTTGTTCCTTGTTAATATAATCATGGGCTCAAGTCATGGAATTTTTAGGAACATAGTCCATGGGGCCTGAACAAGATTAATATTAAGATCCTGATCCTCATTCTAGATTAAGGGGGATAAAGTACGTGGCATATCCTCAGTTACATATATTTGTAAATAGTTATACATTTTCTTCAGTCTTTTCTGGGTGTATTCTCTTTAAAAGGTAAAGAAGAATATCAATTCCAAGGACTCAAGGAGTACTTCAATTAGTCACATTTTTTTTGTTGAAATAATCTTGGTATATATAATTGAAACGTGATGGAGTAGAGCACTATTTGGATACATATTGTGGGCTACCAAACTACGAATTGAATACGACCATGTGAAAGAGGGTTGTGGTGCTTTGGCATGGCGGCCAGAATCTTTATAAGCTGCATTTCCTTAAAGAAAAGCCATCAAAAGTGGTCCAAAAGTGCAAGTTTTAATAACCTTCCACGTATACCTCCCTATGAAGTTGAAGTATATTAGAAACAGCCTAGCATGTAATTATGGTTCACCAAAGGTTGTGGTGGAGCAAGTGTTATCCTAGCGCGAAATTCATCTATTTCATAAGTACCTCAAGTTTTTATGTCCATAAGGATCTGGTACTTTTTTCTATATTAGTAACGAGTATATTTGTATTTTACGAACTCTCTCATACGAACGAGACTCCATCCACTTGTTTTGCCTCACTCCCACCTCTTCCGCAAAAATATAGCTAAATTAAGATGTAAGTTACATATCGGAGGTGGAGAAACCCCAAGTATTTCCAATTTTCATGAGCATGTTGCCCTCCGTGCACAAGTTTAGTTAGTAGTCAAAGATAGTAATATAATTTTACTCTTAATCAGATATCTCTGAAGTGATATTTTCTTAGTCCAAAACAAGCCAAAATTTGAATAACACCGCAAAATAATAATAATAGGTGTTGTTAAATAAGCATGCTGCGCTATAAATGGATAAGATTATAATTCATTCAAAATTTTCGTCGTTGGTCAAGATAAACAAATTAATTTGAGCTGAATAATGAGTTTAAATTCAATCTACCAACTCAAAATTAAATTTTACCTTTTTTCATTTATGGTAATTTTAATTATAAAATTAAACTAAGAAAATCTTTTTCCTCAATTTAGAATGTTTATATTTAATTAACTAGATTTGAAAAGGAGGAGTGGGCTAATTTTGAAAATACTGATTTACCGACGAAAAAACAAAAGAGGAATACCACAAATATGCAAGGTATAGACCTTTTTTTTATACTATATAGATACTTTAAGATTGGAAAAATTATACTCATATACACTTTAGGAATCTTAATTATAAAATATAATGAAACTTTCAAAAGTTTCAAAATAGGACATATATAAATTTTATTACAAATTAAAACATACTCCCTACGTTTCAGTTTGGATGAACCTATTACTATTTGAAGGGTTAAACAAGATTATGTTTGACCACATGTCTTACAAATATTTTCTAACTATTTTGAATTGTTAACTATTGTGACTTATAGTATTTTTCATGTAATTTCTAAATATGTAAATTTTAGTTATAAAGGTTTAAAATTTTGATATGCAAATTCCCATTGAAAATTAGGTAATTTGACCCTCGTACTCCGCAAAGGTTCATTCTTTTTTAAACGGAGGGAGTACCATTTTATATAAAATAATGTATTTTTCTCTCTCTAACACCTAATCTAATATCTCTCTCTACAAGGCCGTCTCAACAAGATTGTGGACTTAAAGTCAAACTTCACAGAGATGCCCTAATTCTTAAAAAGAAGAAATTGTCATATATTTTTATTTAAAGTCTACTTTTCTAGTTTTTTTAATTAGATGCAAAATCATTAGTTACAGTTTTATAATCGATTTGATCTAGTCAATATTTTTCAATTGATAATATAGTTAATTCGTTTATTCTCTCTTGAGATATTGTCTTAGATAAGATTTTATCAATTTTAATTTGAAAAAATTTCTTTCTGCTGAGGCAACAGTTATGTGAATTGTTAGCATTATTCTCTAAGTAATATATGTATTTGAAAAATAATTAAGTCTTTTAATTTGATTGAATATTTCGATTATATCATTACTTCTATTTGAATTATTTCTCTCAATGCTTTTAATTCAAAAAATAAATCTAAGTCATAAATATCAAAATAACTATAATGTGTTAAAGAAGTTCAAGGATGAGAGAATATTTTTTCGAATTCTCATCTTCTAGTGATTTCAACGTTTTACCACTAACTAGGAAATTAAAAATATTTTTATACGCTTTAAATTGTTCAAATATATTTTGAAGTGACAAAATGGCTTGGTCTACTATATATAAGAAGTAATAAACTCTAAAAGATTCTTCAGGAGACTTTGTGATTTAGTTATCAACACTTTGATCAAATTGTTTCTTTCTAAATATTATGTGTTTCATAGGAAATTCAGGTTCTATATATATCTCTGATGCTACTTCCTTAGGACAAATCATAGCAGTTGCAAATCCTTCTTCTTTATATTAAAAAAAATTAGACCTTTTAGTTGATCTATGGCAACATCAATATGCATATCTTTAGATTGTAAGTTTTTTCTAATTGAATTCACTGCAAATAAGGATAACACAATTACCAAAAAAGAAAAAAAATTGACTCCCTAATTATGGCAAGTTGGCAACGATCCCGACATTAATTTGAACTTGTTATTGTTCTCTCTCCCTTAAATTTCTCTTAATACACACGATTTGTTTTTGTTTTTACAGAAAAAAATAAAGTACATCTTTAGGAAAAAATGGGAGGCCCAAAGCCATTGCCTTATTGGCTTTATAGTCTATCCCCCCCTTCCCTCTCTCATTCGCTTCCGCTGCCTCTCTTTCTCCCTCCAGCGATGCCGCCACCGACCTTCTTCTCAGCATTGAAGAAGGGCGGCGATCGGTATGTTGTTGTGCTTCCACGCTGCCACTGATCTGCTCCACCATTACCGCTGTTATCTAATCTGATCCTCCTCCTCCTCCTCCTCCTCCTCCTCCTCTTCCTCCTCCTCCTCCTATGAAGATGATTTTTTGATGGTTTGTGGGGGTTGTGGTGTGGTGGTTGTTTGTATATTTGTGTATATGTGAATGTGCATTTTATATTTGTATATTTTTATATGTGTATTTTTTGTGTTTTGGATGTGTCTATGTGTTTGTGTTGTGTACTCTTTTGTATTTGTATGTATATATGTGTAGTTTTGTTTATGTTTTATTTTTTGTATGCATATATGCGTATGCGATCTGTATTTTTTGTATATGTATGGTATATTTTATTTTTCTATATGTGTATATGTGTATGTGTTGTATAATTTTATATTTTTGTGTATGTGTTGTGTATCTTTTCAGATACAAAAAATTTAAAAAATTTCTGCAGCAATGAGTTGAGGTAGCAATGGGAGGCTAGGATTTATGGAGAAGCTAGGATAAATGTAGTCTATATGTTATATGTTAAACAAAAGTATTAATACATTTTGTAAAGTGTGATAATATCGATATTTTGGAAAATTAGGGTGTAGAATTGTATATTAGCGTTATCCGTCCTTAAAAAATTATCCACATCGCAACCTTTTAGAAAACAAAACAAAACAATTTATGGTTATAGGTTCCTTGATTTTAAAAGCTCTCTTTACCACCCTCACTTCGCCCTCCCTCAATTATCCAATCCCACTGCTTGGCCGGACTTAGACATCTTTACACGAAGAAGGTGTCGAAGGTTATGGATATTAGAAAAACACAGAGATGAAGTAAGAGGAAGAGGAACTGCCACCGCCCGACAGAGAAAGCAGCTGTGGTCACCATCCTTTCCATTCTAATCTCTTCACCATTCAGATTTGACACTTTCCATTCAGATATGATGCCTTACACTTTAAATTTGGTACTTTTTTCGTTTAGATCTTGTGCTTTCCGTTTCAACTCTGGTTCCTTTTCATTTAAATATCGTGCTTTTTGTTCGAATCTGATAATTTTGTTAAGTCTGGTGCTTGTATCATTGTCGTATCTTTGTAATATATCCTATATCATTACTATACCTAGTTACTTCTTTTTGTTGCATCGTGTGTGTGTGTGTGTGTGTGTGTGTGTATATATATATATATATATATATATATATATATATATATATATATATATATATATATATGTATATTCTTTGTATCATTGTTGTATCTCTGTTGCATTTCTTTTGTGTGTGTTTTTTTTTTTTTTTTTTTGGTTTTTGCATATTAAATATACCTTTTTTTTATCCATGTATTCTTTTTATATCAATATGAATCTCCACTATATTTTTGTATCAACGTGTATTTCAACTGTATCGCTTATAATCTCCATTGTTTTTCCTGTGTATCTCCACTATATCAACACGTATACATATGGTATGAACATGAATCTCCACTATTTTTGTATCTTTTAATATATTTTTTTAATATTTTTATATCTTTGTACCTATTTTGTATCTGAAGAAGACGTCGATGTTCAGCAATTTTTTCGGCAGCGGGATTGGACATCGGCTCGGGTCGATGGAATACTAGCAGCTAGGATTTGAGTGAGAGAGAAAATAAGAAGAATCGCTATATATTGATATTGATCTGTTTTAAGAGCGAGATAGTATAGATATTGTTTAGTGTAAATAAAGGTAAGAGTTGTATCTATATATGTTCTTTAGTCAACAACCGATACCTGTACTCCTCCAATTTTTCCATATATTTCACATTTCGTGGATCTATTCCCAAAAATATTCTTTTCATTAGCCAGATGGACCAATTCGCCAAACTTAAATGGGTTTGATAAGTTGTGTTTTCATTTAATTTTTTTAGGTGGTCCTTCTGTCTGCTAGTGTTTAATTTTGAGATAATTACTAAAACAGTCTGTCAACTCCTTCCCCATACTTTTGACTAGCTCTTACTTTTTATAGTCAGTATACACAAAAACGAATACAACACTACTAAAAATTTAGTCTTTTCAGACCGCCGAGTTCCGACAAAAACTCGGTCTGAACACTTTATCCGACCGCTGCGGCAGTTTATTAGATTTAATTTATTTAAAATAATTTATTTTAAAATATCTGACCGCAGCGGTCGGACAAAAGTATAATATTAATATTTTTTAATTCATTCGACCGATGCGGTCGGACACCTAATAGATTTACCCCGGTGGACTCCCCTTTCAGCATATTCTCTCTCTCTCTCTCTCTCTCTCTCTCTCTCTCTTCACAAAAATAACACCCGATTTCCAACCCCCAAATACTCACAAATCCGTCCCCCAACCTCAATTTCTCCACAAATCCCCAATTTCCTAATCTACATTGGTAAGTTTCCCCTAATTTCACTATTCTTTTTTTATTTTTTTCTTCAATTTCACAAACCCTAACTCCCAATTTTTATTTTTTCTTATTTCCACAAATCCAGGGCCACCTCAGGCAGCAGCACCGTCGGCCAGCTCAGGCAGCAACAGTGAAACACCACCTGAGGCAGCGCTGCTCAGGTTAGTTTTTAATTTTTTTCCTGATTCTTTTTTTGTTTTTTTTAAACACCCATAAATAGTAGTGTTGTTTTGTGTTGCTGCTGCCTATGGTATGTGATATTATACGTATACGCTGGATATGGAATACGTGACCAACAATTGAATTTGTGAAAAGATGAGAATTTGAGCCTTTATCTTGTTCATCTAGTAGTGTTGTTGTTGTTGTTGAATGTTGTTAATGGTGTGTAGTTGTAGTAGTGTTGTTTTTGTTGTTCTTGGATTAGTTGTAAATTGTTGTTTTGGATTTTGATAGAAAATGGAGTGATAGACTTTGATACTTGGGTTTTAGTGAGGTTATGATAATTTAGCCTTTGGAGTTGGTCCTTTGGGATAAGAGAACATGTAGAAGATAATCAGATGGGTAGTGAATGTTGATGATAAGTGTACACTATGCCAAAACAACCAGGAGACCAAGGAGCACCTGTTCTATGATTGCACATATACTAGCAGGGTGTGGGCTAATCTTATGAGATGGATCAATAGTAGAGACACCCAAGCAACCAACTGGGGTCAACATCAACAGATGATTCTTCAGATGACCAGAGGCAGAACTTCACAAGCTCAGCTAAGGAAGATGATGTATACAGAGTTTGTTCACACAATATGGAGAGAAAGAAACAGTAGGATCTTTAAACACAAAGAGAGAGACCGGAGAGCAGTTATGAGAGAAATAGCCTATGTTTGTTGTGTAAGAGCTAGAGCTAAAGTGAAATCCTTAGTACAAAATCTTAGACTACATACTGATGTCATAGGGTAACAATATTAGGAGTAGCAGAGTGCTGGTAGAGTTAAGGAGAGCATAGCTAGGATAGCTGCCTGAGTCTAAGGCCGCTGATTTGTAATGATAACACATGTGATTAATAAAATTATTGATTACCAAAAAAAAAAAAAAAAGAACATGTAGAAGATAATTTATCCTTCTTTATAATTTAGCTATTTGGTGGTTATGTGTGCGGAGGCTATTGTAGTGAACAAGTTGGCATTCCATGGGGTAGGAGTCAAGGAAAGATATTAGTGTTGTATTACTTTGAGAGAGAATTGATGGTGTGTAATGTAGATTGGTAGTTAGATTATTTGAGGCATTTCATCAAACAAGTGGTGAGCAATAAAGACATAATAGGAACTAGACATAATAGTTAGACATGCTCTAGTCTAGTGAATAAAAAGTAAGTATTAGGCCTAGAACTAGAATTTAAAAATTGAAAATAATTAATTATGACAATTTTAAGATTATTTTCTTTTTGGATAATTAGTAATAAGAATATTTTATGTAGTGATTAATAATATATAATTTATTTACATTATATTTTAAGAGACATTATGTCACAGCCTAACTTTCAAAGTAGCACTCCGTGCGGCACTTGACGGTTTGTCTACAAAGTAGCAAACTCAAGTAAGCCTTTTTACTTCACAAGATCGCTAAGAGAATGAAACAAAGAAAGACTAGAGAGATTGCCAAAGATAGATTTGTATTCACTCAAACTTTTCTGGATGCATTTACAAATGATTTGCCCCTCTATTTATACTAACCATTCAGGGGCTAACGTGTAAATAATAATTGCATACAAGTCCCTACTATTTACGCTTAAGGACCTACTCTAGAAAATTCTATGGACTAGAATCTTCCATGCCTTTCTTTACATATCCAAGAGGTTCTAGGTTATTCCATGGGAACTACCCACACAATTCTAGAGTATTCCACTCCCTTTGGCTTGGTTGGCGCCATCCGTGCGCCATGTCGCGCTCATGTGGCGTGATGACTTGGCGAGGGTGTCACACTCTCCCCCACCTGATGTTGTGACGACCGCGGCGCAATGCTGCTGCATATACTCGTGGAACTTATCCTTGAATTGCCACAAGTCTTGATATCGCTCCCACGTAGCCTCCTCCGGAGATTGTCCCTTCCAATGCACAAGGAACATAGCTGTCGGCTTCTGACCCTTCTTGCCTCTGGCCTCATAGTCAATGATGGCTTCAATGTCACGATCCTGCGAGACAGTGACGGTGATTGGTGCGCGAGTCGTCTGGCCCCGACTCGGGTCTTCCTTGTCTTCATGGTACGGCTTCAACACACTAGCATGGAAGACTGGATGAATTTTCAAGTGGGCAGGCAAGTCCAGCTTGTAAGAAACTTTGCCCACCTTAGCGATGATCTCGAACGGCCCTTCATACTTGCGCATAAAGTTCGGATGCATGCCTCGTAGTGCCTTGAACTGTCTCAGGTTGAACTTGACTAAGACCATGTCCCCAACTTGATACTCCATGGGACGCCTCTTGCGGTCGGCAAACTTCTTCATCTTCCGAGATGCCTTGTCCAAGTAAGACTTAGCGGTGTCGAGCTGCTCTCCAAAGCCCTTAGCCATGTGATATGTGTTGAACCCCCAAAAATATTAACCCCGAAAGGCTAAATTTCAGGAATATCGACAGGATGGACTAACTCTTTTGGAGTTTTTGGAGCCGCCACCCAATTTAAGGAAAAAAACTCTGTTTTAGAAAAAAGACGGTCTTTTCAGAGATTCTAAAGGTAAGAGGTTTAGTTAATTTCGAAAGAAGGTTTTTAAGGCACTTTTGAAATTCCGTTAACGGTTAATCCGACAGGTTTCCAAAATATTTGCAAGTGCTATTTTTGCGCTTTTCTAAAAATAATTAACTGAACCATTAATTAATTCAATTAATTAAATTTAGTAAGTTTTCAAAAGATTTTACAATTTTATTTAAAAGATGTATTATTTTCAAAATAAAATAAATAAATAAATAAATAAAGCGCATTTTCTTTTGAAAAGGAACGATTTGATCGTCCTAATTTCTTTGCCAACTCGTATGTGATAGCGCATAAATGGCACTTGCTCAATTTTAACTTTAAAACCCAAGTTTCTAACCATAAGATGAAACTTTAGGTTTCAAGTCGCTTTTTGCAAAGTTGTTTCGGGACATTTAGAAGTTATCTTCTTTATAAATTTTGACTTTTTAAAAGAAACTACTTCGTATCAATAAGATAGAAGTCTTTTCTTACAGTCTGTTGTTAAGCGTGGTTTTTAAAAATCTATGAAAATTTGCACGCATTTGCTTAAATGGCCTGATTTGCAATAAATTAAATAATGACTCAAAATAAAGAAAATGGACATAAAGTAGATAAATACAAACAAATCATATATATATATATATATATATATATATAAATAGATAAAATGTTTCTACAAAGTTTACATAAATATTCTAAGCAAATGGAAGGATAAGAGTTGAAAGATAAAACCCGAAAATTTGACAAACTCGCGGGAGCCTTGATTTTTCTAAAATTTCTAAAGGTCTCTTTTCCTGGATGCTTGAGCCCGAACTCGATCCCAAATGACTCCAAACCAATGTGAACTATCCTCCATTTATGAGTTGGCAAAACTCGATCCCAAGTTATCATGACAAGAAATAATAAAGAAAAGAAATTAGGAAACATGTAATAGATAACATTCAGATTATACTGAAAAGCAAATAACTAAGTTAGCACAAAGAATTCAATACCTAAACTAACACATGCATAAAGAACGAAAACAGAGACATGAATTTGTTTTATGGCCAGAAAATAAGCACGAATGATAAAGCAACAACCCAACCTTCGCATATGTCAAACAGGAAAAAGCCACTTTTCATAAACGGCCTACAACAATTTAAACAGGATTATTGCTTAGGCAAATGCAAACTAATAGGCCTCAAATGGTTTTAAACTATGTCCAACAGTCTTGAAAAATCATTAGCAAATTTTAGCTATCATAAGCCAACTCAAACTAGTTGAGGACCTTCTTTACAAATACACTTAAGCTAAACTTATGAGTCTTCTAAAGGATATATCCTAAACAAAGCACCAAAAGTAAAGGGATAGACTCACCCGAAACCACTATAAATTTGTACTTAAACTCAGACCATACTCTGACGCTAAATTATAAAAGCAATAACAAAGGTTTCTACCAACAGACAAGCAAAGGGAAACATAGAAAGTTGATATTCAACCACCAAATAAAGCTTTCCCGCAATATCAATACAAGAATATGTAGATTAGACCTCAAACTCAAAACTAATAAAGAGGGCATTGATAGACGATTATCACGAACATAGTTTCTTACAAATTACACCATAAACTTCTCCTAAAATCTAAACAACAGTAAACAAGTAAAACAAAATATTTCTTATGAAACTCAATAGCTGTGTGTTAAATTAGCCTTTATTGGAAAAATAACAAGCATACCAGGCTAACAGAGATCAAGCAATACTTTCAAAGGTCAGAACTTGAAGAAATGTTTTTGCAGAAAGTTTCCACACAAACAACTTTATAAGATGAGAACATAAAGGGGTCTTTTTACATTCACATGTATTGAGAAAGAAAAAGTAATAAACGACAGAGCACTACCATTGAATAAAATAAACAGGTGAACTTTCAATAATAAAGAAGACACACACAACTTTAAAGATAGAAGCTTTTACATATTTTAAAGACCAAGACATTACTTCTAGTTAGCCATCAATTTACGACATAAAGGGTAATTATAACCAAGCAGCTAGTTCAAATTTTCTTAAATATCACAACATACTTGAACTTGCACTAAACACTAGCAGACGACGACCAAAATTCTCAAGCTGCATTTTGAAGATCAGAAACAAATTCAGAATCCAAACTGAGCCTATATTATTTAAGCCTAAATAGGACCAACTTCACCTCAAGAAAAATACCAGAACTCAACTATACTCCTTTAAGACACCCTGCTACCTACAGCCCATACGCTCTTAAAGAGACCCTGAACCACCATTTCCATAACTGCTAACACCTTCACATACTTAAGGATCCTCGCTGAGCTGGAGAACAGTTAAAAGCAAACTGAATACACATCAAACACACTTACCTGAGAGCAAGCAAACACCCATTCACCACCTGACACTAACCCTACAACCTGGAACAAACCTGAACAGAAACAGGACCAGGCTGCAGCAAAACAGACCCTCTCACTGACCTTACCTCCTCCAACAACCTGCAAATAACTCAGAAAGAAACTCATTCCCTTCTACCTACTGCTACTCCTCCATACCAACACCTACACACCCAAAACTTCATCTATACTTTCACAAAACAGCCATAGACACCCCTGCTAAACTCTTGGAACAGAGAAGGACAACCTCCAAACACCCTGCAGCATAAAACAATAGAGCAGCCCTTCTATGAGCACAAATAGACCCCTACACTTCTCCTTTGAACCAGCCAGAAACCACCCTGAACCCCATCAGCTAACTAACAGCTCACAGACCTCACACACCTGAAGAACAACCCTGCAAACCTCTTACTGCCAGAAACTATAACAACATCCCCTCACTGAAATTCTCACAGAACAGCCTCTAGAAGGCTCAGATCCTCACACACATAACCAAACACACAAACTACATACGCAGCATACACACCAGACCTTCTTTACATTCAACAAGAAACACTACACAGAAAACATACCATCTTCTACACACAACTATCACCTGCACACCCATTGAGCACATACCAAAACTGATTCCATGCCATGATAATTCCATCTTAAACACATCATACGACTTAAAGGATAAAGCTTTATCATAAGAAACCAGAAAAGACTAGATCTTTAACTAAGTTATCCTCATAGCCAGACAGGAATAAACATAAGATATCAACTTCTACTCAACTAGATGCTTTATTATTTTAAAAAACAGCTTACAACTAAACGAGGATCGAATATGGCTTTCAAAATGCCGAAGACAAAACCTGAACTAGTTTTACAGTTCATTCAAGCATGCATACACACACAAAATTCAGTTTCTTCTACATATGCCAAAATCAATCTTAGAACAATACTAAAGGGGCTAGTACAAACAGTCAATTCAATGTCTCAACAGACTTCACATAAACAGGGGAACAAGCATACGAAGTGAACAACATATAGAGACCGTGAGGGTTCAAAACTGACCTTAATTGGAGCAGTGAACGAAGGCGTCGATCCGAAGAAATACGACTCGAACCAGACGATGACTCGAAAATAAAGCGACAAACAAAATCAAAGACCCCTTTACTGTCGCTCCTATTTTAGGAACTACTGCTGCTGTCCCTCCCCTACTGTTGCTGCTCAAGACCCGACCCCATTTTCCCTATACTTTCTCCCTCTATTCTGCCGCTGCCCCCTCTCAATTGTAAGTAAAAGAGAAATATATATGACCAGCTTAGGGCTTCTTCAGGCCATGAGAAATACCCAAACGAGCCTCCAACGGCTCTAATCGGATAAGGTCTCGTACCAAAAAATACTCAGCTGGAGAGGGGACCAGTCCTTTTTGGCATTTTTTGTTTCAAATTTTGGGGAATCCGGTTTAGGGTCGATCGCGGGTTGGGGATTCGAAAATGGGTTTTTGGGTAATTGGGGAAAGGGAAATGGGTATTGAGTTACGCTGGAGTGGGAAAGGGATTTTGAAAGCTGATGGGCCGGGTATGGGGAAATTGGGGAGATGGGTGTGGGCTGATGATATATGTGTTGTATGTATTGTATATGTGGGTCTTACATGTATAGGCTAAAATTTATATTAGGCACGAATTCAGCCACTCTTAACATTAACTAAGAAATGGAGGGGTTGCGCGAGGTGGGTAGAAATTGAGGTTATGCATTATAAAATTAGCCACTTTCCTTAAAATTCAATTGATTTTCTTACTATTATTATTATTTTATTTAATTTTCACTTTTAATATTAATTATAAATATCGCAATAATTTATTAGTTTTAAGAAATTTTTGGGACAAAATTGGGTGTCAACAGCTGTCCCTCTTTACCCGAAAAGGATGAAAGAGTTTTCAGGGTAAAGAAGTTGATGGGAAACCAATTTTGTCACGATAAAGCCAAAGACTTTTAATTCCATGGACCAGACGAGGCTTATAGGTATGGCTGAACTCCGGTTTCCGAGTTACCTACATATCTCGGGCTGAAAGAGAATCAGGCCATATGTAGTTCAACGATACTTAGACCCGAAAACTCGCACGATTGATAGAAAAAGACGCACGAATAGGAAAGAATTCAAACTGACACCCTAATCCGAAGCAAAAGATTAGGATAGAATTTTCTTGTTCGAGTGCGATTCTTCAGATCCTCGTTGACGAGTCTAGCTCATACCAACGATTGCCCCAGTTCACTGCTAAGAAAAAAGTTCCACGTTATGCTCCAAATGCTCCAAATGCTGCTGCGGTACTGCCAAAATCCTGTAATATACTTGACAAACGGTAAGCGAGCAACTGCTAATAAACTGTAATAATTGGAATGAGAAATAAAAGAGTGAGGACATAAAATTATAAATGCGGGTTGTGATATCATCAATAAGTTCTTATTTCGATCAATTGACAAGGTGCTCCGCGCGGAGAACCTCTCGCCTGATCATTATTATCGCGAAACACTCCGAAAGCGGTGCTTCAGCCCACTTGTCCATCACTATCATCTACATGAAAGAAACCTACATATCCTATTTGTGGGTGGAAGGACCCGAGATATCCTATTTGTGGGCGGAAGAACCCGATATATCCTATTTGTGGGCGGAAGGACCCGAATATCCTATTTGTGGGTGGAAGGACCCAGATATCCTATTTGTGGGTGGAAGGACCCGATATATCCTATTCGCAGGTGGAAGGACCCGATATATCCTATTCGTGGGTGGAAGGACCCAGATATCCTATTCGTGGGTGGAAAGACCCAGATATCCTATTTGTGGGTGGAAGGACCCGAATATCCTATTTGTGGGTGGAAGGACCCGAATATCCTATTTGTGGGTAGAAGGACCCGAATATCCAATTTGTGGGTGGAAGAACCCGAATATCCTATTTGTGGGTGGAAGGACCCGAATATCCTATTCGTGGGTGGAAGGACCCGAGATATCCTATTTGTGGGTGGAAGGACCCAGATATCCTATTTGTGGGTGGAAGGACCCAGATATCCTATTTGTGGGTGGAAGAACCCAAGATATCCTATTTGTGGGTTGATAAACCCTGTATCTTGCAAAATCCGAAATCGCCTGGCCTGTGTTGGTGATGCGATAATCGATCAAAAGCTAAAATAGAGTTGTTCTGCATATGCTATAAGGCAAATGTTCTTCGAGGAACTAATAGTTGCGAGTTCTTGTCGTTTCGCTGCTTGAGATTTCTGCATTCAAAGAAAAATTGTAAGTACTATAAAATTTCTGGGAAGTTGCGACACTTTGTATTGCTCCTTCCACCTTGATGCTGAACTTTGCGGTAAATGCAAAATTTGCCCCTGTTTAATCAAAGAACAATTGTTAGTTTTTTATCGAATAACGGTTGACTTGATTGAACACCTAATTTGGCTTCGAATCTGCATTTTGCTTGCATGGCGATCAAATGTGTTGTTGTTGCGAAAAAATCTGACATTCTTGAAACTCTTCTCTTTGCACAAGATAAACCATCTATAACTGCTTTGGCTTGGGTTATTTGAAAAAAAAAAACAAAATTTCATTGATTTTGGAACTAAGCCCAATAAGGGTGCAAAACATAACGTAGTTCATTACAACTAGGATGAATAAAACTGCAACAGAGTAGTTAAAACATAAGATAGTTGTGCAATGAAATGTCATTTCAAGCTGCAAAATGCGGTCTTTTCAGTCTTCTTAGCTTGCAAACCGCTTCTTCTTTGAATATCTTGAGGCTGATGCTTCGCCTTTAACAAAAATTGTGCCTGCGGGAGGAATGCTGCAATAACCACTTAATGGATCTTCTTGCACTATTATTTTGCCATTATCAATCAAGCTTTGGATTTTGTATCTCAAGCCACTCCATTCTTCAGTATCATGACCTTGGATATTTGAATGATAAGCACAATGCTTTAATGGATCAAAATGTGGAGGCAAGTGCTTGGGAATTGTTCCTTTCCTTGGTTGCAAAAGTCCTTCAGCTTGCAATTTTTCAAATATGCTACTCACAGACTCTTCTAGAGGTGTGAATGTATTCGACTTCCTCTTCTTTGACACCGGATAATCGGAATATGATTGTTGAAACTGACTTTGAGAACCTTGCAAATTTGAGGGTTTCTCTGATTGAGTGGTGTGCCCAAATAAATCAGAAGGAATTTTTCCTGTTGCTATGCTTTCTTCTATCATTTTTCCCAGTTGGATCAATTCAGAGAAAGTGCTTGCATTATTGACAACCATTTTGGCATAGTACATGCCTTCCTGCATGTCAATGAAAGCTGTTATTAATTTCTTTTCAGACAAGGGAGGATGCATCTTAGAAGCCTCTAGCCTCCACCTCATAGCATATTCTGCAAAAGACTCATGAGACATCCTCTTAATGTTGCGCATATCAAACACATCGGGATCTACTACTATGTTGAACTTGTATTGTTCCACAAAGTCATGAGCCATATCCTCCCATGTGTGCCATTTGGAAAAATCTTGTTTGGTATACCATGCAAGTGCCATTCCTGATAAACTTTGAATGAAAAACCTCATCCGCAAAGCTTCATTCTTGCCAATTCCAATCAATCTGCTGCAATAATCTTTCAAATGAGCATAGGGGTTCCCCTTTCCATCGAAAGTGTTGAATTTTGGTATCTTATACCCATGTGGAAGCTCAATGTCCGGGTGAATACATAAGTCTTCATAACATAAACTCTGAATGTTCCTAGAGCGCAACTCATCTTTAATGACCTTGTGCAAATTGCGGATTTGTCTCTGCATGCTATGTAAATCAGTTGTCTCAACTTCTTTTCTAGGCAATTCTCGTGGGCGCACTATCACTGATTTGATTGACTCCCGATAGCAGGCATAGTGCTAAAAGGTGGTTGGCATAAAGTTGCAGCTGGCCAAGCATTTGGATTGGTAAGATATTCTTGTGAGTTCAGTGGATATACGGTATGTATAGCCATTGGGTAATGAGGCATTGTTGAGTAAGGTGGATTAAAGGTAAAGCTTGTATTTGGCAAAGGTTTGTTAGTGTTGACAAAGTTGACAATCCTATTCCTTTGGACCACATGTTCTTCAATATCATCCTTCTGTGCTTGCAAGATGCCCATACCAGAACTGGTTGCCTGAAGCTGCTATGCCATGTTGTTTTGTCCTTGATGCAGATTCTCAGCCATTTCAGTGTTCAATGCTAGCCAACCTTTAACAAATGAATTCTACACATTGAACAAAAGCAAGTTAATACGTAAAATGGCAATGCATGCAAAGATTTTAAATATAAAATAGGCCATTGGGCCGAATGGATGGGACCAAATTCCCGATTAAATCAAAGGAGTAAAATATTTGAGAGTGCGAAACTTGATAATCCACAAAATTTGATTTTTGAAGATGCGAGTTTGAGAAATACAATTTTGGAAGTTTTTACTAAATCAGTATGCGTGCTAGACCATTTGGCTCAAATTGCTAAAATGGTCTGCTTATTTTGAACATCAATGCTTTACTCGGCTATCGATTCTTCCTTGCAAAATGACAGTCTGCCCCAATCCCTGAAAACTGCTTCTAATAACGACCAAACCAACTTAATGTCTTCAACTTGCTTTTTGCAAGATTCTGCCCCAGTTATGACTTCAACATCTCAACTTGCTTTACAAAATTGCCCCAGTTATGAATTCAGATTCTTCAAATTGCTTTGCAAAAGCTGCCCCAGTTTCTATCTTTGGAAAAATTAAAACTTAAATACTAAAGGGTCGAGCCCGATGGAGGAGCCTACGTATCCCTCTTTGGGAATCAGACCGTGCGTAGTTCTGCTTACATATAAGAGAATTTTCAAATGCTGGTGTAACCGAAACTCGATATGAGTTGCCTACGCTTCCCGCCTTGGGAAATCGGTTACTGTAGTTAGCTTACATAGAAATAGAGTCAACATTCATAATTTGATATTCTTTCTTTTCTTTTCTTTCAACGAGCTAACAAAAGGAAATTACAATAATTACTTCCTAATAATGCAAATAAACTAACTTCTACTTCTACAACTCTACTGCTTTTCTGGAACTTGATAAACGCCTAAATGCCCTTCTTCGAGGGATTTTCCTTTGCATAGGGTAAGATTAAGACAAAAGGTTCGCCAATTCCGTTTGTGGGTAGAATTTAGACATGGCCAGATTTGATCAAGCTTTCAACTTTCTTCTTAGATAAAGCGCATTCTTCAATATTGTGCCCCTGCATCCCTGAATGGTAAGCACAAAATTTTCTCAAATTTTCAGGCTTATGTGACCAGCACGGCTTTGGTTTTGCAAGATATACCAAACCGACCTTCAGAAGCCTTTCAAACAGATTTGCATAAGATCCTAGTATTGGTGTGAATGCAACAACAGATGCTTTGTGGCTGCTTGACTGAAAACCTGGATTAACAACCACTTTCTCGATGTTATAAGGTTTTTCTGCTATGGGTGGCAAAGGGCTTGGCATAACAGCTTTTCATTTGTCTTTAGATTGCGCCTCAACTAAGCCACACATTCTCTTGTCAGTTATTGCAACCGGCTCCATTTGAAGCTCTGCAGATTTTCTTTTCAATGGACTGCCCTTTGCCAGAATCGGGTTCGAGGATTCATAATGCGTGACAAAGTCCCGGGCTAGTTTATCCCAATTGTCCAATTTCCAAGGACCTCATATTGCAAACCATGTCAAAGCTGGTTCCTTAAGTGTTCTAGCAAACATCATCAACTTGGTTTCATTGCTTGGTCCATACCTTGCGACCCAGCCAAGGTATGCTTTCAAGTAATCACGAGGATTTCCTGTCCCGTCATACATTGGTGGATCAGCTGAGTCAAAAACATCCACATGTTCACTTTTTGCCTCCCCTAAGCTTACTTGAGATGGTAGAGCATTCTCATCTATCATTGTGCCATTTCTATCTTTAGCATTGGGAAGCCCTTTCCCGTTGCTTTTCTCATTGCTAGTTTTTGATGAGACACGGAACCCGTTCTCCAACAAGAATGCATGCAGGTGGGAAAATTCTTGAGCATCACATTCAAATGCGGGAGCTACTTGACTTGTGGGAGGTGCAACAGCAGGGATAGGAACAACAGGGGCACTTGGCCCTGGGCTTGGCACATTTCGCACTGGGTTGCGAGCATCCGTGAGCGCGACAACCAATTCAATAAGACTATCAAGTCTCTTCTCCAAACTTGCTACGGTTGCTTCAAACTTGTTAACCTTGTCTTGGTGGAGTTCATCACTTTCGGTCAAATCAATCACAACAGTTTGGCGAGCCATAGGTCCTGATCTTGATGTTCAAAATAATTAACCCTTTAGCAACGCATACCGACTTTAATAAAATTTATTAAAGCTGAAACTGACGGATCAACTTATTCCAAAAATGGAAAAATTGAGACCGTACTGGAAAAAGACCCAAAAATTTGAGCAAGACACTAATTTTGTAAAAGCCAACCAAATGCGAAAATGCTTGTTTACTCTTAAGTTATTTTCAAAACGAGAAACACACTTGCAAATACTATATAATATGACACTAAACAATGTTTTGCAAAATGACAAGACTAGGGTTAAGATAAACAAAATAACATTTGAAAGGCATTTTAAATAACGGTATGCATAACTTCAGATGTTAGATAAATGACTTCATAAAGCGATTAACTTTTACAAAAGATAGGTTGAAGTAACATAACGTTAATCTTACCATACCGCTGAACAAATTTAATCACAACGCAATCAGTGCCAACAAATTTCAGGCAAGCAGCACATATTTAGCAAGTAATCGCATATTAGACAGATAATTTGACATGTGGCAAACACAAGTAATTGAGCGTAAATAAAATGCAAACGTGTCCTACCCTGTAAGGTGCCTCTTTGTGCCAGAGGTGGGCCTAAGACGCACAAACAAGTGGTAACGAAAAATAGTTCATGTCAGTTTTGAGCAATTCAGATTTAGAGTAAGCAACAATAACAATAATTGATAACAATCATCTCTCCGCCTTGACACTGCAATTTTGTTATCCCAACTACCTTCCAAAAGTTGGTATCAACTCAAAATTCTAACACAGCTCATGCTCTCCACAACATCTGCACCAAATTTTAAACCCAAATGCCTAAACCTGAAACAATCCTCCACATCTTTTGCAAACATCTTCGCTCCTCCAAGCACAACTCCCAATTATTTACAACATCCAGGGAGAAATTTCCAATTGTCTCTACAATACCAGATTGCAAATCATGAAAGGCGCCAATTGGCCTTTCAAAATAAAACCTCACTGGTCCTCGGCTTTGGACAAGCCTTTCAGCTTCCTAGGTTTTGCAAGGCTCACAGACCTTGTTCATAGGGCTCCTCACTGATCTTCGGCTTTGATCAAGCCTCTCAGTTTCCTAGGTAGCCAAGACCGCACTGGTCTTCAAGGAGGGACCCCATTGGTCGTTTATAGACATAGGGGCTTCACTCTCCTAGTATGCGACAAGCATACTTCAATTATCATGAATGCGGCTGGACAGTCAACACAGGCCTGCACACACGCAAAGCCATTCACGAGAGGGACTCCACTGATCCTTTCAAAGACACCAGGAGCTTCGCCTCTTAGATCTCACTACACCAGGCCATCTCCAAAACACAAACCAACCAAATCTGCCGAACTTTCCCCCGGACTGCAATTTTGTCTATGATCTCAATTTCGCTAAATTCTTCCATTTTCGACCTACAAGACAACACCGGAGACAAAATTCCAAATCTGATTTTGCTCAAAACATGGTTAGGACTGAGGATTCATTATCACACAGTACATAATATGCATTGTCGTTGGATTTCAAGAACCCGTTGACGTAAGTGCGGTTTCCTAACTATGGAGGCGGTACCAAGGATCGGGTCCAGACTAAGGTGTAAATGCATGCATGCTCCTAAAGCTCCATCTAAGAGTGGGTTAACGGTTGAGGCTGATTCGACCTATGCGGGATAGACCTGGCCTCACAACGCAGTAGAACTGGCCATGACAAAACCAGGCAATCTCAATATCCCGAACTAACTTTTGGTGACACGAAAGAAGTTTCAAAGAATGAGGTAAGGGCAATGTCCTTCCTGCATAACTACCCGTCAAGCGGGTACCCCGTGATGAAATCGAGGAGGTGAAAGAGAATTGACAGGCTCCATGAGGGAGGAAATATGAACGGAATGCAGACTATGCACAAATAAATACAATACATGCTTTATAAGGCAAACCAAACAAACAGATATAATAAACCAAATAAATTAGGCATGCTAGTTGCAAACAATTGGAAACCTTTATGGTCAAAACCTTTATTGCTCCCCAGCGGAGTCGCCACGCTGTTGAACCCCCAAAAATATTAACCCCAAAAGGCTAAATTTCAGGAATATCGACAGGATGGACTAACTCTTTTGGAGTTTTTGGAGCCGCCACCCAATTTAAGGAAAAACAGGGAACCAAATAAGTAAATGCGTGCAAAAACTTCGTTTTAGAAAAAAGACGGTCTTTTCAGAGATTCTAAAGGTAAGAGGTTTTGTTAATTTCGAAAGAAGGTTTTTAAGGCACTTTCGAAATTCCGTTAACAACGGTTAATCCGACAGGTTTCCAAAATATTTGCAAGTGCTATTTATGCATTTTTCTAAAAATAATTAACTGAACCATTAATTAATTCAATTAATTAATTTTAGTAAGTTTTCAAAAGATTTTACAATTTTATTTAAAAGCTTTAATTATTTTCAAAATAAAATAAGTAAATAAATAAAGCGCATTTTCTTTTGAAAAGGAACGATTTGATCGTCCTAATTTCTTTGCCAACTCGTATGTGATGGCGCATAAATGGCACTTGCTCAATTTTAACTTTAAAACCCAAGTTTCTCACCATAAGATGGAACTTTAGGTTTCAAGTCGCTTTTTGCAAAGTAGTTTCGGGACATTTAGAAGTTATCTTCTTTATAAATTTTGACTTTTTAAAAGAAACTACTTCGTATCAATAAGATAGAAGTCTTTTCTTACAGTCTGTTATTAAGCGTGGTTTTTAAAAATCTGTGAAAATTTGCACGCATTTGCTTAAATGGCCTGATTTGCAATAAATTAAATAATGACTCAAAATAAAGGAAATGGACATAAAGTAGATAAATACAAACAAATATATATATATATATATATATATATATATATATATATATATATATATATATATATATTAATAGATAAAATGTTTCTGCAAAGTTTACATAAATATTCTAAGCAAATGGAAGGATAAGAGTTGAAAGATAAAACCCGGAAATTTGACAAACTCGCGGGAGCCTTGATTTTTCTAAAATTTCTAAAGGTCTCATTTCCTGGATGCTTGAACCCGAACTCGATCCCAAATGATTCCAAACCAATGTGAACTATCCTCCATTTATGAGTTGGCAAAGCTCGATTCCAAGTTATCATGACAAGAAATAATAAAGAAAAGAAATTAGGAAACATGTAATAGATAACATTCAGATTATACTGAAAAGCAAATAACTAAGTTAGCACAAAGAATTCAATACCTAAACTAACACATGCATAAAGAACGAAAACAGAGACATGAATTTGCTTTATGGCCAGAAAATAAGCACAAATGATAAAGCAACAACCCAACCTTCGCATATGTCAAACAGGAAAAAGCCACTTTTCATAAACGGCCTACAACAATTTAAACAGGATTATTGCTTAGGCAAATGCAAACTAATAGGCCTCAAATAGTTTTAAACTATGTCCAACAGTCTTGAAAAATCATTAGCAAATTTTAGCTATCATAAGCCAACTCAAACTAGTTGAGGACCTTCTTTACAAATACACTTAAGCTAAACTTATGAGTCTTCTAAAGGATCCATCCTAAACAAAGCACCAAAAGTAAAGGGATAGACTCACCCGAAACCACTATAAATTTGTACTTAAACTCAGACCATACTCTGACGCTAAATTATAAAAGCAATAACAAAGGTTTCTACCAATAGACAAGCAAAGGGAAACATAGAAAGTTGATATTCAACCACCAAATAAAGCTTTCCCACAATATCAGTACGAGAATATATAGATTAGACCTCAAACTCAAAACTAATAAAGAGGGCATTGATAGACGATTATCACGAACATAGTTTCTTACAAATTACACCATAAACTTCTCCTAAAATCTAAACAACAGTAAACAAGTAAAACAAAATATTTCTTATGAAACTCAATAGCTGTGTGTTAAATTAGCCTTTATTGGAAAAATAACAAGAATACCAGGCTAACAGAGATCAAGCAATACTTTCAAAGGTCAGAACTTGAAGAAATGTTTTTGCAGAAAGTTTCCACACAAACAACTTTATAAGATGAGAACATAAAGGGGTCTTTTTACATTCACATGTATTGAGAAAGAAAAAGTAATAAACGACAGAGCACTACCATTGAATAAAATAAACAGGTGAACTTTCCATAATAAAGAAGTCACACACAACTTTAAAGATGGAAGCTTTTACATATTTTAAAGAACAAGACATTACTTCTAGTTAGCCATCAATTTACGACATAAAGGGTAATTATAACCAAGCAGCTAGTTCAAATTTTCTTAAATATCACAACATACTTGAACTTGCACTAAACACTAGCAGACGACGACCAAAATTCTCAAGCTGCATTTTGAAGATCAGAAACAAATTCAGAATCCAAACTCAGCCTATATTATTTAAGCCTAAATAGGACCAACTTCACCTCAAGAAAAATACCAGAACTCAGCTATACTCCTTTAAGACACCCTGCTACCTACAGCCCATACGCTCTTAAAGAGACCCTGAACCACCATTTCCACAACTGCTAACACCTTCACATACTTAAGGATCCTCGCTGAGCTGGAGAACAGCTAAAAGCAAACTGAATACACATCAAACACACTTACCTGAGAGCAAGCAAACACCCATTCACCACCTGACACTAACCCTACAACCTGGAACAAACCTGAACAGAAACAGGACCAGGCTGCAGCAAAACAGACCCTCTCACTGACCTTACCTCCTCCAACAACCTGCAAATAACTCAGAAAGAAACTCATTCCCTTCTACCTACTGCTACTCCTCCATACCAACACCTACACACCTAAAACTTCATCTATACTTTCAAAAAACAGCCATAGACACCCCTGCTAAACTCTTGGAACAGAGAAGGACAACCTCCAAACACCCTGCAGCATAAAACAATAGAGCAGCCCTTCTATGAGCACAAATAGACCCCTACACTTCTCCTTTGAACCAGCCAGAAACCACCATGAACCCCATCAGCTAACTAACAGCTCACAGACCTCACACACCTGAAGAACAACCCTGCAAACCTCTTACTACCAGAAACTATAACAACATCCCCTCACTGAAATTCTCACAGAACAGCCTCTAGAAGGCTCAGATCCTCACACACATAACCAAACACACAAACTACATACGCAGCATACACACCAGACCTCCTTTACATTCAACAAGAAACACTACACAAAAAACATACCATCTTCTACACACAACTATCACCTGCACACCCACTGAGCACATACCAAAACTGATTCCATGCCATGATAATTCCATCTTAAACACATCATACGACTTAAAGGATAAAGCTTTATCATAAGAAACCAGAAAAGACTAGATCTTTAACTAAGTTATCCTCATAGCCAGACAGGAATAAACATAAGATATCAACTTCTACTCAACTAGATGCTTTATTATTTTAAAAAACAGCTTACAACTAAACGAGGATCGAATATGGCTTTCAAAATGCCGAAGACAAAACCCGAACTAGTTTTACAGTTCATTCAAGCATGCATACACACACAAAATTCAGTTTCTTCTACATATGCCAAAATCAATCTTAGAACAATACTAAAGGGGCTAGTACAAACAGTCAATTCAATGTCTCAACAGAGTTCACATAAACAGGGGAACAAGCATACGAAGTGAACAACATATAGAGACCGTGAGGGTTCAAAACTGACCTTAATCGGAGCAGTGAACGAAGGCGTCGATCCGAAGAAATACGACTCGAACCAGACGATGACTCGAAAATAAAGCGACAAACAAAATCAAAGACCCCTTTACTGTCGCTCCTATTTTAGGAACTACTGCTGCTGTCCCTCCCCTACTGTTGCTGCTCAAGACCCGACCCCATTTTCCCTATACTTTCTCCTTCTATTCTGCCGCTGCCCCCTCTCAATTGTAAATAAAAGAGAAATATATATGACCAGCTTAGGGCTTCTTCAGGCCATGAGAAATTCCCCAAACGACCCTCCAACGGCTCTAATCGGATAAGGTCTCGTACCAAAAAATACTCAGCTGGAGAGGGGACCAGTCCTTTTTGGCGTTTTTTGTTTCAAATTTTGGGGAATCCGGTTTAGGGTCGATCGCGGGTTGGGGATTCGAAAATGGGTTTTTGGGTAATTGGGGAAAGGGAAATGGGTATTGAGTTACGCTGGAGTGGGAAAGGGATTTTGAAAGATGATGGGCCGGGTATTGGGAAATTGGGGAGATGGGTGTGGGCTGATGATATATGTGTTGTATGTATTGTATATGTGGGTCTTACATGTATAGGCTAAAATTTATATTAGGCACGAATTCAACCACTCTTAACATTAACTAAGAAATGGAGGGGTTGCGCGAGGTGGGTAGAAATTGGGGTTATGCATTGTAAAATTAGCCACTTTCCTTAAAATTCAATTGATTTTCTTACTATTATTATTATTTTATTTAATTTTCACTTTTAATATTAATTATAAATATCACAATAATTTATTAGCTTTAAGAAATTTTCGGGACAAAATTGGGTGTCAACAATATGCTCCCAAACTCTTGCCCTCGAACGCGGCCGGTAATGAATGAGGAGTTTGAGGTTGTTGGCCTGTGGCTAGCTCGAACGATGTCTTCCCTGTGGACTCGCTCCGCTGCAAGTTATATGAGAATTGAGCTACATCCAAGAGCCTCGCCCAATCATTTTGATGTGCGCTCATGAAGTGTCTCAAGTAGCACTCAAGTAGCGCATTGACTCGTTCCGTCTGGTCATCCGTTTGTGGGTAGAAACTGGTAGAGAAATGCAACTCTGTGCCAAGCATCTCGAACAACTCTTTCCAAAAGTTCCCACTGAAGCGAGGGTCTCGATCACTGATGATATGCCTCGGCAAGCCCCAATACTTCACAACATTCTTAAAGAATAACTTGCGGCTTCTTTAGCAGTGCAACTAGCTGAGGCGGGCATGAAGGTAGCATACTTAGAAAATCTGTCCACCACGACGATGATAGTACCATATCCGTCGGACTTCGGCAAGCAAGTGATGAAGTCCATGGTGACGCTCTCCCACGGACGCTCCGCAACAGGTAGTGGCTCCAATAGTCCTCCGGGTGACCGCTGCTCCACCTTGTTTTTTTGGCACAGAAGAAAAATCTGCATGTATGCCTCAATATCGTCTCTCAGGTGCGGCCAATAATATACCGATTCAACCAAGGCCCTGGTGCGGCGTTGGCCTGGGTGACCAGCCCATAATGTGTCATGGATCTCCTTCACAATGCGCCGCCTAAGGTTCTCATACTTAGGCACATAGACCCTCCATCTGGTGGTGAGCAATAAGCCATCTTCAACCCAAAAACACCTTGTCTTGCCCTGAGTGGCTAGCTCCAAAAGCTGCGTAGCGACTGGATCGTGCTGCATACCCTCCTTCATGGCATCTCAGATGGAAAATCTTGCTGAAGTGATGGCAGCAAGTTCGGCCTTACGGCTCAAGGCATCGGTAACCACATTGCCTTTGCCGGGCTTGTACTCAAGCACATAATCAAACTCGGCCAGGAAATCTTGCCATCTAGCTTGCTTCGGTGTAAGCTTCTTTTGTAACTGGAAGTAGCTAGTGGCCACATTATCGGTCTTGACCACGAACTTTGATCCAAAAAAGTAGTGGCACCAAGTGCGTAGGCAATACACAATGGCCGTCATCTCCTTCTCTTGCACAGTGTAGCGCCGCTCCGTCTCGTTCAGCTTGCGGCTCTCAAAGGCTATGGGGGTGTTTGTCTTGCATCAACACACCCCCAATAGCAAAGTCAGACACATCCGTGTGCACCTCAAACATCTTGGTGAAGTCGGGCAATGCTAGAACCGGCTCCTCCATCACGGCTCTCTTAAGACCCTCAAACGCCTTTTGACATAGCTCCGACCAAACCCACGACTTGTTCTTCTTTAGTAACTCCATCAAGGGTGCGGCTTTGGCGGAGTATCCACCTATGAAGCGTCGATAGTAGTTAACAAGACCAAGGAAAGATCTCAACTCCGTTACCTTGGTCGGCGGCTCCCATTCTTGTATGGCACGGACTTTGGCCTCGTCCATCCACAGCTCTCCATTGCTAATGACATGCCCCAAGAAGTGCACCTTTGATTGAGCAAACTCGCACTTCTCCCTCTTGATGTATAGCTCGTTCTCCCGCAAGACTTGGAAAACTATCTTCAAATGCTCCACATGCTCCTCCAAAGTGTGGCTATATATGACTATGTCGTCCAAGTAGACTACCACGAATTGATCAAGGTAGGGGTGGAAAATCTTGTTCAAAAGTGTGCAAAAGGTAGCGGGTGTGTTGGTTAAGCCGAAGGGCATCACCAACCACTCGAAAGCTCCATACCTTGTCACACACGCGGTCTTCGGCTCATCTCATTCCGCAGTGCGAACTTGGTAGTAGCCCTTCCGTAGATCCACTTTGGTGAAGTACTTTGCTTGTTCAAGCCTATCAAAAAAATCAGCAATGAGAGGGATGGGGTACTTATTCTTCACAGTTACCTTGTTGAGAGCCCGGTAGTCAATGCATAGCCTCAACGAACCATCCTTCTTCTTTTGGAATAGAACCGGCGCGGCATAAGGTGCCTTCGACTGACGAATGTGGCCGGCATCGAGCAACTCCTTTAACTGCTTGCGTAGCTCCTCTAACTCGGGTGGTGCCATACGGTATGGGGCATAGGCAGGTGGCTTAGCTCCAGGCTCCAACTCGATCTTATGATCTACCTCCCGCCTAGGTGGTAAGCGCTTCGGCAACTCTTCGTGCATCACGTCCTTATTCTCTTCGAGCACCTTCTCTATGCATGGTAGCAAGGTTTCTACGGCAACATTGTCTTCACTCAAGCTTGCAATGGTTGCCATGAACGTCGGCTCGCCCTTCTTCAATCCTTTCACAAGCTGCATGGCTGACAAGTGTGCATGACTCTGTCCTTGGGGCATCATAGTCATAGGCACCATGCATGACCCTTCTCGTTCCACAACCAAGAGACGCTGCAAGTAAGGATCGATCATGGTGTGACACTGCCTGAAGAACTCCTGCCCAAGGATGATGTCGAATATGTCCAGGGGCGCCACAGTGAAGTTAGTCTTGCCCTTCCAACTGCCCAAGGCAACACTAACTCCGTTGGCTATGCCTCGTACTGGTATTGCTGGGGCATTGACTGTCTTGAGGCGGGTATCGGTCGGGCTCAGCTTCAATCCAAGTCTCTTTGATACGGCCTCAGTCATGAAATTGGCCTGAGCTCCAGTGTCAACCATGGCGCGGGTAGGCTTGTCGTTGATGGTGATGTCCACGTACTGCGTGCCGTTCTCCCCTGGTTTGCTAGCTCTCTCAGTGACAGCAGCACATAGTCCAATCATGCCTAGTTGCGTCGTACCCGTACTCGTCTCTGGATCCTGTGCCTCCCGTTCTTTCTTCTCACGTATCATGGCACCAAGGGTCTTCAACTCGGGACACTTTGCGAAGCCATGAGGTCCCCCGCACACGTAGCATCCACTTCCTTTCTTCTCGGCCTGCGCCTTCTTCTCAGCATAATCTTGACGTCCATTTCTTGCCATCGGACTTGTGAGCATCGTTCGTCTTGGAATGTTGCTTCTTCTCTTTGCCTTTGCCACGATCTCCCCCACCTTTGGCCTGATTACCCTTCGAATCCTTGCCCTTGTTCTTGTCATACTTGTCATCCGTCAAAGCGTCAGCCTCGATGATAGCTTCATCAATGGTGGTGACTTGCCGGCGTTGCAACTCCTTCCTAGCCCAGCCTTGCAACCCGTCCATGAAGTGGAATAGCAAGTCTTCATCGGTAAGGTTTGGGATTTGAAGCATGAGCGTTTGGAACTTCTCTATATAGGCACTGATGCTCCCCGTCTGCTTCAGCTCCCTCAGCTTGCACCTTGCTTCATATATGACATTGTTAGGGAAGAAAGCCCTCTTGAACTCGGTCTTGAACTGCTCCCATGTGTCGATGGTGCATGAGCCTTTCTTCATATCGGCCTCCTTCCTTCTCCACCAAAGCATGGCCTTCTCTAAGAGGTATGGAATAGCGGCAGCAATCTTCTTCTCCTCGGCCTTCACATTGCCATGCTTGAAGTAGTTCTCCATGTGCTATAGGAAGTTGTCAACCTCCTGCGCGTCACGAACTCCCTTGAACACAAGTGGCTTGGGGATCTCGATCTTCCCCTCCTTGTTAGCGCCGGATGACACTGCCGCTCCAGCGTTAACTTCCTCCTCGAGTGCCTCGATCTTGGCCTTCATCGCCTCGATGGTGCTCAATGCCTCCGTGAGCCTGCACTCCAAGGTGTTAATGGTTTCCTTCATCTCCAACTCGGCTTGCTCGCGTTTCCCAAACTTGTCCTGGATGGCGTCGAACTCGGACAAGGAATGGTTCTCAAGGGTCTCCAGCTTGCCTTCAATCCTCGAAATGCGTTGGCCATGGGCTTCCACAATCAACGTAGCCTCTTCCACCTTCTTAACCCACTCACGGCCAGGGGTGAGATCTTCCTCATCATCGCTCACCTCTGTAGCCGATGGTTGGGTGGTGTGGCCTTCACTTCGAGGGGCTTCGGGCAGTACCTCGTCACCCTTCCTAGCATTCCTCCTCTTCTTGTTCTTCTTCCCGGCAGCATCCTGGACGTTGGTAAGGGTGCTAGCAGTGATGTCTTCTCCGTTGTGTACCATTTCCTTAGAAGTAACCTTCGCTCTGATACCACGTTGTCACGGCCTAACTTTCAAAGTAGCACTCCGTGCGGCACTTGACGGTTTTTCTACAAAGTAGCAAACTCAAGTAAGCCTTTTTTACTTCACAAGATCGCTAAGAGAATTAAACAAAGAAAGACTAGAGAGATTGCCAAATAGAGATTTGTATTCACTCAAACTTTTCTGGATGCCTTTACAAATGATTTGCCCCTCTATTTATACTAACCATTCAGAGGCTAACGTGTAAATAATAATTGCATACAAGTCGCTACTATTTACACTTACGGACCTACTCCAGAAAATTCTATGGACCTAGAATCTTCCATGCCTTTCTTTACATATCCAAGAGGTTCTAGGTTATTCCATGGGAACTACCCACACAATTCTAGAGTATTCCACTCCCTTTGGCTTGGTTAGCGCCATCCGTGCGCCATGTCGCGCCCATGTGGCGTGATGATTTGGCGAGGGTGTCACACATTAGCTATAAATATAGTAGCTAAACAACTTAAAATATCTTTATTTTGTAAAGTGATTTGAATGAAATAAATTATTTGTTAATATCTATTTTGTAATCTTTGATTCTATTTCATTTGATCCTTCAAATATTGGATTTTAAATTACTCCAACTAATTATAGATAAGTAAATAGTTTTATCATTTTGAATAAATAGATATAAGTTGGAAATGAGAAGTGTTATTAGTTATTAAATGATAATCTTAGAGAACAAATTAGTTAATAATATAAAAGTAATCGACTTAGATATAATACTACTAATAATAGTAAGTGGTACAATTACTTAATCTTATGAAATTTGATAGTATTTCAAAGTAACTTTTTTAATCTTTACAATTTAATATGTATCTCAAACTTGTAATATTTGAGTAGATATGAAATATGAAAGTCGTAGTTGGATGTATATAGAAATAATCCCAGGCGGCGGGGGATGAGGGAAGAATTTGCAGTAGGTGTTCAAGAATTTATTGAAAAGGCGAAAACGCTTGATGATTTTATACGGTATGGCCAGATTAGGTGTCCTTGTGTGAAATGCAAGTGTACAAAAAGACAAATTTGGAAGATGTTGAAATGTATCTTTATATGAAGGGTTTTATGCCAAATTATTCTTTTTGGGTTTATCATGGAGAGTCTAGGGATATGTGTGGTGGTGTTAATTTTCAAAATGCTTATGGCGGTGGGAGTGGTCCGTTTTTGGAGAATGATCTTGATAATTATCGAATGAACGATATGGTTAGTGATGCTTTCAGGATGTACCCAGAGGAGCCATCCCAACCGGGTACATTGCAACCAAATATTGAGCACGTTCCTAATGATGAGGCAAAGCTCTTCCATAAACGGTTGGAGGAAGCTAGTCGTCCATTGTATGAAGGCTCAGTGCATTCCAAGTTGTCAGTTGCTGATAGATTGTTAATTATTAAATCTGATTTTAGTATATCTCAAGCAGCCATGGATTCCATCATTGGCCTTATGAATGAACTCAATCCAACTAACATGGAATTACCAAATGATTATTACTATACTAAGAAGTTGGTTTCCACGTTAGGCCTTTCTGCACAGAGAATTCATTGTTGTGTCAACGGTTGCATGTTGTTTTATAAGGATGATGCAGAATTAGATGCATGTAAATTCTGTGAGGAGCCTCATTACAAGCCAGTTATAAACCCTAAAAAGAAGCCGATACCTGTTAAGTCGATGTATTACTTACCCCTTATACATAGATTAAAGAGGTTGTATGCGTCGATAAGCTCTGCTCCTTATATGAGATGACACCATAATCATACAAAACAACCATGCATTCTAAGCCATCCGTTAGATGGTGAGGCATGGAAACATTTTGATCAGGTGTATCCGGCATTTGCTATGAACCAAGAAACATAACGTTGGGTCTATGTTCAGATGGGTTCACTCCTTTTGATGTCTCGTCTACACCTTATTCTTGTTGGCCCGTATTTGTCACGCCATACAATTTTCGCCCGAAATGTGCATGACTAGTCCATATCTGTTTTTGAATTGCATTATCCCAAGGCCACATAACCCGAAAGCCTTGATTGATGTATTTTTGCAGCCTTTGATTGATTCGTTAAAGCTATTGTGGTATGAAGGTGTGGAAACATATGATATATCAATGAAACAGAACTTTCAACTGCATACTTCTTTGATGTTGACTATAAATGACTTTCCAGCTTATAGAATGTTGTCTGGGTGGTCCACTGCTGGTGAGCTCTCTTGCCTTTATTGTATGGAAGATACAAAAGCATTCACTTTGAAAAAATGCGGTTAGATTACATGGTTCGACTGTTACCAATGATTCTTGCCAATGGATCATCTGATTAGGAATAACAGTAGTGCATTTATGAAGAATCAGGTTGATTTTGAGGAGCCTCCGCGAAGGTTGCCAGGAGGAGAAATCTGGGATAGAGTTAATGTGTATCCTAAGGTAACTGACCAACGGCCATCTAAAGCACCTGGTTATGGTATTGATCATAATTGGACTAAATAAAGTATCTTCTGGGAGTTGCCTTATTGGAATGATAATCTTCTTCGACATAACCTGGATCCCATGCATATTGAGAAGAATTTTTTTGAGGTTGTCTTTAATACTGTGATGGATGTCAGGAACAAGACAAAGGATAATGTGAAGGCCAGGTTAGACGTTGAGGAACTTTGTAGGCAACCTGAGTTACACTTATCTCAAGTTGGCAACGCGATTTGGCTTCCCAAGGCCAGTTACACATTCGGACTATATGAGAGAAGAATGATTTGTGATTGGGTAAAGAATTTGAGGATGCCTGATGGACATGCGTCAAACTTAGAAAGGTGTGTTGATATGGCAGAAGGAAAGTTGACTCACATAAAAAGCCACGATTGTCACATATTTATGGAAAACTTGCTCCCAATTGCATTCAGTGGCTTGCCTGATAAAGTTTGGAAAACCCTTACAGAGACGAGCCTATTTTTTAGGGAGTTGTATTCTAAGACATTGAAGGAAGAGAATCTTAAGTCGTTGGAAAGTAACTTTCCTGTTGTCGCGACTAAGTTGACAAAAATCTTTCCCCCCTGGTTTCTTTAATGTAATGGAGCATCTTCTAATTCACCTCGCAGAAGAGGCGCTACTGGGAGGTCCGATGCACTGTAGATGGATGTATCCTTTCGAGAGGTAAGATCCCTTAAGTTATTACTATTAACTTATTTTTTTAATTCATCTTAAGTAAATTAATTAATGCAATATATTATGCAGAATTATTGGCAAGTGTAAGCGAGACGTGAAAAACAGGAACCAAATTGAGGGGTCCATATGTGAGGTATATCTGGCTAGAGAAACTTCTCATTTTTGTTCCTATTATTTCGATCAAAATGTGTCATGTTTGCGAAATAGGCCGGATCGACATGATGTTGGAGACTACAATAATCTGAATTATCCACCATTTTCTATATTCAATCAACCTGGTAGAGGAAAGTTAATAACCGAAGTATCCAACTTCACTGACCGGGATAGAAAAGTAGCTACAACACATGTGTTGTTGAATTGTCCTGATGTCACGCCTTTTTACAAGTATGATTTTTTTATATTAAAGCCTAACATTCATGTTTCATCATTAATCTAACTAATGAGATTTTTTTGGCGCATCATCCAGTCATTTTGTTGGAGAATTTGGCGCTGTTGCTGTTTATGAAAATTTTCAGATTGGTTTATTGAATTTGTAAGTGTTATATAAACAAATACATAAGTTTTTTTGCTCTATATATATATATATATATATATATATATATATATATATATATATATATATTAGTTGGTTTAATGTGTACAACTATCTTGAACTTTATATAGGTACTCAATCAAGATAATGACATAAACTTCCCATTGTTGCATGAAATATCTCACGGGCCTTATTATAATTACAAGAGGATGTCTAAGTACTTTGCTAATGGGTACAAGTTTCATACTAAAGAATGGTCCTTGGGGAAGAAAACCAACAACAGTGGTGTGTGTGTGAAAGGTGGTACTGGTGACCAGGATGTAGACTTTTATTACTATGGTATGATTGAGGAGATTTTAGAAATAGAGTTTACAGTAGGTTAGCTTTGTAAAAGATTGGTGTTTTTTCGGTGCAAGTGGTTTGATCCGAATCCCAAGGGTACGAGGGTAGACCCATATTCTAAATAGTTGAAGTTAATCACAGAACGTCATATAGACATGATGATCCTTTCATCATTGCCCAGAATGTGAAGCAAGTGTGGTACATTCCTTATCCACCGACAAAAAACAAAGCCAAATCCAAAGCCAAGGCCAATTAGTGGGTTGTTCTAAAAGGCAAGCCGGTGGGAAGAGTGGAAGTAGATGATGTATTAGATGTTGCATATCAAAATGAGGTTTCAACCGTTCCCATGATTGCGGATATTGAATTAGTCTATCAGTTGCAACATAGTGAAGGCATCTATGAAGATTTTGATGAATCGGTGGTTAGACGTGGAATAAACGACAAATTTTGGAGAAGGAACATCTAGGACAAACGAGGAGGATGAATATATGGATGACGTTGAAACAAGCGAGGAAGAATTTGTTGATGACGATGAGACGAGCGAGGAAGAAGAAATAGCCGATGACCTTGAGACGAATGATGATGATTGATATGTTCGTAGTTTGTTGTTGTTACTTTACTACAATTATTAGCACTACTTTATAAATGTATTCCATAAAATTTATAATTTGCTTATATTGTGCTAATTTATTGTGTTTATTTTACAGATATGACTTCTACGGAGAAGGCTAGGGGAAAAAGAAAGGTTCAAAGTACCTCTTTTGCTTAAGGTCATACTACTCCTCCTGCTCCTGTAACTCATATGCTTCTTGCATCTTCTCCGTCTACATATGCTCCAGGTTTTTTCACTCCTCCCGCTGCCTTTCCCCTAGCATGCCACTTCCTACATCTCCTTGTTATGTTGTTCGTCCGCATGGCATGAGCTCATCCATGCCTTCGCCATCTTCCAGTCCATCACCATTCCCTTCATCATCTACTCCTTCTGGATCTACTGTACCACCTTCTGATCCGAGTTTTATGGGCGCTTCGGTACCACCTACTGTACCACATTATCATCCGAGCTCGCCTTTTTACATTGGTGCTCCACGATCATATGATGATGACGGGAGGGTGAGGATTTATCCTGAGGGTAGTCGTGGGTAAGTATCATTCGCTTTGTTAGTTTTTAACTATTATACTACTGTGAAGTTTAATTTTTTAGTATATTTATTAACACTAGTGATTTTTATCTAGTTTTACTCCCTCGCACGTGGCTACTCCCTTGGTCACAGTATGCATTAGATCTGGATGGAGTGAGCCATGGTTATCCTGGCGTAAGGTACCCTTCACCATAAAGCTGTCCATGTTTGACGATTTTAAGGTAATAACTATGTTTTATTTTTTAGTAATTTAGTTATTGTCACTTTTTTTAAAATCTAATATTTTTAATTATTTTAGACAAAGTGTAAGTGACATCCTGTCTTTGATAGCGTTGTTCGAAGCAATTTCCTTGGAAAATGTGCAGATAGAGTCAAAGGTAGCCTGTATGATTGCCGGGCCAAAGGAAAGAAGCCCGATTGGATATACACGCACGTTTGGGTAAAATATCTGCATTACTGGGATACTGATGAATTTAAGAATAAGAGCGTCCAAGTAAAAGCCGTGCGAGCCTCCGAAAATGGTGGATCGCTGCACACCGGGAGGTTCGGTTAGTGCAGCGACTCATCAGATGATAATGGTAACTTATTAATTATTATATGTATTGTTTTATGTAACTCACATTAATTTTCTGTCTAACTTGTCATCTTTTTAATTTTGTAGGAAAAGGAAGATGGGCGGCCAGTACGTATGCCTGAAATCTTTAAGAAGAGGCATATATACAGAAACGAAAAAGGAGAAGAAGTGTGGGTCGAGAAGCGCGCTAGAGAGCTACATGTAAGTTATTAAATTCAAACTTTAAAGTTATTAAATCCGTCAATATTTGTAAATCTAATTCTTGTTATTAAATTTTTTCAGGAAAAGGCCATGGCGGCTTATGAAGAAAGGATGGTAAGTCAGGCATCCGAGTGTGGTAGCAGTACCCCAGCTTAAATGACACTAGAGGAGGAAACTGCACTATGGTTGGAGGTGAATGGCGGGATAAAGAAGGGAAGTGCATATGGCCTTGGATTGTAGTATGCCTCGGATCGTCTAAATCCAGTTTTTTTTGGCACTTACACTCCTGCTAGTTCAATTAATCCTTTTGTGGAAGTCTCGTTGCGCAATGAAATTGAAGAGCTTAAGAGAAAGAGTGAAGAAGATCGCTTGTGTAATGAGGAAAATATGAGAGTCATGCGGGAAATAATGCAGAACTTTGTGTGTGGTAGTGCAGACAAGGGAAAGAAGAAGGGCAAGGACAAGAGCAAGAGCAAGAGCAGGGGGAAAGGCAAGAGCAAATGTCAATACAGCTCGTCGTCTGAGTGTAGTTCCGAGTCTAGTTCTGAGGCAATGGAGTAGTAATAATCGATTGTTGATGTTTTAGACATGTGTTAGACTTGTGGTTGGTTTTTGTTAAACTTCTTTGATTGTTAGACTTGTTGTTGTTAATTTTAACTTGTTTGAATCATTATGAAGTGTTGATGTTATGTAAATTGTTAAAGTTTTAGTTTAAAGGCGATAAGCCTTGTTTAGAAAAATATTAAGGCTTGTAGAAGCCTATTGTTTACTTGATGCTGGATTTTATTGTTTGTACAGGTGGTAGAGCTCTAATTACAAGTTTTATATTGTATGTTCTACCCAGATTTCCGATCGAATCGGTTCAAATTTGGGTATTTTTTGGTCCAGAAATTACAATGTCCGACCGACGCGGTCAGAACATTGAAGAAATTTTGGACCGAATCAGTCGCCGAGCACAAGAAATTTTTTTCCAGAAAAGCTTGTGTGCGACCGATGTCCGACCGACTTGCAGTCGAAATGTTGGACCGAGTCAGTAGGACACCCTTGTGCGACCACCCACATCCCGACCGCTTCATTTGGTCGGACATCAGTCAGCTAGCCGACCGTTGGTCCGACCATATTAGCGGTCGGAAAACACATTTTTTCTAGTAGTGCAAGTGGTATACAAACAAAAATATAGATATATAAAAGTTTTCTTCACTATACACAATGGTTACACCTAAAAATATGGTATATACAGTCAAATTTATCGGGTATACGCAATGTATACAGGTGCTTTTTCCAGTTATTTTTAGTATATACACACTTTTTTATAGTGTATACACATTTTTATTGGATAAACTTATATTTTACCAAACAAAAAAAGAATAGGAAAAGCTGGACGGAGCAACAGTCGTTGTGGCCGGAGCTGCGACGAGCTACTGCAGCGGCTCTGTCGCAGCACCAAATATATAGAAAGGGTTAAATGTATACATAATGTTATTTTCTCTTTAGTTTTTAGTCTCGGTAGAAAAACAATTTAATTTTTAATCTTTTATATATCCGCCATGATTTTCTTAAGTTAAAATTCTAGCGGGTCCTCGCGATAGCCAGGAAATGCCTCCTCAGCAACGCTAAAAGTTAAACCATTGTTTTAATGGGCAAAAAATTTCACCCCATGTACCCCCCTTATCCTTGGTTATGTCTTTTTGTCCCCACTTAAAAATTCTTTAGCAAAATGGCCTCCTACTTATTTTTAAACACGCGAAAAGACTATTTTGCCTCTAACCATTATAATTCCCTAATTCTGGCTGTTCTTTTCTCTCTCTCTCTCTCTCTCTCTCTCTCTCTCTCTCTCTCTCTCTCTCTCCTACTTTCTCTTGTAAATTAGGGTTATAAGCCCTAATTCTGATGTGCCGCCCCTTCTCTTCTCTCTCTCTCTCTCCCCTTTTCTTTTCTCTTGCGAAATAGGGTTATACGTCTTGGTTTGTTTCTTTCTCTTTTTTTTTTTTTTTTGGTTTTGTTTTTTACCTTTGTTGATGTTTATTATTAATCCAATTTTTGGTTCTGCCAATATTTAAATTTTGTTGTTAATCGATAATATTTATTTAATATGTTATATGAAATTATATTAATTAGATAGTTTATGTAATTTTTAGCAAAGTGTTGGTGTTGCACTTTGTTTTATTTTCCTGTAGAAACTGTTACTCTTGACATAAATCATATTAATTAGGTAGTTAATGTAATATTTAGCAAAGTGTTGGTGTTGCACTTTATTTTTCTTTTAGTGTAGAAATTGTTGCCTATAGGCTAACAATTGACATAAGATTCAAGCATATGTTCCATTGGGTTTCATTTTTTCCTTTTGTTGCAGAAATTGTTGCCCTGTGGGCAACAGTTGACATCATAACATTCAAGCATGAGTTCTGTTTATAGTTAAAGTGCTGCCTGTCAGGATGTGCTTTGCTTAGTGCTTAGTAATAGCTACTGTCCTTTTTATTATTATTTCTTTTTGTGATGTTGATAAAGCATTTTTTGCTTGTACGAGAAAAGTTGTTAGTTTGAGTTCATTATGGTGCGTCGTAATACATTTTATATGCTTTTTACATTACTTTTTTATTGTTATTATTATTTTTCTGTGGTTTCAGTGTTGTGGTTTTTTTTTTCAGGTTATGGATAGTGAACCTTATGAATTGCAATCTTTAGATGATCTGGAATCTTTATAGACCAGTCATTCATTTATAAGGGTGTCATTGCTAGGAAAAGGCAAAATGTGGACTGGATGATGATTTTGATATGCTGTCGTTTCGTTTGTTATGTGAGTCACAAGATATTGTGTCAGATACACCATGTATTAATATTGAGATCAGGACATTTTGTACGGCAAAAAAGTTAGAAAAAACTTATGTTTTGATTCTATGTAGTTTTGTAATAGTACAACATATTTTGTGATTTTGTTCTTCTTTTATCTACATTTAAATTTGTATTTTGTTATGCTATATTAATGTTAGTAATTATATTTTAAGTGTTACTACATGTGTTACATATAGTTGATTTTAATTAGATTTTAATCTTGTTGGGATGGAGGGACTTGTTATTTGACAAGGGGTTTAGGTAAAGTATTGCCCAGGCAATAGCTCAAGGATTAGTTGCTAATGTCTATGAGCTGCATGGGCGGCAACACTCCAAAGTTATTATCAGGGCGTGATGGAAGCAACATGCTGCCTAGGAAGCTTCACCTTAAAGCTATTTGTTTATGGGGTTTAGTTATGTGCTAAGAGCCGGGAAGTGCTGCTTCGGCGGCATTATTTTCAAGCCATTGTGTTGAAAAGTTTGTGACATGTTGGAGGATAAGTGCTGCCTAGGCAACACTTTATGGTTATTAGTTCTGAATTGGGTATGTTAAAAGGTGTAAAAAGTGCTACTTGAGAGTCAACACTTTAGTGCTACTAGCTAGTAGAAATTGAGACGTGGTGGAAAAAGTGTTGTCTAGGAAATTATATTTTTTTAAACATCACTTGCACACTAGGGAAAAGTGCTTCCCTGGCAACAGTTCATGGCAATTATTAGAAGATGATTTTGAGGAGTTGAAACTAAAGTGCTGCCGCCCGGGCAACCCTTTGGGGTAGTTAGTCTGAGCGAAGGTGTGGAATGAGATTGGTATAATTGTTGCCTATTTTCCCATAGTTCAAGGAATTTTAAGTACATCGGGGTGAAGGGGTTGATGGAAAAATCGGTGCTTATTTACCACGCTTTCAATGCAAAATATGGATCAAATTTAAATTTGTGGATTGAATGTATTCATGTGACTACAATGAGAATGACAATATTTGTGACTACAACAAAAGAAAAAGTATTTGTTAACAAATTCAATGCAAGTTCATAAGAAAATTTATGTCACAACTATGTTTCTGTATCTTCTTGCATGAAGATGTTGGACTGGAGTATAAAGAAAACTCGTTCTATTATGTCCTAATCTTTTACAGCGCAAGCATCTGATCCTACTTTTGAAAGATTCTGCTCTTGAAACATATCTTTTTGTTTGTCTCCTTCCGAAGTGAATTTTGTAGCTGATAGATGTATTGATGAATTCCTTTATACTTTGTGTACGTCCCACGATCTAGCACTTCATACTGGGGGAATTTCTCCTTGATAAGTTTGTGTCCAAATGCTTCTTGTGAACTATTGTGTACAATAAGTCGACTTGTTCAAATTTCTTCTATCTATTGCTGCAATGGCGTCGGTGCATGGTATCTCGTCCGTTTAAAACTGCAAGCAGTCACATGACCTTTTTATTAAGTCTACGGTGAATTCATCAAGTCCATCTTTGACAACAAATCTTGTGTCATTGATAGGATTTACCTGCGAGCAAAAGCAAGAATCAACTTAACAATAAAGTCAAGAGTCTAAATGTTACTAGATTCTTTGCTTACAAAGCTAATAGTGAAGTATCTTTTTGTTGAAGAAGTGTTACTTATTGTCAGAGTAGCAATCTTGTCGTTCAACTTTTTTTCGACCCAATGTAGATACAATTTGTTGACATTCAAATGCTGCACGCAATGAAATGAAAATACGAGTTTAGAGTTTGGCGAATAGATTAACTAGATAAAAGCAAGCATCAATATTCCTTTGTTAAGTGATACGCATAGGCGGTGGAGGTCGAGTGATAACAAGTTGCAGAGACTTCTCTACACCAATGCTTAAAGTGTTGGCCTTAAGTGACAACCTGTAGGAAAATTCACTACAAGTTATGGCAAGTGTATGTAGAGATTTCACCACAGGAAAAGAGTTTCCTATTAGGCAACACATGTTGAGACTTCTCTACAGGGTGTTTTGCACCAAACCTTTAACTGCTGCCCGCAAGGCACCACTTACAAGACAACACCACTTCCTGAGATAAGAAGTGCTACCTATTAGGCCTCAGATGTAGAATTTCTAATCAAATATTTGTTGCACCACAACTTCAAGTGTTGCTCACAAGCAAGTGAGTGCAGTGCAAACATTTTCCCATGCTTCAGAGCTTAAAAAGTGTTCCCTTGCAACCAAAATTCATAGAGATTATCTACAAGTTATTCCATATTAATTTAGGGCAAAGTATTGCCATTCCAATCATAAAAGAATATTCTCAATTCTACCACTAAATTTTACAACAAATACACATTGAAAATATTATTAAAAAAATTCAATTCTTGACAATCAATGTAACGTTAATTGTTGGTTATCGGGCAGTAGTTTTCGATCGGTATCATCAACTTGTCTACACTTTTTTACTCAAAGTCTTATCCTTCAGCCACAATTTGTAGGGCAATTCAGTAGACAAGTTACAATATGAACAACACAACTAAAGTGATGCCTGTTAGGCATCACATGTAGAGATTTTTCTACATTTTATTTTGCATCAAACCTTCAAGTGTTGTCCACAAGGCAATACTTAAAAGGCACCTACTATGTGTTCTAAACTGCTGCCTATTAGACAGTACATGTAGAGCTACTCTACATGTGTTGTTTTGAACTAGACCTCCAAGTGTTGCCCTGTGGGCAACACTTACAAGGCACCACTCTATGCGATTAAAAGTGCTGCATATTAGGCAACACATGTAGAGTTTATCTACAAGCAATTATTTGCAGCACAGCTGCAAGTGCTGCCCACAAGACAGTGAGTGCATTGGAAACAAATTCTCATTGAACAGATCTTAAATAGTGTTTCTTGTTATTGACAATTTACAGATATCATCTACAAGTTATTTCAAGTTAATTTAGGGAAAAGCAACGCAGTTGCAACTAAATAAGAGTAATCGCAATTTCTATTCATAAATTCTGCAGCAAATACAGATTCAAACTAATATAATTTTGTTTTGCAGCAATTGAAAATCAATATGACATTAACTGTTGGTTATCTTGCAGTAGTTTTCAATCATAATCATCAAAATTCACAACTCCCAATAGCTAATCTGTTATTATACAAAAACAAAACAAATTCTACGAATTTAAGATGTAATTATGCAAAATTTAGTTTAAAAACTATGCATAATTAATGAAATATTGAAGAAACTTACCTTTGAATATTCTTTTTTCTGGAAATTTGGAATTCTTAGGGTTTATCTGTTGCAGAAGCTTCTTTTTTGCTGGAATTAAGCCGCAGAATGATAAAGGACAGGAAAGGGGTAGATCGTGTATTTTTATTATTTGTTAAGGGGTAATATCGTCCTGAAATGTTCCACTTAAGTTAAGCAAGGTTATTCTTGCTAAACCACACTTAGTGAGGTCAACTAGGCCCTCCATCTATTTCCATAAATCTCCCTATTTTGATGTACACTATAATGCTAAAACCCTAATTGTACCTTTTTCATACCTAAACACCCTAGCCGAAAGCCTTGAAAGACGCCATCTTTTTATAACTGAGCATTCTGCTTGGAGAGATATCTAGTTTCAAAGTAAAAAGTAAGTTCTACTCCATGGTCAACTGTTCGTGATGTCATTGACTTTTGCATCTTAATCCAAATTTGATCAAAGCACCAATGGATTTGCAACTTAATTCCATGGCAAATCAAAGCAAGTACGATGACGAGTCACTAAACTCCAATTTGGCCAAAGATGCAATGGTGCAAATACTCTTAAGACTTCATGTGAAAGCACTAGTCAAATTTAGATCTGTCTCCAAATCATGGTACAATTTTCTCAGGAGTCCTAATTTCATTAAGTTATACATTACCCATCAAATTTCTCGTCCTGCTTCTTCTCTTATTGTTTACAACAAAGAGAATAATGGCATCCCAAACTTTTCTTTGCTTCATCTTAATCCAACATGCAACAACCAATATATCAACCAATTACCTTTACCTTTTGCTATTGAGGCTACTGATGATGTAATTTTTGAATTTTTCTACAATGGTTTAATCTGTCTGAGGAAGAATATCTATAATTCACCCGTAGTTATACTATGGAATCCTGCGAATCGAAAATACAAGTTCATTAATGTACCACCCGAGTGCTCTAGATTTACTTATCTAAAACTAGGTTACGTTCAAGAATGTAATGACTACAAACTTTTGAAAGTCCCTTTTGGTTGGCCGAAGATTAATGGTGAAGGAGCAAAAGAGGCTTGGGTTTATACCCTAAGTTTAAATTCATGGAAACCGGTACCATTTACCATTCTTAGCCAAACTGTTGCATGGGGATCTCAAATTTCTCTGCATGGTTTTATGTATTGGATGGCTACTTCTGTAGTGCAACATATTATATGTTTCGATTTGATTAAGGATGAATTTGATCGTATAGACGTTCCTGATGATCGTGGATTTGATCCTTTGAATGTTCGTAGAAGCCTTATGATTTTTAGGGAATCTCTTGCCATGATGGTCTCAGTTGACGATGGTTCTAGGGATACTGAAATATGGGTGATGAAGAAAAGTTATGCTTATGGTGTTCATCAGTTTTTTTGGACTAAGAAATTCATTATTGAACCTTTTTCCAAAGATGCATATCCATTGGGAATATGGAATGAAGATAAACTTCTTGTTGTAGTGCTACAGTCTTGTTTACTCAAGCAAGTCTACTCTTATGATTTGGTTACAAGAAATATCGATTATTTTCATGTGCCAAAGGATCTAGAGTTTGAATTCCCTTTGTTAGTGGGTGGGCGTTATTTCGAGAGCTTGGCACTTGAAGATTAAAACTAGTGTTATGGGTAAGTATGAGCATTTAAGCAGCATGTTGTGCTATTTTAGATGTGCCATGAGCGGACACTTTCGAAAAATGGTACTAAGATATAGTACAACTTTTATACACGACTCAGGGCAATTAACTTCCTCTCAACCAAAACAAGTTTGTGATTACTGCTTTTAGTTTTGGACTTTCTATTTCCTTTGGATAGAGTAGTGGTGCTGTTATAAGCACTGAACTATTTTCCATTTTTGTTTTACTTTCATCAATTTCCTGCAAATTTTTTTAGTTTTACTGTGCTTTCGATGGAGATTCGACAACTCTAGTATAAGTCCTTCACATATGTTATTTGGAGAATTATTCTGCTGTTAGTCCTACTAATTAATTGCCTAAGTGGTTTTTTATTGCTGTGGTTAAAAAAAAAGCATCCAAACTTGATTTATAGCTAACCAACAGCAGAAATTTGTCTCCAACAAAAAATCGTAGAAGTACGTAATATATAAGTTTTTGAGATATGTACTTGACTACTTAATTTACGCTTCTATGATCATCATTCTCTGTTATACGTACATGATGGTCATAAAATGTTTCACATGAGATATTTTAGGTTACATATTGATAGTCTTCAGTCGACCTATAGACAAACTTAATATAGCAAATTAACAAAACCAACATATAAATTAAATTCATTAACTAACTAAACTAAACATCCCTGCCTTGTTTGTTTTAAGAAAATTAAAGTCTTAGTTTCACTTTTCATTCTTCTAAAAAACAATTTTTTCAATAGGCTCCCACCTAAAAAGTACAGAATTGTAGCAACTTGTCCTCCTAACAGGACCACTTTGGCTATTAAGTGTTCATTGGTCGGTTATCATCCATCAAAATTCAACAGATCTTTTGCTTAATAAGTACTTTTCAGCGTCAGCCTTTTCTACTGTTGAAGGGAGAACATCAATATCTAGCCATAATTGAACAATTACATTGATCCTACTATCTTTCATTAATTCAAGAATCAGTTTTATTAGTCAACCAGTACCTTCCTTCAGCTAAATCTGATGGTGTAAAAGTCTGATTTCTTCATTTTTCTAATGTGAAAAACGTAAATATAGTCTTATATCATTAATGAGAAGTCAAATATGTGAACATTGATATTGATATTTGGTGTGCTTGTGCTTTTCCTAGTTGGCATTTTGACACAGTATACGAATTCTTAGGTTACTTTAATTTTGTTCCATTTAACGATTGGTGTAATTGTAAATTTTTGTAGCAATTGTTAATGTTTATGTTCAATTTATGGTACACTCACTCAATTTAGCAAACTAGGTGAACGCGTCTTTGTGAAATTTGTGGCTTTATCCATCTAAAATACAATGTCACAAGTAAAGATGATCTTAATCATAAAACAACAACTACTGTTATTTCATTTATCAAGATCCTCTTGTAAGCTGTGTGCAAAATTCAAGTCTCATTGACAACTCGAGTACTGGCTATTGTGTATAAACTATCTAATTAACAAGTCTTGGTATGTGGAGTCAATAAATTCCTAAACTAGAACATGAAATAAAACATGTGAATTATATGATAGTGACAAATAATTGAAGACTGTAAAAGTTTAAACTACTATACGTTAGGAGTACTATTCAAATACTCACAAGAAATGAGAAAAAGAGAGGAGGCAGAGGGTGAGCCAAGTGGGGTGTATATATACCACCACTCTTTAAACCTAAACAAGAATACAAATGGAAAATCTAATAGGTGCACATGAAGTCAGGTGCCTAATTTTTAGTTTTAGAACTATTTCAAGTATATATGGACGTGACTCTTATTAATTTACGCTCTCTTTCAAATCATTGCGTGAAGGTATTTCTTGAAAAGGGAGGTTTCTTCCATTAACCTGTTTGTTATTCAAACATTCTAAACCATAACTACTAATGAGGATAACGAAAGATCTTTGAATAATCACTTTCTAACTTTTGGAACATTATGGCCTAACTAATTTCTTGTTTCACAGAGAATACTTTTCCAACGCGTAACAAATGTTGGAAATACGCATCTTGTGATTGCATTACAGGAAAGAAATATGTGATTATCTTTGTCTCCAATAGTTTTATCAAACTCTTTCAAGGGTTAATTAAATTTAATTGAGTACTCCTATTTAATAATATTTAAGAAGCGTTGCCTTTAAGGTTTACCTTTCGTCTAGGATCTATTAATACCCTTCAAGAAAGGGAAAAAAAGAAAAGTTGTTATCACTGTCGATGTAGGATAATTTAAACTCTGATCATTACGTATTTAAGGCATGTGAATAGAGTTCAAGTTATATGGATGAAAAAAAAAAAGAGTTCAAGTTATATCTATTGAGGGTTTAAGAAATACTCCCTCCATCTCATTTTATGTGCCATCATTTGACCGGGCACAAAGTTTAAGAAAATAAATGCTGACCTTATAAAGTTTCAATTTTACCCTTGAAAAAGTAAGAAAAAGAAGATTTGAATAATAAAAAAGTTGTTGGTAGCTTTAAAAGTGTGTAGGATCCAACAAGGGTAAAATGGAGATGATACATTAAATAATTGTCAAATAAGAAAAGCTGTCATTCTTTTTTGGACAAACAAAAAAGGAAATGATGTCACATATATTGGGACAGAGGGAGTATTATTTAGTAGGTTGTAAAAGGTAATGCTTGGTAACTCTATATCCGAGTAACATATATGGACTGGTATCCTGAACAAATGGGCTGATTTGCAATAATATGACACGGGAAGCTTTGGTTTGCCAAAATGGCCTAAATAACAGTGGTTTAGCAAAAATGTCCTCCATTAGTTTAATGAAACTTAGTCCGGACGAAAATACCCCTCACAACCAATAAAAAGACTCGCCCAGTCCCTCCCCCTCCTTTTCTCCATTCACGCGATCAAGAAAACCATAAAACTCCATTCCTTTTACAGATTGCTCTCTTCAAGAGAAGATTCAACGTAAGATTTCTTCAAGTTGCAAGGGTAAAGTTCTCTGCAACTATTGCCAAGAGTTTAAGCTCTGGTGCAATCAACACCCTACATACACTTCTTGCCTATTGCCAAGACTCTATGGCCTGTTGCAAGTGCCAACTTGCAGAGAAAGTCTCTGCAACCCTTGGCTTATAGCTAAGAGTTTAAGTTCTGGTGCAATTAGCACGTGGGAGAGACTTCTTGGCTATTGCCAAGACTTTAAACCTCTTGCACTGGCCAACTTCAGGAAAAAAATCTCTGTAAGTCTTGGTAATAAGTTTTGCTGCAAAGAGAAACTTACATTGAAAATCTCTAAAGTATTGGCAATAGCCAAGACTTTAACTCTACTACAATGGGAAGCTTGTAGAGACTTCTTGCCTATTGCCAAGACTTTAAGCCTTATTGACATGGTCTCTACAACTACAGAAAAAGTCTCTACAACTATTGCCAATAGCCAACACTTTAAACTCTAGTAGAAGGAGCAACTTGTACAAATAGTCTCTGCAAATATTGGAAACTGCCAAGACTTTTACCTATATTGCAGAGCAAAACTTGTAGAGAAAGTCTCTGCAACTCTTGACAATAGCCAAGACATTAAGTTCTGCTGCAAGGGGGACCTTACACTAAAAATCTCCAAGAGTATTGGCAATTGCCAAGACTTCTACCTCTACTGCAGTGAACAAGTTGGAGACAAAGTCTCTGCAACTCTTGGCAATAGCCAAGATTCTAAGTTCTGGTGGAAGCGACAACTTACACGAAACATCTCTGCAAGTATTGGCAAATGGCAATAGCCAAGACTTTAAACTCTACTGCAATAAGCAACTTGCAGAGAAAGTTTATGCAACTCTTGGCCATGGTCAAGATTTTAAGCTCTATGCAAAAAATGAATATCTAATAGCCATAGGCAATAAAAACCTTCAAATCATTAGAATCAAGTAAACACACAAAAAAAAAAAAAAAAAAAAAAAAAAAAAAAATCCACAGGAACCTCAAACTTAATTCAACAATCATAGATCGAAATGAAAAAAAACTAACAAATAAATATATAAACAATAAGTATAAAAAGGTAATAGGAAAAAAAATACGAAAAAGAGAGAATAAAAAATTCTAAATTTCCAGCACACAAAGAAGAAAGAACGAGGCCAGGAATGGGGAAAGAGAGAAGGAAGCCTGTTGCATCAATTAAACATAGTTGGGGGGTAAAATAGTCATTTCATAAGGGGCTATGATGTGGAGGGCATTTACTTAAAATATTTATAAGTGGAGGCAATTAGGTAAGACCATGTCTTATTGAGGGCATTGGATAAAAATTTTTGGAACAAATGAGTAGTACTAAATACTAACATGTTGTAACAAGTTAAATAATCCGAATAGGGTGAAAAACTAAATTACACGATGACTATGTATGACCTAAATCCAAGTGAATATAGCATATTGCTCATTGTAATTCGAAGTCATTTTGATTACTTAATATGCATTAAGGATGATGCTTATTATCACTACACACTACTGTTCGATGCTCATCATTACCTTAAAAGGAAATAATACTTAACCCACGCCTTCTAGACTCTGCATTGGCAGCTCCTTTATTAAGTGACTATTGAGGAAAATACAAACTTAAATAGGACTGGAAAATAAAGATGAGTATGGTATTCTTATATAGCCAAATGACAATTAAATTAAGATTACGATAATACTTTGCAATTTACGGTACTTTGCGTGTGCTCAAATTTAGTCAGTATGGCATTTATTGTTACTAATGATATAAAGATAGAAAAGTCCTCTTTCCATTAACAACTGGCTGGCTGAATACGTTAAGAAAGGAACAAAACTATGATGAAATAATTAGAAAAAAGGGGAAAAGGAATAAAAAGGTGTGTCGGGTTTGATTGAAAGTCATTTTTCAGAAATAGTGTTTTCATTGATAAAATCTTTTTTTGATGTTTGGATATCTAATCAAAATGAGGAAATGACTTCCCTACTTATGGATATAAGTCATTTTCCCTAGAATTATATATCTTGACATTTAATCTAATATTACTTTCTAAAACTAACACTTGAACGTTTTTAATCTTAGAGACTCAAAAGTTTTATGAGATCATCACTTTATGATTTGCTAATATAATGATTAATTTTAAATGTGTTAGAAATTAATAACGGTAACAGGAACATGAATTGTGTACCTGTTAACACCACAGCGGAAGATTGTATTTATCACCTTGCAATTGCCCAAGTCTACTTTGAATCACTAGGAAACAAAGTTTAATTGTCACCAACTAAATGCCTTCCTTTTGTTTTGTGTCTTTTTGGTGGAATAATAAGAAGAGTGAAAAGTTACGTCATCTCCTTTTTGTTTCTTCTTCTTATATATAATATAAAGAAGTTGGAAGAAACAAAAAAAGTAACTTCCCACTATCTTCCCCACTCCCCCACCTTTGCATATTCCTTTAGTGGAGGAAGTATAGGAGATGTGGTGGAATATGTGGTAACTTCCTTTAACCACAATTGATGATTTCTCCTAACCGGGTCGGATCAGCCCAATTGGAGCGACCCATGACCCGTGATCCATATTCTTACATCTCCCACTTCGCTCATAGTGGGCTGGATCCACAATACAAAAACAAAAATCATACACGCAAATAGTTCGTGCGACCTGCGAGCATTAATAAGAGCTAAACCTGTTAAGGTTGTACAATAGCTCCATAAAGAAATCCAATCACATGCGGAAAAGGATTCACTACTAACATGAGGATCTTATTACTCGCAATATTCCAGACATCATTCGCTACTCTGGTAGCTACTTATCTGATCCCTCAACCTCGATTGAGGCGAACTCGAGTTCCTATTTAACTTAGTATCACAATTACACTTGAAACTCTCATGGCAAATGTAATGGTCGACCTGTGAATATAAGTTAATTTATAAATCATTCTAATTGTCTTCCCTTTCTACTCGAATCTATTCATCCCAAATCAGCTGCTTTCCTAGACATGCACCGCATTGCCGAATCACTCGTGGCTATTAGTAACATGCTAAAGTAGCAACACAGATTTGTACTTCAAGAGACAGTAAAAGGTCAAAGGGTATTCTAATGAAAATCAAATTGATTTTTCTTAGGGTCTCACACAATGAAGAAGCAGGGATCCATTCTTCTATCACCCTATTGGTGATCAGCACACATGGTATGAAACACGTGCTACGGTGTTCTTGCCTAATTTTGGCGCGTGTGTCTCATTTCTAAATATATAAACACCGTACAGATCTTGATCTAGACACTTCTGAATGTCTAACCTGAGTTTTTCTTCAAACAATCCTCAGATCCATTAATTTATGAAAAACTCACATCTGGCTTACGAAACAAGTCATATAGGATATACAAATCCATAAGTCTGAAATCTAATCAAGACCGACCATTTAAACTATTTATGACCTTGTACAATTCAAGGTTCCAATTGGTCTCATCTCTGCACGTTCCTCGACGTCAGAGGCGATCGCCCGTGTGAGAGAGCCGATCTCGCGACTTGTTCGACACACTTATCACAAATAAATTCCATCACATGCACATGAGATTTAATACAAACTCAAAAATATATATATAGATGAGCATTTAAATTGTTCTACAATACATAAATTTAGTCATATCCTACGCAAACCTAGAGCCATAACATGTTTCTCAAACTGGTCTCTAGATATCGCCTTTGTAAAAGGATCAGCTACCATTTTCAGTGTAGGCATGTATTGTATTGGAACTTCACCACTTGCAACTATGTTTCTCAAGTACTTATACTTGGCATCAATGTGTTTGGTCTTTTCATGATGCTTAGGATCTTTTATAAAATCAATAGCCGCCTGACTATCACAATATAAAATTATCGATCCTTGAGGATTCTTTGCAATATCTAGATGCTCAAAGAATCTCTTCAACCAAACAGCTTCTTGTACTACATATGTATAAGCTACAAACTCAGCTTCCATAGTTGAAAGAGCAATACAAGTTTGTTTCTTACTTTTCCATGAAATGGCCCCACCATTTAGTAAGAAAGCATATCCAGATGTTGACTTTCGTTCATCCAAGTCACCAGCCCAATCAGCATCTGTATAACCTCTCAACATCAAATCAGATCCACCATAGCACAGTGAATAATCTGCAGTTCCTTTCAGGTATCGAAATATCCTCTTCACTGCTTTCCAATGATCTCTTCCAGGATTGGATTGATACCTGCTAACTAGACCTACGGCATAACAGATATCAGGGCGAGTACACAACATAGCGTACATCAAGCTCCCGATAGCACTTGAGTATGGAACTCGAGACATTTCATCCTTCTCTCTTTGCGTCTGTGGACACATTTCAAGACATAAAGCTTCACCTTTCGCTACAGGAGTATCCATGGGTTTGCACTCACTCATCCGAAAGCGTTCCAGAATTTTCTTTATATATGTTTCTTGAGACAGACTCAATAATTTCTTGGAACGATTTCTTTGGATCTTAACTCCTAGGATATAGTCTGCTTCACCCATATCTTTCATGTCAAATGACTTTGAAAGCCATGACTTGATAATCTTTAGATACTCCAAATTATTTCCAGCCATCAATATATCATCCACGTAAAGAGAAAGAATTACAAACATATCATTGGACCTTTTAACATAAATGCAATGGTCTTCATCAAACATAGTAAAATCATATGAGATCATTCCTTTATGAAATCTCAAGTACCATTGCCTTGAAGACTGCTTTAGACCATAAATAGATCTTTTCAATTTACAGACCTTATTTTCTTGGCCCTTAACGATGAAACCTACAGGTTGTTCCATGTAGATCTCCTCGTTCAATTCTCCATTGAGAAAAGCTGTCTTTACGTCCATTTGGTGTAATTCTAGATCCAAACGCGCAACAATAGCTAAAAGTAAGCGAATTGAGGTAAACTTCACAACTGGCGAAAAAGTATCCTCATAATCAATTCCTGCTTGCTGAGTAAAGCCTTTTGCTACCAGTCGTGCCTTGTATCTTTCTATCGATCCATCCGCTTTACGTTTAATTTTCAGAACCCATTTGTTCTTAATTGCTTTACGCTCAGGCGGAAGATCAACTAAGTCCCAGACTTTGTTGGTTCTCATGGACTCTAACTCTTCTTTCATTACTTTCATCCACTCATCCTTTTCAGGGCTCGATAAAGCCTCGGCAACGGAATTTGGTTCATTCACTTCCGATGCCGATACCAGGAAAACGTAATCCTCTATATCATAAGTACGTTTAGGTACACCTTTCCTGGTACTCTTTCTTAATTAAAACTCAGATTCACAAGAAGGATCTTGTATTGAAAAGCTCCCACTCGGATCAGCACCATACTCTTGATCAATTAGATCATCAAATGTGTCAGAAGACACTTGCTGACCATTTGAGTTCAACATTTCATAAAGAGGCTCTCCATCCTTTACTTCACCCTTCTTAGGAAAATCATTTTCTAAAAATGTGACATCTCGTGATTCAATTTCAGTAACACTTCCATCCTCCAATTCACCAATAAACACATACCCTTTGGAGTGTTCTGAGTATCTTATAAAGATACATTTCTTGCCTTTTGGACCCAGTTTACCAAACTTGTTAAAAGAATCTTTTATGAATGCAGCACAACCCCAAGGTCGTAAATAATCCAAGTTTGGTTTCTGGCCGGTCCATAGCTCATAAGGAGTGGAAGGAACTGACTTAGAAGGCACTCTATTCAATATATAGGCTGCAGTTAATAACGCATCTCCCCAAAAAGAGATAGGTAAATTAGCTTGCGCCATCATTGATCTTGTCATATCCAATAGAGTTCTATTCCTCCTTTCTGCTACACCATTTTGCTGAGGTGTATAAGGAATAGTTAATTGTCTGGTGATTCCTTTTTCACTACACAAGTCAATAAATTGTCTTGAAAGATATTCACGCCCTCTATCAGTTCTTAGAGTTTTTTTATACTCTTGTCTAATTGATTCTCAACCTCATTCATGTATCGTTTGAAGCACTCAAGTGCTTCGGATTTATGAGAAATCAAATAAACATAACCAAAACGCGTGAAATCATCAATAAACATAATGAAGTACAAGGCACCAGATCTTGCCTTCACGTTCATTGGACCACAGATATCTGAATGGATTAATTGCAATGGAAAGTCAGCTCTCTTAGCCTTCCCAAAAGGTTTACGTGTAATCTTTCCGGCAAGACATTGTTCACAAGTTGGCATTTCAATTTTCGAGAAAGAACTCAAGTGTCCTTCCTTCGCCAATCTATTCATTCTATCTTGCCCAATGTGACATAATCTAGCATGCCATGTAATAATGTCAACATCTCTATTACTAGAAGAACATGCCATAACACAACGGTCCACATAATAGTCATAAGTAGAAGGATTACAACTCAATACAAAGAAACCATCGTAAAGATGTCCAGAACCATAAAAAAACATTGTCTTGAGTAATTCTCACAACATTGCGACTAAAGTTTAAACAGAAACCTAAATTAAGAAGGACAGACACAGATATTAAGTTCCGTCGAATTTCTGGAGCATATAGGACGTCATGCAACATCAAAGTACGGCCACCACGCAAGTCAATCCTGCAAGTGCCAAGACCTTTGACTTCAACCTTCGCATTGTTTCCTACATATATCCACCTTGATCCAGATGGAACTCGACGGTACTCCACAAACGCTTCTCGATCACGGGTCACATGGTCGGTGGCCCCTGAGTCTACAATCCACACAGGATAAGATTCAGTTAATAAAACAGTGCTAGAAACAAATGTAGCACTTAGAGATGCGTTTTGAAATGCTACTTTTTCGGCTCAGTGCATTCACGAGCAAAGTGTCCCGGCACTTGGCAGTTGTAGCATTTCATCTTGCTCTTGTCTTTCTTCTTAAAGAACTGTATTCCCTTCTTAGGGTTTGGTTTGTTTCTCTTCTTTGAGGGTCCCTCACCAGTCTCCTTGCCCTTTCCGCCTTTCTTCCATTCATTTTTACGCTTGAATCCTGAAGCCTTTTTACCACTTGATTCTGCCACATAGGCAGTGGGTATAGCTTTTGCAGCACCAAGCCGCTCATCTTCAAGCTCAACATGGCGTGCAACATCACCAAAAGTTTTGATGCTGTCATTGTGGGTCAAGTTTACTTTCAGATGTTCCCAATTACTTGGAAGAGACTGGATCACTGCCTGAACCTGCTGCTCATCAGAGAGAATATGACCAGCACTTTTGAGTTGAGCTATCATGTTTGACATCACCCTAAGGTGTTGTTTGACACTATGGTCATGACGCTTCTTGTAAGTGTCAAATTTGATAGTCAGCTGTCTAAGGCGGGTCACTGTAGTACCCCCATATGTTTCTCTCAAATGTGCCCACATGGCATGAGTAGTAGGGAATTGTTCACACTCGTGAATGAAATCATCCACAACCGAGCTTACAATGATTCCACGTGCAGTGGCATCTTTCTTTTTCCAAGAATTGTAAGCCTCAAGATCCCTCCTAGGTTGGGCAGTGTTACCCTCCTCTGGGCAAACCATGACATGGTTAATAGCTTCTAAAGCATCTTGCTCTTCCAGCACATACCACATCTTACGGCTCCAAATATCATAATTTTCGCCGTTTAGTTTGTCACCCTTGTTTAAGTCAGCAATGATAGTTTTTGATGCCATAGTCTGTTAAATGAAACAATAATGCAAGTGTATTTATTACTCATCATTCTCGCATGTGATATGCACACTTAGGCGAATCAATTAAATAAAATATTAATTTTTACACTTAGTATAGAATCGAAAGGTTACTAAGTTTCCATTCATCATCTACAACTAAATGTTCAACTAATATTTTATAAAATCATTTCTCATAGTGTGTATCTCGTTAAGATTTTCAATATCATGTCATACTTATTTTTTTTTTTTATTTTATTTTATTTTTTTAATTGCCACACATAAAAAATTAAACAAATAAAATGACATGTAATCTTGCAAACAAATAACAAAGTTTCATTAATAAAAAAATAAATTACAAGTAGTTGTAGAGACGATTCTCCCACTCGGCTTCAAATTTAAGAATATAAACCCAAAAAGATTCACTTGGCCAAATCTCGTGATAAATATCAGTTAAAATGCTACCTAAAGGTTCTCCAAGTGAATCTACTAAAATTGCTAAGGCTTCCCAATCATAAAGTTCAATTTCGCCAATAGCATCAATTAGTGCATTTCGGGTAAACTGATAATGTTCAATTTGATCAGCCAGTGAAGCCCTAAGCTCTCTAAATTTCTTTTCTCTTTCTCTTCGTATAGCCCTTGCATCCCTTAGCACATTTTGCATCGTCCTGGAAACATCATTCCTTATGACTTCACGTCCTCGGGAATATGTCATACGACGACGTACTCTTCTACGTTGTCCTCTTGCTCGATTTCCAATACCACTCCCACTTGGAGCAAGTCGAGCTTGTCCCTGTTCAGCCATTTCTGAAATAGGAACAATGAAACAATAAGAATGGACATACCATTAAATATGACAACATATGTCACAACTTGTAGAAGAATGCCTGTAAGGGTTGTATACTATCACAATAGTTTGGCTATTACGAAGTCATTCGAAGAGAAACACATTTATTGGCAGAACTTCAACACTTCATATCTCACTCATTTTAAATCCGTTTATCATCATATAATATATCAACGGAAAGCTTGTGACGAGTAGATTATGAAAATATATAACCCATATTTTAATTCTAAACCAGTAATTTGCAGAAATCAAATTACATAACGCAGTTTTTTATAAAACTGTACAATTTTCAGCATAACTTCAAAAATTCATGTCTTACTCGTTTTAAATCCGTTTGTGATGTATAATATATCAACGGAAAGCCCCAAACGAGTACAATCTAAATAAAATATGTATCATGTCGAAAATTTTTTATGGGCTAGACTAATTTTAATTTTCAGACATTATATTATGCTGTTAACATTCAATATTTTCATCAACCACTATGAAACTTTTGTCTATTATTTTCTTTTCAGGTTTTGTACACATACAAAAAAAATAATAATAAAACATCGGCATTAAGTTGGAACAATTAATCCAGGCTCTTGATACCAATTGTTAGAAATTAATAACGGTAACAGGAACATGAATTGTGTACCTGTTAACACCACAGCGGAAGATTGTATTTATCACCTTGCAATTGCCCAAGTCTACTTTGAATCACTAGGAAACAAAGTTTAATTGTCACCAACTAAATGCCTTCCTTTTGTTTTGTGTCTTTTTGGTGGAATAATAAGAAGAGTGAAAAGTTACGTCATCTCCTTTTTGTTTCTTCTTCTTATATATAATATAAAGAAGTTGGAAGAAACAAAAAAAAAGTAACTTCCCACTATCTTCCCCACTCCCCCACTTCCCCACTCCCCCACCTTTGCATATTCCTTTAGTGGAGGAAGAATAGGAGATGTGGTGGAATATGTGGTAACTTCCTTTAACCACAATTGATGATTTCTCCTAACCGGGTCGGATCAGCCCAATTGGAGCGACCCATGACCCGTGATCCATATTCTTACAAAATGTGTAATTCTTTTAAAGATATTTCCATTCGCTAATCAAATTCTGGAAAGAATATTTTATTGAAGTTACATAAGCTGTTGAATGGACCAAGTTAAAAGTTAGATTAGTTTAGTTCTTAATTCAGTTATTTGTATCTGGGTTTGGTCTAATGTTTATGTAATAGTTTAGATGTATAGTTTATCGGGTCAAAGAAGCCCAATTGTAATTCTATATTTCTAGTTCTGCCCCTAGTATAAAAGGGAAGGTAGATATTTTGTAAACATTTTTTTACAAAAAATTAGGATACAGAAAGTCTTCCCCATTCTTTAGAACTTTCTCCTCAAACCCTAACATTTGAATCTGCATTTCAATGCTGTAAATCGATCTTGTCATGGTATCATGGCATAGATCCACGCTCCTCTCGTTACGCTGATTCAAGCAGTGCTACCCGTGAGTAGTTTTGTCGGAATTTTTTTTTCTTTGACGGAGTTTCGGCCATTTTCTCGCTGGAATTTTGTGTTTTCTCTCGCCAGAGTATTCTGCTCTTGCCGGGGTATTTTGTTCCTGTTTTGGTGAAGGTATTCAGATAGTCATATTTTTCGGTAGCCTGAAGGATGATCGGCGACGTTGCTGTGCCATTATTCTCGTATTTTTAAGGACTGGTAACCCTAGTTTTTCTTCTTTGCAATTTCTTTGGTTCGTTTTTACTTGAAGCTTTGTTGTTGGAGCTTTGTTGTTGGAGCCTTGTTGCTGCTACTAGATACATATGCACATTTAGAACTTCTTCTGTTGTTGTTTCAGAAACTGTACCAAATAGAATCAATCCAAAATCTTAATACAAATCTAAAAGTATGACTATTTCTTGTAATTCCATTGCTAGTATGTCTGCTGAAACCATTGGTGTCTCTAATCCTCTCTATATTCACTCCTCGGATATTCTTGGAACATCCCTAGTTCATATCCCATTCTCCGGATCTGGTTTTGGGGGTTGGAAGAGAAGTGTGATAGTTTTCCTGTCATCCAAGAACAAAATAGGTCTCATAAATGGAACTTGTCGTAAGCCTGCTGAGGGTTCCCCTCATGTTAGACAGTTGGAGAGATGCAACAATATGGTCATCTCTTAGTTGACAAGCTCTCTTTCATTGAAAATTGCTGAGAGTGTCCAATATTCTAACACGGCAGAGAGTATTTGGGAGAAACTTAACAAAAGATATGAAACCATAAATGGGACTAAGGTGTTTAAGATTAAGAGGGAGCTGGCTTCTACTTGTCTAGGTCATCTTGACATAGCTTCCTACTTCAATAAGCTAAAGAAATTGTGAGATGAGTTAGGTGTTATGTGTCAAAACAATGCAAATAAGTGTACTTGTGGTGCTGAGGAAGGCATAAGGAAAGAAGATGAGAAAAATAAGTTATATTAGTTTCTCAGGAGACTCAATCAGACCTATGTGAGTGTGAGAAGCAACATTCTTATGATGAACCCCTTACCTACTTTAGACAGTGCATATAAAATCTTATTGCAAGATGAGAAATAAAGACAAGTGGTTTCAAGCAGCCAATTTGCTCCTGATATGGCTTTCTTTAATGTCAAAGCACCATTTCAGCAAGCTAATCCACAAAAATAGTACACCCAAAAGATCAATTTTGAACAAAATCCTCCATAGAGACACTATTCCCAAAGATCAAAAACTGAGCAAAACAATCAGAGGAAGGGCTATGATAACCCCAAGGGCTTCCTATTTTCTAAGTATTGTAAGAAAGATGGCCATACAATAGAATTCTGCCTTAAGCTCAAGAATAAAAATCAAAATCAATCTCAGAGGCAATCCAACTATCCTAAGGGCAAAAAGCATGGTACTGCTACAAATGTTAAGTACTTTCCTGATCCAGGGTCTTCCTCATTTCTTGGTGATCAGTTTGTGGTACATGGGTTAACTAAAGATCAGTACTCTCATTTAATGATGTTGCTACAACATTCCAACCTTAATGCCTCTCATGCTCAACCAGCTCTTATAGGATCTGCTAATTTTTCTGGTAGTACCTCTATCCCACTTATGTCTAATTGTGATGTGTCATGTGCATGTATGATGTTTAGTGTAGCTAAAAGTGTGTGGATAATAGATTCAGCAGCAACCGACCATATGACCTCTAATAGAACCTTACTGTTCAACATCACACCTCTTAGTATTCCATATCTAGTTACTTTGCCAAAAAGGTACAAAGTTAAGGTGGCCTCGGTAGGATCACTCACTTTATTTCCTTCTTTCACTTTGAAACAAGTCCTTTATATCCCTACTTTTAAATATAACCTCATTTCTGTCCAGAGGTTAATTGAACAGTTTGAATGCACTATTTTGTTTACTTCTTCTTTCTGTATGATACAGGATCATTCCAAGAAGAAACTTTTAGAACTTGGTAGGCTGCATCATGGGCTCTACAAGCTTTACCAATCCACCACTCCACCACTGCTTATCATCTTAATTTTCCTTTTTTTTACTAATGTAATAAACGCCAAACATGATTCTGGTTTTGTTTTGAATGGTGTTGTTAAACCTGTAGTTGGCATGCTATCCCCACATTTTAATAGAACTATTCAATGTTCTGTATCTGCTTTTTCTATGTCTCGGGCTCACAATGTGAATGTATTTGATGACTTTGGCATCATAGGCTAGGGCATGTGCCTTTCAGTAATATGAACCATATTCCTTTTGTGTCTTCACAATTATCCTCTCGACAGTCCTTTACTTGTCCAATGTGTCCTTTGGCCAGACAAGCAAGATTACAATTCCCTGATAGTACCACTTCTTCATTATCTCTTTTCAATTAATACCCATTGATACTTGAGGCCCTTACCATACACCAACATATTCTGGTGCTAAGTATTTCTTGACTATAGTAGATGATTATAGTAGAGCTACATGGACACACTTAATGCAGTCCAAAAGTAATGCTTTTACACTCATTAAGGCATTCATTTCAATGGTGCAGACACAGTTTCATCTTCCTGTTAAAACCATCCGAAGTGATAATGCATTAGAACTTGGATATTCCAATTTATCTTGTGAGTTCTTTTCAGAAAGATGGATCATTCATCAAACTACTTGTTCCCACACTCCACAACAAAATGGTGTTGTGGAGGAAAAACATATACATCTTTTGGAAACCTCTAGAGCTTTACTTTTCCAGTCTATGCTTCATACTAAATTCTAGGGAAATTGTGTTTTGACAGCCACATACCTTATAAATAGATTTCCTTCTTCAATCCTCTCTAACAAAACTCCTTATAAAGTCTTATATGGCACCACCCCTTCCTATGCTCATCTCAAACCATTTGGGTGCGTGTGTTATGCAACTGCTCCTAAATGTGAAAGGGACAAATTTCAGCCAAAGGCTGGCCCATGTGTTTTCATGATTATCCTTATTCTAAGAAGGGTCATAAGCTTTATAGCTTGCAATCTAAATCTGTTTTGGTTTCCATAGATTTTGTGTTTTATGAATCTATATTTCCTATGCATTTACCTCCAGATTCTTCTACTTTCCAACATGTTCCTCTTTCTCCTACTCCTCTGTATCCTACCCCATTCATAACTTTTGAGCCTGGCCAACCAATTCTATTTCCCACTCCTCCTGCTAGCTCTTCTCTTTCTCTCACTACTTCCACCTCATGTATTCCTTACATTCTCCTCCTTCTACTTCCACACAGACTACTATTTCCTCTCATTTAACCCCAACTGAAAGACCTAAAAGAGCTCACAATTTACCCTCTTGTCTCTAAAACTATATGGTTTAGCTTCCTCCTTCCCTCTTCTGCTCCTCTGTTGTCTCCACTTCTGCTACACCATCTGTTGCAGTAGATCCTCACTCTTATTATCAGGCTGTTGCTAGTTCTGCTTAGCAGGATGCCACGATAAAAGAGTTTGAGGCATTAGAGGCAAATAAAACTTAGGGAATTTGTGGAGTTACCAAGGGGTAAAAAAACCTATATGGTGCAAGTTGGTGTATAAAAGTAAATATATGTTTGATGGCACAGTAGAAAGGTACAAGGCTAGGCTAGAAGTCAGAGGTGACACTCAAGTAGTAGGAATTGATTTTCATGAGACCTTCTCTCCCATGGTAAAAATGTGTATTGTCAGGTGTTTAAGTGCTTATGTGGTCAAAATGAAATGGTCTTTGTATCAATTAGATCTTAATAATGCTTTCTTGTATGGGGATTGAGGAGGTCTATATGAAAATTCTCCAAGGTCGTTATGTTATTTCTTCTACTCATTTGCGTGTTTCTCCATTGGTGTGCAAGTTCAAGAAGTCATTGTATGGGTTGAGACAAGCTTCTAGGCAATAGTATGCTAAGTTGTCTCGGGCCCTTTGTTCCAGAGGTTACCATCATTCTCTCACGATTATTCTCTCTTTGTGAAATGGTCCTCCCAATCTACTGTTTTTCTTGTTGTTTATCTGGATGACATCATCCTCACTAGTGATGATATTGAAGAGATTAATGCTTTAAATGCATTTTTAGATGCTCAATTCAAAATTAAGGACTTAGGCCTTAGTTATTGTTGACACCCAATTTCGTCCCGAGATATAATTAGCGGCTAAATTATTTAAATGAGAATCAATTATTAAAATAAAATTAAAATTAGAATTAGATAATTAAAATTATTTGAATTGAGATTAATTAATTAAATTTAATTAGAGTAAATTAGCTAATTTCAAAAGAAGGTTAAAATAATCCTAGCCAACCTGCGCAATATTTCTATTTAATTAATCATCTTTTAAAACAAAAAAGGGCTATTTTTGCTCCTCCCTCTTAAACCCAGCCTATTTCTGCAACCCCTATATACATACACAATACACACGCACACACTCCTCCTCATTTCTCTTAACCCATTCCCAGAAAATCCCCGCGACCCATTTCCCTTACCCGAACCCAATTCCCCCAACCCGTTTCCCCTCGCGACCCACACCAAAAACCCGCGCCATTGTTGTCCCCTCCGTACAGCTTGATGTGCTGGACGAGTCATTCAGTTCCAGCTGGTATCTCCTCACTCTCTCTCCAAACAAACGGGCACAATATCTGATCCACTCATTTTGAATCGAAGTAATCCCAACCTTTGGATCTTTTCTTGGAGATAAGGATCCAAAGTGTACAATCCGAAAAGAATGGACACTTTAGACCCTTATCTTAGAAGAAACAGATCAAAAATGTCAATGGCAATTCGGATTTTTGGAGCCCAAGGTAAACCCTAAATTCTCCTATATATTTAGCACTTTTGGTAGGGTTAAGGGTTCTGGAAAATTTGGATAAAAAACGGCAGTATAAAAAAAATATTTTTAGAGAGTTCAACCTTTTCTTTCAAAATATACCAATAGGGTTCTGTTTTTCCTGGTTTTGTTCCTGGTGTTTTTCTGTTATTATCGCTGCATCGTTGTCGTCGTCTTCAAAGTTCGGGTCGATAACTTCATTTTCTTTGCCTCAGTCGCTGCTCGAAAACAGGTGAGGTTTTTACTGTTCTCCCTGCTTCTTTGTGTTAATATTTTGTTTGAAATGTGATAAGTGAATATAGTTAAATTTTTGATAAGTTTGTGACTTCTTCTCATTTGAATATGAATATGCGGTTGTTTTAAGGTTAAGTCATTGCTAAACTTAGAAAGGTGTTTCTTTGAGTTAAAAAATCAATAACTCTATGTATGTTTGGAACTGCTTAGTTTAAATATGGTTCCCTTAGCTTTGAGATGATTAAGTTGGCATAAAATTCCATGTTAAGTTTGTTTAATGCATAAAGTTGAGTTCTTTGTTTAATCCATGTTTGGAGAGTTGCTTGGAGGCATGCTTTCCTATTTTGGTTCTGTTCAAATGAGGAATAGTGGAGGGGTTGGCTCTTTGGCAGACTTTAGAAGGTGCTTGAGGGAGCTCAAGTGTTCTGTTAGAGTCAGTGAGGGAGTAGTGATTCAGGAGTTAGTTTATAGCAGGTCTTGAAGGTGTAAGTGGTCTGGTTGTGTTGCAGTATGGTTTGTAGCTGTGGGGATGTAGCAGGGGTCTGTCCTGGTTGTTCAGGTTGGGAAAAGAGGGCTATTGTTCCTAGTTTCTGCAGTTTAAAGGAGGTAGCAGGAGAGTTGTAGAGATGTAGGGTGTCTCAGGTAGTGCAGGGTTTGCTTTGGTTTGTTTTGGAGGCTGTCAAGGTGAGTGATGAGCTCAAAGAGTATGCAGGGAGTAGTCAGGAAGCAATGGGGCTGTTTCAAAGAAGTTGCTGATAGGTTTGTTGGTCCAGGGGGTTAGCAGGGGTTTATTTTGGGTCAGGGTGGTCTGTTATAGTAGCTGGTGGTGCTAAGGAGTGTGTGGAGTGCAGAAGTTTGTGGGATTTGTTTCTGGATGCTTGAAGAAGGTGTTAGGCAGTAGGAAAATTTCAGATTTGTTCGGGCAGTTTAGTCAGGGATTAATAGCAGGCAGTTGTCTGAGTTTTAGCTAGTGGGTGCTGGTGTATTCTTGTATTCCAGTTAGGTGTTGGATGCAAGAGAAGAAGGAGGGAGCTGCCTCAGTTTCTAATAGTAGAATAAGGGTGCCAGGGGTGTGAGGTGGTGTAGGTTATGTATAGAGGTGTGGGCTGCAGTGTCATAGTGTTTTAAGATCTGATTCTGCCTGCAATTCAACTCCATTTTCTATGATCTTTACATTCCCTTAGCTTCTCTGATCTCAATTTCGTTTTCTCTCCCCATGTTTCTGCCCTGTTTCATTAGTTTTTTCTAGTCCTAGCTCAGTTAGTTTTTTTTTATTGCATATTTCGCATTTATCCTACACTTACATGCTTAATTCTTCCAGTGATAAGAAACATATTCTAGTTTCTCTCTTTGCCTATTTGATGTATCATGATCAGACTTGTTTAGCTAAAACAGATAACAAAATCAGAGGTCATTAGTAATAACATATTTTTCGCATTTGGTGCTGTGTTGACAAATTAACTCTGTTGATTAAGGATTGAGGTTTATTATGGTATAACAGAGTAAAACATGAACTCCTGATACATGTTGTTATTGCTCTATTACTATGGTTGGTCTCCTTCACTAGTTACAGCAGGTCTTGCATAAAGTCACTAAAGGTTACCGCCATTAGGTAAGGGGAACAACTGAATAACAATTCGTAATTGAAGTTGTACGCGCATTTTTCTACTTGTTGTGAAGTGCTTTTAAGATGGTCTTACTGCACAAATAGATTGGGATCAATGATTGATAGGAAATGTACTTGCCTCTATGAAAGAATTCTTAATTTTCCTATTGAGTTTCACAAGTTAACAAATGTTAGTCTCTTGTCTGTTTAAGAGCTGAAGTATTTGGTTTCCGTTGTCCTGGTGTGTTCTCTGTGTGTGTGCAGTGTTCATTCTTGATTTTGTCTTAATGATCACTTTGTTTAATTGACTGTGTATCTTTGACTAAGCAATTTATGCGCTAATTTGACATTCATTGCATTTTCTAGTAATTTTATGGTGTCCATGATTTCAATTCCTTTACAGTTGCTAATCCTTATTTTCCTATATTTTTCTTGGCATGAAATCGCTCTTGGGACGAGTTTGAAATAAAAACTCACAAACGGGGAGGGCTACGTGCATTCGAAGTTACTTGAATCGCTCCGCATTCTCGGGACTTGATATCCCCGAAAATGTAAACAAAAATGAAAGAATGAATGAAAAGCCTTGTGAAATACAGGGCTCGAACTGAGTTCGCTATCCCGGGTTCTATCTTCTAAAACTCCTGCTTTCCCGTTCCCTTTAGAAAACATGTTTTAGGAAGCCCTGAATCCGGACTAGGATTTGCATGTTAGAAACTTGGTAGGATAGTCGCTTTTATTGAATCGTTAATGAATTGCATGTTTAGAATGATTATATAATTGCTTATCCCCTTTTTTTGGGACTCGCCAATTAGTTTAAGTTAATAGTAATCTAAGGATAATTATCGAGTGCAAAAGAAATTAAGATTTAATTAAATTATACATCTCATCTATTATCTATATTTACGTATCCATCTATTAAATAAGTTATTATCTATCTATTCATTATTTCATTAATCTGATTAATTATACGATATTTAGTTATTAATTTATTTAATTAATTTTATTTATTTATTTTATTTAATTAATCATTTATTTATTTATTTGATTCAGTTAATCATCTATTTATTCCTTTAATAATAATTATTTATTTATTTATTCATTTATTTATTTAATTAATTAATTATTATCAATTTATTCTTTATTTAATTAAATTAATATAAAAAAATAATATTAATTTATTTAATTAAGTTATTTATTTATTTATCCATTTACTTAAGCGATCAATTAATCAATTATTTATCTAATTAGTTCCTTAGAGTATTTTATTTTATTTTATTTATATTATTTATTTAATTTATTTATCCTTATTTATTTAATCAACTAATCAATCAACCATGTTGTAATTCATTCATTTATTTAATCTTAAGATTTCATCATTTATTTATCTAAGTATTAGCGTAATCTAAACCCTTATCTTATTTATATTATACTTAGTTAAATTAATTCTATTACCCACAAATTCGTAAAGCCGCCGGATTAACCGCATTTAGCGGATTTTCGAAATTGCTCCCGCAAGGGACCTTCTTTCGAATTTAATAGAACCACTTACTCGGAATCTCTGATTTTAATTTAATTTTATTTAATTAAAAATAAATTGCACTCATTAGTTAACTTTAGATTCCTAATAATCCTTAAATTAGGTGGCGACTCCAAAGAAACCCTTTGGAGTCCCATTTTGTTGAAATCAAATCCCGGTGCATACTTGTGTGCATTTTTTTGGGAGGGTTCAACAGCGTGGCGACTCCGCTGGGGATACGCAAATGGTTCTGACCAAAAGGCTTTCACGAATGTGTTTTGTTTGTATTGTTTGAATTGTATGACGATATTAGTATGTGCGGCTTATTTATTTATTGTTGAAAATTGACATGATTATATCTAGTGTTTATTTGCAAGCATGCTTAGATTAATCTAATTGATTGCTGTGTGTCACGAAAGCATGTCACTACACCCCTATTTGCGCACATATAAACTGGCATTCCGTTCATACTTCCCCCACTCCTGGGACCCTCTTGCATTCTCACTCAAATATCCGCGAGGTGTGTGCATACGCACCCGCAATTTCTTCCACTAAAGAACCCTTTGACGAGTTGGTGTACCGGCGGATTGTCGTGGGAGTTATTCGATCACGAAGCCGCCTGCCACTCACCTGTTAGCCTCAACCGTTAACCCACTCTTAGAAGAACCCTTTGACGAGTTGGTGTACCGGCGGATTGTCGTGGAAGTTATTCGACCACGAAGCCGCCTGCCACTCGTCTGTTAGCCTCAACCCTTAACCCACTTTTGATGGAGCTTTAGGAGCATGCATGCATTCACACCTTAGTCTGGACCCGGTCCTTGGTACCGCCTCCATAGTCAGGAATCCGCCCTTGTGTCAACGGGCCCTTATAACCCGTTGACCCGCATATTATGTGTTCTGTGATAATGAATCTCCAGTCCCAGCTGAATTTTGAGCATAATCAGATTTAGAATTTTGTTTTCATTATCTTGTAGGTAAAGAATGGAACAACAGTTTGACAAAGTCTACATGGTTGTAGAGGTCCCAGAGAAGTTAAAATTATGGTGGGGTAACTTTTGTGAAGAGGAGAGAAAGACAGTTGAGGGGAAATTAGGAAGGTTGGTAGAGCTGATTGATGTTCGTCCAAACCGTGATCTAGTCCAAGCTCTTATGGCATATTGGCACCCGACGCGAGCTGTATTCAAGTTCAAAGACTTTGAGTTGACTCCCACTTTAGGAGAAATAGTTGGGCTAACGGGATTGAAGTGTCTGGGCCAAGAGATAATCCTTCTAAACAGTCAAACAGGGAAGAAATTCCAAGAGAGACTAGGGTTGGTAAGGAATGATAGTTTGGGATGCATCGAAAACAAATGGGTTCATCTAGATTATCTGTACACCAGGTTTGGGCGCATAACGGGTTTTGATGATTTTGAGCAGGAGTTTAACTGTGGTGAGAAGACTTGGAGAGACCGGCGTGTAAGGGCTTTTGTCATTGCATTCTTAGGGACTTTGGTCTTCCCAAAAAAGAATGGACACATTAGGACTTGCATTGGTTCCGTAGTTCGGGTGATGTTTGAAGGGATCAATGGGAACAAATCTAACCACCATCATTCCTATGATTCTAGCGGAAATATACCGGGCTCTAAATGAATGCAGAAGGGGTTCGAAATATTTCGAAGGTTGTAATCTTCTCCTTCAGGTATGGGCGATAGACCAAGTGTGCCATCGAAACCCCATGATGGATATCTGTAAAATGTTAGATAGCCAGGAATTAATAAATCCTATTGCTACCCAAAACATAAGAACGAGGTGGTGTGAAAAACCTGAAAGTTTTGCGGGATGGTATGATTTCTTAGCCCGCCTTACTGATAAGAAAGTAATGTGGAAGTTAAGTTATGTTCCTAAAGATGAGATTGCGCTTAGGACTTCCAAGCGATACTACATCGAGTTGCCGGGGTTAACGGGGCTTAAACCGTACGCACCTTTGAGGGTCCTCCGTCAATTTGGGATGGAACAATTTATTCCCCTTTGTGCTGATATGTCGAAGTCAGAAACTCCTTTCAACCTGCAGAATGCAATTCCAAGGAAAAGAGAAATCCTCGAGGATGGGAAGGGTTTGCAACCGATAGATGTGTCAACAAAGCACCAGAGCTATACACCAGAATATCTCGCCTGGTTTAAAGAAGAACGGCGCTTAGGTCTCAGTCCTCCAGGAAGAGTTGGCTATGAAGACACTGATATGACAAAGAAAATGAGACAGACAAGGGCAGAAACCAGTCTTGATGAAACATCCGCTCCGACAAGCAAGAAGATGAAGCAAGCGGAAACATGATACAGAACTTGGACAAATGGCAGTTTATTTATTTACTTTTGATGTATTTTCTATTATGCTTTCTGTTGTTTTATTTTCACTTATTATGTAATGATGATGTATTGAAAAAAAAAGGAAAAAAAGAAAAAAAAAGAAGAAAAAAGAAGAAGAAAAAAAGAGAAAAGGGAAAAGAAGGCAGGAAAGAATGAAAGAAGTTGATTACAATGATGCAGACCTGATGATGAAGATGAAGCAAAGAAAACAGGATTCAGTCACGACAATGCACCTACACTGGCATGATGCAGTTGATTGGGAGAGTGGCGGCTTTATTTTAGTTTTGATGTATTCTCAATTACGTCTTTATATTTATTGTATTTTTCATTTGCTATGTAAGGATTATGTATGAAGAAAGAAAAGAAAGAGAAAAAAAAAAAAAAAGAGAAAAAGAAGAAGGAAAAAAAAAGAAAGAAAAAAGAGGATGAAAGTATGATGTTATGTTATGAAAGACAATTTTGTATCAACTTTATATATTCTAATGAAGTATCTTACTCTAAATTTGAATTGCTCAAAAATGGTTGTGACTGTTTTTCGTTATCATTTATTTGCGCGATTAGGCTTACCTCTAGCACAAAGAGGCACCCTACAGAGTAGGACGCGCCCGCATTTTTATTTTTACGCACATTATTTGTGGTTGCCACTTGCCTAATTTATCGCTCGTTTAAAATACAAAAGCGCTACGTGACGCGCGCTATGTGATTACGTGCAAATTTTACCAAAAACATGCAAACTAACACAGTTACCTTTCGAATTTTTCTTTTGTTTTGTTTATTCAAAGACAGAGGTTTGATTTGTGCTGATTGAGCTGATCCAAAGACTTTTCTCTGCACATTGATATATACTTCAGAATTCGACAAAATGTCTGCTAGCGATGATCAGCCTCCCGTTCTCAATGATAAGACTCTCGAAACTCCCGGATCTTCGAGGGGAAACATCCTCCTTGCTCAGGATGACCTTATTTTGAATCTGACCAAACAGATACAGATGCTGAGCGATGAGCTAGCAGCCATTAAAGGGCAAGCCCCTCAAAACGTACCTTTAAATGCCAATCCTGTTCACAATGTACCCACATACCAAAACAACCTACTTAATCAAACACCACCACCACTAAATCGCCCACAAGTTAGTCAAAATACCCCACCCGCTCAGCAAAATACCCAACCCGCTGGTTATCCTTCATATTATCCATATCCTAACGACCCCACTCCTCCTCACTACCAATATTTGCCTGCTAAAGACACTCCCCGTCCTCCACAATCTCAAGCACCCATTCCTGTAGCCGTTGCTCCTCCAAACGCCAATGATCCAAGGCAGGGGTATCCCGAGGATTTGTATTATGAGCATGACCCCAATGGCAAGAATGTGGACTTCACAGACTATCAGCCACAGAATGAAATGCCCACAACCGTGGAAAAACAGGGAAAGACAAGCGAACAAGAGGAGATAATCCAAGCAATGAAAGTCATGCAACATTCTATTAAGGATCTACAGGTGACTAAGAAACGTCAAAGCACTTCCTACCGCAGTCTTTATCTATTCCCGGACATTACTCCCCCTCCCGGGTTTAAAGTGCCGAAGTTTGACATGTATGATGGTCATGGTGATCAATTTGCTCATTTAACCAAGTACCTCAACAGAATGAGGGTTGCGGGAGGCAAAGAAGAACTTCTGTTAGCCATAGTCTGGAAGGTATTGCTGCCGAATGGTTCGCTAGACAAGACATAAGCAAGTGGCATGAGTTCGATGATATAGCTGATGATTTCACAAAGCAGTTTGAATACAATGTGGCGATGGTCCCTGACCTCATAACCTTGGCCAATTTTAAGAAGAAACCAACCGAAACTTTTAGGGAATACGCCTTGAGGTGGCGTGAACAGGCTGCACGGGTGCAACCCCCGATGACTGAGAGGGATATGGTGAAATACTTTATTCGTGCTCAAGACGACTCTTATTACATGCATATGCTTCCTATGATGGGTGCACCTTATGCTGAACTTCTCACAATGGGGGAGATGGTGGAAGAACGCATCAAATCCGGTCGGATTGTGAGCTTTGCTGAAATGAAATCAAGTGCTCAAAATGCTCAAGCCAGCCCAAACAATTCTAGAAGAAGAGAGAAGAGGGAAGAAGTCACAGCTGTTGCCACAGACATTGACCGCCGCCCGGCTAGGAGGTTGAACTTTGATAATCCACCAGCCTACCCTACTTACCAAAATGCCTCTCCTCATTACCCAAATGCACCTCTTCATTACCCAAATATTCCTTCTCCTTACCCAAATGCACCACCCCCAAATTACCCTAGTCACTATCAAATTCTTCCCGCTCCATATCCTGTCTATCAAGCACAACCCAGTTATTATCCACCACGAGCACCAGCACCACAACAATACCCTCCTCGCCAACAAAATTACCAACCCCGTGCTCCTGTTCGTCCAAATATACAAGGACCTAACCAAAGCTATGAAAGGAGAGCACCCAAAACCTATACTCCTATAGCCAAATCTTATGGTCAATTGTAAAGACTAAGAAGCGCCGGAGTTGTGCAGCCTGTTCCTAACAATACTCCAAATCCGCCTCCAAGGTGGTATGATGTTAATAAGCACTGTGTTTATCACTCTGGGGCTGCGGGCCATGATGTGGAAAGGTGTTATGCCTTCAAGGATAGAGTTGAAGCTTTGATCAAATCAGGCACCATCCAGCTTACTGGAACTCAATCAAATGTGCAAGATAATCCTCTTCCCACCTATGGAAACAATGCTATCAATGTCATTTACCTTGATGAGGGGTTTGATTTGAAAGGGACCATTGTTCCCGTTAGCAATGTGAGGGTTGCTAACGAGGCCAAAGTATCTGTGCAAGTTAGAGCTCCCATTCTGGTGCAAACGGGTATCCCAAGGCCAACTGTCACCGTCATGCTTGCCTCACCCCTTCAATATGATAGCAAGAGGGTTCCTTGGAACTATTCTGAAGTGCCTATCGAAAGTGAAAAGGTAACTGTTGCTGTTGCTGCTGCACAAGGCATGACCAGATCTGGTAGATTCTATACGCCCGAGAAGTTGGGTCAAAGCCTTGAAGAAAAGGAGGGCGTTGTAAGAAGGGTGACTGACACCGAGGCTGAGGACTTCTGGAGGAAAATGCAGTCAAAGGAATACTCTATTCTGGAGCATTTAAAGAATACTCCTTCCCGGATATCCATCATGGCTTTGCTGATGAGCTCTGAAACACACAGAAATGCATTGCTGAAAGTGATCAAAGAAGCAGAGGTCCCTGCTGAGACCACGGATGAGAGCTTGGCCGTCTTGGTTGGCCAAATCTTAGAACCTCACAAGGTGTCCTTCTTCAAAGAAGAGCTTCTACCCGAGGGTCTCGGACACAATAAAGCATTGCATATTGTTGTCAAATGTAGGGATAAATTTGTTGGACGGGTACTGATCGACGGTGGTTCCGGGCTCAATATATGTCCGTTGGCAACTCTGAAGGAGCTTGGAATTGACGCTGGCAAAATTAGACAGAGCAATGTGAAAGCAAGGGCTTTTGATGGGGCTCAAAGGTGCACCTTTGGAGAGATTGATCTTGATCTGCAGATAGGTCCTGTGAACTTCTCTGTGGAGTTTCAGGTGTTCGACATCCCGTCTACCTATAATATGCTGTTAGGAAGACCTTGGATCCACATGGCCGGAGCCGTCCCTTCCACTTTGCATCAAAGTGTGAAATTTATATGGGATAATGAAGAAGTAGTGGTTAAGGGCGAGGGAAACAGCCCCATGCATGCTAGCACCACAATTCCTATGGTAGACAACGCCACAGGATTTGATGGGACTACTTTTCACACGGTTGAGCTAATGAATGTGACCCGAGCATCTAATGATGATTCGAAGAGAGGTACCCTACCCAGAGTCCCTAAGATGATTGCTGTGGAAATGTTGAAAAACGATTTCAAACCTGGTTCGGGATTGGGAGCAAATCTAAACGGCATTACTGAACCCATCTGCTTGCCCAAGAATCTGGGTACTTTTGGCTTGGGTTACTGTCCTACTAAAAAGGAAATTGAAAAGGCCAAAATAAAGCCAGCCATTGTTATGCCAGATTCTCTTCCTTCCTTATACCAGTCATTTGTCAAGGCACCGGAAGTCATTATATCGGATCTGATTGAAGGAGTTGGTAATTTGTTTCTGAGTGACGATTGGGAATGCGATGTTATTATTGAAGACTATGCTGAGGAATCACCTGTGCAGAATGTTGAGGCAAAGGATCTGATGGCCAGTTGGACCTGTGTCCCAGTGGAAGAGACTTGGTGAATGAACTCACTAGTTTATTTTGGCGTCACAATCAGATTGAGGCCCTGAACTGTGTTCCGCCTTTGGTTTATGTTTATGTCTTTTCAAAATAACCTGTTTACATTCTGCATGTTTTACTTAAATGTATTGCCTCCCTAAAACTAGACTTTTGAAACAAATAAAATGCACTGCATCCCCCTACTATTATTTTGCTATGCTTTAATTATTTACTTTATTTTACGCTTTTGATTAATGTTTGTTTCTGTTTCAGCTTTCCACTTAACAAAACTGCCGAAACTTTGCTTGTGACATATAATGAAACAACTGAACAAACCGGTACTGATGCATTGAGTATTGGGGAGTCTGATGAAGATTTTGGTCCTGATGAAATAACAAGAGAAGTGGATCAATTTGAGAACAAACCAAAGCCTATCTTGGAAGAAACCGAGTCAATCAACTTGGGGACTTCAGAAGATGTTAGAGAAACCAGAATCAGTGTTCATTTGACCTCGGAAGAAAGAAGAGCTTATATTTCACTATTGAATGAGTATCGAGACATCTTTGCTTGGTCTTATGATGATATGCCCGGTTTGAGTACTGATCATGTCACTCACAAGTTGCCAACTGATCCTTCATTTCCGCCTGTTAAGCAAAAGAAAAGAAACTTCAAGACTTCCTCAAGCAAACAAATATTGGAAGAAGTGCAAAAGCAATTGACCGCTAAGGTGATTCGATATCTCAAATATCCCACTTGGTTAGCAAATATTGTGCCGGTGCCCAAGAAGGACGGAAAGGTTAGAGTTTGTGTTGATTATCGTGATCTCAACAAAGCAAGTCCAAAGGATGATTTTCCATTGCCAAATATTCATATCCTTATTGATAGCTGCGCAAAACATGAGCTTCAGTCTTTTGTCGATTGTTTTGCTGGTTATCACCAGATCCTAATGGATGAAGATGATGCTGAAAAGACCGCTTTCATCACGCCTTGGGGTGTGTTTTGTTATAGAGTTATGCCTTTCGGCTTGAAGAATGCCGGGGCAACATATATGAGAGCGATGACAACTCTTTTCCATGATATGATTCACAAAGAGATTGAAGTCTATGTAGATGATGTTGTTATCAAGTCAAAGAAGAAAGAAGAGCATTTGACCGATTTGAGAAAGTTCTTCAACCGCCTTCGGCGGTATAACTTGAAGTTTAATCCTGCAAAATGTGCATTTGGTGTTCCCGCCGGTAAGATGTTGGGTTTCATCGTAAGCCGGAGGGGTATAGAATTGGATCCGTCTAAAATCAAGACTATCCAAGACTTGCCTCCTCCAAAGAGCCGGAAGGATGTGATGAGCTTTCTTGGCCGTTTGAACTACATAAGCCGCTTCATTGCACAATCCACGGTTATTTGTGAACCAATAATCAAGTTGTTGAAGAAAGATGCTGTTATCGAGTGGACGGAAGATTGTCAAAAGGCTTTTCATAGGATCAAGGAGTATCTATCTAATCCGCCTGTGTTAGTTCCTCCTGAACCCGGAAGATCATTGATCTTATATTTGTCTGTCTCGGAAAATACATTTGGATGTGTCTTGGGGCAACATGACAAGACCGGGAAGAAAGAACAAGCCATCTATTATCTAAGCAAGAAGTTCACCCCTTATGAAGCCAGGTACACTCTCTTGGAGCGAACTTGTTGCGCTTTGACTTGGACCGCACAAAGGTTAAGGCACTATCTCTCATCATATACAACTTATCTTATCTCGAGGATGGATCCTTTGAAGTATATCTTCCAAAAGCCGATGCCCACGGGAAAATTAGCAAAATGGCAGATTCTGTTGAGTGAATTTGACATAGTTTATGTCACTCAAAAGGTGGTAAAAGCACAAGCATTGGCGGATCATTTGGCTGAAAATCCTGTTGATGACAACTATGAACCATTGAGAACTTACTTTTCCGATGAAGAGGTTTTGTTTCTGGGTGAAGACATCTCTTCTGAATATGATGGTTGGCGTCCTTTCTTTGACGGAGCAGCAAATTTCAAAGGTGTTGATATTGGAGCTGTCCTAATTTCTGAAACGGGTCAGCATTATCCTGTTTCGGCCAAGCTCAGATTTCCATGCACCAACAATATGGCTGAATATGAAGCATGCATTTTGGGTCTTCGATTGGCAGTTGATATGAATATTCAAGAACTTTTAGTGATCGGGAATTCTGACTTGTTGATTCACCAAGTGCAAGGCGAGTGGAACACCAAAAATGCAAAGATTCTTCCTTATTTGCGTTGTGTCAAGGAATTGTGCAAAAGATTTGCAAAGATTGAGTTCAAGCATGTTCCAAGACTTCAAAATGAGTTTGTCGATGCTTTGGCAACGTTATCTTCCATGATCCAACATCCTGACAAGAATTATATTGATCCTATCGAAATTGAATTGCATGATAGGCCAGCTTATTGTTTTCAAGTTGAGGAAGAGCGAGATGGCCATCCTTGGTATTTTGATATCAAGAATCATCTCAAGGTTGGGAGTTATCCTGAAAATGCAACAAGTGTCCAAAAGAAGAGCATTCGGAGGTTAGCAAATCAATTCTTTCTAAGCGGCGGAATCCTATATAGGAGGACCCCAGACTTAGGACTCTTAAGATGTGTTGATGCAGTTGAAGCAAATAAATTGCTTATGGAAGTGCACGCGGGAGTTTGTGGGCCGCATATGAATGGTTTTGTCTTGGCAAAGAAGATCTTGAGAGCCGGTTATTTTTGGCTAACTATGGAAACTGATTGTGTTCAGTTTGTGCGGAAATGCCATCAATGTCAAATTCACGGAGATATGATCAAAAGACCTCCTTCCGAACTTCATGCAATGAGTTCTCCCTAGCCTTTTGTTGCTTGGGGAATGGATGTTATTGGTCCTATTGAGCCGGCCGCTTCAAATGGACATCGCTTTATTTTGGTGGCTATTGATTACTTCACCAAGTGGGTGGAAGCAACTTCTCACAAGTCCGTAACCAAGAAAGTGGTGTCAGATTTCGTGCGCAACAATATCATTTGTAGATTCGGAGTTCCTGAATCGATCATCACTGATAATGGTGCAAACTTGAATAGTGATTTAATGAGAGCAACTTGTGAAAGCTTCAAGATTACTCATCGCAACTCTACTGCATACCGTCCTCAAATGAATGGAGCTGTTGAAGCGGCAAATAAGAACATCAAGCGTATTCTTCGCAAGATGATTGATAATTATAGAGATTGGCATGAAAAGTTGCCTTTTGCACTTCTTGGATACCACACCACCACTAGAACTTCAACTGGGGCAACTCCCTATCTTTTGGTGTATGGCACAGAAGCAGTCTTACCCGCGGAGGTAGAAATTCCTTCCTTGAGAATCATTCAAGAAGCTGAATTAGAAAGTGCTGAATGGGTGAAGATCAGATGTGAACAGTTGATGCTTATTGATGAGAAAAGAATGAATGCAATTTGTCATGGGCAACTTTATCAAAATCGCATGAGCAAGTCTTTTGGCAAGAAAGTGAGAGTGAGAGACTTTAAACCGGGGCAATCGGTGTTAAAGAAGATCTTTCCTAATCAAGAAGAAGCAAGGGGCAAATTTGCACCAAATTGGCAAGGTCCATATGTGGTTCATCGGGTTTTATCCGGAGGAGCACTGATTCTGGCAGAAATGGATGGTCAAGTTTGGCCAAAAGCAATTAACGCAGATGCCGTCAAAAGATACTATGTCTGAAGCAACTACAAGTTAGCATGGTTTTGAATGTAATCTTTGATGTAATGCGAACTACGCGTGACCTGAATCCCAAGGCGGGATACGTAGTAACTCGCATAGAGTTTGGTTGCATTGATATAAGAATTTCCCCTATTTCCTCTTTTATGTAAGTTTGAACTACTTCTGACTTGATTCCTGGAATGGCAACAGGATAAGTAGGCAATCCCCGGCCCGTCGGATTCGATCAAAATATTGTAACACTTTAGGCTTGTTTATCTTTTATGATGTAATGCCGAACTATGCATCTGGGCAGATGCGTGGATTTTCCAATTCGGATACGGCTTCGTACTTAGATTGCCATACTTTCCCAAAAAATCTTTATGTAAGCAGAACTACGCACGGTCTGACTCCCGTGGAGGGATACATAGGCGCTCTTAACGGGCTCGACTCTATAATATTAAAATTTTCAGTCTCCCCTAAGGCAAGCAACTGGGGCAATTTTTGCAAAGATAATTTGAAGATATGGAAGATAAAACTGGGGCAATTTTGCAAGATAATTTGAAGATTTGAAAGATATCAACTGGGGCAAATTTTGTAAAATGAGTTGAAGATTTGGAAGTTCATAACTGGGGCAGATTTTTGCAAGAGTTGGTTTGCTTATCAAAGGATGAAGCGGCAAAGTTCTAAAAGTATTCAAGATTAGCACCAGTTGCAATACAAAGGATGTTCAGTTTGTTTCGAGATATGTCATTAGTTTGAGTTAAAGCGGGAATTTTACATGCATTATAAACTTTTCACTTGCATATCAATGATTGCTTGCTTGCTATTTTATCAAATTGTTTTATTTTGCCTCTATATTAAGATGAGTTATACTATTGAGTTCATAAACCAAGTTTCCAAGGATGGTTTTCAAAGCCCAAGTCTCACAAAGAAAAGAAAGCGATAGCAGCGAATTCAAGATTAATCAGCACAAATCAAACACCCCTCCCCAAACTAACAAATTTTTCTTTGAGAGCAGGAACCGGAAAGCTTGCAATGGGAGGATCATTCGCACTATGGATGAACAATTTATTGAACGCTTATTCAAAGAATTGAACATCATATTCAATATGAGCTGAAGAGAGCATTCAAAACTTTACACCACTATCCATGCAAGCAACACCAATCAAGTTGACAATGCAAATGATTTGGCTTGACATCTAAGCATTACATTGGATTATTGCCGAAAAGGCGGCGCTTTTTCTTTTCTCGAATCTTAACATTGTTATAGAATTTACCTCGCGATATTGATAGACAAGTCGGCTGAAACACCGCTTTCAGATTGTTTCGCGATGTCGGTTGTCTTACAATATTGGCATTTATTGATAATTTAAGACAAGTCGGCTGAAGCACCATTTTCGGAGTGTTTCGCGATGTCGGTTGTCTCGCAATATTGGCATTTTATATTTAAAATAGATTGATAGTTTAAGACAAGTCGGCTAAAGCACCATTTTCAGAGTGTTTCGCGATGTCGGTTGTCTTGCAATATTTGCATTTATTGATAGTTTAAGACAAGTCGGCTGGAACACCATTTTCGGAGTGTTTCGCGATGTCGGTTGTCTTGCAATATTGGCATTTATTGATAATTTAAGACAAGTCGGCTGAAGCACCATTTTCGGAGTGTTTCGCGATGTCGGTTGTCTCGCAATATTGGCATTTTATATTTAAAATAGATTGATAGTTTAAGACAAGTCGGCTGAAGCACCATTTTCGGAGTGTTTCGCGATGTCGGTTGTCTTGCAATATTTGCATTTATTGATAGTTTAAGACAAGTCGGCTGAAGCACCATTTTCGGAGTGTTTCGCGATGTCGGTTGTCTTGCAATGTTGGCATGTTATGTTTAAAGTAGATTGATAGTTTAAGGCAAGTCGGCTGGAGCACCACTTTCGGAGTGCTTCGCAATGTCACTTGTCTTGCAATATTGACATATTGTATTTGAAATACATGATTCGGCTTGAGACATTATGTCTTGTTAGTCAAACTTATCTTATGAAAGCCTTGCATTTTTACAATTCATTTTCTCTTTACTTATTGTCTTACTTTACTGTTTCAGAATAATGATCAGCCTAGAGCTTCTCCGGGCGGAGCATCTCGTCAGTTGATCGAGAGAAGAACTTATTGAGCGTCACAACCAGCATTTACAATTTTATATTATCATTTTATTTACGTCCTTATTCCAAAAAGTCATCAAAGTTTATTAGCAGTTGCTCGCTTATTGTTTGTTAAGTCTTTACAGAATTTTAGCGGCATCGCAGCAGCATTTGGAGCATAACGTGGAATTTTTTCTTAGCAGTGAACTGGGGCAATCGTTGATATGAGCTAGACTCGTCAACGAGGATCTGAAGAATCGCATTCGAACAAGCAAATTTTACCTAATCTTTCATTTCAGATTAGGCGTCAGTTTGAATTCTTTCTTATTTCGTGCGTCATTTTCTGTCAATCGTGCGAGTTTCGTGCCTAAGTGTCGGCGAACTACATATGGCCTGATTCTCTTTCAGCCCGAGATATGTAGGCAACTCAGAAACCGGAGTTCGGCCATGTCCATAAGCCTCGCCTTTTGGTCCGTGGAATCAAAAGTCTTGGTTTTATCGGGACAAAATTGGTTTCTCGTCAACTTCTTTACCCTAAAAACTCATTCATCCTTTTCCGGGTAAAGAGGGGCAGCTGTTGACACCCAATTTCGTCCCGAGATATAATTAGCGGCTAAATTATTTAAATGAGAATCAATTATTAAAATAAAATTAAAATTAGAATTAGATAATTAAAATTATTTGAATTGAGATTAATTAATTAAATTTAATTAGAGTAAATTAGCTAATTTCAAAAGAAGGTTAAAATAATTCCTAGCTTAATTCCTAGCCCACCCGCGCAATATTTCTATTTAATTAATCATCTTTTTTTAAAAAAAGGGCTATTTTTGCTCCTCCCTCTTAAACCCAGCCTATTTCTGCAACCCCTATATACATACACAATACACACGCACACACTCCTCCTCATTTCTCTTAACCCATTCCCAGAAAATCCCCGCGACCCATTTCCCTTACCCGAACGCAATTCCCCCAACCCGTTTCCCATCGCGACCCACACCAAAAACCCGCGCCATTGTTGTCCCCTCCGTACAGCTCGATGTGTTGGACGAGTCATTCAGTTCCAGCTGGTATCTCCTCACTCTCTCTCCAAACAAACGGGCACAATATCTGATCCACTCATTTTGAATCGAAGTAATCCCAGCCTTTGGATCTTTTCTTGGAGATAAGGATCCAAAGTGTACAATCCGAAAAGAATGGACACTTTAGACCCTTATCTTAGAAGAAACGGATCAAAAATGGCAAGGGCAATTCGGATTTTTGGAGCCCAAGGTAAACCCTAAATTCTCCTATATATTTAGCACTTTTGGTAGGGTTAAGGGTTCTGGAAAATTTGGATTAAAAACGGCAGTATAAAAAAAATATTTTTAGAGAGTTCAACCTTTTCTTTCAAAATATACAAATAGGGTTATGTTTTTCCTGGTTTTGTTCCTGGTGTTTTTCTGTTATTATCGCTACATCGTTGTCGTCGTCTTCAAAGTTTGGGTCGATAACTTCATTTTCTTTGCCTCAGTCGCTGCTCGAAAACAGGTGAGGTTTTTACTGTTCTCCCTGCTTCTTTGTGTTAATATTTTGTTTGAAATGTGATAAGTGAATATAGTTAAATTTTTGATAAGTTTGTGACTTCTTCTCATTCGAATATGAATATGCGGTTGTTTTAAGGTTAAGTCATTGCTAAACTTAGAAAGGTGTTTCTTTGAGTTAAAAAATCAATAACTCTATGTATGTTTGGAACTGCTTAGTTTAAATATGGTTCCCTTAGCTTTGAGATGATTAAGTTGGCATAAAATTCCATGTTAAGTTTGTTTAATGCATAAAGTTGAGTTCTTTGTTTAATCCATGTTTGGAGAGTTGCTTGGAGGCATGCTTTCCTGTTTTGGTTCTGTTCAAAGGAGGAATAGTGGAGGGGTTGGCTCTTTGGCAGACTTTAGAAGGTGCTTGAGGGAGCTCAAGTGTTCTGTTAGAGTCAGTGAGGGAGTAGTGATTCAGGAGTTGGTTTATAGCAGGTCTTGAAGGTGTAAGTGGTCTGGTTGTGTTGCAGTATGGTTTGTAGCTGTGGGGATGTAGTAGGGGTCTGTCCTGGTTGTTCAGGTTAGGAAAAAAGGGCTATTGTTCCTAGTTTCTGCAGTTTAAAGGAGGTAGCAGGAGAGTTGTAGAGATGCAGGGTGTCTCAGGTAGTGCAGGGTTTGCTTTAGTTTGTTTTGGAGGCTGTCAAGGTGAGTGATGAGCTCAAAGAGTATGCAGGGAGTAGTCAGGAAGCAATGGGGCTGTTTCAAAGAAGTTGCTGATAGGTTTGTTGGTCCAGGGGGTTAGCAGGGGTTTATTTTGGGTCAGGGTGGTCTGTTATAGTAGCTGGTGGTGCTAAGGAGTGTGTGGAGTGCAGAAGTTTGTGGGATTTGTTTCTGGATGCTTGAAGAAGGTGTTAGGCAGTAGGAAAATTTCAGATTTGTTCGGGCAGTTTAGTCAGGGAGTTAATAGTAGGCATTTGTCTGAGTTTTAGCTAGTGGGTGCTGGTGTATTCTTGTATTCCAGTTAGGTGTTGGATGCAAGAGAAGAAGGAGGGAGCTGCCTCAGTTTCTATTAGTAGAATAAGGGTGCCAGGGGTGTGAGGTTGTGTAGGTTATGTATAGAGGTGTGGGCTGCAGTGTCATAGTGTTTTAGGATCTGATTCTGCCTGCAATTCAACTCCATTTTCTATGATCTTTACACTCCCTTAGCTTCTCTGATCTCAATTTCGTTCTCTCCTCATGTTTCTGCCCTGTTTCATTAGTTTTTTCTAGTCCTAGCTCAGTTAGTTTTTTTTTTATTGCATATTTCGCATTTATCCTACACTTACATGCTTAATTCTTCCAGTGATAAGAAGCTTATTCTAGTTTCTCTCTTTGCCTATTTGATGTATCATGATCAGACTTGTTTAGCTAAAACAGATAACAAAATCAGAGGTCATTAGTAATAACATATTTTTCGCATTTGGTGCTGTGTTGACAAATTAACTCTGTTGATTAAGGATTGAGGTTTATTATGGTATAACAGAGTAAAACATGAACTCCTGATACATGTGCTTATTGCTCTATTACTATGGTTGGTCTCCTTCACTAGTTACAGCAGGTCTTGCATAAAGTCACTAAAGGCTACCGCCATTAGGTAAGGGGAACAACTGAATAACAATTCGTAATTGAAGCTGTACGCGCATTTTTCTACTTGTTGTGAAGTGCTTTTAAGATGGTCTTACTGCACAAATAGATTGGGATCAATGATTGATAGGAAATGTACTTGCCTCTATGAAAGAATTCTTAATTTTCCTATTGAGTTTCACAAGTTAACAAATGTTAGTCTCTTGTCTGTTTAAGAGCTGAAGTATTTGGTTTCCGTTGTCCTGGTGTGTTCTCTGTGTGTGTGCAGTGTTCATTCTTGATTTTGTCTTAATGATCACTTTGTTTAATTGACTGTGTATCTTTGACTAAGCAATTTATGCGCTAATTTGACATTCATTGCATTTTCTAGTAATTGTATGGTGTCCATGATTTCAATTCCTTTACAGTTGCTAATCCTTATTTTCCTTTATTTTTCTTGGCATGAAATCGCTCTTGGGACGAGTTTGAAATAAAAACTCACAAACGGGGAGGGCTACGTGCATTCGAAGTTACTTGAACCGCTCCGCATTCTCGGGACTTGATATCCCCGAAAATGTAAACAAAAATGAAAGAATTAATGAAGAGCCTTGTGAAATACAGGGCTCGAACTGAGTTCGCTATCCCGGGTTCTATCTTCTAAAACTCCTGTTTTCCCGTTCCATTTAGAAAACATGTTTTAGGAAGCCCTGAATCCGGACTAGGATTTGCATGTTAGAAACTTGGTAGGATAGTCGCTTTTATTGAATCGTTAATGAATTGCATGTTTAGAATGATTATATAATTGCTTATCCCCTTTTTTTGGGACTCGCCAATTAGTTTAAGTTAATAGTAATCTAAGGATAATTATCGAGTGCAAAAGAAATTAAGATTTAATTAAATTATACATCTCATCTATTATCTATATTTACGTATCCATCTATTAAATAAGTTATTATCTATCTATTCATTATTTCATTAATCTGATTAATTATGCGATATTTAGTTATTAATTTATTTAATTAATTTTATTTATTTATTTAATTTAATTAATCATTTATTTATTTATTTGATTCAGTTAATCATTTATTTATTCCTTTAATAATAATTATTTATTTATTTATTCATTTATTTATTTATTTAATTATTATCAATTTATTCTTTATTTAATTAAATTAATATAAAAAATAATATTAATTTATTTAATTAAGTTATTTATTTATTTATCCATTTACTTAAGCGATCAATTAATCAATTATTTATCTAATTAGTTACTTAGAGTATTTTATTTTATTTATATTATTTATTTAATTTATTTATCCTTATTTATTTAATCAACTAATCAATCAACCATGTTGTAATTCATTCATTTATTTAATCTTAAGATTTCATCATTTATTTATCTAAGTATCAGCGTAATCTAAACCCTTATCTTATTTATATTATCCTTAGTTAAATTAATTCTATTACCCTTAACAAATTCGTGAAAGCCGCCGGATTAACCGAATTTAGCGGATTTTCGAAAGTGCTCCCGCAAGGGACCTTCTTTCGAATTTAATAGAACCACTTACTCGGAATCTCTGATTTTAATTTAATTTTATTTAATATAAAAATAAATTGCACTCATTAGTTAACCTTAGGTTCCTAATAATCCTTAAATTAGGTGGCGACTCCAAAGAAACCCTTTGGAGTCCCATTTTGTTGAAATCAAATCCCGGTGCATACTTGTGTGCATTTTTTTGGGAGGGTTCAACAGCTATTTTTTTGGCATTGAAGTATCTTATCATTCTTCTAGAGTTTTGTTACACCAGAAGAAATTTATCTCTGATATGTTGGCTGAGTTTAATTGTTCTGAGGTGTCTCCTGTAGTTTTCCCAATGGATTTGAATATCAAACTCAAGGCAGACCTTGGCTTTCTTCTGCCTAGACCTGATGCATATAGATGTCTTGTGGGCAAACTTAATTTTTTTACTCATACTCGCCTAGACCTCTCTTTTGCTGTCCAACACCTTAGTCAGTTCCTCAAATCCCCTCGGGTTCCCCATATGGATGATGCATTACATGTTTTAAGGTACTTAAAAGGGACTCTTGATGTCGGTATCTGGATGAAGAATACTCCTGCTTTCTCTATTGTTGGCTGCTGTGATAACGACTGGGCAGCCTGCGTACATTCTCGTCGCTCAGTTTCTAGCTTTTGTGTTTTCTTAGGAGGTAGTTTGGTTAGTTGGAAATCGAAAAAACATGTTGTCTCTCTTTCTTCTGCTGAAGCAGAATACTGGGCAATGAGTAAAGTGTTGGCTGAATTATCTTGGTTAGCCCATATATTTTCAGGTTTTGGCATGCCTATGGATTTTTCTATTCCAGTTTTGTGTGACAGTCAAGCTACTATTCACATAGCTAATAATCCTGTTTTCCATGAGCAGATGAAACACATAGAAGTCGCTTTCCATTTCATACGATCCAAGTTGGTTAATGGTCTCATTTCCCTTCACCATATCTCTACTACTATTTAGCCGGCTAATATATTTACCAAGTGCTTGACATGTATTCATCATCATAATTTGATTCGCTATTTGGGAATGTACCCACCCTCCAACTTGGGGGGAGGGAGTATTGGAGTTACGTAAGCTGTTGCATAGACCAAGTTAATAGTTAGATTAGTTTAGTTTAGTTCTTAACTCAGTTATTTGTATCTGGGTTTGGCCCAATATTTATGTAATAGTGTAGATGTAGAGTTTATCGGGTCAAGTAACCCAATTGTAATTCTGTATTTCCAGTTCTGCCCCTGGTATAAAAGAGGAGGTAAATATTTTGTAAATATTTTTTTAGAGAAAAATAGAATACAGAAAGCCTTTCCCATTCTCTAGAACTTTCTCCTCAAACCCTAACATTTCAATGATGTAAATCGATCTTGTCACATTTCCTGAGATTATGTTCGTCATAACAATCACATTCTAAATATTGATCAAATATATCCATTTAGAAGTTATTAAGCAAGGACAAGGCATCAATATCCTCAAAAATTGAAACTTGAATGCCACGTACTTTTATAGTCAAAGAGTTAAACAGTACTGCTGAAAATATGTTGTCTTTTTCACTTTGGTGGATCATTCAGCTCTTGAAACATTTGGAGTAGTTTAGTGGATCATTCAACTCTTGAAAGGTTAGGCAAAAATAATAAACCTACACATATAAACATTGTGGATAAATATTGATACTCCTAGACGGATTCTCGGAACCTAATGCTTGGAAAAAGAATGTTTTATTTATTAACTAAGGACATGGATTATATTATGAAATAAAATAATAGTCAGCAGCCTGTGTGCCGTTGAAATGAACACGATTAAGAATTCAAATATACTAATAATAATAACATTCCATTAGTATTCACACATTCTTTTATCCAAAAGAAAAAACATGGGACAAGTAGCTCGTAATTAATTGTAGCTGAAGTTTGGAACTTTGGATAGTAAGATCATGGCTTACGTTAGTGATGACTGAAAACGATGTTCAACGTTAACTAGAAATTCTCCTTTAGTTATGTAATTTTTGTTGCACAGTTATACCTCTCTATAAAAACACTTCATTATAACAACACATCTTTTTTATAAATCAACTTTTATTAATTATATTACAGGTGTTTGTAATAGTACACGCGGTAGAGTTATAAAGTATTCGTACACAAGATATCATAATAAAGATGTGTGATTGTACTTCTCTAAATATATATAAGCGGGAGTTGGGCTGTACCAACACCGCTTTATCATGTTGTACGCTATGTTATGTGAGTTGTGCTATATACTTTACCCTATTTTATTGGCCACTAAAGTTTTTGTCCCCTTCCTTTTAACACGTGTATTTTTCCACTATTTGCATGAGTCTTCTATAAAACTCATATTTACCTCTCACCAAAGCTCAAAACCTTTCTCACCAAACTCAAAACTTGTAAGTTTCTGCTTACTTCTTTCTTCTTCTTTTCATATTTCCATATTTTCAGAACTTGTAAGTTTCTTCTTGTAAGTTCCATATTTTCATATTTATGTTTTTGTTCTTGAGATTCGTTAAATTTTGGGGTAATTAATATTATCAAAGGGAAAATTTCTGATATAGGTATTTGTTCTTCTTTATTGTTTATTACAACTAAAATATGCTTGTCCAGTTGTAATTCTTCTAATTTATTGCCAAATATTAGGCTAATTTACTGTACGAATTTGGAGTATTTCAGAGGAAACTTTGGGCATTTCTTGAAATTGATGGGAAATTGTTTCAACCACTTTTTGGTGTTTCTTCAAATTTTTGTATTTCTTCAAATTTTGGTTCTTTGAGTTGTCAGGCGCTGAATTTTCTACATGCATTGCAATGATTGTGCCAGTTTTGTCATGCATGTTTCTCGATTTTTTTGCTTTTCCAATTGAGTTTAGGTATGTTCAGTTTGAATCAACTGCTCGGATTGTGGTTTACCAGTTTGTTGTGTATGAATCAACTTTTTCTAAATATTCCGTACATTTGGATTGTTGTGGGTTTTAATTTCTCTCCATGCATGTGAATATTTTTCCTTCTTTACTCATGTATGTTTCAAATAGATACTAAAACAACAACTGTGTTCTGAAATACATGCATAGGTCAGTCTAAACAAAGAGATATCAAAGCATCATGGAATTAAGGAGCAACATCACCGGCTACGCCTGACTGGACATGCAAAGTTCAAGTTGTTGATAAAGGCCGAGAACGGGAAAGCAGTGAAAAAAAGAAGACAAAATTTCAGAATCTTATCTTGCAAGATGAAGAGGTAATCTGTCTACTTCTATGTTTTAGTCGTCTTGGAGATGCTTGAATATTATGCGGAAAAAAAAACATTCTGGAGTTTGTGTTGTAGTTGTGAATTGAAGAATTCTATAATTTGTTAGCACTATATAGTGTATACTTTGCAAAAAGGGTTGTTATTTTGGCTTGTGTGTTTACTGCATGTGTGTGTGTGTTTTCTTCTTTCATATATGGTGATAATTTACAGGAACAACAAATCAAAGGAATTGTGTTTGGCGAAGACATTGGATATTACAAGGAAAAGCTTCACCTATTCAAGACATATCTGGTCTCTGTTGCGAAGGTTAAAGAGTCATCCACTATATATGGACCTCCGCTGCACAAGTTCTACTGGGTGTTTGACAAGGAAACTATAGTGGATCCTGTATCAGCAGGTGATGAAGGGGAGGCACCGCTGCCACCACCAACCAAACTTAATCTGACATCATTTGAAGAAATCGCTCACCTTGGACCAAATTCAGCCGGACCTTTTGGTAATTTCTTTTTGTTGTATAATATTTGGATGTGCCCTTTACTTTTATGCAGTGCATTTTTTTACCAAGAATAAAAAAGTTTGAATAGCAGTTTTAATAACAGATATGATTGGAGTTGTGGTCCGCTGCGATCCTTCAAAATTTGTTGGACGGTTTTCAAACGAATGCAAGGAGATTACTGTTGTGGACAACCAGTGAGTTCGTTTACTCATTTACCTAGCATAAACTACACTGTATATATGTATATATTTGTTAATTTATTTCTATTCCTGTTAGGAACAACCAATTTGTTATGACTTTGTGGGAAGACTTTGCACGAGTTGAAGGAGCCAAGTTAATGTTAATAATGGAAAAGGAGAAGAGGTATCCTGTCATTGTTGCAAGAAATATAGTAACTTCTCAGTACAAAGGTAAAGTTGTTCTTACATTTTAGGTTCCTCTTTGATGTTAACAAGCATGAATACTAGGCATATTTCAACCAAACAATTGTGCGTGTGCAGGTTTCACACTGCAAACCAAGTTCAGCACAACAATACAGATAGAACCTCCTTATACACAAGCATCAGAGTTGGTGAACTGGTAGAAAGCTCACATTATTATTTAGGGCATTACTCTGTACCATACAACATATTGAACAATCTCTTCATCATGTTGACAGAGCAAAAAATAACTACGATATGCTTACCAGTTATTCATCAAGAGGCGCCGCAATTGCATCTGGTTCACGCATGGTGATCCTTTCCAACCAGCAAATTATTCTTATTGCCGAAATTCAGTCAGAAACTACTGTAAGCCTTTGATATATCTAAAAACATTTAAACTTTTACCAAAATGACAGGTACATTAAATGTGTGGGTTTCTTATCCTTGACAGACACAGGTTTTTCATGTCGAGGCAGAAATATCACTTCCAAATGACTCTCAGTATTTTTTCGTGCTTGAATGCTCAGACTGCAAGCAGTCAAAGCGGTCTCGAGGGAAAAAGACCATTCATTGCACATTTTGTGATAGAGAGACATTATTAGTTCCACGGTATTACTACTTCACCCACTCTGAATCTTCATTCGTTTAGCAATTACTTCATATATATCTTCACATAAGTACCTACACATGTGTGTATATGTGTCTGTGTGCGCGCGCCATGGTACAATCACACTGTTGCTTATATAAATTGATTAATAAAAATGCTATTATTATATTATTATAGATGTTCCTTTCAAATCAATCTTACTGATGGGAGTGCGCCAAAAACTTGTTGCTCCCAAACGCACACGCAAGTATACGCGGTCGCCAAGTAATAAAGTGACAAAGTCGAGTATCGTTCCCACGAGGACTATGCAGACTAGTGCTTACTAAACAATTCCTGAACAAACTATCCTGGGGTCTTTTTCCAATGGTTGTAAGAGTTTTTATAACTAAAACGCAGTAAGTAAAGTGCTAAAGATGTAATCAAGCAATGGGGCAAAACTTTGGTTGTTAACAATATCGAGAGAGCGATCCAGGGTCAGAGTTACGAACAATCCAGTTGATGTATCCAATTGATTCCACTTTTTAAATCCCGAGTTACTAACTAACAGAGTAAATGTAACTGTGAAAACCTTTCAGTTCTTCACAGTCTATGCAAGCTACTTCAATCCCTATATGTCTATGGGTTAAATCACATGCACGCATTAAGATTCATGTAATGAGTTAAACTAGGCAAGCAAGTATATGTCTATCCTACCCGCGAATTGATTCCCCGATGCCCGGGTTCACAAACTAGTTCTATTCTTTCTTATTACGTAATTAGATTCTCTCTTTCGAGTTCAACCCAAAAACCATAGATGATGTATAATTATCGAGCTCTAACAATTATACAAGTTAAATCAAGAAAGAATAAGTAACCCGTTATGGGATTCAATCAATGGGAATCAATCTTCAACAATCAACTTTCATGTAAACTCTAACCCCAGAACGTTAGGAAATTAGCCACACATATTCATAATCACAAGACAAAGATTTGGTGTAATAATGAAATACTTGATGTAATAGATGAAAGATTGGGAATAACCCTTGTTCAATGAAGTGTGTAGCTCTCAATATTGCTCCAAAGTCAAGAACTCCTTACAAAAACTAAGTAATGAACTATTTATAATGTTTCCAAACCCTTAGTAATAAGTTAGACCCGATGCTAGAAGGAATAGGACGTAAAAACGCGCACAAGAGGCGCTATAACGGGCGCCCCGCGCCTCGGAACGCGTGCCAATAGTCATAACCCATCACAGCCTCCATGCTTTGGCCATGCGGCGCAAGCCAAACGCGCCTAGCCACTGCGCGCGGTAGAGCACGCGGCGCATGGGCTAGGGCGCCAGGCCAAAATGCTCTTCTTTCGCTCCAAAACTCGGCTCGTGTCGTGCCTTTGTGTGCTCAATCCAATCTTCAATCAACATCCAACCAATTCTTGCTCAATCAAGCTCCTAAAAGCTCCAAATGTACCGCACAACAACCTACACACGCATGACATAAAATCAGTGTAAAACCACATTCACAAGCTACCAAACGAGTGCAAAACAAGCTCAAATGTGCGGAAATATTAAGGAAAAGTAGGCATAAAATGCCGAACATCACCACCCCACACTTGAACCCTTGCTCGCCCTCGAGCAAGTCATATCTCACTTCCCATCCTAGGTAAAACAGGTCTGCCTATGACTATGGTTGATACCGACCATTGAACCAATGCGCACATGACTACCATGGGTCCACAACATGCCAACAATTTACCAAAACCAAAAATATGAGAACAACCACCCCAAAATAGCTCAAATGCACAAAACTCAACTTAACGCAACCATGCTCCCACAAAATCACACCTATCTACTCAATCAAAAGCCATCAACTTTACCTACTTCATGCAAACCACGTGCCCTCGCCAATATCAAAGAGAGTGCCCCCCAAAGATCACACACACACAAATTATCATGAATAGAACGGGGGCAATAACAAATGAATTCACTCACTCTCATGAAAGGCTCACATGTCACACACAACGTACCATAGGCTTGCCCGTAGTGTAGGACTCCACTAATATAAGCTCACTCCAATCGGGATTAACTAGGACTTTTAAAAAGGTCGTAATGTAGGCTAAGGGGCGGGTAGGATACATATGGTAATAGTGACTACCTCCCTAAGCACTTTAATACATCACACTTAATTTCAAGCACAATTCTCATCAAACCACCCAATTACAAGTATCACACATACACCTTCCCAACAAGTAGCATTTTTCTTTTCAAGCATACACTAGCAAGGAATGGACATCTTTCTCTCTCTTTTCTTTTTTTCACAATTTTTTCCTTCTTTCAACTTTGCTATTTTTTTTTTTTTAATCATTTCATTTTTCAATTTTATTAACTTCCATCCTTGCCAATGTTTTTCACTACTTCACAATTTTCACAAGTATTCCCCTTTATTAGTTCCACTCAAGAACCTCCCAACATCCAACCACAACTCCAATCATCTACACAATATCAATAAAGTGCTTAAGGAGTAAAGGGCCAAAAGAGTCAATTAAGAACAAATGGGTAGGCTCGGGGTGTGGGTACCAATAGAAAGGATCAAAGAAATCACAACAACAATTTTTTTCAAGGTATATATGTAAGGGTAGGCTAACAAAAGAAGGCCTTGTATCATTTCCCGACTAGAGCCAACCTAGGATTTCGCTTTGCACACACACGGGGCAAGTTCTAGACATTAACATGCAACATGGAGTAACAAGAACATGCCTCACACACACATCGCACATGGTTCACACAAAGAGGTTCCATCAACAACTCTCAACTAAGCTTCTAGAATGCAACTTGTGGAAATTTAAGCACTCATGCACAAAGGATAGCAATCAAGTCAAGCAAGCGGACTCAAGCATCTCAAGGGGGTCGTTCCAACTTTTCCTAGGCATGCATCAAAATTAAAACTCAAGGACACCACAAATAGCACATGCAATCAAGCCCAAATCCATCGGTATCAAACAAATCAAAGCACCTAGCATTCTACCATTTTTCCTACATCTAGGGTCATCTACAACTAACTATCCTAATCCTAAAAAGCAAAACTACCCGGTTCAAAGGCCTCCCCGTGGAAAACAACCGTGGCCATAAGAAAAACCACGGGGCGGATGACATGTACCACTAATAAAACTAAAAGGAAAATCTTTTTGGAATTTTTCATTGGTTTTCTAAATTTTTTTTCATATATTAAAGCAAGAAACAAATAAAAATAAAGTCAAGTGACAAAAGAAAAAGTCCTAAGGTACATGCATCCTAACCTCAAAAATAGATAAAGGGCAGTACCCCACCCCACACTTAAACTAAGCAATGTCCCAGTGCGACAAAGAAGTAAGTGCAAAAGTAAAAGTACAAGAAAACTGCCCTGAAATCTGGATGGTGCGCAGGAGTGTGGACCTAGGCCTCCTCCTCATCATCGCCACCGCCCTCATGATCAGTCCCATACTCACTGTCCGGGTCATCGGCCACAACATCTGAATCCGTGTTCTCATCCTCCTGCGGATCCACCGTTCTAGCTTGAACCTCGCCCAGCAGACCCTTCGAGGTCTCCGTCAGCGGGACCTTGCGGTCAATAGCAGTCAAATCAACGCCCGACTGACGGGCCATAGCCTCAATCATCAAGTACTGACATGCGGCCAAGTTGGCTCCTGCCTCCCGCCACTCGTCCGCCGTCAGCTTCACCGGTGCCGTGGTGATCACCCCTTTGACCGAAGCAATGTCAAAAGGCTTCCCTATATCAGGGACAATGCGATCCCCAACCTCATCTACGGGGACGCCCGCCTTCTCTAAGTAACGGGTCAAGAGGTTCCCAAAGTACAACCTACTACATGATTTTTCTTTTCTTTGCTCTTTCATCACTCGCAGCATGTAGTATCCTATGTTCACCGGCCTCCCAGTCATGAAAAAGTACACCATGCACGCCCGAGTCTTAGTGACCTCGGAGTAATGAGAACATGGTAGTATCCGTGCATTTATGAACCTCATCCTTACACGAGCCGGCTTGAGAAACTGTGAGAAATGCATAAACTTATGTCTCCCAGCCGCTCCTCGCCCCCACTTATGCGTGGAACCCTCGCCACACAAGGTTTCCCGCAAGGCCGTGTAATCTGGTTTCTTGATGTACTCTCTCAGCTCATCATAATCGGGGTCAGCTACCCCCAAGAAGGCATTCAATGCCGATGGATCCAACTTCACCTTCACTCCCCGAAACGTCACCACATCATCATCTCTCCACGCTTCATCGGGCTCCCAGTTAGCATACAATTCTTGGACCATGTCCAAGTTGGCGTGCCCCGGACTCTCAAACACTGAGTCCCACTTTAGGGCAATGATCTTCTCGGCCACACTTCTAAACTTTTGTAGCACCGGCCGTTTATCAATGGCTTGCTCGGGTATGTACCCCGCAAGCCGCACATTTTTGTACCATGTTTGGCAATCTCCCTTCTTTACAAAAGGGAGGCCATACCGGGTCTTGCCTCCGGGACGTGGTATCGGCACCGCGTCCTTTGGTATCTTAGCCTTTGACTTTGCTTTTGCCTTGGGCTTGGCCGGTGCCTTGCCCTTTTGCGTTGTGGATGAAGGCTCGGCTTGAGGTTCTCTCCTCGGGCCCGCGGTGGATGAAGAACTCGCCTTATGAGATATGGCTACCATGGTACCTACACAAACACAAATATCAATGTGAGATGTATAGCTAAGCACCAAAAATACAATTCAAGCTCAAGGGTACCACCCCACACTTATCACACACTCTATGTGTCAATCACTCGTTTCAATGGCACGAGCAACCCCACACTTGAACAAAACTAGCCTTGGGCAAAATATGCCACGCTTTGAATTTTTAAAATCAAGCTAGTGTGGGTGCCTCATGATCAATTCTAGTGTGTATGCAATACCTAATGTTCATAGTAAGCCTAAGGAATGCATTGCTACTCAAGAATTCACAATGTCATTGATATTTCATCTTTGAGGCTTTTTCACAAACACCTAGTGTGCACAACTTTAAACTAGCAATTTCAATGGATTTTATAATCTGCCAACCCTCCCAAATTGTTGGGAGATCTCTTTTTACAAGTCACAAGTTCTATACTAAGCATCATAGACAAGTTAAGCACATCAAGATTGAATTTTTATGCACAAGCTTGTAACTTAGCTAAGAAATCCCCATGAGCAATAATGAATGCAACTTACATGTTATTGAGAAGGAAAATTAGGAATGTACTTACTTGAATGTGTTAGAGTTGATTGCACAATGAGTTGGAGTGATTCCAAGTGTTAGAGATGAATTAGGATGTGATTAGAGAGAATTTGGAGTGAAAATAATGAAGAACAAGTGTTAAAAATCGGGATATAGGAGTGGGGAATTAAAGAATTTCGGGTCAAACCCATTGACCCGCGTTTTAAACAAAATTCTTGCCTTCCACGGTTAGGCCCGCGGCGCAGGCCTGTGGCGCGCACAAAATCCAAGGTTCTGCCTAACTCGGCGCGGTGGGAGGCGCGGGGCGCTCCCAACCGCGCCAAGCTTTTTGCTTCAGCTCTATTTCTCGCGCGTTGGGAGGCGCGGGGCACTTCCGAACGCGCCCAATCACGTTTTTTTGCACCAAATTTCGATTCCAAGTACAAACCCAAGCGTGGGACATGTCTCGAGACGTCCCATACCCCCTCAATGCATCAATTTCACCTTGTTTAGCTCACCCAATTCCTACAAAAACGACACACAAAAACAACAACTACGTGACACTATAAAAACAAAAAAAACTAAACTATTACAAGTACAAACTCGGGTTGCCTCCCGAGAAGCGCCTTATTTAACGTCGTGGCACGACGGGTATAAATCAAGGGTCTCTCAACGTAATTGAAGTGCGATGATTCACCGCACCTCCCCAATAATGTTTCACCCGTTGACCATTAACTAAAAATGTGCTCTCAGAACCCAGGGCTCTCAATGCAATCGCACCCTGTGCGGTAACACGAACAACTTCAAAAGGCCCCGACCATCTCGACTTCAACTTGCCCGAAAACAATTTCAACCTCGAGTTGAACAACAATACACGCTGCCCGGGCTCAAAAGAGCGATGCTCAATGTGCTTATCATGCCACTTCTTTGTCCGTTCCTTATATAATTTCGCATTTTCATACGCATGGAAACGGAACTCTTCAAGTTCATGCAACTGGAGCATCCTCTTCTCACCCGCTAAGGCCATATCAAGGTTGAGCTTTTGAATAGCCCAATACGGCTTATGCTCTAATTCAACCGGCAAGTGACAGGCCTTACCATAAACAAGCCTATATGGAGAGGTTCCAATAGGCGTTTTGAATGCAGTTCGATAGGCCCAGAGAGCATCATCTAACTTCATAGCCCAATCCTTCCTCAAGGCATTCACAGTCTTCTCAAGGATTTGCTTGATCTCTCTGTTAGACACTTCCACTTGGCCACTAGTTTGGGGATGATAAGCAGTAGCCACCTTGTGGCGAACCCCATACTTAGCCCATAACTTATTGAACAACCGGTTACAAAAATGCGTACCTTCATCACTAATGATAGCCCGCGGTGTCCCAAAACGAGTGAAAATATTCTTCTTCACGAACTTCACCACCACACTCGCATCATTCGTTGGAAGTGCAATAGCCTCCACCCATTTCGACACATAATCAACTGCTACTAGGATGTATTTATTGCCCATAGAAGGTGGGAATGGACCCATGAAATCAATACCCCAACAATCAAACAGCTCAATCTCCAAGATATTGTTCAAAGGCATCTCGTGACGCCTAGTAATAGTACCCGTTCTTTGGCAACGATCACATTGCTTCACTAATGCATGAGCATCCTTAAATAAAGTAGGCCAAAAGAAACCAGATTGAAGTACCTTTGCAGCTGTTCGATCTCCACCAAGGTGGCCACCATAAGGAGAGGCATGGCAGCTCTGTAGAACCGGCTCTACTTCTTCCCTTGGAATACATCTCCTAGCTAGTTGATCAACTCCTATCTTGTACAAATAGGGCTCATCCTACACATAAAATCTGCTCTCATGAAGGAGTTTACGCTTCTGCTCAGCAGTTGCCCCAGGGGGGTACACATTACTCACAAGTAAATTCACCATGTCAGCATACCATGGCACCTCAGCTGCATCAAGAGCAAAAAGTTGCTCATCAGGAAACACCTCTTTAATCTCGGGCCCTTCATCTACATGATCTCTATTCTCCAGCCTTGACAAATGATCAGCAACTTGATTCTCAGTCCCCTTGCGATCTCGAATTTCAACATCAAACTCTTGCAATAGGAGAACCCATCTAATGAGTCTAGGCTTGGAGTCCTTCTTTTCAAACAAATACCGGATTGCGGCATGATCAGTGTAGATAACAACTCGATTGCCAACCAAATAAGATCTGAATTTATCAAAAGCATAAACCACGGCTAGCAACTCCTTCTCAGTGGTAGTATAATTAGAATGGGCTGCATCAAGCGTCTTGCTTGCATAATAGATGGAGTGAAAGATTCTTCCAATTCTTTGGCCTAGAACAGCCCCAATAACATTATCACTCGCATCACACATCAATTCAAATGGCAAAGACCAGTCAGGAGCAATGATGATTGGTGCGGTCACCAACCTTTTCTTCAACTCTTCAAACGCCTTGATACAAGCATCATCAAACACATATTTCACATCCTTCTCTAACAATTTGCACAAGGGAGTGGAAATTTTAGAGAAGTCCTTTATGAAACGTCTATAGAACCCTGCATGTCCCAAGAAACTACGCACCCCCTTAACAGAGATAGGTGGTGGTAATTTCTCAATAGCCTCAATCTTTGCTTTATCAACCTCAATTCCTTGCTTTGACACCTTGTGCCCAAGTACTATGCCTTCTTGAACCATAAAGTGACATTTTTCCCAATTCAGCACCAGATTTGTTTCTTCACAACGGCTCAGCACAGCATCAAGATTTTTCAAACATTCATCAAAAGAGTCACCAACCACTGAGAAATCATCCATAAATACCTCCACAAAATTTTCCACCATATCAGTGAAAATAGCCATCATGCATCGCTGAAAAGTCCCCGGGGCATTACACAACCCAAATGGCATCCTCCTAAATGCATAGGTGCCATATGGACAAGTAAAAGTGGTCTTCTCTTGGTCTTCAGGGGCTATCACAATTTGATTGTAGCCCGAATACCCATCCAAGAAACAGTAATACTCATGGCCTGCAAGTCTATCCAACATCTGATCAATAAAAGGGAGCGGGAAGTGATCTTTCCTGGTGGCCTTGTTCAGCTTCCTATAGTCAATGCAAATTCGCCACCCTGTAACAGTTCTTGTAGGAATCAACTCATTGTTCTCATTCTTCACCACTGTCATGCCCCCCTTCTTAGGAACACATTGCACTGGACTCACCCACTTGCTGTCAGAGATAGGAAAAATAATACCAGCATCCAGCCACTTGATAACTTCTTTCTTCACCACCTCCTTCATGATTTGATTTAGTCTCCTCTGCTGCTCTATAGATGGCTTATGATCTTCCTCAAAGAGAATTTTATGCATGCAGAAAGAAGGACTAATCCCTCTAATATCAGCAATAGTCCAGCCAATAGCTCTCTTGCGCTCTCGCAATACCCGCAACACCTTCTCAACCTGCACATCAGTCAACAAAGAAGAAAGGATCACGGGCAAAGTATTACCTTCACCCAAATAAGCATAACGTAAATGTGCGGGTAAAGGTTTGAGCTCAAGATTAGGAGCTTTCTCAATAGACGGTTTAGCAGGAGCTAAGGTCAACGGTCTATCAAGCTCCTCAAATTTCTTCCACCCTGGGATGAATCTACTCTGCATATTAAGAACCTCCAAATATTCTTCAGTATCTTCATCCTTCAGGATATCATCATCATCACATAAGAGTGCCCTTTCTAAAGAATCTACATTAGAAGCCAAGAATGACCTCTCATCAGCAGTCAATTCATCATCTATCACTTTTACCATGGACAACTCTTCATAGTGGGAAGGAAGCTGGGTAGCTCTGAACACATTAAACACAGCTTCTTCCCCATTTACCTTCATAATCATCTTTCCAGCCCTGACTCGAATAACAGCATCAGCAGTAGCCAAAAATCCTCTTCCCAAGATGAGAGGAACCTCAGGATCAGCTTCATAATCAAGAATAATAAAATCAACGGGTAATATGAACTGACCCACTTGTACAAGCACATCCTCAATAATCCCCTCGGGGCATGTCAAAGATCTATCAGCAAGCTGCAGGGTCACAGTAGTGGGTCGTGGCTCACCCAGGCCTAGCTTCCTAAAAACTGAAGAAGGCATCAAATTCACACTAGCACCCAAATCACATAAAGCACGACCAACCTCATGTTCCCCAATTTTCAAAGGGATGGTAAAACTGCCCGGGTCCTTCAATTTCTGCGGAAGCTTGCTTCTAACTCTGGAACTGCACTCCTCAGTAAGTGCAACTGTCTCAAACTCAGTCAATCTTCTCTTGTTAGCAACAATATCCTTGATGTATTTAGCATATTTGGGAACATCCCGCAAAAGCTCCACCAAAGGAATATTTACCTGAAATTGACTCAATATCTCCAAAAATTTCTTGCATGCTGCATCAACTTTCTGCTTCTGAAGTCTCTGCGGGAAAGGTGGTGGTGGTCTCACAATAGCAGACTCGAGCTGCTTTTCAGTTACTTTCTCTGCTTCTCTTTCCACTTCCCTATCAACATTTGGCTCTAACTCACCAACAGGCTTCTTTGGCTTTGGGGGAACTTCCTCCAGTGCTCTTCCATTCCTCAAAGTCACTGCTTGAACAAATTCTCTAGGATTCTTCTCTGTATCACTCGGTAAAGCACCCCGAGGTCTATTATTTTGTGCTCCAGCAAGCTGCCCCAATTGTCTTTCAAGATCTTTCTGCGCATTGCTCAAATCTTTAATTGTTTGTGCCTGAGATGCTGACTCATCCATGAGCTTTTGCTGCCCTGCAAGAATTTTCTTGAGCATATCCTCCATAGTATTAGACTGCTGTGGTTGAGCCTGTGACTACGACCCCTGCTGTGGTGCATTGCTTTGAGTAAATTGGGCTCTCTCATTACCCTGAAACTGCTCACGGGTATCCCTCCAGGAAAAATTTGGGTGATTACGCCAACCCGTGTTATAATTATTACCATACTGATTTCGGTTTTGGCCCTGTGATCTGTTCTGATTACCCACATAATATACTGACTCTGGGTTAGAGGGACAAACCTCAGTGCTATGATCCTCACCACATACTTCACAAAAGGTCTGAACTTGCTGCACTGGAGCTGGTTGTGGCTTTGCTTGGAGAGCCAGCTTGCTGATTTGATTAGAAATAGCATCCATCTTCGCTCGCAGCTCTGTAATTCCATCTAGTTGAAGTACCCCAGCAGCTTTCTGCGTAATAGCTCTGCTAGCCCCCTCCATATATATATTAGCTCTGCCATCACCCTGCCAATCAGGATTGCTCTGTGAAAACTTATCAAGCAAGTCATAGATCTGTTCAAAATTTAAAGCCAACACTTGGCCTCCAGCAGCAGCATCAACCACAATCTTAGTATGTTGGTTCAACCCCTCAACAAAAGTGTGTGCAATAACCTCATTAGATTGGTTGTGGTGTGGACAATCTCTCAATAAAGCTTTAAATCACTCCCAGGCTGCATATAATGATTCGCCTTCAAACTGCCTGAAGGACAAAATTGCGCTCCTCAACCTGGCCGTCTTGGCAGACGGATAAAACTTAGCCAAGAATTTCTTAGCCAAATCCTCCCAAGTAGTGATAGACCCAGGCTTTTCAGCCTTTAACCACTTCCTTGCTGTCCCAATCAATGAAAATGGGAACAAAGTCATTCGCACATAATCAGTAGGCACACCTGCCGGTGTATAAGTATCACTGATCTCCAGAAAGTTCTGCAAGTGTTGCTGCGGATCTTCATGCAGGAATCCACCATATTGCCCCGTCACATGCAGCAACTGAATCATGCCGGGCTTGATCTCAAAATTTTCAGTAATAGCAGGCTTCACAATACTTGACTCTACTCCTTTCAGACTAGGAAGAGCCACATCTCGCACTGCTACTGCTTGTTCTTCAGCCATTTCAACAGGTAGAGAGGCAAGTACGATTGCTAATGCTTCTCGATCTCTCGCTTCCTTCTTTGTCTTTCTCAAGGTTCTTTCAGGCTCGGGATCAAAAGGTGCGAGTGATTCGTCCTTTTTGTTCCTTTGCATTCAAAACCTATTGCCTGAAGCAGCACAAGAAACTCAACAAAAAATTAAACCTGAATAGCAATTAAGTAATTGTTCAAAAAGAAAATTGTCCGTAGTTAGTCCCCGGCAACGGCGCCAAAAACTTGTTGCTCCCAAACGCACACGCAAGTATACGCGGTCGCCAAGTAATAAAGTGACAAAGTCGAGTATCGTTCCCACGAGGACTATGCAGACTAGTGCTTAGTAAACAATTCCTGAACAAACTATCCAGGGGTCTTTTTCCAATGGTTGTAAGAGTTTTTATAACTAAAACGCAATAAGTAAAGTGCTAAAGATGTAATCAAGCAATGGGGCAAAACTTTGGTTGTTAACAATATCGAGAGAGCGATCCAGGGTCAGAGTTACGAACAATCCAGTTGATGTATCCAATTGATTCCACTTTTTAAATCCCGAGTTACTAACTAACAGAGTAAATGTAACTGTGAAAACCTTTCAGTTCTTCACAGTCTATGCAAGCTACTTCAATCCCTATATGTCTATGGGTTAAATCACATGCACGCATTAAGATTCATGTAATGAGTTAAACTAGGCAAGCAAGTATATGTCTATCCTACCCGCGAATTGATTCCCCGATGCCCGGGTTCACAAACTAGTTCTATTCTTTCTTATTACGTAATTAGATTCTCTCTTTCGAGTTCAACCCAAAAACCATAGATGATGTATAATTATCGAGCTCTAACAATTATACAAGTTAAATCAAGAAAGAATAAGTAACCCGTTATGGGATTCAATCAATGGGAATCAATCTTCAACAATCAACTTTCATGTAAACTCTAACCCCAGAACGTTAGGAAATTAGCCACACATATTCATAATCACAAGACAAAGATTTGGTGTAATAATGAAATACTTGATGTAATAGATGAAAGATTGGAAATAACCCTTGTTCAATGAAGTGTGTAGCTCTCAATATTGCTCCAAAGTCAAGAACTCCTTACAAAAACTAAGTAATGAACTATTTATAATGTTTCCAAACCCTTAGTAATAAGTTAGACCCGATGCTAGAAGGAATAGGACGTAAAAACGCGCACAAGGGGCGCTATAACGGGCGCCCCGCGCCTCGGAACGCGTGCCAATAGTCAGAACCCGTCACAGCCTCCATGCTTTGGCTATGCGGCGCAAGCCAAACGCGCCTAGCCACTGCGCGCGGTAGAGCACGCGGCGCATGGGCTAGGGCGCCAGGCCAAAATGCTCTTCTTTCGCTCCAAAACTCGGCTCGTGTCGTGCCTTTGTGTGCTCAATCCAATCTTCAATCAACATCCAACCAATTCTTGCTCAATCAAGCTCCTAAAAGCTCCAAATGTACCGCACAACAACCTACACACGCATGACATAAAATCAGTGTAAAACCACATTCACAAGCTACCAAACGAGTGCAAAACAAGCTCAAATGTGCGGAAATATTAAGGAAAAGTAGGCATAAAATGCCGAACATCACCCACTGCTACAATTTTTTGTGAGCTTGGAGAAAAACTGCTCTCATTGACGGCTGGAGAAATTCGCGAAACAACTGCTGTGAAGGTACATATTTCGAGCGTGAACAATATTTTTTTTTGTTTTCTTCAATCCTTTTGCTCAGTTCTCTCATGCACAAACTGAGATTTATTACTTGTCATTTTTGGTACGTCTTTATCATTTCAGATTATCTTAGTTAATTTTCTTATAAAAATAAAGATTATCTTAGTTAAATCTTGTAATTGATGATTGAAAAAAGTTTTCTAAACGTATGTTGCGAATTTAGTAGAAGAAAAAAAAGAGTTGTAATGGTGGAAGTTAATTAGATAGAATAATTAATGTGAGAAGAGAGTGGAGATGCTGACTCAGAATCTTAAGCCAAAAAGAACTGGAGGGCTATGATTGCTAATTTCGAGGTGGGGCACTAAAACTGTGGACAAGAAAGCGACCTGCTTTAGTCTTCATTTTTCCCATTATATGCGCGAAAACTCATGGTCTAATTGTTGTATCTCAATTGTATATTCTTCACTTTTTTTTCATAGTCTTCCTTTCGTGTACGGTGTTATTTAAATTCTCTGTAAAATGATCTTACTCAAAAAGAATGTGTAGGTGGAAGATTTTATTACATAATACACAAATTACATTCTCGCATTTCTGTTTGTTACTTACTGAAGTGTTCTTTATTTGTATGTGTGACATTTGTTCTGTTTGCTGTCTTTTATTTCTTTGATAATAGCAGCTACCTTACATTACCTAAGCAACAACTTGTAGTTTGCTTAAAATTTATACACTTAACAAGAATCCTGAAAATGAACAGCTGTGATTTTGTGTTTTATTAATTAATATAATATATTGGACTGGGAAGAGAATTGTGCAGTTCTTTATGAATTGGCCAGCTCCTAAAACTGAATATTTTTGCATAATTTTCATATGCTGACTTTTGATGAGTGGAAACTTCCTTATACAGTTAATTATTACAACTACGCACTTACTCTAACTACTACGCACTTACTGGTTCACAGCTATAGATATTGAATTCTTTCACATTTCAGATGCAACTCCTGCCTCTTAAACATATCCAAGACCAGCTGTCGGGCAGGCTATTTCGAGTTCAACTAAAAAAGTCAGTGTGGAAAAACTCCGAAAGCATGCTTTCAAAGCTATCAGTTTTATCTTATTCAGAAAAGGAGCAGACGATCTCAACACCAACCAGTGAAAGAAACAAAAAGAAAAAGATTTCAATTATAGATGAAGAAGAAATGGAATACAGGGTTACAAAGTCTAAATGCTTAAGCAAGATGCTGAAACTTGAACCAGCAACACCATCTAAGAAAGTATAATTGGTAAGTTTGCGTATGTCTTTTAAATTTAATTTTCCTTATCTGCCCAAGGTTTAGCTTGTAAAGTTCAACTACCTGCTACCTCTATTATAATCAGATCTTTACATTTTGAGTTCTTGCATGTTTTCTATCTGCAGGAAGTATGCACCTTTTTTTTTGAACTTTTGCTTGCTAAAAAGGAAGTCTTCTTTGGATTCTCAGAAAATTGGTATGTCTCTTCTCCTCCCCCCCCCCCCCCCCAAACAGGTTTTGTTTAGTTTTCACTTCCGACAGAAAATTCCTACTCTCTTTTTGCAAGTTTAATTTTTGTACTTCTTTTTTGTCTTGCAATTGTGATTTTTGGCAGCTTGTTCTTCTTTCTTTTTATGTTCCCTTTTTGCATCAGTACTTTCATGTTGCTGATTTTTAAATGAATTACTGATTTCGACATTTTTTAACCAAATTTGGGTCTCTGTTAATATTTTTGTTGGATTTTGTGTGTGCATGTGAACGATTTCTGCCATTTACTCAATGCATGTTTAGCAAAAAGATACTCAGGTTCAAGCTTCTGAGTAAAGTGCAATCTTTGGTTCTTGAGATAGATATGTAACCTCTACGATATTTCTTCTAATAACAGACAGTAAAAATGATGCATCCTTTACGTTATGTATTCATTTATAGATGCTTACTTTAATTTTTGTTGTTCCGTATGTTTCTGGATCAAATATCAGTATTCTCAATATTTTTGTTCTTTTATGTTGTTCAAGTCGTACAAAACCTATAATCGTCTACTGTTTAATGTAATGTGATGGCCAAATAGGATATTTATACCTCCATTGGAGGTTGATACTATTTACATTGCATCCCATGAGGTTCATTCTATCTTAGTTCGCATGCTGCTATATGCATTAGCATCCTAGACAAATATTGAAAGAGAAAAGAAGGCTCGACAGTATGCTTGAAACAACTGAATAGATTTTTTTTCATTCGTCATGCAGGTTTGCACCGGTGGGAGGTAGTGTTTGACATAGACCATGCAAAAGGTACATGATCTGTTTTACTTCACATAATTAGTGACCGGTATGTTATGCCTTACATATCATTCTAAAGAATGGTCCTGTCTTGATTTAAGACATTATGCTGCTATTTTCTATGTAGTTTGAGTTATATCTATGTTATGATTTATGACATATAGTGAAAGTAAATTCATTGTTGGTCAAATTAACTGTAGGGAGAAGAAAAGGCTAATCCTTTTCTTAGTTGAAGAATGAAAAAAAAGAAAAAAAACAACTCAGCTATCGTTGCGTTTTCAAATATGAAGATTAGAAGGAACACTTTCCGCAACTTACCATAGAGAAGCTCTTACAAAAACTAGACATTGAATTTATCAAAATGAAGAATAGAAAACAACAGCAGTTTGTAATGCTAAATAAAATTTTCCTAACCATTACTTTTATTTTTTTATATCCACTTAAAAAAAATGTATAATGGATTTAATGTAGTTGCCTTTTCTTTGCATATATTCTGTTTCATTTGCCTTGATTCTTCAGTCTTAAATACTAATCAGCTTATGGGTTATACAGGTTTAGTTATCTACCTAGCTCTCTTTGATAGTTTACTTTGTGAGTTGTTCTTGCCTGATAGTCAAGGTGAAACACATCCACATGTATTTCATGGAAAAATTGGGGCTGCAAGATGGATTATGATGGGAGCATATAACATAATGTTGGGGTGTGAACCTATGCAGTTTTTAGGCTGCTAAATTATTGTTTGTGTTTCTGCTAATACCTGGATAGCTATGTAATGCTGATACGATTCTGGAGTACATCGTGGTTTGCCTGTGTAGTTGGGAAATTTGTTTTTCCAATCTATGAAGTTATTTGTCAGTCGTGGTGTGTATCTTCCTCCTTGAGTAAATATAAAAAAAGGTGTATATGAAAATGGTAGAGAGAGTAGAAAGAAAAGATTTGTATTAAGTTGGTTAATGATATTTGAACTCGGACACACTATCTGTCAAATTAGGGAATTTAACCATTTTGAGATGTTTGGTGCAGAAAATGTTGTTTTCTAGATAGGTAGTTTACTATCCGGAAACTTTTAAATATTTATAATTGCAGAAACTTTAATTTACTATATTTTCAGCTGTTCAGGAATTGGTTACAATAGGCTAAATGTCTGTTCTTTTGTGCATACATATGGACTTCGTATAGTCAGATTGAGCTAATAAGCTCTTGAAATGTAAGAGGAGTAGAAGTTTGAGATAGAAGAAAATCTCAGATAGTGTGCTATTCAGTATTGGTGAAATCAGTGGTAGTCCTAATAGAAACATTCGACATGAGTAAATAGAGTTTTCCTGAGATATACAAATAGGTGAAGGTCCAACTCATTCCATGGCCTTCTAATCTAATTTAAATTTCAACTTGACAGTAAAATTTTAATTTGGTATGTATTTCCACTTAATGATAGAAAGTTGAGAAAGAATGAGCACGGCGCAAAAATAGAGCCAACGAAAAGCCATCTGTTCAATAATATCAACAAGTTTATTAGTGATGGACATATTAACAAATAGATATATTTTGATAGTTAAAGAATTTCCAATAGTTGTTGCAATATTTTGAAATAAAGATATTTTTTTTGGTAATGTATCTGTACAGTGTTCTTATGTTCTGTTCTAAGTTTTATTTGGTCTTTACTTATTGTAGAGCGTAGACCTTTAGGCTCTACACCTAAATCTGTTCCGCAGAAAAACTGTCACCTCATACCAAATCTTGTAAGAGCTTTTCTTATAGTTACTTAGAAGAGATTGACATTAGTATGCGACATTTATTTTGTGCTTCGAGATTTATCTCATTTTTAAATTGTTGTATTACCTTTTCCTTTTGTCTCAATAATAAGTTGGACCTATGGTGTAAAGCAAACATATCATGGGCACACCTACAGCTTAGTGTCTCCACAAATTCTAACTTTACGTGTTTACCTCTTATAAATAATTATACCTATGATTGTAGCTTTACCTAACTTAAGATTTTCCTGTGATGTCCTTGAAGATGCAAAGATTTTATTGTTAATATTGTTTGTGAAAAGTTTAAATATGGGTTTTCTGGATAATGTACTTGTGTGTTCTGCTCATATTGTAGATATAAATGGATTTTGGTATGCACAATTATGTATGATATTGGTATCTATTCTGAACATGAAAAAATTTCATGGGTTCTTGTGTCGTTCATATATATTGCTGTGAAAGCAGTACTCTTCTGGTTGCATATAAATGGTTAATCCAAGAAATGGTAATGGATTTCGTACACAGAATGGTACTTAGTGTTTTAGCTTCTAAGTTGGTGTATTGAAGTTTGTACATCAAATTGATGGGCTGATTCTTCTCTTATGAGAAGAACATGATATTTTATTTTTGCTTTTGTACAATTTTGTCAACATTCTTGTGTTATGGCTGGTTTACTGAATCAAGTATGAAGTGTAATCTTCTTTGTTCTCCAGCTATCAAGATATTTTTGAAGAAGCCGTGTGAAGCAATATGTTTTGGTGTGGCAACAAATGACATGCTGCCTTGCTGAAGGTTCAGGGCCAGATGATACAGAAGAAGCAAATGTTTGCAAGGGGCCATGTGATGCAAAAGAAGCAAATGTCTCCATTTGAGTCACTAAGGGTATTGTGGAAGTGGCTTATTAAAGTGTACATATTTTGGTGGTTAAATGTGGAAATAGACTCTCCACCATTTTGTTTACTCTGGTGTATTGCTATTCATAGCCCAAACTTGCATTGTACTTTTGCCAGCTCCCATGCTAACTGTGTATAAAACTGGCCCATTATGAACATATTGCTGTCAATATATGAAAGTCTTTTGGGTATGGTTATCTGAAGGCAAAACGGTAGCTATTTAAAGAGTAATTTTTGGTTCTTTAACAATAACAGTTCTGATTGCTTTCTGGAAAGTTAACCACCTTCAACTTTTACAAGCTGAATAGAATTCCCTCCTCTGTTTAGGTGGAAGATTATTCTCCTTCAATGGTAGAATATTCATAAACACTTGGATTAATTTAAATCTAAAACTGACTTCTGAATTTTGGATGAGAAACTTCATTGTCTCAATTAACATAGCAATTGTTTCAAAAGATTTTGCAACATTGCAGGAAAACTTGAAGAGACCACATCTTGATAATTCATCATTGTGAATAGCGCAGATACTGGACTTCAATACATACGGAAGTACCATAATTAATTTCAATCTACTGTTAAATATAGATCTGTATAGCTTTTTCTAAGATTCTATTAAATCTAAAGATACTACTAAATAATTGTACATAAAAAGTGTTTAGGTCACTTTAACAGTGCACAGTGCACAGTGCAAGTATATGATTTTAACTTTTACAAATGTTGTTCGCCCTTGACTAGAGTGAATGCAACTTTCAATATTAGATTTTAACTTTTATAAAGATATTGGGAATAAAATATTTTATTATTTTTTCATATGGTAGTTTTTATATAATGCTTAAAAATAATTCTGAAAACAAGTAAACCATATGCATTATATGTGCTTTTTCTAAAATTTCACAGAAAACTATGTTACTTGAGGGTTTATGGGTAATTGAGTTACATTGACCCTCTTAACATATTGAAAAGTACTCCCATTTTGTGTCTCTCTCTATCTGCTCTTCCATAAACAACAAAAAGACTTCTCTACTTCAGGTGATTTTGCATACAATTGTTTGTCCTTGTATTTCATAGCACTGTCTTTTCCTAAGTTCAGATTAAGTTATTTCTTCTCTTGCTTGGCCTGCTGTCAAATTTCACACACATGCAACTGTCAAAAAGAATTACTTTACAAATTTGTGAAATAAGTTATGTGTTTTATAGTCCTATGAAAGTTTGTTTGTCATTGATTTTGTTTGTGTTTTCTCTGCTATTACTAAGAGGTTTTCTTGCCGGATTTCACATGCATGAGATTTGCACAGTCATGTACCAAGGGTATTTGATAATATGCCTAAATGAACTAATTGATTTAATGTAGTTGCCTTTTATTTGCATATATTCTGTTTCATTTGCCTTGATTCTTCAGTCTTAAATACTAATCAGCTTATGGGTTATACAAGTTTAGTTATCTACCTAGCTCTCTTTGATAGTTTACTTTGTGAGTTGTTCTTGCCTGATAGTCAAGGTGAAACACATCCACATGTATTTCATGGAAAAATTGGGGCTGCAAGATGGATTATGATGGGAGCATATAACATAATTTTGGGGTGTGAACCTATGCAGTTTTTAGGCTGCTAAATTATTGTTTGTGTTTCTGCTAATACCTGGATAGCTATGTAATGCTGATACGATTCTGGAGTACATCGTGGTTTGCCTGTGTAGTTGGGAAATTTGTTTTTCCAATCTATGAAGTTATTTGTCAGTCGTGGTGTGTATCTTCCTTTAACATATGTAAATGTATTTTGTTTTTGTGTATTTTCTACGCGGCAAGACAACAGTTTGTGACATCTCTCTACCGTTTACACTTGTGTTAAACAAGCATTTTTTGAACATATATCTTTTGTTTCCACCATATATTTGTGTTGGAGTATTCCTACTATTTCTTTAAGTTTGTATAACTAAATAATTTAGAGACAAAAGTGTAGCTTTTCAGATTTATATGAACTTCTAAATATTCACTTAAATGAAACTTCAACAATTTGGAACAGGAATGTCCGAGAACAAAGATACTGCGGATTTTGTACGTAGAAATCAAAAGACCGACGAACAACGAATTACTGAAAGAAATTTGCGCCGTCGTACCAGATATGCACAAATGTCGCCCGAGAGAAAACAATTGTTTTTGTCCCAACTACGATTTAAACGAGCAGAATCAAAAAGACAAAAACTCCTTCATCTATCAAGTAGCACTGTTCATTCTCCGGTAGCGGATGGCCAACCTAAACAACCAACTGCCGTTACAATTATGAATCCTTCATCTGTTCCCGAAGAAGGTTAGGAAACCACAATGTTATCTTCCTTCAATTAAATTTTTTTGTACAGATAATATTTACATGTACAGATATGGTTTTATTGGTATATGTGACAGGTTCTGTTTTTACAGCCACAAATTCACCGATTACTTCACCCACCTTTGAAGTTGGTCAGTCCAAAATATTACTTAAGCTATCCTGATTACTCTTAATTATTACTTTACTTATTAGTTTCCCATGTCTAATCCAGGATCAACATCAGCTCTGTGTGATGCAGAAAGGCATTCAAGTTCAGTAGTAACTACAAAAAGAGGTATGTATCTATTCACTCAAACAATAGTTCACATATTGTCACTTCTTTGTGTACGTAATTGTTATTTACTATGCACAGGTAGGAAAAAGTTAGAAGTCAATCTACAGAATGATAATTTAGTACTTAAAAATTACAAACCTTTAAAAAAAGTTCCAAACTGTCAATTTTGTCGAGCGAAAAGATTTCAATATGAGTCACCAGGTTTTTGTTGTGCTAAAGGAGAAATTAAATTGATTACCCATCAAATGCCAACGGAGTTACGAAATCTTTTCTTGGGCGACACAAAAGAATCAAAATATTTCCGAACCTATAGTAGAATGTATAATAATATGTTTGCATTTACCTCACTTGGAGTAAATTATGATAGAGAATTAGCAAAGAGAAATCGTGGTATTTACACATTTAGAGTTCAGGGACAAATGTATCACTTCATTGATGATTTGATACCTTCACAAAGCAAAGGAAAAAATTTACAATTGTCCTTTAATGATAATGAAAATGAAATAACAAATCGAATGGCCTTATCAGATAAACTTAATGAAGAAGTTGTTAGGAAACTAATGGATGTACTAAAAGTTAATCCATATTCTACCTTTTTGAGATCATTAACCGCTGTACCAAATTTATCTGACTTCTATATTGCACTTAAATCAAGCTCTGTTTTAGACCAGCGAACATATAACTTGCCAAACTGCATCTGAAGTTGGGGCAATATGGATTGAACAATCAAATGACAGAATTTCCTCCCCACATATTCGAATATATACTCATAGTAACACCAGTCAGTTGATAAACTATTATTATGGGTGTTACGACCCACTACAATATCCACTGTTGTTTCCCTATGGCCAAAATGGTTGGCACTCTGGTATTAAAAGAATTAAAAGAATATTTAATATCGGAAATACACAAATTTACTGTGAATATGAACAACTACCAAGTATAAGAAACATGGTTTCAGTTGATGGACTCCTTGACATGGAATGTGACATTTTATCGAAAGGAAGGAGAAAAAGGGAGACAGTTTCTTGTCGCGAATATTACTGCTACAAAATTCAAATAAGAGATAATGAAACAAATGAAACTTTACATGCTGGAAGAGTTTTTCAACAATTTATTGTTGACCAATATATAAAAGTTGAAACACAAAGATTAGATTTTATTTTATTTAATCAAGATTTATTCAGGCTTGAAATACTGCAAGGTCTCCTTGATCTCTTAAGACAAGGAGAAAGAAATGCCTCAGATATTGGGAAAAAGAATGTTCTTCCTGTTAGCTTTATAGGAGGTCCAAGAGATATGCGTCGAAGATATATGGATGCTATTGCATTGGTGCAACGTTTTGGAAAACCAGACATTTTTTTGACAATGACTTGTAATCCTTCTTGGCTTGAAATAAAAGAACATTTACTGCCAACCGATGAAGTTCAGAACAGACCTGATTTAGTTAGTAGAGTATTTAGAGCAAAGGTTGAGGAACTTAAAGCAGATATCCAAAAAAGGAATATATTTGGAAAGGTTGCAGCTTTTATGTATACAATTGAGTTTCAAAAACGTGGTCTGCCACATGCTCATTTTCTTATAATTCTTGAGGATAGATACAAACTACTTACACCAGAAGCTTATGATAAAATTGTTTGCGCTGAAATACCTGACAAAAGTACACATTCTGATTTACATTCTCTTGTGACCCAACACATGATTCATGGATCTTGTGGCTATCTAAATCCTTCAAATTGTTGCATGCAAAAAGATGGAAAATGTAAGTTTAAGTATCCGAAAGAACATGCCAAACAAACAACTAAAGGAAAAAATTCATATCCACTTTACAGACGACGAAAATTAAAAGCACCTCTAATGCATAAAGAATACTATATTGATAACTCATGGGTTGTTCCATACAATCCATACTTACTCTATAAATTCAACTGTCATTTTAATGTTGAAATATGTTCTGATATTAAAGCTGTCAAATATATTTATAAATATATTTGCAAAGGACATGACAAAATTGCTTTTTCTGTAAATAGTAGTGATATAAATATAGAAGTAGATGAAATAAAAGAATACCAATCTGCTAGATGGGTCTCGCCACCGGAGGCTGCATGGCGTTTGTTTGCCTTTCCTATCAGTGAAATGACTCCAAGCGTCTTTCAACTTCAAGTACACCTTAAAGGACAACAATTTGTTTCTTTTAAAGGTAATCAAAATGTGGATCAAATCATAAACAATCCAATGATACATAAAACAATGTTAACTGAATTTTCCATAATGAACAAGGACAATAAACATGTTATCGAGCTCAATTTACTATATAAAGAATTCCCAGAATACTTTGTGTGGTCACCAACACACAAAGTGTGGTCACTTCGAAAACAACGTACAGTGATTGGACGTGTAGTGTCATGTCATCCCACGGAAGGAGAACGATATTATTTAAGGTTGCTTTTAATGAATGTGAGAGGACCTAAAGCATATGAGGAACTACGAACAGTAAATGGAATATATTACAGTACATTTAGAGAAGCTGCAGATAAAAGAGGTCTGTTACATTCCGATAATAATTTAATAGAGTGTATGTCTGAGGCTGTAACCTATCAAATGCCTTACAGTTTAAGACGCTTATTCGCAACATTGTTAGTTTACTGCAATCCTGTGAATCCAAAAGAACTTTGGGAAAAATTTGAAGATTCTATGTCTGAAGATTTTAAAAAGTTACCAAATATGGAAAAGCAAGATATCCAGCGCTCAGTTTTAAATCACATCAACGGAATTTTACTTTCCATGGGACATAACATTAATGAATTCAAATTTATTTCTATAAATATGAAGTCTTCTAGAACAACTAATGAGGCCAAAGATGTTCATTTTGAAAGAAATATAATAGTTAGTAAAGAAGATGTACTATTAGAAAGAAAATTAAATATTGATCAAAGAAAGGCATATAACATAATTCTTGATAGAATCTATTCTAAAAAATCAGGGGCATTCTTCATTGACGGCCCCGGGGGAACTGGGAAAACTTTCTTATATCGAGCTTTGTTAGCTGCAGTAAGAACAAAAGGATTTATAGCATTGGCAACTGCAAGTTCTGGTGTTGCAGCTTCAATTCTTCCCGGAGGACGGACTGCCCATTCACGTTTCAAAATTCCTATTGACATTAATGAGAAATTTACTTGTAACATCAGTAAACAAAGCTCATTGGCATGTCTAATTCGAGATTCAAAGTTAATTGTTTGGGATGAAATATCCATGGCAAAAAAGAAAATGATTGAAGCTTTAGATACACTTTTAAAAGATCTAATGAATACAAACATACTATTTGGTGGGAAGGTTGTAGTTTTTGGAGGAGACTTTAGACAAACACTTCCAGTTGTACGTAGTGGGAAAAAAGAAGATTTTATTTGTGAAAGTTTATTGTACTCTGATATTTGGAATAATCTAGAAAAATTGTGCTTATCTGAAAACATGCGTGCAAAAAAAGATCCTGCATTTTGTGATTATTTAATGAGAATTGGAAATGGACTAGAACAAACTAACACCAACAACAGAATTGAAATTCCAAAAAATTTTATTATTCCTTTTATCAATGAAATAGAATCTTTAAATCTTTTATTTAAAGTAACTTACCCTGATTTTCATGCATTCTTTTCTGACCCGTCTTCCATAACTTCCCGTGTTATTTTAACCACGAAAAATGACTTCGTTGATGAAATAAATGACATGCTTATACATCAACTTTCCAGTGAAGCTAAAGTGTATACCGCAATTGATGAAACTATAGAACCAAATGATCAATGCCAATTTGAAGATTTCTTACATACCCTAAATCCTACCAACTTGCCTCCTAACAAGTTAACTTTGAAAAAGAATTGTCCAGTTATACTGTTAAGAAACTTAAATCCCTCTGAAGGGTTATGTAATGGTACACGATTAATATGTCGAGATTTTAAGACACATGTAATCAGTGCTACTATTGCCAGTGGTGACTTTAAAAATAAACATGTATTTATCCCAAGGATACCATTACTAGCATCCGAAGATGAAAAGTTACCTGTTCCCTTTAAAAGAACACAATTTCCCATTCGATTATGTTTTGCTATGACTATAAATAAAGCTCAAGGACAAACATTAGATTTCGTTGGAATTTATTTACGTGAACCGGTTTTCTCACATGGTCAACTCTATGTTGCTTTGAGCCTGTTTGGGTGGGCTTAAAAGCAGCTTATTTTAAGTGGCTTATAAATCAAAAAGTGACTTAAAAGCCACTTTTTAAGAAGTTAGGATTTCCTAACTTCTCCAAAAGTGGCTTTTAAGCAACTTATGGCTTATAAATCCAAAAATTTTGAGGTTACCAAACATATATTAATGGGCTTATAAGCTTATAAGTCACTTTTAAGCTCACCCAAACGGGCTCTTTGTCCAGAGCAAAAAGTTCAGAAAATGTAAAAATGCTAATTCGTCCACCTACAACAGCGGATACAGATGATCATTCTACATACAATGTGGTTTATGAAGAAATCATTCGAAAAGCTTTCTCATGATACCTTAAAGAGAGGTAAGTCCTCCCCTCCCCTTCCCCTAGCAAATGCGTTGTTCAATATCCTTAGGGCATATATGAGCATTGCAAAGATACAGCTTGCAATAGGCCCTATACCAGTGTTCTTCTTGGCAAGCTTGCACATGTTGTGTAGCTCCTCCTGCCAGGTCCTCTGCATATCTGGGATTTTCAACCACTTAAACATTCTTCTTTTAAGTGCTACAGTAGTTGGGCAGTTGAAGAACAGGTGCTCAAATGTCTCAACAGTTGTCTTGCAAAAAACACACTCCATTGGAACTTGAATGCCAAATATGAGAAGCCTATCCACTGTTTCTAATTTTTGTTGAACTGTAAGCCATAGAGTGAATTTGAATCTTGGATGTATACTGCTTTGCAAAGTCAAGCTCTTCCATATGGCTCTTGGTAGCTGAGGTAGCAGAACCAAATATACTCTTTTGATAGAGAATGTCCCTGCTTTGTTTAGCATTGCGATGAGCCTCATGTCTAGGTCTCCTTGCAGAGTAGTTGTCTGTAACACTATCTGCCTAGCCTCTATTTTCTTTTGAATATATATTCACTCGAACAACAATTCCTTTGTCTTCACTTTTAGTGCTTTCTGTTCATGAAACTAACAATTTCGTTTCCCATGTTTTTTTGGTTGCTGTAATACAGGTCTCTATTTATCTTTCCTTTTAATACATTTGCGAGTGGGAAAGTTTTTGTTTGGACAAGTTAGCTTGGAACATGGTGCCAATGCAGGAGAGTAAGTTTTGACTTCTGTCGATTGCATTTGGATTTCTTATGCCTCCAAGACAATTTTGATTTTTGAGATCCCATCCTCGTGTTTTTCCGAGTATTGGAATGCTTTAAGAGACTTTGTTTTTAATTTCATTTTGATGAACATTATATTGTTCTGTGTTTACCCAATGTTCTTTTACCTATTTGATAGGTGATTGCTCTGGTTGAAAACACATCATTTTTTAGCCAAGATTTGCAATCTTTTGGAGTCTCTGGAATATAAGCAAAGAATAAAACATATAGTGGAAATCTTTGAAGAAGTGAAGTGGGAGAGCATTGACCCTGATACGCTGACAAGGTTTGTATTGTATTCTTTAATGTGGGCTGCTTTCTTCTCTACTGCTGATTGTGAGCACCTGCTTACTGCTTTTAAGGAAAGCACTGAAAATTGTTTTTTCAAGTTTCATCAAGTTGGTCATGTTTCCATTAAGAAGAAATGAATACTCACTTCAACATCTCCTACATTCTTTCAGAATACATGTATTCTGTCTCCACCATGCTATACAAGTGGAAGAGCAGCTCCGACAACTAGATTCAACAGAAAGATTTGGAGCATTCAAAGAAAAGGAATAGTTTTGCAATCAAAATGACATCCTTTAGCTGAGAAAATGCAAAAGACAAACATATTCCATCAGCAAAGGCAAACATGATCCAGCAAGATCAAATAACAACACGTCCATTTCAGATTCATATTTCATGTATCAACACTACATGACACCAACAATGTAGCCTATAGTTATTTATCTTATTAGTTGGTAAAGCATGGGCCTCCTTACATCTAGTTTAACATACAAATTGCTAGTTGTAAATGTTTTTCAGTTCTCACATTCATTATCATGGGCTACCATTATAGGGCCACTTGACCATGTCAAGCTTCAGTCCATAGGTCAAGTTGGTAAAATTTTCACTCACATGCCACTTTTGTCATTGGTATTTAGTTTGAAGCCAAATTTTTTATCGGTCTTACATGAGAGACCACTTTTTGGAAATTCAATCTTTGTGGGCTAAAGTTCAAACTTTTTGGGTTGAACTTCATGCGTAAATTATGAAGTTTCAACTTCAACCTATAAGGGCTGAACTTTTAGGTATAGATGCGTAAACTTCAATCCTTATGGTGGGCTGAAGTTGAATTTCAATCCTTATGGGCTGAACTTATGTGAAGTTCAACCCAAAACAATTAAAGTTCCAAAAGTGGTCTTTCATGTAAGACCAATAAAAAAATAGCCTCAAACCAAAGATCACCGTCAAAAGTGACCTTTGGTGCACTTTCCAACCTCATAGGGGCCACTTCAGCTCTTGAAAGTCCATTTTGGAGCAGTCTTCTACCGGTAGAATGCTGACGTAGAGTGAGAAGCTTAGGGGTGATACTAGAGAATGATCTTATAAAATTCCTTTAGAGGTCGTTTGGTTAGTCAAGTATAAGGGTTAATACTCTCATTAAAAACTACATTGTTTAATGCTATATTTGGTTATATTTTTCATCCCAATATAAAATTTGGCATTATTTTGTATAATGTTTGGTTACATTTTTCACCCGACATAGAACTTGGCACTATTTAGTGCAATATTTAGTTTCATCTTTTTATTTCAGCATAATTAATACCCGCATTAGTTATGCAGAAATTAATGTATTATTTTATGCGGGGTAATATGTAGAATAATAATATGGGTATTAACAATACACGTATTAAAATTTTAAATGACAAAACTACCCCTCATAATAATAGAATTATTTTTATTTCTTTGAAGAATAAATACATATTTTTAGTTTTACATTGTATATTAAGTTATAATATGTCAATAATTTAACAAAAAAAATAATATTTATATTATAAGCTCTACATTAATAACTTTTCATATAATTAATATCAGCATAACTAATACCCTCATTACTATTACCTACATAACTAATACCCTCATAACTAATACTCGCATTACCAATACATGCATAATTAATACCTGCATTACTAATACGCGCATAATTAATACCTATATTACTAATACCAGCATAACTTCATTTCAAACCAAGTGACTCTTTAGTGTTGTATTTATTGATCTCTAACGTTACTTTTTTTATCTCTTAAGTGAAAATAATCATTTAACTAAAGGAATATGTGTAGTGTCATAAGACCGATTTTCCACATCCTTTAGGGGTCGTTTGGTTGAGATAGAGTTTACGCGGGTATTAACAATATACGTGAACAATATACGTATTAGTAATGCGGGTATTAACAATGCGAGTATTAGTAATATGAGTATTAATAATATGGGTATTAGTAATGTGTGTATTAACTATACATGTATTAAAACGTAGGGATTATTTCTTGAATCACTAATATATTACAAATTAATATACAATATTATAATTTAATATATTAGTTATTCCTTAAATAAAATTAAAAAAAATATATCCTTATAATTACGAGGGTTAATTTTGTCATTTTAAATTTTAATACCTGCATTGTTAATACCCATATTATTTATTCCACCTTCTACTCTGCATAAAATAATACATAGATTTCCGCATAACTTATGCAGGTATTAGTTATGCGGAAAAGAAGAAATGAAACCAAACATTGTACTAAATAATACTAAGTTTTATGTGGAGATGAAAGTTGAACCAAACATGGTATAAATTAATGTGCCTTTTAGTGAGGGTATTAAGTTTGTGCATAGCCCAACCAAACGACCCCTTAATGGCTTATTGCTGATTAAGGGTTTAGGATAGTAAATATTGTTTATAGAATGAAAAATAACGTATGAATCATTATTTAATGAATAAGATTGCCATAAACATAATCCATAAACGATTGCTTCTTTCAAATCCTTAAATTACTTTTTTTTTAAAAACTTGTTTTAAATTAATCGATTCTAGCCAAGCGACCAAAAATAAGTTGCATTAACCTTAAAAACGCAAGAAAACCACATACACTTTTTCTTAACACATTCACAAATAATTAAATAATAGGAAATATTTTATCCTACTACACAAAACTAGAGGGATGAATGGGAAGGTGCAAAACTCCCTTTTGGGGATTATAATTAAAACCCATTCAAGCCTTTTTTTTTTTTTTTTTTTTTTTCCAAATGTAAAAATCATTCACTTATAGTTTCATCATGATCTGATTGTACTCTGTAAAACTGAAGACGAGTGTCCCCAAGTCTCCGGGAATAAGTAGCTTTTTTATATTCAGCCCAAGTGAAAGGTCTATAGAGATAAGGTTTGTGTGGTGTGACCAATTCTGAGGGACATGTAATCTTGGCATGGGGTGATGGGGCACCAAAATAGACCATTGACATCCTAGTTTTGCACGAATTCACCATGGCTCTATGCCTGATACTCACAAACCTTCCATTTGTCAGTGCCTGTATATAATATAGGAATCAATACCAAGTGTACAAATCACAAAAATTGTTAGCCATTCGCTCTTTGGAATATTTAGAGAATCAATATATCCATTCATGTCCTTTTTGCTTATAATATTGCAATACTACAGTACTGTAATACTTAAATCCGGGTGGATGCACGGTCCGCCATATGTGTTATCCAAAATGCAATTGTTTTAGATTAGACCTTATATATGTGTGCAGAAAAATTCACCGAATACATGCAAAAAATTAAATTCAGAACTCAAATATTGATATTTGTAGATGCTATTATCTTAAACTTCAAAACCAACAAGGTTCAAATTCTGAATCTGCACCTGGCTTGAATTGTAGCCTTGATATAATCCCCATTTCCAAATTTCTGTTATTGTGCTTGTTTTACAAAGTGAAGGGACATGATTCGACAAACATGATCCTATTGACAAACAAATTGTAAAATGAGAATAAATAGATTAACTATGCCTTAATAGTGTTTTTTTTTTCACTATCCGATTAATTAAAACAAAATTGAAAGTTACAAGCACTATCTTTTATTATAATGATGTCCGAGCCAACTTATGCGCATTAATCCACCGAATATTTAATACCTTCCGATATAGCTAACATGTAACTTTATCTGTACCAAAGCTTAGGTAAGGACGAGAAGAAATAACATCACACCTTTCGGGATCGTTTGGCAGCAAAGTAAGTTATCTAGAGATTAATAATTCAAGGATTATAATTATTGGTAATTCCACCTCGCATGTGGAATAGTTAATACCACGATTTAGGTATCAAAATTTGTACCGATATTAGCTATACCTATGACCAAACATAGGATAGATAAAATTTCAAATTCTATTTCGGGAATATAATCGCAATTCCTTGTACCAAACAACCCCTTAGTCTCTACTGTAAACATTACTCCCATAATTTGTAAAATAGTGTAAGGAAAAAAAAACCATAGATGGAGAGAGATAAATGGCTTAATGTGGTGGCTAGAAAGGAAGCTAGGTGGCTCTTTGGAGTCTTCAAAATTGAAATCAGTTCCCTAGGCACAAAACAGAGGAACTGTATGATTCTAACTGGATGAGAAGTCATAGAATAGGGCCCTCCAAAAATTATGCAGAGATAGATCAGCTCAAGCACCGAGTGTGATCAGTTATTATCATGTCAAATCTAAACATGGCCATGGCCAGGGATTGAAAGAAGCAGTCATTTGCATCAAAACCTCAAAACTGAATTGCACTCATCAATTCAGTTTCAGTTCCCCAAAGCACATGCAGCTATCACTTATTAGGTCATATTCAAACTATGATTGATCAGTTCAGTCCATTTCTAACTTCTATTTCTGATGACAATGGCAGACGGGGTTACCATTACCATGCATGACTATTATTGCCAGGGACGGAGGTAAGTAGAGTCCAGAGAGTTCAATTGAGCATTCTTTATCACAACATTATTTTGTGGCGCAGCAAAAATCATTATCTTTAAATTCCTTTGACACGAGAAAATATTACTATAGTTTTGTTGTAAAGGTGTTTAGAAATTGCTTCTAGCTACATGTTCAAATCGTAAGAGCGACACCACTGATTCTTGCTTTACCTATTAGCTAGCAGTGGTGAAGTCAAAATTTCCGCCAGACGTACTCGAATATATTGTATGAAAGTAATATACTATGATTTATATGCATAATATAATTTTTTGGTAAGGATGTTTGACTTATCATCCTTCACGAGCTCTTGCTCCTTCCTGCCTACTAATGATAACAAAAAGAAAGAAAGGAGAAGGGAAGCTTCTCGCAGCCCCTTCGAAGATTTTTGGATTTTGAGGCAGGACCACATCGCCTTAACTGTTATTCTCCTTACCTTTTGAAGCACGAATACCTCAAATAAGTCAAAGAGTTACTATGACATTGATGTGTGAGATTGGTGTCCCAAAATAAAAAAGAAAATATGGGCTTCGCTAATAGTTTAACATTTTAGATTCACTACCTGCACCTCAAACAAAATGCGTAGAATATCTATTGTTTCATGCAAACTATACTTGTGTGTGCAATCTAGAGCTTAGAAGACAACAACCAGGATGAGCATATAGATTATGTATCTCATGTCATACTATGAAAAAAATTCAATCATCACTAATTGGTATCTTAATTAAACACAGTAAATTCTAGCTTTATCAGTTTATGTTTCTTGATTTCATGTTTAGTTCGTTTAATTGGTATAACTTAATGTAGTGAATTCGAGTTTTATCATCACTAGTTACAGTCTAACCGTCATCATTATAACATCATTTCACTAAAACAACAAAGTTATCTTAGAAATCGACTGTTCATATTACGAAGTAGTATATGTTATATTAGGAGTATGTTATTTATAATACCACCTAGCTATAGCAGTAAAAAAATATCGATAAATAACGCAATTATAGAGAATCTGACTGTATTGTAAAATTTCAAGTGCTCATCGAGAGAGAGAATCGAATGCTCACCTGTAAAGTGTCACCAACAAAGACGGAGAAAGCAGTACAAGGATGAGGGGAGACAGGGATCCACAAACCCTCTTGAGGTGAGATTTGAAGGCCACCCACATCGTTGGATCTTAGTATTGTCAAGATCTGAGGGTCAGTATGCTCTCCAAATCCAATTTTACATTGGTTATTATTCGTAGTAGGTGACATTTCCCTATTATTATCCTCATCAAGAAAATGAAGGAGTTGATCAAGTGGGGTCATTGACATAGAGGGTGGATAGTGATTTAGCCTGATGATAGAGTCAGAATCAAGGTCCCTGAGAAGGTTGCTGAAGAGTGAGGTGTCTGGGACCCTTAATCCTTGTGCCATCAGTTCCAATATCTCACATGCTAACTCCCTAACTGCATCTACATAACAATTCACTGCAGACCTGTCACAACCAATCCACATATATATATATCAATATACATATTCAAGAAATGATTGGAAAAATGAGAAGCTCATGACTCTGTTATACTGCAAATTTAGCCTGGAACATATTCAGATACACATGTTTGCTGGCTACAGCGTTTGCAGAAGAGGAAATTTACAATGTATATTATAAGTACTATACCAATAGATTTGTCATGGTAACTAGTACAGTGTAAAAGTAGTAGGCAAAATTCTTTGTCTGCAAAGTCGTTGTTGCTAAAGATGAACTCCAAGTATAACTTACCACGAAGGTGTACAGTCGGATGGAAGGGATCCCTCCTTTTATTTATCCAAAGGTTTCAGGTTCAAGACCAAATATTAAGAAATACTTTGTTTCTTGTTTATTGCGTCGTAGGCAGCTTAAAGCTGAATTAGTTGGAGCAATGAGTTCTGAATACTAAATTGTTGGACGAAAGATGATAAGTCTAACTTAATGCCAAGTATACCTCATAGGGCGGGAATGTGTCCATATAAGGAGATAACATGATGTTACTCGACACAATGTGACGCTTTATTCTCATATGCACACATGCGTAGAGGTGGATAACTGGAGCTACCGTAAGAACTTACAATGTAGGAGTTCAATAAGTAAACCGAGAATAGGAACGACTTTGGTTCTAATATCAGACTAAGAAGATGAAACCTTGAGCCGAACAAAATTTCAAAATTGTAATTAACTAATGAGGTGATAGTTGTCACAGTGCTGCGGGCTAGTTAAAGTGGACCGTTAACTTGCACCATTTCTAACTTCTAAGACCTTTCTACTTTCATGCTTCTCTAAAATTAATTTTTAATCTCTATGATGTGATTGGACTTTAATTTGTTGATCGATGTAAATAAGTTTCACTTGTCATTCTCATTCTGCATCTGCTATACTCCATATTTAAGTTCGTGCGAGAACAAATTTTTACTCGGAAATAGGGTATTAGCTAGGAGTGTTCATGGGGCGGTACGGTTTGGATTTGAGTATCGATAATGGTATATCGATTAACGGCATGTAATTATGTAAAACCAATACCGTATCAATAAGCTATCGGTTATCGGTTCTTAACAGTTCGAGAACCGGTACACTGAAGTAATGCGCAAATTCTCGGTGGATAGTTGTTATAGGTAAGATTTTTTCATTATTATGAACAACCACTAAAGTAACAGACAAACCATCCAAACAAATTAAGTAAACAAGTGCAATCAACAAGTCTTAACAATCTGCTAACATAACACAAAATAATAAAATAGAAAATGAAAAAATAAGAAAGTATGATCAATGACCCGAGAAAGCAAAATCAATTATAAAATGGCACATGCCTAATAATTAAAGTGTATGAGTATGTATTGACATATAACCACCAATAATAATAATAATTGAAGTTTAATCTATAAATTAAAGTTGTAAATTAAAATTTAAATAACTTAATATACTAATAATAAATAAAATAAAATTTATAAAAAAAATACCTTATCGGTTATTGGTACGGTAACGGTTTCTATATCTCTTTACCGTTACCGTACCGATATCTTATCGGTATTGGAAATTAATACCATTATCGAACCAATAACCATTATACTGATATCGTTAAGCTTATTGTTAGCGGTAACGGTTCGGCTAACGGTACCAATTCGATTTTGCACACCCCTAGTATCAGCTATATCATAGGCACATCATATCTATCAATTTGATCATATGATGATTCTGCATTTATGGTTCCGTATTCATTAATCTCTTTTCCTCATCATTATTTGACCAACTTATAGTATCCTATGTTTCGAGGAAACAATATTTCGAGGAAACAACCACTCAAAGGTAGGCTGTGTACAGTACAATTTATAGAGTGTGCTGTTTCCAAGTTCTGTATAAATACGAGATGTTTTATATTTGAACTTGTTTATCTTATAGTAGTAAGTTCTTTACTTGCTCTATTATTACTATACCAAAATATAAATTCACATTTCACATAATCATTTTAAAAAAATTTAAGCTACATTTAATTAACTTTAGAATTAAACTCAAATCGGAAAGCATGCTATGTTCTCTTATCACACTTAAATATGTAGTACGTCATGGTGTACTAGAAGCCCATCCTTATTGGAAAGACTAGGAATCCATGGTATTCCATAGAGTACACGTGACCAAGTTTTCTTCCCTTCTTCCTATTACTGCTTCTTGGTTACAAGGTGACTTTTACTCAAACATATTCTTCTAACACGATATAGAATGAATTAATTAAAAAAAAAAAACATAAAAATAAATAAAAGAACTTCCCACCCATTGCTTGTTTTGAAACAAGCAAATCAGGACTTGAGCGCGGCAGTGACACCATTATTTTTAAAAATAAATATGCCAAGTAGAATATTAAAGGATATAGGTGTTGAAGGTTTAATTTATAGATACTAATATTTTTTCTGATGTTAATGGATGTTGGCATCTCCTTATAACAGGGCTAGGTCCGCCTCTGGAAACAAGGATATAAACAATTGTGAAAAATACGCGAGTACCACGTAACCAAAGTGGTATGCTGCTAGATAGAGTTGAGGAAAAAGATATGGTGTATAAAAATATTTCCACGAAAACAAAGCCCCCGTTTGTTTATAGTTTTTTGGGACAGTTTTTGGGAGTTTTTGGGAGAAAAACTGTTTGTTTATGCTATTTCATCAAAATTTCTCCCAAAAAGTCCCAAAAACTCAAAAAGTGCTCAAAAGCTGTTTTTGGGCATTTTTTAAAAATTTTGAAAAACTACTCACAAAACTTCAACTATTTTTTCAAATAAATTCTATGTCCAAATACAACTTCAAGTTCCAAAAATTATTTTTCAACTCAACTTCAAAAACTCAAATTCCCAAGTTTCAACCAAATCTATGTCCAAACGCTAGCAAAATATGTTAAAGGACTTTCGGTACAAGTTGGGTGCAAGATATGTATTGGGCCAAAATTTAATTATAATCACATAAATCTATTTATTATATGATAGTATGTTTAAAATCACAAATTTCAAATGAACAATTTCTACAAAATTATACTACTCACAAATAAATTCACATAAAATGAAACGGAGCTAAGAAGACATGTGGAAAGACAATATTTGCATGACGATTTGAAATTTAAGTGAGGATGATGATGTGTAGCTAGTAGGATTCCCTATAAAAGATCAAACATAGCCTCTGGCAGAGACAGGTTCAACGTTCTTACAGCTGGAACAACTATACAGATGCAAAGAGAAACTAGGTCCATGACCTTAACCAAGAAATTGACATGATGTACTATCCCAAACTCGACTACTTTCTAACTAAATCCTACAAACTCTGACACAGCCTCATTAAAAAAAACAATACAAAACAAAATTCGTCTTAATCCAGGACGTTCTTGTATGGTTAATATATGAGATGATTAACGACTCTTACAGGAATCTTTATCCTTATAAGAACAGAAAGGTCCAGACTATACCGCCGCAGTATGATATGGTGGGATGAATTGAATTTCTTCGTTGATAAACTAGGTCTTGATTTCAAGCCCTAAACTAAAAACATCCATTGTAGGGAGTGCTTCGATCTCCTTTAATATTATATTTAGGTGACACAAATATGATTCAACTTGACCGAGTATTAGTATTTCTCTATTTAAAGGTTCATGGCACGTACAATTAAAGATCAACTGCAAGATGTACCCTTGAGCTAGTGAGCATGTAAATTTGAAAATTACGATGCATAATATATATGCGGAAGCTTATGGCTTAGTTTTCTCTCCTATAGAAGTATGATATACATGATCCTCCTACATTTATGCTACCTTAACTGTACTATAAACAGATTAACACAAAGCTAATAAGTTTATAACGCACACATAATATAACGATTCCACGTCAACCATTACATATGGAGTTTAATTTATGAGTAGTGTAAAAAAAATTACATCATCAAATCATTACTAAAATATATAACCTTTCTGCAAAAATGAGATCATTAACTATAGTAATCTGGAAGATAAATCATTTTACCTCTACAACATATTAAATATATGCATATTGTTGCAAAAGCACATACATAAGATTAATAAGTTAAGAAAATATGAAGATTACCTGAAGATAAGTGGATCACTAGAAATATTTTTCGATAGTTGAGAGATAGACAAAGGATTAGCATGAAGTAGCAAATATTCAACTTCTCCATTATCTCCATTGAACCCTATATTCTTGCAACCATATCCGTAGGGATTAGCTGGACCAGCACGTTGTTTTTGGTAAACAGGTTTGCTGAAGAAACTATAGCTTTCATCTTCCATTCTTTTAATAACAAACTCAGGGACACTATGGTTTATCACTTTGAAAAAACCAAACTCTTCAGAGGCTTTTACAATAAGTTCTAATATTTCTGATTTTTCTAATGAAAGGTCAATGATAGGAAGCTCAATCTCTCTTATTTTTTCAGTGGACGTAGCCACTACCATGTTGGAAGTTTCAGATGAAGGAAGAGAGGGGATATAAGGAGATTGAAGAGAAGGAAATAAAGGGGTAATCATATCATATATTATACACAAAGATGTATACTTGAACTAATATATATATGTAGAGAAGAGGGAATTTATGAGAAGGGCAAAAGGGAGGCATTGCTTGGTGACAAGGGTATGGGGTATGGAGATAAAATTTTCTGAGGGATTCATTGATCACAGACCCTAGCTTGGAAAGTACAAGAAGCAACTTTATGTCACTCAAGATAACGTTGACTTTCTATTTTTCTACGTAGTTGACCAAATATAATTTTTATTTCTATTTAGGTTTTTTGAGAGCCACCATCGGGTATCTAAATTCTAAACTAAACCGGATTCGTATTGGGTAGATTTACTAATGTAGTTATAAAATTTTCTTTACAAAGAAGTTCTTCATTCCTAAATTCGACGCCAAGGCCTATACTTAAGAGCGGCAGATTTTCAGCCATGCTACCAGAATTCTGGTAATTATTTTTGTACTTGTGATGTTTTTATTCAACGTGAGATAATTTATAAATTCTTCACACCAAATAATATAACTTCATACCCTGTCTGTTCTTTTATAGGGTGGTGTCTTCTTTTTTTAATTGATCAAAAAGAAAATTTTACTAACAATTTATTTTTCACTCTGTATATTGACAATAATTTTATGATTTGGGAGTATTTGATAAATAAAATAAAGTGAAAGATAGTTTATTACGTGCTTATATTGCCGATCTTTAATCCAGATAAAAGATGGGAGTTGTGGTAGGGTGACAATTATCAAAGTTAGCTAATATACAATGAATTATTACAAGATTTGGGAACTAAACGTAATTGAGCTTAAATATTTGGAAATAAGAGATTATGGGACAATTGTCAAAAGGATATGTGACTTTTTCTTAACAACTTAGTTGACTCAATCTTTGAAATAGTAAATGTAGGAGAGCAATAAGTGCAGTATCATTCTCCATATAATGTGTGCGAATTTAATTGTCCAATTATTGCATACCAAAATAATTTCCCATGCATTGTGCACATAACATTAAAAACATATCATGCATTACTCAAAGTTGCTAGTGGGCACTTGACAGGCTGATACACTCATACGTTTATTCTTATTGTGGGAATGGGTGATTAATGAGAAGAGTTTTCTGGTACTTTCCCTTCTTGCAGCTGGCCTTTAATGCTTTTTGTTAGTTCGCCAGCATGGATTCCAGCTGAGCAAATTAGTTGCTCCTTATTGTGATCAAACCACTCATCAATTAGTTAGTTTTTCTTTTCATGGTTTGCTACACCTCCCAAGCTTAACGCATACTCTTTTTGAATTTTAGCATATACAGTAATTCTTTAAATATCTTCTTTTAACAGTTAGCTAGCATTCCTACAAATCTCCACACTTGTGATTTAGCTCGTGCTAGAGCAATGTGGAGAAATATGAGAACACGTTTGAAGTGTAGCACTTATCTTCATTTTAAGCAAAACAAATGGCTTGAAACTCCACAACCTCCCTATCATATTATTTCCACAAATGTAGCACTGATCTTCTTTGCCTTTGATCATCTAACTCTTGTACTCCAGGGTTAAGTTTAGGATAAGCCATTCCTTAGTGAAATTATTTAGACTTTAGTTAATAGTTATTTATCCTGAAATTTTGAACTAAAAAATCAACTTAATGATACAATGTCCTGAAATTTTGAAATGAAAAATTAAACTTCACAATACAATGGCCAAACATAAAATGCAGCCCTAGAGTGGCTTGCTAAGCTCATTTCCACAATGTTTCCTTCAAAAAATTTCACCTCATGTTCCCAAAATTGACTGATTCTAAGAATATATCCCTATTTAAGAATATGAGCATCATTTATAAGACTCATAAGGTTTTTTTGATCCAAGAATCATTCGTTAAAGCAAGCGGAGACCATTTTTGTTAAGCGTCTGGAGTAAAAACGTAAACAAGTTGCCCTGATGTCATAGTTTTGTAAACATCCCTGTTCCAATTGTACATGGGCCTTAGCATCAGAGTTGGCCTTTCTGCAGAAATATGACACCATAAGCAATGGTTTGCCTTTTTGCCCGTACTTAACAGGGTTTTGCAAATATGATCCCGTTAAGTTTAATGAAAAATTCTGGACAGGAACACCCTAGTCAATCTCTTGGTACGAGGTCAAAACTTGCCTTTGACCCCTCTCTATTTGCCAACACTTGCAAGTGTTGGCAAAAGGCAATACTTGCCCCTTCCAATCTCTTCCTACATTCTTCCCATACAACTTGAAGTATTGGCAAGACAACGCTTGCATTTGACCTTTTGCCTAAAAATCATCACTTATAAATTTGGGCCTTGAAGTTTTGGCGCTGTGGTAAATGCGAATATTGAGTGTGCGACAGGAAGTGATACATATATAGGAGACAAGTATTTTGCTAAAACATTGTTAAACGGGGGCAATTGCAAAACCACTTCTTATGGAAGGCACCGGTGAATTTTTTTTATCAGAGTTGAACTAGATCCAATGGGTCAATATACTAATAGTATTACTCCAAAAAATTTCACGCGCTGCCCTCCATAAGCACTGGTCTTACCAATTTGCCCCCACTTTCAAATGTTTTAAGTAAATATCTTCCACATCATCCCTCACTATGCAAAAGGACTATTTTGTTAAATTCAATTCACATGGAACAGTTTTCTTCTCTCTTTCCTCCTTCTTTTCCTTCTCTCATTCCTCCTTCATTTCCTTCTTTCTTCTTTGTGTCCCGGAGATTTAGGGATCTCTTTCCTCCTTCTTTTCCTTCTCTCATTCCTCCTTCATTTCCTTCTTTCTTCTTTGTGTCCCGGAGATTTAGGGAATCTGTAAAAATTTTATTTATTTTATTGTTTTCTTTAATTTGCGTTATAATATAATTTTTATTTCACCTAATCCTTTATTTGTATTTCTTTTTGGTAATTATTATTTATACACTTATCTGTAAGTTTTTTCCATTTTGATTGATGATTGTTGAATTAAATTTGACGATCTTCTGATTTTTTTTTTACTTTTTATGCTTGATTAAGATGATTTTAAGGTTCTTATTGACAATAGCAATTAGATATTATTGTTGCTCATTGCACAGAGCTTAAAGTCTTGGCCATTGCCATTAATGTATAAACTTTCTCTTCAAGTAGCCTTTATTGCACAGAGATTGAAGTCTTGGCCATTGCCAAGACTTGAAGAGACTTTCTCTGCAAGTTGCCTATTGCTCGAGCTTAAAGTCTTGGCTATTGCTAATACTTGCAGAGACTTTGTCTGCAGGCTGCCTATTACACCAGCTCGTAAAGTATTGGCAATTGCCAATACTTTCAAAGACTTCCCCTGCAAGTTGCCCCCTTCCACCTGACCTTAAAGTGTTGGCTATTGCCAAAAGTTGCAGAGAATTTGTTAACATCACTTGGGTGGTGTTACCATTGATAAAAGAAGTTGGTTTCTCGACTTGTCTAGTGATAAGTTGACCCTTAATGACAATGTTCGCAACTTAAATTCAATCTTATTTTTATTTTTCTTGCATTATATTCCACTTTAATTTCCTAGTTAAGATGCACATTGCACCAGAGCTTGAACTCTTGGCAATAGCCAAGACTTGCAGAGACTTTCTCTCAAATTACCCAATGCAACAAAGCTTGAAGTCTTGGCAATTGCCAAGAAGTCTGTGCAAGGTGCCCATTGTACCAGAGCTTGAACTCTTGGCAATAGCCAAGACTTGAAGAGACTTTCTCTGCAAATTATCCACTGCAACAGGGCTTGGAGTCTTGGCAATTGCCAAGAAGTCTGTGCAAGGTGCCCATTACACCAAAGCTTGAACTCTTGGCAATAGCCAAAACTTGCAGAGACTTTCTCTGCAAATTGGCCACTACAACAGGGCTTGAAGTCTTGGCAATTGCTACTGTAAGGTGCCCATTGCACCAGATCTTAAACTCTTGGCAATAGCCAAGAGCAAGTTGGCCACTACAATAGAGCTTGAAGTCTTGGCAATTGCCAGGAAGTCTGTGTAAGTTGCCATTGCACCAGAGCTTAAACTCTTGGCATAGCCAAGACTTGCAGAAACAAGTTGCCCATTGCAACAGGGCTTAAAGTTTTCGCAATTGCTAAGAAGTCTGTGCAAGGTGTCAATTGCCATTGTGGATGTTTGTCTTTATTATCTGAAAAAAGTGTCTGTATCATCTTTTTGATGGTCAATTGAAATATGTGAGTGCTTTGATCGTTGGTTTTATGCAAGCGTGCAATGCTTTTAAAGAGAATGAGAGAATCCGTAAAAGTTATGGGTTTTTAGAGTTTGTATATAGCGTGAATGGAGAAAAGGAAGGGAGGGACTGGGTGGGTCTTTTTATTAGTTGTTAGGGATATTTTTGTCCAAAAAATATTTCATTAAACTAATGGAAGGCATTATGCTGAACCACTATTAGTAAGGGCATTTTTGCAAACCAATGGCTCCCGTGTCATATTTCCGCAAATCAGCCGTATTACTCAATCGTCGTAAAAATTTTGCATTTGAGCCTGTTTGGCACGCGCTAATTCATCTGTAGCCTCCGCGCACAAATTTGCTGAGAAATAGCCAGATCCAAAAAAGTCCAGGTATAAAATATTGGGACTTTGAACTATACTATGTTAGTTCAAAGTCCCAGTATTTTATACCTGGACTTTACTGAGACTTCTACAAAAAAAAAAAAAAAAAAAAAAAAAAACTCTGATTTTTGCTGAAACTTTGAATAAAACTTCATTTAGTGGAGTTTAGTCCAAAGTTTCAGGTATTTGTTATGTGACTAGCTTGAGTCTTGTTTTAACATCAAGAGGCTGTAAGTGTGCGGGGAGGTAATTTTGCTATTTCTCAATGAATTGTGAAATGGTGGACGAAATTCACTTAGGCCGTCCAAGAATGGCTACTCATCAAAATTTCGATCAATAGTCTCAGCAGTTGATTAATTTTTTAAACTTAGTGTATGGGCCTAAATCGGTTTAGGATCACAAATCGATTTTGGGTTGGAATACAATCAAAATTTCGTATCAAAGTCGATAAAATGCCAAGAATAAGCGTAAAATGCGAGAAAGTAATTTGATTTCAATATATCGTGGTAAGTACAAATTTTGCCAGAGTTTCTCTATGTATTACTGAATGAGTACAATATAAAATGAAGTGCTATTTATAGGCTAAGGGCCTTTGCCCACGTTCTCCATGACAGATCATGCTTCAACCCACGTTCTGAACATTTAATAGGAGGGTTAGTGGGCTGAAGTAGTGGGCTGCCGAGCCGCTTGAACCGAGGTGTTCCACCGAAGTTCAAGTGTGTGACCTCAGTGGCATGAACTTGTTGTTCAGTTGAAAAGGATGTCACCGAAGCTCAGCTCGCGGCTCGCCTTCGGTAGTGACATTGAAGCTCGCCTTCGGTAACCTGATCGGCTGCTTCGATCATTCTCCTTCGGAGCGTCAGCTCGTTTTCTCTTCGGTTTGTCATGCCGAGGTGCTAACCGAGCACGTCAATTTTTGCCCAATACAGATAGTCCCCCCACTCCTCGGATGAACGCCGAGGTTATCGAGGAGTGGAATGAATTTGAGCGGGAAGCCGACGTGGCTCAACCCTATCCAAGAATTTCAAAAAATTGCACGTCTTTCGGATTACTGTTCCACATTACGTGGCGACCGTTGGTTGGCCACCGAACGGTCGCGCCGACTTTTCGCTTTCTCCAACGTTACAGTTATCATTGCTTCCGTAACTTGCACATGTACACACCCTATAAATACTTCATTCGACAGTCTCCTCCTCCACCTGAAAATATTTGATACACAGTGAAATTCCAAGAAGTGAAAGCTTCAATTTCTTAACCAGCTTTCTTGAGAACGATTTCCTTCCCAACTTGACACTACACCAATGGCGATGTCTGGACATGGGTCTAGTGATTCCGGCGAGAGGGCAGACCGTTTTGCCACCGCGGTGATGAGCGGAGATATTTTTCCCACTGTGACACCGCTACAGATGCTTGAAGCGGAGCGTGGTGGCGAAGCCACTTCGACAGCCACTGCTCCTAAACGGCGCAAGGCGAGGGCCGGTCGCGACACGGTGGAAGTCAGTTATGACGTTGATATTGATGTTGGTGGTGACGACCATGGCGATGATAGAGATGACATTGGGGTGGACGATATCACCAGTGCAAGAGAGGTAGGTGGCCCAATGGGCGGAACCGAAGTGAGCAGAGAGGCTAGTAGCAAAAGAGGCGAAGCCGAAGCCAGCAAGGAGGGGCCTCAGACCGAAGCTGGCACCTCAAAGAAATAAAGGAAGAAGATTCCCCTCGAAGTGGAGATAGATCCTCAATTGGTCATCCCTTCGAGCTTCAATAACAACAAAGACTTAAAGGTACACGCCCAATCCGACGCCTAGAAGGGAAAGAAAAGGAACATACCGGTGCATGTCACCCCAATTGTGATAACCGAGGACGTGATTGAAACCGTTCGGGCTGATTGCCGATGGGGCCCTGAGGTTGAGATTAGAGTTCCAGCCCCGGGCTCGGCTGCCTCCTCTCACGTTGAAGGGTATTCTACGGTTTTCACATATCATTTCACCATAGGGTTTAACTTGCCAGTCCATCCTATAATCGACACATTTTGTAGATCTTACAACTTGTGCTTGGCTCAATTAGGGCCCGAGGTTTGGAGAGTTGTTCAAGCCCTTGAATATTTAAGCGATATAGCTGGATTGCCCTTCACCTTCCAACACTTGATCTCCCTCTACTACCCCTATTTTCATAAAGCCGGGGTGGTAGCCCTCTTACCTCGAGGGTCTTACGCTATCTTGAGTAAAAGCGAAGACCATGGAGACCGAGGTTGGAACGACCGGTATGTGCTCATCCCTACAAGGCTGCTGTCAACCGAACCCGGCTTCCCCGAAGTGTGGAATGCTCAGCATAAGTGTTTTTTTTCCCCTTCGGCTCTCGAGCACCGCAGCTGGTGATTATTTCTTATTTATGATTTCCGGCTGGAAAAGTTCCAGTTAATCCACCGAAGAATTCGCTTGAGTGGGTTACCGAGGTCATGAAGTCGGAGATGTGCCCGCGTTGACAATGGATGATTTTAGCCGCCCTGGAGAGGAACCGATGGATATGCAAGAGACATGGTAAGCTCATCTAAGCTTGCAATTCCTTAAACTTGCTTTGAATTACTATACTCTGATGCTCTCTCCCTTCTCATTTAGGTTTCTCCAACAGGGCTGTGAAGGATGTCGAAGAGGAAGAGGAGGAGGAAACCGAGGTGAAGGGAGATAGGGAAGGAGAGGAGAAGAAGGACAAGAAAGAGAGGAAAAATAAGGAGAAGAAAGTACTCGACATTACCGAGGGTGTCGCTAAGATGGCGAGTTTGGCGAAGCAGCTCACCGAAGACAAGAAAGCCAAAAGCTCGTTGAGCCAAGGGACATCACAAGGTGATGAAATTTTCCTGGGCCGGTTTCTGTGCGTTCCTACTTCTACTTCATCTCACACTTACAAGATTGCCCCTCTCCCTTCCCCAGGCTCCAAAAGGAAGAGAGCTGAATCAAAACGCGCTACGAAGGCAAAAGGACCTCGGATCGTAGAATTTGTCGCCCCTGCTGCCGAGGCGATAAGTACAAAGAGCCGAGGTCTTATCGATGAGCCCAGTGACGAGGAAATCATCCTATGGCCCCCGAAGCAGTGCCAGAGCCAGCCTCTGAGATGGCTCCAGAACCAGGTACCGAGGTCACTAAAACGACCGAAGTGATAAACGTAGAGGAATCTGATCAAGAGGCTGCAAAGCGAAAAGGCAAGGCCAAAACAAGCGAGGGCTTGATCAAGAGCACATGTAAAGCTTCCCGAGCCTCAGCTAAGTCATCCAGCTATATACCTCGGGCGTTTGAAATTGTTCCTGAGGCCAACTTGCTGGATCCCACCAAGGAGGATGTTGCTGCGCTTGACGCTATGCTTGGACCCACCGAGGCTCATGCCCTTCGGAATCTCAGCTCTATGAGTTTGATGGGCGTTTCAGCCGCTTCTGCTCTTCGGGTAAATTTTCATGCACTTAATTCGTATGATTTACTCTTTCTCCCTTCTGATGCTAACACTTTGTTTTTACGCAGAGCTTGGTCCTTGCGCTGCAGGCTGTTCACCTCGAGCGTAAGCGGGCAGAGCAGATTCAGGCAGCTACCGCTGCCTGGGGCGAGCAGAAGATAGGACTTAGAGGAAGAATTGCTGAATTGGAGGCACAATTTGACACTTTAAATGAAGATCTGGAGCGTGCTAATGAGGCTTCGACTAAAGTTGAGGCTGATCTACGTGGGGTTGTAGAGTCTGCCGAGGCTAGGGTTCAGGCTGCGACAAATGAGTTTACCGCTGAGCGTTCGAGGCTAAGCCTTGAAAATGCTCGCCTTAAAGCTGAACTCTTCAAAGCCGGGACCGAAGTGCTTGAAGAGGGCAAAAAATACCGTAGTAAGCTTGATGAATACAACGCCAAGCTCGTTGGGCTGCAAAGCCAAGTAGACCAAGTGCCATCTCTTCGGGGCAAGATCTCAGAGCTTGAAGGCAAAATTTCTTACCTCAATGAGCGGGCCGAAGTCAAGGCGACAAGGGTAAAGTTTGAGGAAGCATGGACTGTCGTTAAGACTAGGCTTAGCACGCTTGAGCAAGTCCAAGCTGGGCAGATCTGCTCGAATAGGAGATTGCTAAGGCAAGGGATGTTGCTGCCGAGGCTTAGAAGATTGTGGATGATCTTCCTTCGAGCGAGGGTTCGGATAATGGTGAACTCGAATATGAAGGGGGCGATAGTGCCGAGAAGGGCAGTGATGATGCCGAAGGAGAGAACCTTTAGGAACAGAATAGTTCGTTTTTGTGTACTTTTTTTTAGGCCTTCGTGCCTTTTGATGCAAGCCTTAGGGCTTTTGGATGTATATATGATCTTGACCTTCGAGTCAATTTTCTTTCAATGAATACAATCAACCTTCGGGCCTTTTGATGATATGATTTTGTGTTTTACTTTTAAGTGTTAATTCTTGCACGAACTAAACACTTAGGAGTAGTTTCACTTGCAAAGCTTAATTAAGTAAAACCGATGCGAACTTAGAACGGCGTCTCATTCTCGAGCCGATACATTTAGCGTGCAGCTTCAAAGTGCAAGACCGTAGAAACAAAAAGATATAGAATCAAATTCATTTCACTGATAAGATCAGCGAGCCAAAATCGGCCATTTACATATAGCCAAGTCGAAATAGACCTTGGGCGTAAAAACAAATTGATAACATGCCACTATCGGGCGTAATTACAATGTACTAAGGTATTCTTCGGGTATCAGTCCCCGGTTATCGAATAGATAGGCTTCGGTTGGGAGGCTAAGTGTCAACCTCTGTTGCAAACCGCCTCTCACTCCCCCCAGTGTTCGAGTGTGAATCTTGATGAAGATCCGAGCACTGGAAGTCGTTTTATCCGCTTCCTGAAAAAGTCAACCAAAATGAAACGAGGAGCGAGTTAGTACATTTCGACCGAAGCCCTAGGAGCGTTGTTCGGCTCGAGCCTGTGGGTAAAAATTTTAAAAGATTAAGGAGTATTCACCTCGATTAGAAGTAATACCGCTTTAAATTGGAAATGTTCCAATTTAAGGGTTCGGGCACACCTTGCAGATCTTCAATTTGGTAAGATCCTTTCCCAATGATTGCTTTGCTCTGTAAGGTCCTTCCTAATTTGCGACAAGCTTTCCCCCATTTTCTTCCTTCGTTGATTGGTTCGTAGCCTTCAGCACATAATCGCCAACTTTAAAATCTCTAAGTTTGGCCTTCCTATTGAGATATGCTTCGATCTGCCTCTTTTGAGCAACTAACCGAACCAAAGCCAGCTCTATTTCCTCCTCGAGTAAGTCCAATTCTATGCGCATGGCTTGCTGATTCGCATCCTCGGTGGTGTGAGCATACCGAAGACTTGGTTCGCCCACCTCCACGGGTATAAGGGAGTCCATACCATAAGTACGTGAAAAAGGAGTCTCGCCGGTGCTGTTCTTCTCAGTTGTCCGCATGGCCCACAACACGCCTGGAAACTCCTCGGGCCAAGGACCTTTTTTCTCATCGATCCTTTTCTTGAGATTTTCGATTATAATCCTATTTGAAGACTCAGCTTGGCCATTAGCACTTGGATGATAGGGGGTTGAAGCAATTCTTTTGATCCCCCATTGTTTGAAGAAATCAGTGATGGTTGTTCTCATAAACTGTCTACCATTGTCGCAAGCAATTTCCCTCGGGACACCGAACCTATAGATGATGTTTTTCTTGATGAAATTGATTACTTGTTTCTGTTTAACCTTGGTGAAAGCTCCTGCTTCCACCCATTTAGTAAAGTAATCAGTTAGTACGAGAATGAACCGAACACCACCTTTTCCCTTCGGTAAGGGTCCAACAATATCCATCCCCCACTTCATGAAAGGCTATGGTAATACGACCGAATGCAGAGGTTCGGCCTGTTGATGGATCATCCGTGCGTGGCGTTGGCACTTATCACATTTTTGCATGAAGGCCTTTGCATCTGCGCTGATGGCGGGCCAATAATACCCAGCTCTTAGTAATTTGCGCACCAAAGATTTCCCCCTGAGTGATTGTCACACTTGCCTTCGTGCACCTCGGTCATCACATATCTAGCCTCATCGGGACCCAAACACTTGGCCATCGGGCCATAATATAACCTCTTATACAAATTTCCCTCGATCATATGGTATGATGCCGCTTGAGTCCTTAATTTTTTGGCCTCCTTCTTATCTTGGGGAACAGTCCCCGAGTCAAAGTATGAGATGAACTTACTCTGCCAATCCCATTTGTGGTCTACTGAGTTGACCTGTAATTTCACCTCCCTCATCTGTTCAGATAGCAACCGAACCACTGAATCAGTCCCCGAGTAAGTCTCATCGACAGCCGAACCCAAATTTGCTAGGGCATCAGCTTCGGTATTTTCCTCCCGGGGTACTTGTTTAATTTGCCATTCTCGGAATTGGGCCAAAATCCTCTGTGCTCGGTCCAAGAATAGCTGCATTCTGGGATCTCGAGCCGTGTATTCACCGAGCACTTGATTTACTACTAGCTGTGAGTCGCATCTAAACTAAATTCTTTCCACCCCCATTTCTTTAGCTAACTCCAAGCCTGCCAAGGCTGCTTCATATTCGGCCTCATTGTTGGTCACTTTTTTTAACCGAACCGAGTGCCTGATTTTCTCCCCGGTGGGTGCTTTCAGCACTATGCCTAATCCCGAACCCCTGGAATTAGTTGCCCCATCGGTGTGAAGTATCCACAGTCCCGAAGTCGTTCCTTTCGATATTGAGCTCTCCTTTTCGGCTTCGGGCAGGATCCCAATGCTAAAATCAGCTACGAAGTCAGCCAAGACTTGGGACTTGATGGCTGTTCGGGGTTGAGTGATGTCATAGTCGCTTAATTCTACCGCCCATTTTGATAACCTCCCCGATAAGTCAGGCTTATGCAATATACTTCTCAAGGGGAAGGTTGAAACCACATCTATTGAGTGACGCTGGAAGTAAGGTCGTAGTTTCCGGGCAATAACAATTAAAGCAAGTGCTAGTTTTCCAAGTGAGAGTACCTGGTCTCAGCATCAAGGAGCGTCTTGCTCACATAATAGATGGGTTGTTTCTTGCCATCTTCCACCCGAACCAGCACCACGCTGACTGAAACCTCGGACACAGCCAAGTAAACTAGTAATGTTTCACCATCCTTCGGCTTGGTGAGCAACGACGCGTTAGCCAGGTAGCGTTTCAAATCTTTCAGCACTTCTTTACACTCCGGTGTCCATTCAAAGTGATTGTTTTTCCTCAAAACAGAGAAGAATTTGTGGCATCGCTCCGAGGACCTTGAGATGAATCGACTTAAGGCAGCGATTCGGCCAGTTAAGCGTTGAACTTCTTTCACCCCGGTCAACTCTTCGGGGATTTCCTCGATGGCTTTGATCTTATCTGGGTTCACTTTGATCCCTCGTTCTGAGACAATGAATCCCAAGAATTTGACCGATCCTACGCCGAAGGCACACTTCTCAGGGTTTAATTTCATGCCATATTGCCTTAGAACGACAAAAGTTTCCCTCAGGTGATTCAGATGATCCTCCATTCGAACTGACTTGATGAGCATATCATCTATGTAGATTTCCATAGATTTTTCAATATACTCCTTGAACATGCGATACACTAACCTCTGGTACGTCGCTCTAGCATTTTTCAAACCGAAGAGCATCACCTTATAGCAGAAGGTACCTCGGTCATTGATGAACGAGGTTTTTTCTTCGTTCTTCGGATCCATGAGGATCTGGTTGTAGCCCGAATAAGCATCCAAGAAGGTTAATAAATTGTGTCCAGCCGTAGAGTCTATTAACCTGTCTATTTATGGCAATGGGTAGGAGTCTTTGGGGCAAGCCTTGTTCAAATTAGTGTAATCTACGCACATCCTCCACTTACAATTTTTCTTTGGTACGACGACCACATTAGCCAGCCATTCGGGGTATTTTACCTCCCTTATGAAACCATTTTCTTGCAATTTTGTGGTTTCATCTTCGATCGCTTTCTTCTTAACCCCGGCGTGAGGTCTTTTCTACTGCTTCACCGGGGTAAACTTTGGGTCTACATTCAGCTTGTGGATCATGATCTCCGGATCGATACCAATCATGTCTGAATGAGACCAAGCGAAGCAATCGTTTTTGGACTTTAAAACTTCAATGATTGCTTTCTTCGACTCCGGGTCCAACTCCGAGCCGACAAATACCTTTCTTTCAGGAAAGTCCTTCAATAAGGTGAAAGACTCCAGTTCCTCGATAGTCGAGTCCTCGGTTTTTTTATTTTCGAGGCTCTTGAATGCACACCGGGATCTTTTCAACTTCTCCTCGGAGGTCCTCCTCGCTTGACCCTGGTTGCGTTAGTTGCTATTGTTTTGGCCCGGTCAGGGCGACTCCACTTCTCAGCACAACCGAATAGCACTCTCTTGCTACTCGTTGCTCTCCCTTTATTGATCGAACCCCCCAAGGCGTAGGAAATTTGATCACTTGATGCAGCATGAAGGGTACAACCTCCATGGAATGGATCCATGGTCTGCCGAGGATCACATTGTATGCTATGTCCTCGGGCAACACTTGGAACAGTGTTTACTTATTAACTCCTTCAGCAAATATTTTGAGTGTAATTTCACCTAAAGTTTTCTCCGTGGAGTTGTTGAAGCCGGTCAACACTGTTGCCTTGGGGATGACTTCCCCTTTGAGCCACATCTTCTTAATGGCCCCGTAGCTGATTATGTTGATCGAGCTACCGGGGTCAATCAAGACTCGTTTGATGTCTGATTCATTGATTCTCAGCATGATGACTAAGTCATCGTGATGAGGGAACATCATCCCATCACAATCGTCATCATCAAATATGATTTCTTTACCTGAGCCCCCAACTCGAGTTCTCTTTTCCATTGTGATTGACAACTTGGCGAATTTCTTTGTAGCTTCCAAATTTACCCCGTTCACCTCTGACCCCCCGGTGATAACATTTATAACTCTCTCTTGGGGTGGAGCCCGAGGTGCCTGTCCATCACCTCGGTTCTTGGAATAGTTGTCCTTTCCCTTGTCAGTAAGGAATTCGGCCAACACACCTTTCTTCAACAAAATGAGCCACCTCAAGGCACAATTCTTTGCAGTCCTCGGTTCGATGGCCATAATCCGCGTGGAACTCACAGTACAAGTTTTGGTCTCTTTTGTCCGCTGGAGTTCTCATGTCTTTGGGTACTCTTACCCCGGCGGTCCCCTTGACTACGTTGATCAGCTCCGAGGTCGATATACTAAAATTATAATCAGGGATCTGAGGTAGTTCTTTCTTTGAAGCCGAAGCTGGGCCTGAGGAATTCCTTTGGTTCGTGTTGAAGTGAACTTTTCCTCCGAGCCGTTGGCTTATATGTGGGCTTTTAAATGAGTTTTCGAAGGAATTTCCCAGCCTTTGGCTGACAGGCTACCTTGTGGAGGTATATGGTTCGTACCTCCCCTTCGTATTTCCTCGCGACGCCTCGGCGCGATGTGAGGATTCGCCTCGATTTTTGTAATTATAACCTCGGCTTTTAAACTCAGCCTCCTCCAGCCTGATCTTGGAGTAAGCTCGTTTGTGTAGATCTTCCCATGTCAAAACTTGGTATTATTGGAGCTCTTTTCGCAATTCAGCAGCGGCGTCAGAATTGCGAACATTGATACCCTTTTCAAATGCCATGATGGCCAGAGTATCATCTATCCGAGGTAGCTCCATGCGCTCAGCATGAAAGCGCTCAAGGAACTCCTTAAGTGGCTCACCGGGCCGTTGCTTGACCTCGCATATATCCTCCTTCCTCTGGAGAATTTTTTGAGCTCCGATGTGGGCCTTAACGAAGGCATTGATCATTTCCTTGAAGGTGGAAATTGACCCTGCTGATAGACACATGTACCAGCACAGCGCTCCTTTCTCAAAGGATTCACCAAACTTTTTTAAGAACATTGACTCGAGCTCTATTGCCGTTAAGTCATTGCTCTTTACCATCGCCATGTACTCCCATACGTGCTCTTTGGGATCGGTAGTCCCATCATACTTTTTTAAGAACATGAGCTTGAAGTTTTTAGGAGTTGGAGCTGGAGCCACATCGGGCTTAAATGGCAACTCCATGTATTGATCTATGTCAAGCTCATCTTCGGTCTTTGCTATCTCCGGTACGCTCTCGAGGCGCTTTTCTACGCGAGCCTTAATTTCCCTGGTCAACCTCTCAACATTGACCGAGGATGCAGTTTCTGCCACGGTGGGAATCGTCCCGAAGTGTGGCATTACGCTTGGTATTTTTCCCGAAACCCCAGACATGGCTCCATTGGGAGGTCCCCCTATTAACGTGCCCGTAGGAACGAGGGTCGGGATGCCTCTATTTGGAGCCGAAGGCTGGGTGCCGTTCGGAGGTGAACTGTTCCTCGCCTCTAACGAGGCACATAATTCGCCGTTGATGTGTGCTTGCTCGTCCTGCCGTTCTTGAAGAGCTTTGAGCGAAGCAACAACAAAAGCTTGGAAGGCTTCAGTTGTCATTGGAGATGAGGATTGTTGGTTCGACGGAACGTCAGTCTGATCATCAAGATTCCTACTGCTGTCGGCCATGTCGTTGTTGAAAAATTATGGGCGTTAACGAAAAAGAACGTTGAACTTTGGAACAAAGCGTTTCTGTTTATATCCCCACAGACGGTACCAATTTGTATGGGCCTAAATCGGTTTAGGATCACAAATCAAATTTGGGTTGGAATACAAGCAAAACATCGTATCAAAGTAAATAAAATGCCAAGAATAAGCGTATAATACGAGAAAGTAACTTGATTTAAATATATCGTGGTGAGTACAAATTTTGCCAGAGTTTCTCTATGTATTTCTGAATGAGTACAATGTAAAATGAAGTGCTATTTATAGGCTAAGGATCTTTGCCCACGTTCTCCATGACTGATCATGCTTCAACCCACGTTCTGAACATTTAATAGGAGGGTTAGTGGGCTGAAGTAGTGGGCTGCCGAGCCGCTTAAACCGAGGTGTTCCACCGAAGTTCAAGTGTGTGACCTCAGTGGCATGACCTTGCTGTTCGGTTGAAAAGGATGTCATCGAAGCTCAGCTCGCGGCTCGCCTTCAGTAGTGATATTGAAGCTCGCCTTCGGTAACCTGATCGGCTGCTTCGATCATTCTCCTTCGGAGCGTCAGCTCGTTTTCTCTTCGGTTTGTCATGCTGAGGTGCTAATCGAGCACGTCAATTTTTGCCTAATACACTTAGATTAAGCTTTTCTTCTCCTTTCTGAGATGGACATTTCTAACTTACATGGACAATGACAAACTCCTCAAAATAAAATAAGTTGATCCAAAACCTTCTCAACTGCCTCTTTCCCACCTGACTTTTAGAAGCTTTATGCTTTCTCCATCTGTCTTTAGTTCTCATCGCTTTGCACACATACAACAAGTCCCATAAATATATAATTCGTCATTGCCAACGCCTAACTAACCAGATTACGTACTAACTAAAGAAAAGTACAACAACGCTTTTAGTTTCTTTTTACTTCACTTACTTGAGGTTCTTCCACTTCTTGTTCTTTCTTTAAGCTGTAACCATGACAATTGCATATTTTTCACTACTTGTTTTCATCCTTTTGCAACTACTAAGTTCAAGTAGTGCTGTTGTGGCAATTGATGACTACTCTGTAAATGGAAATGTTGGTCCTAACATGCCTAAATCAGATGTGGATCAAGTAGAATTTCCTTTGAATTTAGAGTACATGGAAACTGAATTTTTCTTGTGGGGTTCTTTAGGCCGTGGCTTGGATCATTTTGCACCTGAACTTGCAGATGGTGGCCCACCGCCTATTGGTGCCAGAATTGCAAAACTTAGCCCTCTCATTAGAGATGTCATTGCCCAGTTTGGATTCCAAGAAATTGGTCATGTCAGGTGGTCTTTTATCTCCTACTTGCCCCTCTCCCCTTGCTCTACTTCAATTGTGTTCTCACATGTTAAGTATGTAATGTTCGGTTTGTTTTATTTTACGTGATGATGTTTGATTGATTACGAAGTTTAAAACACTAAAAACGACTTTTCACGCATGCCAAAAGGTACCCTCAAACTTACTAACGTTTAGCATACATGACGTTTTTATGACTACAAGAACTTGTCATCAAGAGCAAAAGTAAAGTATCAAATTAAAAAAATTTCAAATGAAGAAATGTATCATTTTTATTATAACATATTAGAAAAAAAGAATGTCATGTAAAATGGAACCGAAGGGGTATAATGTTAGATTTATGAGTCTCCGTTATTAGGATTGATGATATAAGAAAATTAGGTATAAATTTTTGTGGAATTACAGTTGTTATGTTGTTTGACTATGAGGGAAAAAAAAAGAATACAAGAACACACCATTCTTCAACGATCTCCATATTTGTTTCATTAGTTATAGATAATACATGTTATAAATAACCCGAATTATATCACAAAATCAATGTAATCTAAGACAAACATTGGATGAGGTCCAGCTCAACAGTGCAAAATCTTATAAAAATATTCTTAGTATGTGTTCAGTAGTTCATCAATCTTCTCTTTAATTCTACTACAGTTAAGGTTTGGGAGGTTAAATTATCGTCTGTAACGTTTGTGTATCCAAAACTTTAAAGAACTAATGAGTAATTCTTGCAGGGCAATCAAGAATACAGTAGCAGGATTTCCAAGACCAGTACTTAATCTAAGCACAGAAGCATTTGCAACAATGATGAACGATGCAAATGGACATCCATTAGAACCACCTTTCAATCCCTATGCTAATGACATCAATTATCTCCTTGCTTCCTATGTCATACCTTATATTGGACTCACTGGATATGTTGGTACAAATCCTAAACTCGTCAGTCCTACTGCCAAAAGGGTAATCAATACAAATTACTCTCTGCACTACATTTATCTTACAATAATACTCCAAATTACATGGCACAATATTGATTTTAGAATGTCGCAAAATGTTTGACCATCATTTTATATTTTATGGCACATTACAAATGTTCTTTTAGTTATACGGTCCTTTCCACAAAAAGATCCATAAATAAAACATAGTTATACGGTCCTTTTCACAAAAGATCCATAAATAAAACACAAGAAATCTTTATAGGGTGATCAGTGATGTTATTTCTATCCAAATTGTAGTAATTGGTCGTAGGAGAACATCCGATCTATTAAACTGTATTATGAATTTTTTCTGCCTAACTAGTTTTCTTAACCAATGTAAGGATTTAAAAGTTATATATGTTGATAGTAAAAAAAAATTCTTACACTATCCGTATGGTTTAACCATGATCGAACTTTAGTAACCATTTTCAATCAGTTCACCAGTTAATCCTCAACATAGAAATTTACATGTAAATAACCTGATTGAGAAAACACATATTATCCCATTAGTAAATAGAACTTAATCTGTAATTGATTTGTACTAATAGTTTTCTTTCATTATCAATGATACAATACCAATGTCAATTTAATATCTTAAAAGTTAAAACTTCAAGTTAATTCAATCAAACATGATCATATACGACAGATCACATGGAGTATTTTCAAAACATTACAAAATACTAAACACACATGACCAAAATCTTGATTTATGGCAGCTACTAGCAGGACTACTGGGAGTAGAATCAGGGCAAGATGCAGTTCTTAGGACATTGCTTTACGAGCGAGGAACACAGAAGGTTGAACCTTACGGAATAACAGTAGCAGAATTCACGAACCAGATATCGGAGCTGAGGAACAAACTAGGAAGTCATGGATTGAAAGATGAAGGACTTAGAGTGAAACCAATAGAAGGTGCTGAAGGAAAAATAAGAGGAAATGTATTAGTAGGTGATAACTATTCACTTTCATATGATAGGACACCAGAGGAAATATTGAGGATAGTATATGGAACTGGCATGGAAAATAAACCAGGTGGATTTTACCCAAAAGGAGCAAATGGTAGGATAGCAGAATCTTATCTTTGACTAGGAGGGAGTTATTAGAATAAGAAAATGTTGCTTCATGCATGCAGAAAATGCATACATAATAAAGTGAGAAGCTTAAAAACAGGAGAACAAGAGAAACTAAACTAATACTACATGAATAAGAATGTGCTTTTCAAGAGAAACTTGGCAGTCTTATATTAGCGTTTGTGTTTGTTATCTTCTGAGTTTTACTTGGCGTCATGTTTATGTTACATCATCCTTTTAATTTGTATGGCGTTATATCTAGACGCGAATTAATGTTTTGAATATCATGGATTTGAGTTGAGAGTTTTACAACTCATTTTGATTTCAGAGTTTGAAATTTCACATTTATATATTTAGTGGATTATTTAATACATATACTGAGTTTGAACAAAGCTATTGAGTTCAGATAAACCTAATATTTTAAAACTTTTTGAAAGATTAGGCAACCTTACACATGACAAATCCCGAACATATATTTTTAATGCAAATATTATCAACTTTCTTTATTCTCCTCCCAAAACAAAAATCTACTATTTGCTTCATATGTAAAAGATTAAAAAAGAAACCCATAAAAGAAATGGTTGTAACTTACCGATCAACTTAAAGATTATGCATGTCTATGCACTCCCACATAGTGATACAACTGGATGGATCCAAACAAAACAAGATGCCGGAAAAGAGAAAAGATAATGCTTAACCGCCCATAGTATATATAAGTTTTATCTTCTACGAGACCCATTTCTTTGCACTCCATTCTAAAAAAAGATGTTATGTTTCCAGAAATTACGCAACAAAATACATTGTATGTTTAATGATATGTTCTTACATCTATAGAATTGTCATAAACGCAATTAACACATTAAGTTCTAACAATATCATCAAATAATGATGCCTAGTCAAGTACCATGATATAAGTATGAAATAATGAAATAAAAGAGTAATTTTTTTGAACAAGCCAACCCCCCTTTCCAATATTTATACTTCTCAAGTCATCCTCAGAATTCAGAACAGCAATTAATTTCTTCTATCTGAATTCCAAGATGAAGAGTTTGATATGTCTAGTCATGCTACTAACCTTAACACTGAAAACAAGTTGCAGCAACAACAACCTAGTACAAACTACATGCAAGAACACACCAAGCTACAACCTCTGCCTAAAAACTCTGCTCTCCGACAAACGAAGTGCCAGGGGCGACATCACGACGCTGGCACTAATCATGGTGGATGCCATCAAAACGAAGGCGAATACCACGACCTCGATTATCTCAAAGCTCCGTCATTCCAATCCTCCAGCAGCATGGAGAGTTCCATTAAAGAAGTGTGCTTTTGATCATCTCATATTGTAAATATATATACGCCTCTTTGTAGGAGTAACTATATTCCACTCCTTTTTTAGTTAGTGCATGAACCAGTGTAGATTGATTAAATCATCCGGTATTTGGTATCCGCTGCCTAGCTACTAGCTAGCATTAACAACTATCTGAAGGGTGTTAGTATCGCTATAAATGTCCTTTGTGCCATTCAAACTAATTGAACGATACACAGTTCGAAAAGGTTAACGATTAACAGAAATATACTCTCATTAATCATACTATCTGAAGGGTGTTATTATAACTATGAATATTTTGGAGTGGACCATGAAAAATTTAGAGATTTAATTTTTCACCTCTTTGGTTTGGCAAAAGAGTTGATGTGTACAGGTACCGATAAGATACATAGAGGAATAAGTATCGTGAGAATTAGGTACATGTGTGGTGGAACATACTAAGACATATCGTATGAATTATTTGAGATGTGGGCAAGCTAATCCATGTGTTGCTTGGCATAGGTTCTGCTAAGATTTTACATTTTTTTAGGACCATTTGTGACTGAATTCCATTGGATGTTGCCCCTGTTTCTAGTTCCTTATGTCTTCCTATTTTGCTTTCCTCTTCCTCTTCTAGTTTTCCTCCCAGTCTTAACACTTAACTATTCAAAGAAGCCAATATTAACAATAAAACAAGCAAATCCGCATCTCCATGATCATGATTTTGGCTACTTTAATGTGCAATCGAGAAAATATATATGCATCATAACATATAGGAGACACCATCTCAAATTAAATAAACTTTGAAAAAGTTCAGGTTATTCTTTCGACTTGTTATACCATTTTATAAAAAAGAAAATAGCAATATTGGTCAGTGAATTATTATGTTATTCCATTTGTCGCTGTGATATTCCACTAAGCGCAAGAAAGACACAACTTCTATCTTCTTTCACCTGGAACTGTAAAACATCTCCAACAACCTTCATAAACTTTTCTTTGAGCACATACCCATCCTGAATTGCCGTTATATGGACTTTATCTTAAGAAGATTCAAATTCTACACATGAAAAAAGTCACTGAGACAGACATTGAACAATGCATAGCCGAAAAAGAAAAACTTATTTTTGGAATTGCGAAAAAAAACAAAATTCAAACTAAGAACGTTTGACAACAAGAATTATTATTAGAGAATGTAACATGTGTAATACCTTAATTAAATTTTCATAAAAGTTAGTAAACCAATTAATTTCCGACTTCCGTCAGGAACTAAATCATCCATCTCGCATAATTGAAGGTCAAATGTGCTTAGTTGAATATCACAGGAACCAAAACTGAAATATCGCAAAAACTCAAGAATGAAAATTTGTTAGCAGTTATCTCAAAAATTGCAGGCATGATCTTACTGGATTTGAGGAGAATATATCAGAGTTTGCTCATTAGCTTTGCAGATATTTAGGATTCAGTTATTTGAGTTGTTTGTTAGCTATCTTTAAGCCACTTCCTAGTTTTTAGTTAGCAAGTTGTTAGCTTTATTTCAGTGAAAGTCAGTTACAGACTTCATGTATTTAAGGAAGCATTGTTGATCAATAAAATTAACTCTCCAGCTTCAGTTTTACTAGCTTTTCTTATTCTAAACAACATTGGTATCAGAGCCCCTTGATCTTAAGGGACTTGTGAGAGCTTGTGAGTTATAGACTGAGTGAAACCCAAACACATAACTAGGCCATCCATAAAATCAGCTTGCAGAATTATGGAAGGTGAGAATCTTTTTTCATCAATTGCTCCACCAGTTTTTGATGGACAAAACTTTCAGGTTTGGGCTGTCAGGATGCAAGCCTATATGGACGCTTGCGATCTTTGGGAGGCAGTAGAGGAGGATTATGAAGTTCCTCCTTTACCAGGCAATCCTACCATGGCTCAGATCAAAACACATAAGGAGAAGAAGACCAGGAAGTCGAAGGCCAAAGCTTGTCTCTATGCTGCTGTATCTCCTACTATTTTTTCCAGAATTATGTCTCTTAGCTCAGCTAAGGAAATATGGGATTTTCTGAAAGAAGAATATCATGGAGACGAGAGGATACGAGGTATGAAGGTCCTAAATCTGGTAAGGGAATTCGAAATGCAGAAAATGAAGGAATCTGAGACTATCAAAGAGTACTCAGATAAACTTATCAATCTGGCTAATCAGGTAAAATTACTTGGTGCTGAACTTTCTGACAAAAGAATTGTACAGAAAATTCTTGTTACTTTACCTGAAAAGTTTGAAGCAACGATTGCTTCACTGGAGAATACAAAAGATTTGTCAAAAATTACCTTGGCCGAATTGTTGAATTCTTTACAAGCACAGGAACAAAGAAGGTTGATGAGGAGTGAGGGGGCTGTCGAAGGTGCTTTGCAGGCAAAGCAACAGTTCAGCTCTGGAGGGAAAGGCAAGAAGCAGTACAACAAAAAGAGCACTGCTACAGAGGCTGCTGCAAGTGACAACAATAATAAAGGTGGAAAACATCCACCTTGCCAGCATTGTGGGAAGAGAAATCATCCACACTTCAAGTGTTGGAGAAAACCTGATATTAGATGCCGAAAGTGTCATAAACTTGGCCATGCTGAGATCATTTGCAAGGAGAAAGGATCACAAAAATCAAATGAAGCACAGATCGCAGAACAACAAGAGGAAGAGCAATTGTTTGTCGCTACCTGTTTTGCAAGCAAATGCTCAAGTGAAAGCTGGTTGATCGATAGCGGCTGTACAAATCATATGACTCATGATGAGGAGATTTTCAAAGAGTTAGATAGATCTGCAACCTCTAAAGTCAGAATTGGCAATGGAAAATACATTGATGTCAAAGGAAAAGGAACAGTAGCAATTGAAAGCTGCTCAGGTACAAAGTTAATATCAAATGTGTTATTTGTTCCTGACATAGATCAAAATTTGTTAAGCGTAGGGCAGCTTTTGGAGAATGGCTTCAAGGTAATTTTTTAGGACAAGAAATGTGTGATCTTTGATACAAAAGGTCAAGAAGTCTTTCAAGTTAAAATGAGAGGAAAGAGTTTTTCCTTTGATCCAATGGAGGAAAAACAGGCTGCCTATCCAAGTCAAGTGGTGAAGGCAGATGTTTGGCACAAGAGACTCGGACATTTTCATCACAAGGCACTCCTGTACATGCAGAAGAAGGAAATGGTACAAGGACTACCACCTATGGAGGAGGATCACTCAAGCTGTAGTGTATGTCAATTTGGAAAACAAACCAGAGCAACTTTTCCCAAGGCGACCTGGAGAGCATCTGCGAAGCTTCAGTTAATTCATACAGATTTGTGTAGACCATTTAAGACCACTTCTCTTAATGGAAGTAAGTACTACATCGCATTCATTGATGATTTAACAAGAATGTGCTGGATATACTTTCTCAGGTTCAAATCAGATGTAGCAGTACTATTTCCGAGTTTCAAAGCCTTTGTGGAAAATCAAAGTGGTTGTAAGATACAAGTGTTGAGGTCAGATAACGGTACCGAGTACACATCTAATCAGTTTGAAAAGTTTTGTGAAGATTCAGGAATTGAGCATCAACTCACTGCCCCATATACTCCACAACAAAATGGGGTCAGTGAAAGGAAAAATAGGACAATAATGGAGATGACAAGGTGCTTGCTGTATGAGAAGGGCCTACCAAAGTTTCTTTGGGCGGAAGCAGCTAACACTGCTGTTTTCTTGCTGAACAGGTTGCCTACAAGAGCTGTGGAGGGAAAGACACCTTTTGAGGCATGGCATGGGTATAAGCCTTCCTTAAGAAACTTAAAAATATTTGGTTGTTTGTGTTTCTCTTATGTTCCACAGGTCAAGAGAGACAAGTTAGACAAGAAGGCTGAACCTGGAGTCTTCATTGGATATAGCACAATCTCCAAAGCTTACAGAATTTTTCAACCTCATACTGAAAAAATTGTGATAAGCAGGGATGTAATTTTTATAGAGAACGAGCAATGGGACTGGGAGGAAGGAAAGCAGGAGCACTATATAAGCAATCTACCTATTTTTGATGAGAACATTGATCATCAACCAGTGAGAGGAACAAGGTTGCTCTCTGACGTGTACCAGAGATGCAATGTTGCTATTTTAGAGCCTTCTGGGTTTGAGGAAGCCATCTTGGATCCCAAATGGCAAGCTGCAATGGAGGAGGAGCTAGAAATGATCGAGAAAAACAAGACGTGGCAGCTTGTGGAAAAGCCACAAAACAGGAAGATCATTGGTGTGAAGTGGGCATACAGGACAAAGTTAAATGCTGATGGTTCTGTTAATAAGCTCAAGGCGAGACTTGTAGTGACACGACCCGAAATCCGGTTAGGCCGTGCGGGCACCCGACATCCTTCCCTAGACCCGTCGGGCGAACCCTTACCAATTAAATTAGGCAAATAAATATAATTCCATTCATTAATAAGAACAAGGCTTAAAAAAAACACTGACATACTGATACCTCTAAGCTGTACAAAAGAAATTACAGCTGACTACCCAACATACTAGGTTTAGGGTTATCCAGACCAGACATCTAAGAGTACAAAAGAAGACAAATACCTCCTGAAGGGAGCAAAATGCAACTGAAATAATAACCAATAAACTGGTGGCCATCCGGAATAAAAGCTGGCTCACCCTGACAGCTGAAGTCGTCTTCTCTCCTTCACACCGTGGCGAACTCAATCCTGGAGCGAACCTGCCGAAACGAAATAGATAGAAAAAGAAACAAACAACAAACAAGGGTGAGTCAAAAGGACTCAATAAGTGGGGCAGACTAGCCACCTCAAAGAATAGGATAGCTAGCCAGGGAGAAGAAACAGATAAACCAAATTTCTTTTATTTAAATTATAAAAAGGTAGAGCCAGATAACAACCGAAAACACGTAAGAAACTTATAAACTCAACCAAGGATGCGTGCCAGAAACATAACAACAAATAAGAAATGCACATATAAGCAGGACAATAGTTATGTACCACAAGTTTACACAATGGTATGAAATAAAATGAAGTGAGATGAAATGAGATGAAATATGATGCGAAGGGTCACATGTGCCCGTAATCCCATCCCGAAGCGGAATACTCCTGCATTCGAGGGGAATCCAATCTGATAACCAACTGGAGCGGAATACTCCTGCTCCTGGGGCGGAATACTCCTGCACCCGATATAATATAAACCAGAGGCGGAATACTCCTGCACTCTCCTGGGGCGGAATACTCCTGCACCCGATATAATGTAAAGCTGAGGCGGAATACTCCTGCACTCAATATCTGACATAAGAGCGGAATACTCCTGATCTTGGGGCGGAATCCTCCTACCCTCAATGTGATACAATGGAGCGGAATACTCCTGCTCCTGGGGCGGAATACTCCTGCCCTCAATATGATACAATGGAGCGGAATCCTCCTGCTCCTGGGGCGGAATACTCCTGCCCTCAATATGATATGCAATGTAATGCATATGAATGCAATGTGATGCAATAACCCTTCACCGGCGCGGGACTCTCATCGACAACCGGGAAGTAGATGCCAACTCGCAGCCAGGGTACAATGCTCAAATCCTCAATACAATACCAACAATAGGACATAACATATAATATATAATATAAATCCAAAGCTAAGGCGTAATGAGTACGCCTATCGGCAGCTACACACGTAAGAAATACGTGGTAGAAAATCCACGAGGCCAGGTGCCTCCAAAGAAATGGATATAAACCCTTACCTCTCTCAAAAGTTAGCATTGCGACCAACAACCGCGTTATTTTTGAATGCATTGCCAAACGATCCCACTGTGATCAATAAGCAGAAAAATATATCACATTAGGCTAAAGGCTTCATCCCTCACATCGTAGGGTAATCCAGGTAGGAACCTGATACCCTATTCGCATACGCAATACGCAGGCCAGGCCTATATACAGGGTTTAAGGCCACATAACCAAATCCCAAATAAATTATATTTATAAGTTGCCCATAACTCACTGAGCACGAATACATAATCAATTTCATTATCGGGGTCCATTTGACCCTTTAAACTATCAATTTACATCATTAGGGCGATGTCTAATATTCCTATTTTTACCGCAAAAATATATTTAAACACACGTAATAAACTCAAATACTATATTAGGATCATTACCTGAATGTTTCAGGGTGAAAATTCTACTTTTTCCCGGCCCCTTTTCTTATTTTCTGGCATTTCTTTACCTCACTGCATTTTTTTCGTTCACTGTTCTCGTGTCGCCTTTGATTTTCAATGTTTCAGCTCGTCATTCAATCTTTCAATGTTGACCCACCGCCATTCATTTCTTTAAACGTCAATCTTTCATTTTTGTCTTTTGCTTTTGTCTTTTTTTTTCATTTTATTTTCGTTTCTTTTATTTTGTTTTCTTTTCATGACAGAAATTAAAACGGTATTCTACAATATTCAAAATAATTCCAACTTTTGCATACCAGTTATACAAAATATGTGTAACATATTCGCGGAGGCGGATCTCAAATCAGACTCCCGAAACTCAAGATGCGAATTTAAATGAAAAGAAGTCAAATTATTTAACTTTCGGCATTTTAACGGAAACTAGCCGAACAACATCGAAATTCACTTTCGAAAGTTTACAAAAATCACAAATAATCATACGAACCTAATGGCGCTTTCGGATTTCGAATCGGAGCTCATTCGGCAAAAACCGAGCTCGAAAATCTCTTTTTAATATTTATTGCCAATAAAAACTGAAATCTTCTTCCGATGCCTACCAAACGAGGTCTGATTTAGCTCAAATTTTATAGACGGGTCCTAATGGATATTATGAACATTTTAAAATTAGCGGCACGCCAATCGGAGTCCTAACTTCCGAAACGACTGAGCGAGGTCGTTTCATGTAGTAAAAGGTTACTCACAGATTTTTGGAGTTGATTATTCAGAAACATTTACTCCAGTTGCTAGACTTGACACTATAAGGCTACTACTAGCTATTGCTACTCAAAAAGATTGAAAAATCTTTCAATTAGATGTCAAGTCAGCTTTCTTAAATGGTTTTTTGCATGAGGAAATTTATGTGGAGCAGCCTCAAGGTTTTTCTATAAAGGGACATGAAGATAAGGTTTATCTATTGAAGAAAGCTCTTTATGGTTTAAAACAGGCTCCAAGGTCTTGGTACAATCGAATTGATGAGCATTTGCAAGGCTTAGGTTTTAAGAAAAGCCTAAGTGAATCAACTCTCTTTATCAAAAAAATTGACAATGATATTGTGATTATATCACTTTATGTTGATGATCTTCTTGTTACAGGAAGCAGTCTTGAATTGATAGAGGAGTTCAAAGTAGAAATGAAGAAAGTGTTTGAGATGACAGACTTGGGACAAATGTCTTACTTTCTTGGTTTGCAGATTCATCAATCTAAAAATGAAGTGTTCATTTGTCAAAAAAAGTATGCAAGGGAGATAATGAAGAAGTTCCAAATGGAGGACTGCAAACCCATGAATACTCCAATGAATCAGAATGAGCAGCTGGTTAAGGAAGATGGTACTGACAAGGTTGACGAGGCAACCTATAGAAGTATGATTGGATGTCTCATGTATCTAACTGCCACCAGACCAGACATTCTACAAGCTGTAAGTGTGTTATCTAGATTTCTACATTGTGCAAGTGAAATGCACATGAAAGCAGCTAAACGAGTTATACGCTATGTCAAGGGAACTTTAGACTATGGTGTTAAGTTCTCTAAGTGTCAGAACTTCAAGTTGCAAGGATATTCTGATAGTGATTGGGCAGGGTCAGTTGATGATATGAAGAGTACTTCCGGTTATTGGTTTAGTCTTGGTTCAGGATGTTTTTCATGGTGCTCGAAGAAACAAGAGATAGTAGCACAGTCAACCGCGGAAGCTGAATTTATAGCTGCTACAGCAGCTGTTAATCAAGCTCTTTGGCTAAGAAAGATTCTAACAGATCTTGATTTCGAGCAACAAGAAAGCACTGAAGTGTTTGTGGATAATCAGGCTGCGATAGCAATTTCTCATAATCCAGTTTTTCATGGCAAAACAAAGCATTTTAATATCAGATTGTACTTTATTAGAGAAGTGCAAGAAGCAGGAGAGGTGAAACTGGTTTACTGCAGGTCAGAAGATCAAGTTGCTGATATGTTTACAAAGCCATTTCATGTTAACAGATTTGAGTTTCTTAGAAAGAAACTTGGAGTCTGCAATTCTTGACGCATGAGGAGTGTTAGCAGTTACCTCAAAAATTGCAAGCATGATCTTACTGGATTTGAGGAGAATACATCAGAGTTTGCTCATTAGCTTTGCAGATATTTAGGATTCAGTTATTTGAGTTATTTGTTAGCTATCTTTAAGCCACTTCCTAGTTTTTAGTTAGCAAGTTGTTAGCTTTATTTCAGTGAAAGTCAGTTACAGACTTCATGTATTTAAGGAAGCATTGTTGATCAATAAAATTAACTCTCCAGCTTCAGTTTTACTAGCTTTTCTTATTCTAAACAACAAAATTGTTGTTTTCCCTTTATAAAAACTAAACAAAAGCTTCCATACATCAGATCCTTTGTCCTTTTATGACTGGGCTCAGAGTCGGCAATTTATACATAGAAAATATATTTCCTAATGCATATATCGGATCTAGATAAAAGTTATTGGGTTCTAATGAACCCGTACATAACACTGTAGATCCGCCCCTGAATAAATTTAAAACTTTCAAATTATGAGAGGGTATTATGCTAATCACAAGGAATATAAAAGTAAGACGAAATAAAACTCATGTTTTCTATGTGAGAAATCAAACTTCTTCTGGACCCATGCTGATCTTGTTGCCTACATGATCTCAACAGACAATCAACACATCATCTTTATTTTTACTTGTTCTGTTAAGCAAGCCATTGAATGTCGCAGTCATGTAAAGAACATCTCCTTTTTTTCTTGTTCTGCAAAGCTATTATACATCAAGTTGTTGGCTGTCGCTATCACTTTTATGAAGATAGGAACACTAGTATGTAATAACATAAACAAAATGATACGCTGCTACAACAGCTGCATAATCTAAAGTCTGGCTATAAATAAGGAGCCTAACTCAACATTCAAAGAGCACTTCTCATCTCCAAGTTTTCTTATCATTCCTTACTTTCTGATCATTCATTGATATTCTCAGATTTTAATTACCTTAGTGAAGCATTCAGAATTTCTCTATTTTGTGGAGAAAAAAGTCTCTGTCATTTCTTCACCTTCCCTCATTTCCCTTCATTTGTTCTTGTGTTCCATAAACCAATAATCAAAACAAGTTTTCCGGTGTACAGAGAACATCGTGTACCAATCACCATGCTGTCTTTCACCCCACTAAAATCTAAACCAACACCACCAACCCCCACCTCCCAGCTGCCACTCACGCAGCCTCAGTATCACTGCCATTGAGGCAGCACAGACATTTGATCATATAGCATTGGTCTCAAATCAAGTTTCCAACTGCTCCATGGAATTTTTATTGTACATGAACAGACCATAGTACAGTCAAAGCTATCACTAGAAGTATTTTCCACTTAAATTCAATAAAGTCTCATATTCTTTAGTATCAATAGGAGTTGTCTCCAAATCCAACACCCTCCCCATTGTAGGTGTAATAAACTGTAAGCCAACAGCATATTGATCATGCTCAAGACATGTCATTGGCATTTGGTGCCATCCTACACCCTTCTTTCTCAAATGTATCAAGAAAGCTATCAACTCTTTGCTTGTCTTGATTCCCCTTCACAATGCGAACTTTGTCAAACACAAATGCCAAATTTTTCCAACTATGCTTGCCACTTTTAGGTCCAAACATTGAGTACAAAGAAAATAAAAATGGGTAGGCAAAATGTGCAAAAAAAATATTCTTTGGAAATTCTTTCACTGATAAAACATCAACAAACAATGTGTTCCCCTTTAGCCTTTGACTTGGGAGTGGCCTAAGGATATGTTCGGTGGAAATAATGAGAGCACAAAGGAGAATAGCGTCAGGGAATTGCTCATAAAGGTCATTTGGATCTTGGACAAATGAAACCCCTAAAGAATTCGCAACTAGGGAGTAATCTGTTCAGGAATGAGCTTTGTTCACAACAGATTGCTCCCATGTTGCAAATTCTTTAAGGGTTCCGTTTTTTCAAGATCCGAATGAACTTTGTTAGCAACACCCTGATGTTATTCTCCTTTGCACTTCCATTATTTCCACTGAACCTGTCCTTAGGTCAGTCCCAATTCAAAGGATAAAGAAGAACACATTGTTTTTGATGTTTAGTCAGTGAAGCAATTTCCAAAGAATATCTCTCTGCACGTTTTCCCTACCACTATAATACTCTTTGTACTCATCCTGTATTTTGACCTGAAAGTGGTAAGGATAGTTGGAAAGATTTGGCATTTGTGTTTGACAAAGTTAGCATTGGTTAAGGGAAATCAAGACAAGCAAGGGTTGATAGGTTTCTTGATATATTTGAGAAAGAAGGATGTAGGATGGTGCCAATGACATGTGTTGGGCATGATAGCGTATTCTACAGGTTCGCAGTTTATTACACATACAATAGGGAAGGTGCTGGAGAAGTTGGATTTGGAGACAACTCCTATTAGTACTAAATGGTATGAGACTTTCTTGCGTTTGGTGGAAAATATTTCCAGTGATAGCTATAGCGTGCACTATGGCCTGTTTATGAAAAATAAAATTTCATGGACCAGTTGGAAAAATTTGACTTGGCTTTTGAGGCTTTGAAGGAGGAGTTATCTGGGCACTTGCATGAAGAGTTGAGGACGCAATTGTTCGGGAAGGTGGATAAAGCAGGACAAAAATGTCTTTGATATCAATTGTTGAAGAATGTAGTTTAGGTTGGAAATGGAAGTTTAAGATTTATATATTTTAGTCACTGGATTAGCTATTCTGTATCTCATGTATTTTTGTTTGAAGATGAGAGTCATATTTTTGGTTAAATAAAAAATAAAAAATTCACAATCATGAATACTGCTGCTTTTGCTTTAATATTCTGGATTTTCTGATAGCACTACTTGTTCTTAGAGCCTTGCATTTTCTTGCATTATCTGGAATAATTTAGCTTTCCTGTGAGTTGGAGGTTTGCATAAGTTACTTGGACAATCCATATTGGGCTTTGAAGTATTGAAATGACTTTGGGCTTATTACAGGTAATAAGCATTAACTTTAGGCTTTGAAGCATAGATATGCAGCCAGTACAGTATGTCTCCAGATCAGAAAAACAATGACCCCAATGACAGCATATTTTACTCGATTAGAAATAGAAATAAGTCTGTCAAGGCACATGTCAATGCAGGTCTCGGGGATCAATACATAATTACAGCAAGCAAAAAAGTCAAACAAGATACAGCTAGTAAACAAGTCAACACTATTCAACTAGTCCAAAATATCATAAGATTTGTCTACTCAGAAATACTCATAGAAAGATTGCTCCTATTATTATCAGCACCAACAACATTGTAGCACTACATTAACCAACTTGAAAAGATATACTGCCAAGGAGTTAAGAATTTCCAACTTTTCTTTCGGTATCTTCTGTAAACCATAAAATCTAACTGCTACATTAAAGGATCAATCTTTATTTTCTTTCAAACATGCTTCCGCCAAGAAAGTTATTTGCCACTGTGAGCCTAGCTACTGAATTGGCAATTCCAAGACACCCTTAACATTCTAAGTGGTTAATTATCTCAATCTACCAGTATCAGTGTCACTTTACAGGGTATACAAATGGGGGGAGTCTTTTGCCAAGTTACTTACTCGGAACTCCTTCAGGCTGGGGCATAGAAATATGTGTTCATGTTTGCAATGTCCAACCCATCACACCGCATTTTAGGTTCTGGCACTTTTTGGACTATCCGCATGATTTGAACGAGAAGTCTGATCTGCTAGACTACATAATAAGAAGCACATGAAAACTTAGCCAGTTAGAATCATATAAAATACAAAATGTAGAGCACCATTTTAGATTATTATAGATATATAGGGTAATACATACTTGGAAGTAATGTTAGATAGATTAGAGTGTTCCTGTACAATAACGAACATATTCTCCCTTATGAGCGGGATTGGAAAGAATCATGAAAGCTTATGGTTGAACTTCTGTAGGACATCCCTGCATATAATATTTTAATACACCAAACCATCATAAATGCTGCACATTGAAACAAAATCTTGGTTCAACAGTATGACTAAATGGCAGAAGGATGAAAAGGAGAAGAAAGAGAGCAGAAGGCAATTGCAAAAATGTGGTTTTCCAGCAACACCATTTGCTCATAAAAAATGCAAAATATCAACGCACATAAATTTTGCATCTTCCTACATAGTGGAAACTAGTATTTCTATCAACATAAATAAATAGAAGTCCCAAAACAAGAATGATGATATATACAGAGAAGGACGAAGATGCCAACAGCTCCACGATGATTTTGCTTAGATGATGGCATGTATAAAGCCATTGCTAGCATTGTCTACATAAGCATGAAAAACACAAGAAAGAAACTGACTGCATTTGTGCAATTAACATGACCTGATGCTGAAGAATAAGGTAGTGTCCAAATCAAATTACTTTTCAAATGTCTCAGGAAAGTCAAATTTATCTTAACGTAGTAGAGGTGCATCTAGAGCAGGTTTGATGGGTTCGACCGAACCCAGTGCTTTCAACTCGATTCATAGGTATCTATGGAAAAAAATCTATGTTTGTGTGTGTGTTATATACAGATTATACTTATTCTGAACCTACTCACTATAAATCCTAGATTTGCCTCTAATAACGAAGAGTATACTTTTGAAGTGAAATTGCATGAAAACAGTATTCCTAATTCATTTGCAGTGTAAAGCGGACATATGAAATCCCAACAAGCAAATCAAGATCTTTACCTTGAAATAATAGCACAAAAAAAGAAGAAGACGGTAAAGAGAAAGGCAAGGAAACTGCCATTCAATGCTGATGATGTCGAAGATGCCTTTGCTGCTTTCATTTTCTTCAAAGCCTTCAGTCGCTCAATCCGTGCGCGTTTGATCATAGCGAGCTGCGCGATCTCTTCGATCAACTTCTGGCCAGCAGCATCCAATGACAATCCTCTGGGAGGTCTAGGAGGCTTCTTAGCATCGTGGATTTGCGTTTGTCTTTCCCTATTTTCTTCTCTACAAACTTGCCTTGTCTATAAACACTCTAACATTCCCCGGAGAAAGCTCATTGCCATCATTTAAATAAATGTTCATATTCAGTCCATTTTCAGTTTTAGAAAGTTCTTCACCGCCACCACAACAGACACTAATGAAAAATGTATCCCTTGCGTTCGCATCTAAAGGAGAATTAGTACTTCCTGCTTCTTCACTCGTATTCCTACAGCTCTCAAGATCAACCACAAAATCACTTCCTCTAGAAAATATATGATCAATCAAAAAATCTAAATCTCATGACACTTATACAATACCTAAACTAATAAATCGTGGGAAACAGCCAACAAATCAGCTATCTGCTTCAAAATATCACCTGCAGCAAACTCTGGAACAAAAATTATCAAAAACCATTAAATTCCAAAGCTGAGGAACAAAAGGCAACTAATAGTATGATTCCAAGTACTTCAAGTGAGCTTCTATCATAATTATTATACTATTCTAAAGGAGGCAACCCGTTAAAGTAAAAAGTAAGTGACCATTTTGCCCTTCAATTAAAAACTACTACCTATAATTCTTGCACTAAAAAATTAATTTAACTTTAAATAAAAAGTCATGAATTATTTGGTACAAAAGTAGTATTTTCCATAAAGGGGTATATTAAATATTTCTCGTGGATCTGAAAGTGCAAAATTTGAAGAGTTACATAAATAATTATTCCTTCTTAAGTAGGTGCATTAACCAAATACTGTCTATTAACTGTATTTAAATGAAAACTTGAATAGTTACAATTGATAATACATATACAGGTACCATATCTGTCAAATGTAATTGCTACGTAGATGGTCATTTGGCCCATTTCTATGATATCTATTCATTGATTCACTTACTCTCTTAAATGGATATTTATTAGAATTATGTGATTCGATACATACTTGTGATATTCATACATCACTTTGGACATTTTAATCTTTACAACACACTGGTCAGCCCGCAATTACTGAATACTGAAAGACATGGAATTGTTGGCTGTGGGTATATCTCATAATGGTTATTTACATTCAATTTATTCATTTATTTACATGTTTAATATATCATATCCATTTTGCGTATCTATCTTAATATGCGTAAAGCCCTACTATATTTTGAAGTACCTCTACTTGGCCATCTGGTAAGTATATATGTTGGGACAACTTCATCCCACTGTTTTGTCAACAACAATTATATTTTTACTTTTTCTGTGATATTCCTTTTTTTTTCTCATTCTATTATCCTCAAAAGTTGTATTTTATAAATGGTAATCGATTTATACCACAATGAAATCATGGTTTGATTTGTAAAATTTCCTCTATGGTGGTGAAGGATGAGGCAGTGAAGAAAATATGAGGCAGTGAAGATGCTACTGTTGCATTGCTACTTTGTTATATTTTGGAATTTAATACTTTATTTGTTTTTGTCCCGAAAAAAAAGAATTTAATCAATAATATATGCAACATGATTTAAAGATGAGGCAGATAGCTAATAACGAATAGCGATCAACCTAAATTCATTCATGGAGGATGGACAAATTGAATATATAGACCAAAATGTGTTATAATAAGTTACATCCAAACACATTATCAAATATGTGGTGTTTGTATATATTAGTAACTTGGGTAATGTACTGAGTCTTAACTCTTAACTGTGTGAAGATTTTGTCAGATTCAATTATATGTGTTTTTCTTCTTTCTCGTTTTCACTTAATACTAAAGTCTACTAAACAATCACAAGCAGTCTTGAAATTCACCTTTCAAAATTTAGAAATATCATAATTAAATACATCAGTTAGTGGTAAACACAACCAGTAAATAACATATTTTTAATACAATAATAAGTTTTTTTTTTACTTGTAAATTTTTAATACTTTTAAGTATGGGGTACACGCGCAACGTGCGTACTCAGACTAGTTGCTGAATAGGGGGGAAGTGAATCAACTCTCTAGTGCTATCTTTGGAAAAGAAAAGGGTCTGCTTCAAAATATCACCTGCAGCAAACTCTGGAACAAAAATTATCAAAAACCATTAAATTCCAAAGCTGAGGAACAAAAGGCAACTAATAGTATGATTCCAAGTACTTCAAGTGAGCTTCTATTGCTGAATAAGGGGGAAGTGAATCAACTCTCTAGTGCTATCTTTGTAAAAGAAAAGGGTCAAATTTGCTCTATACTCTCTGAAATTGCTCAATTTCACCCTCCGTTAGACTATCTAATCCTACACCACCATTACGAAAAAAAGTCACATTCTTTAACCCCTGATGGAGCTCCAACTTTGAGATAACATAAAATCATAGTCAAAGGGTGGGGGTACATTCGGAAGTTTTTTCTCCAAAAATGTGCCCACGTGGAGTCCACTCCTTCCCACAAAGAAGCTCTGTTAGCAACAAGGACAAATATGAGACAATTAGCTAACAAGCGTATAAATAAACCAAAAGTTTAATGGAGCGCACAATTGAGCAATTTTGAATTGTACATGGCCAAAGTTGGACCTTTTCCCATTTCTTTTTACAGTAAAATCAACTCAGTCTAAGTACTAACTACTAAACACTTGAACTTTCAAATAAAAAAGACAGCCCCGTACATAAAGTATCTCACTCACACAGAGTATGAGAAAAGACTGTATGAACCTTAGTAAAACTAACAATTTAAAATACTCATAGATTCACTACACAAATTCAAGAAAGTATTGAATTGCTAGAGAAACCAGTAAAGATCCAAACTTTACAATAATATACCCCATGATATTACACAAGTGGAGTCCAGGGAGAGTAATATTTAGGGAGACCTTACCCCAACCTCGAGTAAGGTAAAGAGGGTGTTTCCAATAGATCTTCGGCTCAAAGTAAAGATTCAAACTTTACAATAACAATAACATACCCGTGATATCCCACACGTGGGGTCCATGGAGGGTGAAGTTTAGGCAAACATTACTTCTACCTCAAGTAAAGTAATGAGGTTGTTTCTGATAGACCATCGGCTCAAAGTAAAGATTCAAACTTTACAACAACAACAACAACAATATACCCAGTAATCCCACAAGTGGGGTCCGAGGAGGGTGGGGTTTACGCAAACTTTACCCCTATCTCCAGTAAGGTGCAAAGGCTATTTCCGAAAGACCCTCGCTCAAAGTAAAGATTCAAACTTTGGAAACAAAAATCTCAGTAAAACAAACTATCCAAAATTACAAACATGAAGTCATATTTTTTTCATGCATAGCACCTATCCCTAAAATTATAAATTTTAGCACTCATTCATAAAAAATGTCCTAGCTACCAAATCTCCCTCTCCCCGGCCATTAAATCGCCGGCAGACACCCTCCCATGCCAGTGTTGTCGTTACTTTTTTGTATTTTAGTGAATTTATGTTGTTTATTGTGTCTAAATCATTTCTTTGAACAAGTGTATACACATAATGTTGAACCCCAAAAATTACCCTTTCTTTAGAAAAAGGATAGGTTTCGGAATATTTCAACAAAGTGGGATTCCAAAGGGTTTCTTTGGAGTCGCCACCTAATTTAAGGATTATTAGGAACCTAAGTTAACTAAGGAGTGCATTTTAACCTTTATTTAAAAGAAATTAAATTCAGAGATTCTTAGGTAAGTGGTTCTGTTAAATTCGAAAGAAGGTCCTTACTACGGGAGCACTTTCGAAAATCCGCTAAAGGCGGTCAATCCGGCGATTTTCACGAATTTTACTTGAAATTTAGTTTGGGATAAATTTTAAATAAAATAAATAGGTAATAAAATAATATAGAGAAGATAAAATTGATTATGACAATACTTTGAACAAAACTTAAGATTAATTAAATGAATAATGAGAAGGGTTGATTGATTGACTAATAAATAAAGGCTAATTAAAATTAAGTAGATAAATTTAACAAATGATTGGATAAAGAATAATAATTTATTGATTAATTAATTAGATAAATAAATAAATAGATAAATGACTTAAGTAGATAAATAAATATTTATATGATTTCGGTTAGATGAGGGATAAGCAATAATAATTTGACTAGTTAAGTAAATAAATATAATTGATTAAAGAAATAAATAATTAATTAGAATTAATTAATTGAATAAATAAATAGAAATACCACTTAAATAATTTAATAAATAAATAAATAAGTAAATAAATAATTATAATTGATTAGGCAGATAAATGGTTAATTAAAATTAAACAGATAAATTAATAATAAATGCCACTTAATTAATTTAATTAATGAATAAATAAATAAATTTAAAAATGGATAAATAATTGATTAAATATAAATAAGGAATAAATAGATACAATTTTAACTTTATTTCTTTTGCACTCGAAAATTAACTAAAGGTTTCTACTATCTTAAATTAACCGACGAGTCCCAAAGAGACGGGATATGCAATTTATAAACAATCAAAACAATAAGATAACTATTTAGTTAAAGCGACTAATCTACCAGGCTTCTAATCATACAAAAGTCCTAAAACATGCTTTCTAAAAGGGGACGGGAGAAAAGGAGTTTCAGAAAATAGAACCCGGGATAGCGAACTCAAGTCGAGCCCTGTATTTCACAAGGCTTTTCATTTATTCATTTCTTTTTGTTTTACATTTTCGGGGATATCAAGTCCCGAAAATGCGGAGCGATTCAAGTAACTTCCAAATGCAAGCCGTTCCCATTTGCGAGTTTAGCAACTCGAACTCGACCCCAAGGTTGTGTATTATGCAAAGAAAGAGGAGATAAGAATTAGTACACTGTCCTCTGCAACAAAGAAATAAATTAAATTAATTAAAAAAAAAGAAGAAAAAACTAAGCGACAAAATGATAGTCGTGCTTGTAAACAAGTGCTAGAATAATAGTATTGAAATAGGCTTTCTTAAGAAACAAATGAACGGAGCTTCCTCATACTTGTTAACGGATCAATTACTAAAGCTTCGAGAAAAACACTAAAGGATTAGCGCACTGCCTAAGAAAGTAACTAGCTTACAAGCTACCTCATTAATCATTCCATACGTTCAAAGACCACAAGCTATGACAGAACTTTTGATAATTTACTTAGATGGCAACAAAGATTCTGTAAAACACCGGACAACTATTATGCCAATCATTCATTATTCAGAAAACACAAAATTAGATGCTTCAGGGGATTGAGCTTAAATGGCTTTTCAGAACATATCCTGATTGTTACACCTAACACAAAGTCAATTTCTTTTACAGTTTGGCTTAACAAAACTAGTGGCAAACTGAAAACTGATTTGAAAATGGGACCTTTCCACAGACATAAACGTCATACACATGCATATCTATAGTCTATCATATCAAAAGGAACTTGCTTCACCAAATCGTTCTATCAAACAGGAAGTAGCAGACCTTCCCCATGCCTCTTCCTGATGACCCTCACACTCAGAAACCTCACAAGAAACTCAACCCTGCTACTGCATAGATTACCCACTCACAATCAAACACATTGAAGGCAATGCCCTTCACTTTAAACAACAAAGCATCCTGGATTTCGAACATAGTTGACTGGAAAACAAACTTGAACTCAGAAAAGCATGAGAAGGCGACAAAAACCAAACAATCGACAGGCTTGGACATATTAAAATTTTAGATCTTAGGGCTGTCATGAAACTAGAGGATAAAGCAAGTGGAAAACCAAGACATTTTAGACTGAAGAGGAGAAACAAGGAAACTGGAACTAAGCACTTTGAATTTCTCCTAGACTAGACTTGTTTTAATACACAGGACCCTTAGCTCCTCTCCAGAAGAACCTGCTAAACCACTTCAACTAACCTACTTCTGAACAAAACTACAACAAACAACAGCTCTCTCCTATTCCTACCAGAGCAGCCTCCACACACTTCACAAACCCCTGCACACACTCCCTGGATTCCACTGGATCAGACTAATCCTACAAACAGAATCCTAACTTCACCACCCTCACATCTCACATAACAGACTATCCCTGGCCAAGCTCCAGCCTAAGCAGACACAAACAGCCCCTCTTTCAATAACCAAACAAGGAAACAGAGGCCCATAGACACCAGACAAACACCCTGACCCTCTTTCTGAACTCCTGGACTACTCCCTGAACATACTTCCAATATAAAGACTCTAAACCTTTCACAAAACCTAGGACTAACTCCCAGCTTCTTATAACAAACAAAGACAGCCCCTACTATTCCAGGACTGCAGCACCTACATCTCTTCTAATAGAACCTGAAACCAGCTCTACAACAAACAAAATTGCCCACCATCAGACATCACCTAAACTCCTGAACAACCCTGAAACAGACTCTACTCTACCACTAAACCTGCTGCAGCTATCTACACTCCCTCTTGAAGCTCTTACTCCCTCACAGACCTCCAGAAACCAAGCCACCTGAATAGACCCTCACACACCTGACCAACAGCACCTCTACAATTCTCACAAGCAAACTTCAGCTCACCAGACAGCCAGCTCCTACACTAACTGCACATCACCTGAAACACTTACTCAAAACAGGGGGGAACTGCATATCAACCTCACTCATACACAAACAGACTTAGCACCTGAAAAGCTGATTCTGCAGCATCTACATACTCAAGATAAACAGGAAATTTAAAACTTTTACTTACCAGAATAGCCCTGACCTTAAAACTGGAAGAAACTCTCAATTTATACATACAGCTAGGCATGAATACTTTATAAGGATCTTTAGACCTAATAAAGATATTTGAGCTACTTGGACTACCATTTACACTTCATTCTTTCATCTCTTTATTGTGTTTTAGATGATGAATAAGACCAGAGCTTTAACCATTGTCCGAGGTTCATTATTTTAGCTTAAAAAGAGTATGATTTTATCTATTCACCACCTATACAGGTATGCACACAAACACAAAGTTTAGATTCTTCTCATATGCCAGATTTGTCCCAGAATATCCCTTTTAGAAAAAAAACTATTATGCTTATCCATCTTCATGTTCAAACACATTTCATATAAGCAGAGAAAAAATCGTACATATTAAACAACATACGAAGACTATAAAAGGGTTCAAAAACTGACCTGGTTTTACGCAATGAACTAAGGCGATGGATCAAATGTATCGACTCGAACAAAGCGACCACGATTTAAACAAACAATGACAATGTTCCAACAGAATTCTCTTCTACTCTAGCTAAGTTTAAAATAATTTTTATAGTTGAGAAATAGTAAGTGTTTTTTTTTTTTTTTTGCTTTAGATGCTGCCGTCTTTCTGTGTTAAAAAATCTCAGCCCCTGAAAAATGAAAGAATGAGGGATTAAATACCTCTAGGCTAGGGTTTCGGATCCCCTTGAATACCCCAAAGAATCCTTGCCTATTTTCGTGTATCCCTTGTAGAACAAGGGTGAATTTGGTCAAATCCCTTAGGGATTGTACCGAATTCATCCTTGTCATCAAGGATATTCCGTTAAGATCAATCTACGGCTCAGATTGCAGCTCCATTTGAAATGAACGAATAGGATTAGTTGAGTTCTTGTACTGGGGAGAGAAAACGAAACTAAATCGTACGATTTTGGACTGTTTTGGAGAGAATCCAAAGGGAAAAAGCAAACGGGTCGCGGGTGATTGGAATTGGGCAAACGGGTTGCGGGTGATTGGAAAACTGAAAGGGAAACTGATATGGATTTTATGTTAAGTGTTTTGTTTTAAAAAAGGGTTTGCAAGGGTGGGTCGGATATGAGGTTGTGTTTTGCGATTTTAGCCTTCTTTTATGATAAATTAAAGAAAACGGAGGGTTGCGCGGGGTAGGGTAGAATTTAGGATATGCTTTGTAATTTTAACCTTCTTTTGAAAATGATTAATTTACTTTAATTAAATTTAATTAATTAACTCAATTCAAATAATTTTAATTATATAAACCTCATTTTAATTTTATTTTCATATTTAATTCTCATTTAAATAATTTAGCTGCTAATTAAATCTTGGGACGAAATTGGGTGTCAACACATAAATCTTCCCCAAAAAAATAAATTATACATGAATATACATAGATAAATGCGTAGAAATGAGAGAAATACAAAAATATACACAAAAAATAGTAAAAAATCATATAAACATCCTTAATATACAGATTTATTCACTCGCATATACACACTTATAAATTTATACAATTTTATACATGTGTATAAATTTATATAAACTTGCGGCAAACTGCTATATCGGAAAAATGGTGACAGATCGGGTAAAATTCGGAAATATGGGTCATTTTTAATAATTTTCGTGTTTTGCTTGTCATTTAGTATAATTATTTGGACACTATTTATATCATGTTCGATCAACGTATAATGGAAGTAAGTCGCACACACCACACTACTTGTGATTATTTTTGCATGTATCAGTTGTGTCATTTCTAGCTTGTTAGTGAGCAAGAATATCCTAGTATAAATAACATATTTTGTACGGTGAATAAGTTCGTTAATGGGTCGAATTCACAACCTTTTAGGTTGGAGGTATATATATGTGTAGTTGAAATAAATTAAAAGAATAATTAAATCCTATAGGCATAAAACACAATTTCACTTTGTGCATGAAGTTATGGTCTAGCAAGAATTTTATAGCATGAACGTTGGCAGTTCCCCTATAGATAATTATATGCTACTCATAACTATTATGCCAATAATGTAACTAGGGCCGTTCATTTTTCGGTTTAAACCGATAAACCGAACTGATAAAAAATTAATGGTTTATTAATATTGGGTTATCGGGTTATTGGTTATTTAGCGGTTTGCAAAAAAAAAAAAATTATTGGGTTATCGGTCCGGTTGTCGGTTTTGTACATTTTCTTTTTGGTTAAACCAATAACCCAATAAGGTTTTCAAATTTACTATATTGCGCTTATGTGCATAAAAGTAGTATACTTAATTACTAATTAGTTGGAACTTGAAAACCTCAAACTCTAATTTTCTTTTACTTGTGTAACTTTCAAGTCTCCCCATCCATTTCAACCACCGATTTACTATTTCACTCCTTGCCTCCTCCATTAGTTTATAGAATAATGAAGTATATTTGAATCTATTGTTGTTTACTTTTTGAATATGGCGAATGCTATAAGAGGCATTTGAATTCACTGTGAAAATAAAGCCGATTTTGTATTTGATGCAATCGTTTAAGAGGTTTTTTTACACTTGTTCGGCCTAAGTTTCTTAATGGTTAAACCGAAAATCGAAACCGATAATAACCTAAAACCGATAACCCGAAAACCGAAAACAGATAGCTTATTGGTTCCGTTATTGGTTTAGCACTTTTAAAAACCGAAAACTGATAGTCCAAACCGATAAAGTGCAAAGCCGAACCAAACCGACCGATAAACACCCCTAAATGTAACCCAACTTACTCAAAGATAGAAGAGAGCATAGTCAGTTCGGCCGCGAGACTGTCCTAAAAAATTTTCAAATTTCATGCTAAGTGGAGAATTCAAAATCTGTATTTATGTTCACCAAAGTAGTGTATTAGAGCCTATTTGGCCAAGCTTTTGGAGAGCCAAATTGCTTATTTTATAAAATTTGGGTGTTTGGTCAAACTTTTGGGGAAAAATTAGTTTTTTTCGTAGCAACAAAAGTTGTTTTTCTACTGTAGTGAGAAAGCTAAAAAAAAAAAAGTAGATTTTCCAAATAAGTGTTTTTGAGTTACAACAGAGGCTGTTTTTAATTTCTATTATTACAAATAATGTCCTTACCAAATACACTTATATACCAATTTACCCAAAATTTATTTAACCAAATGAATTATACATAGATAGTATCTTCTTTTTCTCCTTGTTCCTTCAACGAGCACACACTCACCCAGATTATTATTACTGGAAGCTTTGAATCAAAGTATATATTTTTTTAAGATACAGACTCTAGAATATTCAATCATGTATTGTGTGAATGCAGTTTTTTAAATCTTTAACTAAATAAGAAAAAACTAAATATAATCTTTGATAATAAATAATCGAAATCACTCATCTAGTTATATTAATGTACTCCTAACATGAAATTTAACATGTACTTATTCGTAATTTACTACTCAAAATTAAAGTATTAATTTAAAGAGTTTGGCCAAATACAAATTGTTACTCAATTATTGACACAAGCGCTTTTCAAATGAGTTGGTCAAACACAAATTGCTAGTCTTCAAAAGTGCTGTTACAAAAAGTACCTTTCAAAATAAGCAGTTTTTAAAAACTTGACCAAACACGCTCTTAATCATATCACTACTAAAAATTCGGTATTTTTAGACCACCGTTGTTCGACTGAAAGTCGGTTGGCAGCTCTAATCTGACCTCTTCGGTCGGAAAAATCAGATATTATTTACTAATCATATATTTTTGTAAAGTGTCTGACCGCCGCGGTCGGATGATATTAAAATAATAGTAATATTTTTTAGAGTAGCTGACCGCTGCGGTCGATACCGGTCAGATACCCAAAAAAAATAAACGGGTAGAAGCCATTTCTCTCGTTCTTCCCCAACTCGACTCCCACACACAAATCTCTCGAAAACATTCTATAATCTCAAATCATCCAATAAATCTTCACCCCATATTACTTTAAATGTAAATTCTTCTCAAAAACACTCAATTCTCTCATTTCTTTCATCCCACATTTAGAAATCCTAACCAATTTTTTTTTCACAGATCCGGCGGAGAGACCACCGGACCCGCTGTGGAGCAGTCCACTCCGGTGGAACAGACCCATTTCAGGTACATTTTTTATTTTTTTAGTTTTTCTATTTATGGATTTACAAAGTTAACACTAGAATAACTACACTAGAATTAATTTTTTCTTATGGAATTAGTGGATTTTGTTATAATTGGTTGATGAAGAATGAGTGTTGTTGGAATGTTAGTTTTGTTTTTGGAATGTTAGTTTAGTTGTTATAATTGTTAAAGTCCACCTTCCTATTTTGGTTTTTTGATTTTTTTTTGGAATGTTAGTTTAGTTGTTATAATTGTTAGTTTAGTTGTTAGTATAGTTGTGACCATTTTTTGATTTGTTGATGAAGAAAGAGTATTGGAATTATTGAGAAGAAAGAGTGTTGCTTCATTATTGAGAAGTCCATTGTGATAGTGAATGGAATAAATATCAAGAAGAAGAGTTGGAGTGTACCTTTGTGATAGTGAATGGAATAAATATCAAGAAGAAGAGTTGGAGTGTACCTTTGAAGGGTTATTTTGTGTTTTTTTTTTTTTTTTGACAAAAACACTCGCATGAGTCATGCTGAATCATAATTAAGTACTCCTATTTCCTTTTAAAACACTCTAGTATTATGTTCACAATAGCTTAATAAAATTTGTTTCAACTTAATTATATTATTAAAGACATTAATATAATACCATATTCTCAAGTAGAACCATAGTTAGATAGTTAGGAGCATAGGGAGAAAGTTAGGTTCTTGTTATCTCTTAAATTGTTAAAGTTTAAATCTTTTTAACCATTTGTTTAGAATGAAATATTTGTTTTACAAAGGGACACATATAGAACTTTCTCGTAGCATAAATTGTAAGTAAATGAACTAATATCACACTTAACAAAAATTTAAGAGACATTAGCTATAAGTAATATAGTAGTTACACAAATTAAAATATCTTAATTATTTTCGTAAATTAATTTAAATTAAATAAATTATTTTTAAATATTTATTTTTTAGTCTTTGATTCTATTTCATTTGATTCTTGAGAAGTGTTATTAATTACTAAATGATATCCTTATAAAACAAATTAGTTAGTAATATAAAAGTAATTGACTTAGATATAATACTACTAATACTAGTAAGTTGTACGATTACTTAATCTTATGAAAATTGGTAGTGTTTCACAATAATTTTTTTTAATCTTTTCAATTTAATCTGTATATCAATTTATTTAAACTTGAAATTTTTGTGTAGATTTGGAATATAGAAGTCGTAGTTGGATGTATAATAGAAATAATCCCGGGCTGTGGGGATGAGAAATGAATTTGCAGTAGGTGTTTAAGAATTTATTGAAAAGGCGAAAACACTTGATGATTTTATACGGCATAGCTAGATTAAGTGTCCTTGTGTGAAATGCAAGTGCACAAAAGGACAAAATTTGGTAGATATTGAAATGCATCTTTATAGGAAGGGTTTTATGCATAATTATTATGTTTGGGTTTATCATGGAGAGTCTGGTGATATGGGCGGTGATGTTAATTTTCAAAATGCTTATGGCGGTGGGAGTCATCCGTTTGTGGATAATGATCTTGATAATTATCGAATGAATAATATGGTTAATGGTGCTTTTGGGATGTACCTAGAGGAGCCATCCCAACCGGGTACATCGCAACCAACTATTGAGCATGTTCCCAATGATGAGGCAAAGCTCTTCTGTAAACGGTTGGAGGAAGCTAGTCGTCCATTGTATGAAGGCTCAGTGCATTTAAAGTTGTCAGTTGTTGTTAGGTTGTTAAGTATTAAATCTGATTTTAGTATATCTCAAGCAGCCATAGATTCCATCATTGGCCTTATGAATGAACTTAATCCGCCTAACATGGAATTACCAACTAATTATTACTAGACTAAGAAGTTGGTTTCTACGTTAGGGCTTTCTTCAGAGAGAATTCACTGTTGTGTCAACGGTTGCATGTTGTTTTATAAGGATGATGCAAAATTAGAAGAATGTAAATTTTGTAAGGAGCCTCGTTACAAGCCAGTCCTAAATGCTAAAAAGAAGCCGATCACTGTTAAGTTGATGCACTACTTACCCCCTTATACCTATGTTAAAGAGGTTGTATGCATCGATGAGCTCTACTCCTCATATGAGATGACACCATGATCGTACGAAACAACTAGGCATTCTAAGTCATCCGTCAGATGGTGAGGCATAGAAACATTTTGATCGGGTGTATCCGATATTTGCTAGTGAACCAAGAAATATCAGGCTGGGTTTGTCACACCCCTTTTTTCCGCGCGCCCGCTTGTGGAAGGGCATTTTCGAGTTTAGTAAGGGCTTATGGGATTTTTGTGATTATTTGGCGCTATCCCGAGTTAGGGTTTCCATTTAAGGAAGTGACAATGTTTCAAGGTGCGGATTGTTTATTTTTACTCGGAGTCGCCACTTGACAAGTTTATGGTATGCCAAGTCAGCCAAAGGGGTACCTTGGAACACCTATGATTCGTAAGTGGTCTGCGTCAGAGTCCCGGATAAGGATCTCGGTTGACTCTCGGGAAGAGAACATTTTATTGTACTCGCCTTTATTATTATCTTTTCTACGCCTTGACTTGGATTATATTATTTTATTTATTTATTTTATTATATTTTATTTTTATTTTTTCTCAGAGACTCGGCCGAATATTATCGCGCAAGCACTTCACCCGTTCAACACCTTATCGGCCTTGATTCGAGTCTTGATTTTTATTTTTATTTTTTTGGTTAAGCTCGAATTTATGATTCCACCTTGTATCGCATTTGCTTTCTATATATATATATATATATATATATATATATATATATATATATATATATATATATATATATATATATATATTGATTAAATGTGGCTTAATTTAATATTTACAAAAATATAATTTGCCTAAAACCGGATATGATCGCGCAAGCATTTTACCCGTTCGAGATCATCTGTCTTAAGCAAACTACACTTGAATCAATTAATTATTAAGTTATAGATGTTCTCTTAGCTTACTCATTTATCCCTCATCTAAGTTTTGATTTTTGTGTATCATAACATGAAAGAATTACTAATTCTATATTTTAAACATTATTGGGGCCTTAAGTTAAATGACCGAAATTAACTGAACTAGATTCACAAATTTTAGGCCCACTTGGTTTATTGTGGCCTTAAACTTAAAGGTTGACATAAAATGTGCTAGGTCTGAAAAATATTTTGGCCCGTTTTGTTTGAGCGCATATTTACGCCTCAATTATCTTGGGGGGAAAGATTTGCACTTACGTCCTCTTTTGCCTACTTCTTTCAATTTTTATCCCAAGTTTACAAGTAATGGTTCACAATTTTCAGATCTGATTATATACACATGGCTAATCTTAAAAAAAATGTTACTAAAGCGATTATCCCATCTTAAAATACATTAAATAACCGTAGAGAAAACATATACATAACCTTAAAAGTCCAAACTTTCCTGAATTTTTTTTTGAAAGTGAGTAGAACACACATCATACAAACATGAAATAGGAGCTGAAGTGAAATCTTTTGGGTTTTGAAAGCCATCTCATGCATATCCAAGCATCAAACATTATTAAAAATTATTACATACAAAAATGTGAGAAATTACCTAGTGCAGAAAACACTCCTAGCAACAAACAAGGAGTTCCAAAAGCTTAAAACCAACCACAAATCAGCAGACTAAAAAGCAACCCAACAGCAGCAACAAACTGACCCTTGAAACCCCTTTGAAGTAATAACCTAGACTCAAGCTATTTTTTTGCTATTCCCTTTCCCTTTTTTCTAGTATTTTTCCTTGCTATTTTTTTTTTTAGATCTAAAGAAATTTGTTGTTGAAGGTAGATGAGAGGAGTAAATGTTCCTTCAGTGATTAGTTAATGTGAAGTAAATGAAGAAATACATATGAGAGAGGGATGAAAGTGAAAAAGGGGAGGAAATAGGTGAAAAATAAAGGGAAAAAGCTGGTTGAAAAAAACAAAGATTCATTAATGCAAAGTCAAAAGAACTACCATTTTAGTGTAAGCTTTTCATCAACCCAAAAGAAAGCTTAAACCTTACCACTTTTGTGCCAACTCTTGTCCTATTGTTTGACTACACTTTTTGAACTTTCAAATTTCAGATTTTGCACCGAAACTTAATTGAGTCAAACTCATCACATGGTTAATTTGAACTCTTTTGAGTCCAAAGCAAGTCACCTTGACTCTTAGAGCTAAACTAATAGCCTCAAACTTCTAATTAGACAACTCCCAACATATTTACATACAAACAAAACAAATCAAGCAAACTTAATTATCAATCAGAACATTGAGCTACCTTACACACAGACATTTTCCATGCTTACCAAATACTCACTCCTCCCAGATACGCTTCAATAACACAATCAAATAAAATCAAGTGACAAGAATGCTAACTTCACATGAATGACTTAACAAATCTAACACCACTCTCATGAACAAACAAAATCAAACTGGTTCAACCTAAACAAACACCTATTCACAATTCTTACATGCTTAAAGAAAGCCTTGAGACTAAAGAAACATATTTGAATTTCAAATAAACTGGTGGAAATAACATATGCAGAATACATTCTCATGCCAAACACACAAGCAAGTATATCTATATCAATATTTTGACAGGCTCATACATGCACAAAGACATACTTATGCAACTGTAAGCAATGCTGGAACATAGATAAACATGAGTTCATTAATCCTGACCTATTAAGCTAAGAAAACAGCCACCACGGACAAGTCAGTCACCACTGCCTTGCTTTGTTTCCATCGAACCAGCTGCGTCGCCTCGCCATGCCCCTAACAGCTTCCCTACTGCCATAACTACGCTAAGGTCACAACACAACCACAGCCTCGTCGAACAAACAAACAAAGCAGCCTCAGCACCACTACTACGCCGCCACTGCCTCGCTAAGCCCTTGTCGCAGCCTCTGACACCAACATAGCTATTATACAGTCTCACATCGGCTTGAATATCAACGTCACAACCCCTGTCATCGAATCCCAAAGGCAGTGTCTCCACCCTCGATACCACCTAGTAACTAAGAACAAATCATCACAGCCCCTCAAGGCCTCGATGCGCCGCCGCTAAATCTCCTAGCCTAAACTCCATCCTACGCCATCAGTCACTACGCTACGCTGTCACTTTGAAACCAACCCCAAACGCCCGAGCCGCTGCATCGACTCGACCCCCACTGCCTCGCCAAGCTAAAAACGCCATCGAAATCAAAGTCAAAACAACCACCCTTTCTCGTTCTAATTAAAACGACCTCATTTGGGGTCGTCTCAACTAGAACAAGAGGAGTGGAAGATAGAAGCATGAGAAATACACAAGCAAGGGGTTCCAAAAATGTTTCCATTCAGGTTCAGCCGGATAATAATTTTTCAGCGAAACGGAGTATAGGACGCGAAAGAGGATGGGAAGACGAGTCCATTTGTGTAAGGGTCAGCCGGAGAAAAGTCCATGAAGTCGCCGGAGTATGACTTTCAAAACCCAATCTACAAAAAACGAGTGGGAATTTGGCAAAAATAGTGGTGGATATGTGAAGAGGAGAGTTAGGCGAGTCTGGAGATGTAAAATCATAATTTTCCGGCGGCATCGGCCGATGGTCCGACAGCAGAGAACCGGCGGAGAAGCGGTGGGGCGATTTCCGGCTGTCATTTGTAATTTTGGCAAGGGTTTTGCTTTTTTTGTAATGGTGAGGTGTGTAATGGATACAAATAGCGATGAAATAAACCTTTATATCAAGAGCACTGGGCCGGATCGGACAATGGGCTAAAGGGTTGCACGACTAAGCTAGTTGCTTGGTTTTTATTTACAAAATGGCCACTAAAGTTCCAAACAAATTAAAGCATAAACAATAAACTAAAATTAAAGCTACACAAATTGCAACATTACCATAATTAAAATGCAAAATCATAATTAAGCACATCACAAGTACTTTTCTTAATTTTTTTTATTATTTTTTATTTAATGACAAATTTTAGCTAAAGTAAAAGACTAAAATTCTAGGAAAATTCGGCGAAAAATATAAAATGTTAGCTCGGCAATTTTTGAGAAATTTTCAAATTTTTGTGCCAGAATTAGGTGATTACAGCTGCCCCTTTTTGGTCTAGAACATCGAAGAGTTTTCGGGCAAAGACATAATCACAACTAATTTTGGCTTTTTGGTTCTAGACAAAAGCATGCAAACTGGTGACTGTATCCTGATTTTTTGGTCCTAACCAAGAAAAAGGATACCAACATATCCCCGGACTAAGGAATCAGGTCAGTGTAGTTCCTCATGTGCGGTAGCTGGGACTACTGCAAACAGATAGATACTAGACTCTTCAAGACTCTCTAGACTAACACTAAGCATTTTCTAGACACACTTGACTGACACCAGATGCTTAGGCTAACTATGACTGACTCGAAACACTTCTAAACACAATTGGAACTATTGCTGCTGGTTGTTGGTCGCTGGTTGCTAGTTGTTGCTGGGTATTGCTTGCTTTTCTACAATATTTTACAAGAGGAACAAAATTACAATATAAAAATCTGCCATTTTCTAAGGGCGGCTTGCTTGAGCTTCATCGCAGGCTTGTTCTTCCAGGATTGATCCGCTGAAGATAAATTGCTTCATTGTCAGGAATGAGCCCAGTTGCTGAAAGTAGACTGCTTTTGTGTTAGGGGTGTGCCCCGATTGCTGAAAGTAAACTGCTCCATTTGTGAGGGAGTGCTCCAATTGCTGAAAATAAATTGTCCCGTTGTGGGGGCGGGGGTGCGATTGCTGAAAGATAAGTGCTCCGTTATGAGGGGAGTACCTCGATTGCTGAAAGATAAATGCTCCATTTGTGAGGGAGTGCTCCAATTGCTGAAAATAAATGCTCCGTTGTGATGGAGTGCTCAAATTGCTGAAAGATAAACGCTCCATTATGAGAAGAATGCCTCGATTATTGAAAGATAAATGCTCCGTTGTAAGGGGTGTGCCTCGATTGCTGAAGGATAAATACTCCATTGTGAGGGAAGTGCCTTAATTGCTGAAAATAAATTGCTCCATTGTGAGGGGAGTGCCTCGATTGCTGAAAGATAAATGCTCCATTGTGAGGGGAGTGCCTTGATTGCTGAAAGATAAATGCTCCATTGTGAGGGAAGTGCCTCGATTGCTGAAAGATAAATGCTCCGTTGTGAGGGGAGTGCCTCGATTGCTGAAAGATAAATGCTCCATTGTGAGGGAGTGCTCCAATTGCTGAAAGTAAAATGCAAATCCTGTAGAGACAGAGTTTTGCGAATTTCTTTTGTTGCTCATGTTAGGTTAGCGCCGAAAGGGCGAGAAATAATGGTGAAGGTGAATAAAACAAAAGGGACAGAAAAAATTTGAGCGAAAGTTGTTTGGACAGGAAACCTCTTTCTGAAAAGGAGAAACTTATCTGGCGACATACTGCGGCCCTGATGATCATGAAATGTATCTTGAATTATTTGTCAAGAATTGTTTCATTGCGGATACTAGCCCATATCCAATCATAGTTGAGGTGACTCTCAGGTCGGCTAATAGCGCCCTTTTGGGTTTTCGCCGGTTAGCCTCTCTCTTTAGTCTTTTGCCTCTTCATTTCCTTACGACGCCTTTTCAGGTTTTCACCGGTAAGACATCATCATTTTTTTTTTTTTTTTTGTGAATCAAATAACATCCAAAATGCATCATAAGGTGACTGCGTGAAATTCGCCACCTTTGGAAACATTCTTCTTTAAAAATAAAAAAACATCTGCCCCAGTTTAGAATAAACTGGATTGTTTGGGTTTCTCTTTGACAGCGCATAAACGTCCTTAGTGATGAATCAGGTGGATGACCTAACACCTGGGATTATTTTAGAAAGTAGAAATAAACATTAAAAAATCTGCCCCAGTTTAGTATAAACTGGGGCTCTGCATTTCTTTTGTGTTGGCCGTAAACTTGGAGGCAAGGTTTTGCGTCAATGTGAGACATGAAAGAAAGGAACTCTTCCATGTTATGACCGCACCCGGATGGCTGCCTACGTATCCTTTTGAGAGAAATCAGGTCAAGACGTAGCTCTGACAACTTAATGCCAATTTTGTTTTGGTGTTTTTCAATTCCATTTCATTATAATTTCATTGATACCCAAACAGAGTTTACAATAAGAAGTACAAGATTCTAAAGGCCAGCGAAGAGTACAATGCTTTGGGTGGGAGGATATCTATCCTAATAAAATAAAGTTGGCCTGAAGCTCATATGTAGTATCTCTTGACTGCATCTGTATTGACTGGCATCTCAGTGGTCCTTCTTTCTGGATCCGTCAAGTACAAGGCACCGTTTGGCAACACTTTCTTTATCAGGTATGGTCTTTTCCAATTCGGAGAAAATTTTCCTTTAGCTTCTTCCTGATGAGAGAAGATCCGCTTCAGAACCAATTGCCCTTCTTTCAGATCACAGTAGCAAACTTTCTCGTTGTACGCACGTGCCATTATTTGTTGATAAAGTTGGTCGCGACAAACTGCATTGAGCCTCTTCTCATCAATAAGCGACAATTGTTCTAGCCTGGTTTTGACCCATTCTGCATCCTCAATTTCTGCTTCTACAATGATTCGGAGTGATGGTATTTCCACCTCGGTTGATATGACTGCTTCAGTTCCGTATATCAATAAATATGAGGTCGTACCTATGGAAGTGCGCACAGTTGTGCGGTAGCCGAGCAAGGCAAAAGGCAGTTTCTCACGCATATCACAGGATCCTTGTATCATCTTCCTAATGATCTTCTTGATATTCTTGTTTGCTTCTTCGACCGCACCATTTGCTTTTGGTCAGTAGGGTGTAGAATTTCGGTGTGTGATCTTGAATCTTTCACACACTTCCTTCATCAAATGACTGTTCAGGTTTGCCGCGTTATTAGTGATGATGGTACTTGGGATACCAAAGCGACAGACAATGTTGGAATGGACGAAATCCACCACGGCTTTCTTGGTCACAGACTTGAGAGTGATCGCCTCGACCAATTTGGTGAAGTAATCAATGGCAACCAAAATGAATCTATGTCCATTTGGTGTTCTTGGTTCAATGGGGTCAATAACGTCCATCCTCCATGCTGCAAAAGGTCAAGGAGCTGACATTGTGTGCAACTCTAGGGGAGGAGAGTGTATTAAATCACCATGCACTTGACATTGATGACACTTTCGCACAAAGGTTATGCAGTCATGTTCCATGGTGAGCCAAAATTATCCTGCTCTAAGAACTTTCTTCGCTAACACGTACCCTCTCATGTGGGGTCCACAGATCCCTGAGTGTATATCATTGAGAATACTCATGGCTTCAGTTGCATCCACGTATCTTAACAGTCCCAAATCTGGTGTTCTTTTGTACACCACTCTTTCGCTCAGAAAGAAACCACTCGCAAGTCGTCGAAGGGTTCTTTTCTGATTGCTTTTTGCGGTTGGCGGATATGTACCATCTTGAAGAAAATTCTTGATATCTAAATACCATGGTTGGCAATCAATATCTTCTTCGACCGTATTACAGTAGGCATGTTGACTTTGAACCTTGATCTCCAACGGGTCAATGTGAGCTTTATCAGGATGGACAAGCATTGAGGCTAGTGTAGCCAATGCATCAGCCAATTCATTGTGTATTCTTAGGACATATCTGAACTTAGAGCATCGAACCTTTGACGGAGATCATCCATACACTGTTTGTACATGATCAACTTAAGGTCTCGGGTTTCCCACTCACCCTTCATTTGGCGTATCAAAAGATCTGAATCTCCGATCACCAATAACTCTTTGATGTCCATATCTAGTGCCATGCGCAAATCCATTATGCATGCTTCATATTCAGCTGTGTTGTTAGTGCAACTGAAACGAAGTTGGGCTGCGGCCGGGTAATAATGCCCTGTGGGAGAAATGAGAACCGTCCCAACACTGTGACCCTTTGAATTTGAAGCGCCATCAAAGTTTTCCATACATGTTTCTTTTCATTGATCAATTCTTCCAATGTATCCACCTCCTCATCGGGGAAGTAAGTTTTCAATGGCTCATAGTCGTCATCCACCGGATTCTTAGCCAGGCTGTCGGCTAAAGCTTGACCTTTCATTGCAGTTCTAGTGACATAGACTATGTCAAATTCTATGAGCAAGATCTGCCATTTTGCCAGTTTGCCTGTTGGCATCGGCTTCTGGAATATGTACTTCATTAGGTCCATCCAGGATATAAGGTAGGTGGTATGGGACAACAAGTAATGTTTCAGCTTCTGCGCGACCCAAGTTAAGGAACAACATGTCCTTTCCAACAAAGTGTATTTGGCCTCGCTGTCAGTGAACTTCTTGCTAAGATAGTATATTGCCTGCTCTTTCCCGAGGCATCATGTTGCCGTAGTACACAACCAAATGAGTTGTCATTGACTGACAAATATTTAAACAATGGTCGGCCAGGCTGGGGTGGGACCAAAACAGAAGGGTTCGACAAGTATTGCTTGATCTTGTCGATTGCTTCTTGGCACTCTTCAGTCCATGCAATCTTCGCATTCTTTTTCAGTAATTTCACAATTGGCTCACATCTTGTGGTGAGTTGGGTGACGAACCTGCCGATGTAATTCAGCCTGACTAGAAAGCTTTTGATATCCTTCCTGATCCGAGGTAGAGGTAATTCTTGTATTGCTTTGATCTTTGGGGGCTCCAGTTCAATACCTCGCCTGCTAACGATGAAGCCCAGCAACTTTCCAGCGGGCACACCAAATGCGCATTTGGCTGGATTCTGCTTCAAGTTATACCTACGGAGCCTTTCGAAGAACTTTTTAAGGTCCCTCATATGATCTTCAGCAGTTCTGGACTTGACAATCACGTCGTCCACATACACTACTATTTCTTTATGCATCATATCATAGAAGATAGCTGTCATAGCCCTCACATAGGTTTTCCCAGCATTTTTCAATCCAAACGGCATCACTTTATAACAGCATGTCCCCCAAGGTGTAGTAAACACTGTTTTGTATGTGTCATCTTCATCAATCAGGATTTGGTGATACCCGGCGTAACAATCAACAAAGGACTGTATCTCATGTTTTGCACAATTGTCAACGAAAGTGTGAATGTTAGGCAATGAGAAGTTGTCTTTTGGACTTGCCTTATTCAGATCTCGATATTCGATGCATATCCTTGTTTTCCAATCTTTCTTGGGAACCGGCACAACATTCGCAACCCAAGTGGTGTACTGGACTGGTTGAACGACTTCCGCATCGACCTGTTTCATGATTTCATCGTGGATTTTCTTGATCGTGTCAGTTTTAAATTTGGGTTGTAACGACCTGACATGAGGGAATCCAGGTTGGATCAGCAATTTGTGAACTATCAGATCTGAGCTAAAACCCGACATTTCATCATATGACCAGGCAAAAACATCCCGGTATTCAAAAAACACTTGTAAAATATCACTCTTAACCTCGGGATAAGCATACATGCTTATTTTGGTTTTCCTCACATCGTCAGGGCTCCCAAGGTTAACATCTTCTGTATCGGCCAGATTGGGCTTAGGCTTTTCCTCGTGATGTTCCACTTCCAAACTTATTTCAAAATCAGCCTCTTCCTCATCATATTCAATCTCATTAACAAACTCGTCACTGTGTTCTTCATCATTTTCAACCTCAACTATGGTTGTGGAATCAGTTTGCAGATGCTGAATGGATGGTAAGTTTCTTGCACATGTCATGATATCAGTACCATCAGATACATCACTACAGATAAACAAAGATAAGAATAAAATTAGGAAGATAGATAAAGATTTAGGGAAAATTCGACTCTCGGGCCTTTCATTAATGAAAAAGGGTTTGAATTACAATAAAGAAAGTGAGCAAAATAATATACTAGACATACAACCCTTAGAATAACCAAGTGTATTCAAAAGAAACTGCAAAACAACAGTCTACTAAGACCCCTTCCTGATGGTGAAGTGAGTTGTATTCCAGTTAGTCAGGTTCACGTCCGGGCCAATGTACTGAATTAGGCATTGCTGGAGCCTTCGCCTGGCTGAACCATGCAGATTTCAAAGATGCCACCCAAATCAAATGGCGCATCTTGACTATCTTTCATTGTGTTGACATTTGCCGCAATGATTTTCGGCTTCATAACATAGCATACAAAAGACTGGGCAAGACACGGAATTGGCTTCGGGAGGGACCAAACTTCAGACTTCTTCTTTCTTGCTTGCTTGAGATCAGCTACTTTCGGCTTGAAGCCTAGCCCCCAGTGCCTTGCCCTCCAATTGGCTGAACTGGATTCACCATGCCCTGCAGTGACGTTCCCAGACCTTTCCCAAATTGGAAACCATGTTTCAACATTTCAGAGGCCATCATGATAGCCGTATCCGATACTTATGGGATGGGTATGGGTTTCCCTTTTGTCACTTTTTCCACATACACCACATCAGAGGTTTGATGCATAATGGTTGGGCGAGTGGCGACGAGCTCGAGGGCTGGTACATCCAGACTATTGTTGAACTACGAGTCATCCTCTCCAAAAACCACGACGGCTTGATTGTCCCAAGTGAACTTAACAGCCTGATGGACTGTAGAAGGCACAGCACATGCCATGTGGATCCATGGTCGGCCCAATAATATATTGTAAGATGCATCAGCTTCCAGGACTTGGAATTCAATGGCGAATGTTGCAGGGCCAATGGTCAATTCAAGATCAACGATACCCAAAGATTCTCGAACTCCTCCATCAAAAGCATGAACAGAGGATTAGCTAGCTCTGATCCTGCTGGTATCCACCTTCAAGCTCTACAATGTGGTGAGAGGGCAGATGTTCAAACCCGCACCGCCATCTATTAAAACACGTGAGACATAAGAGTTTTCACATTTGACCGAAACATGAAGTGCCTAGTTATAACCAATTCCTTCTTTGGGTAACTCTTCATCAGTGAATGTTACGTGGTTGGCCTCAAATACTATGCATGCAAGTGCTTCCAGATTAGCCATAGTTGTTTGTTCACGAATATAAGCTTCATTCAGTATCTTCAGTAGTGCGTGGCGATATGCTTCAGAGTTCATCAGCAAAGACAAGAGTGATATCTGAGCTGGAGTCTTCCTTAACTGCTCAATGATAGAGTAATCCGTCGTTCTCATCTTCTTTAGGAATTCCTCAGCTTCTTTCTCTTACACTGGTTCTTTGATTGGTCTTTGGTCCTCACGATTAGGTTTTGCCTTTCCCAATTCTTCTGGAGTGAAGCATCTTCCAGAGCGAGTCAGACCATTAAATCAGCAGTGACCTCCATAATCTCTTTCCCTTAGTAAGACACGATTATTTTGTTGTAGTTCCAGGGAACTGACTTTTTACTTGTAACAGGGATTTGTTTTGCCTTTGTGATGATGAATGGTTCATACGGCTTTGCCTTAACCTCAATGACCTGAGCCTTCTGACTTGGTGCTCCTTGCACGATAAACACTAGCACATCAGGCTGAACTTTTTCTGGCTTTTCCGCTGGGATTGTAAAACTTGGTTTAACAGCCACATCTTGCTTCGTTTTGTTGACAACATATGCATTTGGACTTGCGGCCGATACAACAATGAACGGCTCCCGGCATTTAATATTTGAAAAGGGATCGACCACCATAATCTGCTTGGCAGCTTTCCCTTTTAAATCTTCCTCTGTGCTTACCATCTCAACTGTATGTGTGTCATTCTGAACATTATGAGCTAGCAAAGGATTCTGGTTCACATTTTGAGTCTCGTCTCCCACAACCTTTATATGATTGTTATCTATCATTGCTTGGATTACTTTTTTCAGATGCCAGCATTGCTCTGTGTCATGTCTAGGCGCCCCAGAACGGAATGCACAGCGCGAGAATGATCCACCTTCCCTGTCGGATTCATGTTTCCTGGGATTGGTTTCAGCAAGTTAGCTTCTTGCAGTTTTTCAAAAAGGTTGGTGTAAGTTTCACCCAGCGGGGTGAATTGCTTCTGTTCTTGATGCATGTTCCTTTGCTGTATGTTTGGACGATAACCTGGTGGACCCCGTGGTCGATAAGGCATCTCCTGCTGAGTTGGGAATTGAGTATGTGCTTGTTGGTTGTTATAATGAGCCGGGGCAGGGGTGCATGCCATTGCGGACCAGATAGTGGTTGAGAATAAGATGTTGCATTGACAGGGAATGAGAACTCCAGCATGGAAAATTATTGGCCATGAGGTGGATAGAACTGTTGTAGCGGGGGTGTCTGAATGTACCCTTGACGGTCATTATATCTTCCGTCATTTCTTCTCGGTCCAGGACCAACCATTGCCACTTCATCTTTCTTTTCTTTCTTCTTTCCAAAAGCACCTGACCCCAACCATTTGCCGCTTAATCTTTCTTTTCTTTCTTCTTTCCAAAAGCACCTGACCCTGATTGCAATGCTTGGGTAGTGGGCTCTTAAAGCTGTTTGACTGACAATCTTGCCTGCCTTGATTCTTCTCTCAATCATCTCCCCAATTCTCATTGCTTCACTGAATTGTTTCCCTATGGCGGAGGCCATTGCTTGGTAGTAGGTCTCATCAAGCACCTCAATGAACTGTTCGACCATTTTATCATCGGGTATCAAAGGGCTCACACGTGCTGCCTGCTCGCGCCATCTATAGGCATACTCCCTGAAACTTTTACTAGGCTTCTTTGTGATCGTCTTCAAAGAAGCACGATCTGGAACGGACTCAATGTTGAACTCGAAGTGATCTAGGAAAGCGTTAGCCATATCATCAAAAGTAGCCCATTTTGAGACGTCCTGTAGGATGAACCATTCTGTTTTCGGTCCTTCTAGACTGTCAGCAAAGTATGCCATTAGCAATTCATCCTTGCCAGCGCCTCTCATCTTGTTACAGTAAACTTTTAGGTGGATCCTAGGATCCCCTTGCCCGGTGTACAGATCAAATTTGGGCACGACGAAACCTTCAGGTAAAGGCACATGAGGGAACAAGCACATGTCTTTGTATGAAACATTAGATTTACCACCGTGCTACTGTATGCTCTTCACAGTTTGCTCCAAGCTTTTCAATTTTTGAGCAAAATCATTATCTTCTGTTTTCCCCAACCTATCAATATCAGCATGTGATTCTGGGTGGTGTCCCTGATCATACGACTCGGTTTGGTGGAAGACATTATCCTGAGCTTGGTCAAATTGTTGATCATAGGCCCTTAACTGTGGGTCACTGTTCGATCTTTGCAAAATGTGTCCTGCAGGAACGGTGAATGCTGCGGAAGGAACCTGGGGTTAGCCATGTTGTCCTTGTTGTGTGAATTGTGCCCCAGGTTGTACTGTAGAAGGTCTGGCTGCATTGTCAGTTGCCGGAGGTGGACCAAATCCCGGAGGGTATCGAGGGTCTCCTTCCACTGTGGATTGCCCTTGCCCTAGTGGTTGAGTATTTACCATGAAACCAGCAGCACCTGGCAGAATAGGAGGTGCCTGAACTGCTGCCAAATTACGAACTAGCTGTGTCATCATTTCTTTCATAGCTGCAAAGTCCTCGGCCATCTTGGCCTGTTGCTCAGCTAAGCGAACCAGCTCAGTATTCTCAATTTCCTCAGCCATCGTTGTTTGAGTGCTTTACTGAAGAGGAGTAGGAATGTGGGCCAGCACGGCAGTTGCTCAAGCTATTAAACCAAACAGGTTAGTGCGACAAGATAGCATATAACATGAATTTGTGTGTCGGCCTAGCCAACGCCTAAAGATCGTTATGCATCATCCCGAATCAAGACAAAGCGGATCCTTACATTCTCTTTTCTTCTTTTTTTATTTTTTATTTTTGGTCCTTCCCTTTTCTCTCTTTTTCTTTCTCTTTCTCTCTCATTTTTTTTCATATCATATATTTTTTCAAATATAAGAAGTGTCCAAAAATCATATTGAAAAAAGAAAAAAAATGCGATTAAGATAATAAAGAGGCACAATTTTGGATTTTCTGATTTCCTTTTCATAAATGCTGAAACAGTACAATATTAAAATAATGAGCCCGCCGATAACGTGGGGCAATAGTAGTACTCCTACAAATTAAAACAAACAAACTAGACAACTGTGCGAAATATAAATACAAATACATAATGAAAAGCTAAATGAATGACAAAAAGGAAATGAGCTGCATCATCTCAAACTGACATATATCTGCTAAGGTGATCCAGGCTCTGACTCCTTTGGATCTGACTCAAATGGCTCGTCGAGATCTTCCTCTGGTGGCTCCTCGGGATCTACTAGTGGGTCTTCCACCAAGGTGCCACGCAATCCATCCAAATCTGCTGCAATTCTGGTGACAAAGGGAAGCACATGTGGAAGTAGGTCCTCCGCGGGTAGCCTCCTATAGTCACTGATAGCCTGTGCAACATACATAGCAGAGTCATAGACCTGCCGATAAGCTACACTGATAGTCTGTCCTACAGCCTGTATATCTTGAAGTCGGTCATGTTCTAGCTCCCTAAGCTGCTCTCCCTGCTCCAATGCCCTGTCAAGTCGAGCTCGAGCATCTATGGCATCCTGACGGTCATGATCCTCTCTTCTCTTGCTCTCCACCAAAGCGGACCTGTCGGTATCCCGTTTTGTCAATGCCTCAGAGTGCATAACACGGAGTCGTCTAGCTGTGTCTAGGTGCTGATGCGCGAAACCCTCACTCTCAACCAGAGCAGCTCGAGCGGTATTCCTTTCAGAGCGAAGACGGTAGACCAAACCCGCATATCTCTCCTCAGTCTCTACCCTATGCATATCTACCGTCATATCGATCCTGAGTGCCTCATCATACGATCCTTAACCGTTCTCGCTGGCATAGCTACCAAAGCAGGCTGTCGACCGTACCAGAAAACATACTCGGGAGTGGCCTCGCCTCTGAATCGGTCCACAATTTGTGTGCTGGAGGTCAAAGGTCTCATATTATCCCAAATGGAAAACCACTGAGTCTGTTTGGGAAGCTCACCACTAGTATGCTCAAAGGCATACTCTCTCACGACCTCTACCCTAAGGACACCCTGAATGCGCCCAAGCTGCCGGAGCACACGCGTAGGGCAATAAGGCTCGGCTCAATTATGACCTATCAATACCAGGAAAGGACGGTTCATACTACCATATATTCCCTTATTCGAAGGGTACCAGCTAACCTGCCACAGAATTTTCTCCAAAGTGAGCTCGCTCAAATACTGTGCCCACCCATCAAAACTCTCAGGTAGAACAAGATCTCGAGTGTGATAGTAATGGGTGTTTAAATTGCGTTTAGACTCATCAGGTAGTGGAGTAGGGTCAGAACACCCAAACAAATGCTAAACGAACCATACTTGCAACAAAAAGTTGCAACCCTCGAAAAATTGGGCCCCTCTCTCTTTGCATCGGGTCAAAGCACGATAAATACTACCCAAGATCATTGGCACAACAGTAGAATTTGGAACTCCCCCAAATAGAGCTTTCAAGATCCAAGAGATATGGATAGAGATCTGTCCATTCTCCATCGGGAAAACCATAAGACCAAGGAAAGCGATCATGAAGGCATTCCCCCTAAAGCGATCCCAATCATCATAACTAAACTTAGTGATGAATTCAAACCGATGTTTGAAATAACCATCTCCCCGCCCATAGAGAGCATAAAGATACTCCAAACTAACCCAACCTGAGGCCAAACTCAATAACTGTGTATCAGAGTGCAGACTCATGTACTCTAGGAACTCCTCGACCCTCACAAAGCGGGGTGCTATGCACCTCTTGGCCCTAAACACTGCATTAGTCAAACCTGAGATCTCTTCTAAACTAGGAGTCATCTCAACTTCACCAAACACAAATGTATTTTGACTCGGTTCCCAATATCGAATCAAATCATTTACTAGTTCCCGGCGTGGGGCAAACTTAGGGTTAAGAAGATGTGACATTTCTCTCATTCTCGCATTCACAACCGATTTCTACTTTTCGTTCAGCTTGTACCACCAATCCCTCAACAACGGAGGACATTTATCGACCATCTTAATAGGCGGCGGAGTATAACCCTCAGAAAACTTCCTCTTTCCTACTCTAGATGATGATGCAGCCATGATACCTATTTTTATTAAAAATGAAGAATTAGGACCGAGAAAACTTTGGACAAAATTTGTAAAACAACACTAAAATGGACAAGCAGACTCAAACAAAATATTTACATGATTGACTAGCCTAGACAAATTGAAACAAAAACTTGTCAATGTTTTATAAAATAAGACGATTCTATTTGGATTTCTTTGAACAAAATTTGACATGACAACGACACCAAAATTTGACTATTGACATTGTTTTTTCTCTCTTTTTTTTTCACAAAATTGGCCATTATAACTGCGTAAAATTGACTTTAAAATCTTTGCTGACAACGGGAAAAAAAAGGCAATGACACGCTAATATTTTGAAAATTTGAAATTGCCCCCCTTAACAAAATGTCTCCTCTCTTTCTATTTTTTTTCCATCATTTTTTCCAAACTAATCCGCTTTCCCTCGATAAACGGCCAGCATGACGGCCTCCCTAAATGCAACACAGAAGATGCCACTATTGTGTCTTTCTGGAGCGTGGACCCCATCTAGACTCTAAAAGGTCAGCCTAGACAAGTGCGATACACGCGTACCGCACCTCACTAAGTCCAATTTCATGCAAATAATTCGGCCTATATTGAGCGCAGGTTAAACTCTAGGTGACTCAATGGGTTCATGTTCTAGTCTACCAGCTATTTGGAAATGCCTCAATGGTACCGGTCGACAATGTCTAACGGCCTGACCCAATGCACCTCCTCCTAATAAGGGTTAACTTTTTGTATCATAAGACACAACAGAAATTCCAGACACTGAACCGAAACTGGCGTGCATGTGTGCAGTGTTCCAGAAGACTCAGAGGTGTACGAGAGATGACAACTGTGTATATATGCAGTTCAACAATATCAAAGCAGTAACATTCAACTTATCAAGGCAACATACAAACAAATATTCAAAAGTCGAAAGGCGTCAAATTGTTAAAGCCTGAGATTTTCAGTTTTACTCTTTTTTCCCCAGCGGAGTCGCCAAGGCTATCACACCCCTTTTTTCCGCGTGCACGCTTTTAGAAGGGCGTTTTCGGGTTTAGTAAGTGCTTGGGATTTTAGTGATTATTTGGCGCTATCCCGAGTTACGGTTTCCATTTAAGGAAGTGACGGTGTTTCAAGGTACGGATTGTTTATTTTTACTCGAAGTCGCCACTTGACAAGTTTATGGTATGCCAAGTCACCCAAAGGGGTACATTGGAACACCTATGACTCGTAAGTGGTCTGCGTCAGAGTCCCGGATAAGGATCTCGGGCGACTCTCGGGAAGGGATTAGGCACCTTCGAGTCCTGTGCCAAACATAGTTGCTTTTATTGACATATTCCGGCTATATGGAATATTTTATTATACCCGACTTTATTATTATCTTTGCTACGCCTTGATTTGGAATATATTATTTTATTTTATTTTATTTATTATATTTTATTTTTCTTTTTTCTCAGAGACTCGGCTGAATATTATCGCGCAGGCACTTCACCCGTTCAACACCTTATCGGCCTTGATTCGAGTCTTGATTTTTATTTTTTATTTTTTTGGTTAAGCTCGAATGTATGATTCCAGCTTGTATCGCATTTGCTTTCGATATATATATATATATATATATATATATATAAATGTGGCTTAATTTAATATTTACAAAAATATAATTTGCCTAAAACCGGATATGATCGCGCAGGCATTTCACCCATTCGAGATCATCTGTCTTAAGCAAACTACACTTGAATCAATTAATTATTGAGTTATAGATGTCCTCTTAGCTTACTCATTTATCCCTCATCTAAGTTTTGATTTTTGTGTATCATAACATGAAAGAATTACTAATTCTACATTTTAAACATTATTGGGGCCTTAAGTTAAATGACCGAAATTAACTGAACTAGATTCGCAAATTTTAGGCCCACTTGCTTTATTGTGGCCTTATACTTAAAGGTTGACATAAAATGGGCTAGGTCTGCAAAATATTTTGGCCCATTTTGTTTGAGCACATATTTACGCCTCAATTATCTTGAGGGACAGATTTGCACTTACGTCCTCTTTTACCTACTTCTTTCAATTTTTATCCTAAGTTTACAAGTAATGGTTCACAATTTTCAGATCTGATTAAATACACATGACTAATCTTAAAAAAATGTTACTGAACCAACTTTCTCATCTTTAAATACATTAAATAACCTTGGAGAAAATATATACATAACCTTAAAAGTTCAAACTTTCCTAATATTTATTTATTTATTTATTTTTGAAAGTGAGTAGAACACAGATCATACAAACATGAAATATGAGCTGAAGTGAAATCTTTTGGGCTTTGAAAGCCATCTCATGCATATCCAAGCATCAAACATTATTAAAAATTATTGCATACAATAATGAGAGAAATTACCTAGTGCAGGAAACACTCCTAGCAACAAACAAGGAGATCCAAAAGCTTAATACCAGCCACGAATCAGCAGACCAAAAAGCAACCCAACAGCAGCAACAAACTGACTCTTGAAACTCCTTTGAAGTAATAACCTAGACTCAAGCTATTTTTCTTGCTATTCCCTTTCCCTTTTTTTTTTTCTAGTATTTTTCCTTGCTATTTTTTTTTCCAGATCTGAAGAAATTTGTTGTAGAAGGTAGATGAGAGGAGTAAATATTTCTTCAATGTGTAGTTAATGTGAAGTAAATGAAGACATACATAAGAGAGAGGGATGAAAGTGAAAAAAGGGGGCAATAGGTAAAAACTAGGGGGAAAAAGTTGGTTGAAAAAAACCAAGATTCATTAATGCAAAGTCAAAAGAACTACCATTTTAGTGTAAGCTTTTCATCAACCCAAAAGAAAGCGGAAACCTTACCACTTTTGTACCAACTCTTGTCCTATTGTTTGACTACACTTTTTGAACTTTCAAATTTTAGATTTTGCACCTAAACTTAATTGAGCCAAACTCATCACATGGTTAATTTGAACTCTTTTGAGTCCAAAGCAAGTCATCTTGACTCTTAAAGCTAAACTAATAGCCTCAAACTTCTAATTAGACAACTCCCAGCATATTTACATAGAAACAAAACAAATCAAGCAAACTTAATTATCAATCAGAACATTGAGCTACCTTACACATAGACATCTTCCATGCTTACCAAATACTCACTCCTCCCAGATACGCTTCAATCAGACAAACAAATAAAATCAAGTGACAAGAATTCTAACTGCACATGAATGACTTAACAAATCTAAAACAACTCTCATGAACAAACAAAATCAAATTGATTCAACCTAAACAAACACCTATTCACAATTCTTACATGCTTAAAGAAAGCCTTGAGACAAAAGAAACATACTTGAATTTCAAATAAACCGGTGGAAATAACATATGCAGAATACCTTCTCATGCCAAACACACAAGCAAGCTTATCCATATCAATATTTTGACAGGTTCATACATACACAAAGACATACTTATGCAACTGTAAGCAATGATGGAACATAGATAAACATGAGTTCATTAATCCTGACCCATTAAGCTAAGAAAACAGCCACCAAGGATAAGTCAGTCACCACTGCCTCGCTTTGTTTCCATCGAACCAGCTGCATCGCCTAGCCACGCCCCTAACAGCCTCCCTACTGCCATAACTACGCTAAGGTCATAGCACAACCACAACCTCGTCGAACAAACAGACACAGCAGCCTCAGCACCACTACTACGCCATCACTGCCTCGCTAAGCCCTCATCACAGCCTCAGACGCCAGCTTAGCCATTATCACAGTCTCACATCGGCTTGAATATCAACGTCACAACCCCTGCCATCGAATCCCAAACGCAGTGTCTCCACCCTCGATACCACCTAGCAACTAAGAAAAAATCATCACAGCCCCTCAAGACCCCGCTGCGCAGTCACTAAATCTCCTAGCCTAAACTCCATCCTACGCCATCAGTCACTACGCTACGCTGTCACTTTGAAACCAAACCCAAACGCCCGAGCCGCTGCATCGACTCGGCCCCCACTGCCTCGCCAAGCTACGAAGGCCATCGAAATCAAAATCAAAACAACCACCCTTTCTCGTTCTAATTGAAACGACCTCATTTGGGGTCGTCTCAACTAGAACAAGAGAAGAGTTGGAAGCACGAGAAATACACAAGCAAGGGGTTCCAAAACTGTTTCCGTTCGGGTTCAGCCGGATATTAATTTTTCGGCGAAACAGAGTATAGGACGCGAAAGAGGATGGGAAGACGAATCCATTTGTGTAAGAGTCAGCCAGAGAAAAGTCCATGAAGTTGCCGGAGTATGACTTTCAAAACCCAATTAACAAAAAATGAGTGGGAATTTGGCAAAAATAGAGGTGGATATGTGAAGAGGAGAATTAGGCGAGTCCGGAGATGTAAAATCATAATTTTCCGGCGGCATCGGCCGGTGGTCCGACAGCGGAGAACCGACGAAGAAGCGGTGGGGCGATTTCCGGCTGTCATTTGTAATTTCGGCAAGGGTTTTACTTTTTGTAGTGGTGAGGTGTGTAATGCATACAAATAGAGATGAAATAAACCTTTATATCAAGAACAATAGGCCGGGTCGGACAATGGGCTAAAGGTTGCACGACTAAGCTAGTTGCTTGGTTTTTATTTACAAAATGGCCACTAAAGTTCCAACAAATTAAAGCATAAACAATAAACTAAAATTAAAGCTACACAAATTGTAACATTACCATAATTAAAATGTAAAATCATAATTAAACACATCACAAGTACTTTTGTTAATTTTTATTATTATTATTTTTTATTTAATGACAAATTTTAGCTAAAGTAAAATACTAAAATTCTAGGAATATTCAGCGAAAATCCTAAAATGTTAGCTCGGAAATTTTTGAGAAATTTTCAAATTTTTGTGCCAAAATTAGGTGATTACAGGGTTTATGTTCAGAAGGGTTCACTCCATTTGATGTCTCTTCTACACCATATTCATGTTGGCACGTATTTGTCACGCCGTACAATCTTCCATCTGAAATGTGCATGACTAGCCCATATATGTTTTTGAATTGCATTATCCCGAGTCCACATAACCCGAAGGCCTCGATTGATGTATTTTTGCAGCCTTTGATTGATGAGTTAAAGTTACTGTGGCATGAAGGTGTGGAAACATATGATATATCAACAAAACAGAACTTTTAACTGCATGCTTCTTTGATATGGACTATAAATGACTTTTCAGCTTATGGAATGCTGTCTGGGTGGTCCACTGCTGGTAATTTTTCTTGCCCTTATTGTATGGAAGATACAAAAGCATTTGCTTTGAAAAATGGCAGTAAGAACACATGGTTCGACTGTCACCGTTGATTCTTGCCAATAGATCATCCATTTAGGAATAACAGTAGTGCATTTATGAAGAATTAGGTTGATTTTGATGAGCCTCTGCGAAGGCTGTCCGGACAAGAAATTTGGAATAGGGTTAAGGTGTATCCTAAGGTAACTAAGCAACGACCATCTGAAGCACCTGGTTATGGTATTGACCATAATTGGACTAAACAAAGTATTTTATGGGAGTTGCCTTATTGGAAGGATAATCTTCTTCGACATAACCTGGATGCCATGCATATTGTAAAGAATTTTTTCGAGCATGTCTTTAATACTGTGATGGATGTCAGGAACAAGACAAAGGATAACGTGAAGGCCATGATGGACCTTGAGGAACTTTGTAGGCGACCTGTTACACTTATCTCAAGTCGACAACAAAATTTGGCTGCCCAAAGCCAGTTATACATTCGGATTGGATGAGAGAAGAATGGATTGTGATTGGGTAAAGAATTTGAAGATGCCTGATGGATATGCGTCAAAGTTTAAAAGGTGTGTTGATATGACAGAAGGAAAGTTGACTCACATGAAAAGCCACGATTGTCACATCTTCATGGAAAACTTGCTCCCAATTGCATTCAATGGCTTGCCTGATAAAGTTGAAACCCCTTACAGAGACGAGCCTATTTTTTAAGGAGATGTGTTCTAAGACATTGAAGGAAGAGAATCTTAAGTCGATGGAAAGTAACTTTCCTGTTGTCTCGGCTAAGTTGACAAAAATCTTTCCCCGGTGCACTGTAGAGGGATGTATCCTTTCGAGAGGTAAGGTCCCTTAAGTTATCATTAGCTCAATTTTTTATTCATCTTAAGTAAATTAATTAATGTAATGTATTATGCAGGACGTGAAAAACAGGAACTAAATTCAAGGGTCAATATGTGAGGCATATATGGCTAGAGAAACTTCCCATTTATGTCCATATTACTTCGATCAGAATGTGCCATGTTTGAGAAATAGGCCGGATCGACATGATATTGGAGACAACAATCATCTGAATTTTCCACCATTTTCTATATTCAATCAACCTGGTAGAGGAAACTTAATGATCGAAGTATGCAAGTTTACTGACCGGGGCAGAAAAGCAGCTACACACATGCGTTGTTGAATATTTCCGATGCCACACCTTTTTACAAGTATGATTTATTTTACATTAACGCCTAACATTCAAGTTTCATCATTATTCTAACTAATGAGAATCTTTTTGGCGCATCATCCAGCCACTTTATTGGAGAATATGGCGTTGGTGCTGTTTATGAAAAAATTTCAGATTATTTTAGAGAATTTGTAAGTGTTATATAAACAGATACATAAGTTTTTCTGCTAGCTATATATATACCTTATATAGGTATTAAATCCAGATAATGGCATAAACTTCCCATTGTTGCTTGATATATCTTTTGGGCCTTATTATAAATACAAAAGGATGTCTAAGTACTTTGTTAATGGGCACAAGTTTCATATTAAAGAATGGTCCTTGGAGAAAAAAACTAACAGCAACGGGGTGTGTGTGTGTGTGAAAGGTGGTACTGGTAACTAGGATGTAGACTTTGATTACTATAGTGTGATTGAGGAGATTTTAGAGTTTACAGTAGGTTGCCCTCGTAAAAGATTGGTGCTTTTTTCAGTCCAAGTGGTTTGATCAGAATCCCAATGGTAGGAGGGTAGACCCATGTTCTAAAATAGTTGAAGTTAATCACAGAAGGTCATATGGACATTATGATCCTTTCATCATTGCCCAAAATGCGAAGCAAGTGTGGTACGTTCCTTATCCACCGACAAAGAACAAAGCCAAATCCAAAGCCAAAGCCAGTTGGTGGGATGTTCTAAAAGGAAGGCCGGTGGGAAGAGTGGAAGTAGATGATGTATTAGATGTTGCATTTCAAAATGAGGTTTCTGTATCACCTAATTTTGGCACAAAAAGTCAAAAATGGCTCAAAATAGCCGAGCTAACTTCTAGGATTTACGCCATTTTTTTTTCTTTAGAATTTCAATCCTTTGTTTTAGCTAAAGTTTGTTACTAATAAAAATATGAAAATTATTTAAAAATTACATATTCTTTGTTTATAATTCCTATGTTTTAAATTGTGATATTGTTGTAATATGTATGTTTTAATTCTAGTTAGTTGGATAAGCTTTAAATAGTTTAAAACCTATAGTGGCTATTTGTGAATTCAAAAACAAAAATATATATTTGAGTTAGTTAAAGGGATTCAAAGTGGCAGGGATAGTGACAACACTCCAGCTCTGCCACACTCCACCCATATCACCTTTACATTAATTGCAAAAGCATTCCTTGTTTGTTTTATTTGACAAAAAAGTAAAAATTTTGGGGCTTTGAAGTGAAGGCATGGCTGATTTTTCAGCTATAAATTGAGGTCTTCACTCATTAAGAGAGGATCGATTACTTCAATGAAGCTCTGAACCCAAAAAAAAAAAAAATTACATCTGGAAACAACACTTTACACAAAAAAATAAGATATGAAAAATGCTCTCCAAAATACAAGAGAAAACAAGTCCAAAATATTAGAAAAATCATAAGGAAAAAAAATAGTAAGAAAGAAAAGGAAAGGGAGTTTGAGAGTGAAAAGGGGTCCGTTAGGAGGGTATATCGGGGGATGTTGCTGCTGTTTTGGAAGTTCCGTTGCTGGTTCGGTCTTAAGGTTTTTTCTTTTTTTTAGCTTGCGGATCATCATTTGCTTGAGTTCAAGGAAACGCAACTGATTAGGTCTGCTATGTTAAATTTGTACGAATAAATCTTTTTCTTTTGGATATGTTATGTATGAGATGAAGTTTTAAGACAAAAGAAACTTTGTATCGATGTTTATTTATTTATTTTCTTTTTCTATATAAATGTTGCTACTGCTGCTTTGTTAAAAAGAACGAATATGCCTTCATATATTTTGTATGTTGCTGCTAGTTTAAAAAGGGAGCAAAGGGATTTGAGTTGGTTTGGTTCTCTTTTATTGGACTGTCAAATATTATGTATGCTGCTTATGTGATGAAAAATAGAAAGATCTAAAATATTTTAAGTTTGTGCAACTTCATGATTCAAATATAATATGATTCATGTATTAAAATTGGTTAAAACTGAAACAAGAAATTAAGATAGGACAGCAATGCAAAAGTTTATTTTAGAAAACGAAAATGGTCAAAAGAAACACGTGGGCCATTAAAAAAAACAAGATTTGCAAAAGTAAGTCAGTTTTAAAGGTAGCTCTCAAATTTAGGTGACGAGTCTTTTAATGAAGATTAAGCTATCCAATAAAACATTCCGAGATTGTCTGCTATATCCAAACGAAACCATGAAGAAATGATGTTTGTGTTAATTAAAGTAGCGACATTATAATAATAAAATCATAGCATTTGCTAAAAAACACAATAACAATGTACGAGGTCGATTAGGCTCAAGTGTAGGGCGAACAGATACTTAATTATCATAAGTTGCCTAATGTTTACATGTAACTCACTTATATTGGAAGATTCAAACGGACAAAGTATTCGCGAATAATCTCTGATAGAGTCCACATCAATGAACGGGTAACGTTAAATCAAAGCAAAACAAAATGCTGATATGTTCACATGAAACTCAATTAAGTTGGAAGACTTCGTCCGAGCGAGGTGCTTGTGCGATTACATCCGACTGAGTTTTACTTGCATGAACAAGCGATCTGAACTTAAAAAATAAAGTGTAACAAATTTTCGACGTTTACACGAAACTCACTTATATCAAGATTCGAATGGACAATGCGTCCACGGTTAATCTCTGGTAGAGTTTTCGTCAATGAACGAGCGACTTTAATCCAAATCAAAACGTAACAACTAATAATTTGGCAATTAAACAAACAAACAATAATTCACAAATCTGGAGAGCGTCAATAAAGCAATTGTGCTTGCACAGGACTGGAGAGTGCCTAACACCTTCCCGAGAGTCAACCGAGATCCTTATTCGGAACTCTAACGCAGACCACTAAACGAGTCAAGGGTGTTCTAGGTACACCACTTTGGTGACTAGGCACACCTTTAACTATGTCAAGTGGCGACTCCAAAAATCTCTAAATAATTTATGTACCTCAAAACACCTAAGTCACTGCACCTTTATTTAGTAAATTTTAGGGTGTGATAACATGGCGACTCCGCTGGGGAAGTTAGAATCTCAGGCTTTAATCATTGTCGCTTTTAGGCTTGTGGATATTTGTTTGTTTGTTTTCCATGCTTTGAATGTTACTGCTTTAATATTTATCTGAATTGTATATAAACCGTCTCCTTTCACGCAACCCTCTGAGTCTCTGGTATATATATATATATGTATACCAGTATTGCTTTCAGCATCTGGGAACTTTCTTACACAAAATTGCCCATGATTTAGGAGGACGGTGTGTCGGGGTTAAGTCGGATACACTGTTGCCGGACAACCTCGATGCCCTTTCCGCCCGGTTTTGTCCACCGGGTTCTGAGCCAGTCTAGACACCGAGTCAATTTTATCACCTAGAGTTAAACCTTTAGGCCCGACTTATCTGCATTTCATTTGATAACTTAGTGAGGTGCGGTACACCGGTACTGCACTTGTCTAGGCTGACCTCCTTCATGTCAAGACGGGACCCACGTCCCAGAAAGGAATATTTATGGCATTTTCTGTATTGCATATATTCAGAAGGTCATTATGCTGACCATTATTGGTTCGGGGGCCGGGGTACACTGAAATGGATACAAAAGAAACAAAGAATTTTGGGTCAAAAAAAAAAGAGGGGGGAGGGGTCATTATTTTTACGCTGTTATAATGACGAATATTTTTTAGGGTTATTGTATCAAATCCATAAGAAAGGTTTTATTTTTTCTTCAAACTTTTGTCGTTATAATGCCGAATTTTCTTTCGGCCATTTGTGTTTAGATCAAGTCTCATAGTCTAGTCTAAAAATTAAAAAATAATTTTTGCACCGTTAAAATGGCAAATTTTTTTAGACTCATTATGTTAAAATCCATAAGAAGAGTTTTTTGAGTCATAAAATATTGCGTCGTTATAATACTGAATTTTTCTTTAGGCCATTTCTGTTTGAGTAGTCTATTTTAAAATTATTAAAAATAATTTCTTGCACCGTTATAACGACAATTTTTTTTTTTTGAAATTTTGTGTCTAAATATTTGTCAAAGGGTTCCTTAATTTTTTCCCATTTTTACGTCGTTATGATGATAAATTTTTTAAAATTGTCCAAATTTGAGTCTGGGATCTTGTCCCAAGTTGTCGAATAAACTATCATTTTAATAGCGTTGTAATGACGATTTTTCGGGATTTGTGTCAATTTTATACCTTTATTCGAGTCGTAAAATAAATTAATTAATTAAAGAATGGGGGTTTGAGTCCCGAGTCTCCCAAAAAAAATAATAATAGTCGTCATTTCAACCATTGTAACGAAGAATTTTTTTTTTAGAATCTTGTGTTTAGTTTTGTGTTCGGGTTTTGGCCCTAGTTTGTTTTTGAAAATAATTCATTGTCACTATAATGGTGAAAATTTTAGAACTCTTTCTGTATGTCTAGGTTTGTGTCCAGATTTTATCCCCAGTTGTAGAAAAATTTTTGTTGTCATTGTCACACTGTTATAATGAAAAAAAAAATTGGGAACCCTTTTTGTTTGCCTAAGTCGATGTCCGTGTTTCATCCTGAGCCTCAAAATATTTTTGGTCGTCATTGTAATGGTAAAATTTTATTAATCATTCATGTGTCTCGTGTCCGTCATTTCGTATCCTAGTTTTTCTCTAATTCTGTAAATACCCAGACGTCGTGTTTTTATTTTTGACTCTTGCCTCATGTCATTGTTTAAATTATGTCAGTTGTTTCAAGAAAAACGATTAAAAGTAAAAAGATAAAAAAAGGGAAAGAAAAGAAAAAAGAAAATCAAGCTTGTCTGTTATCTCGAGTTACATGTCGTCTACGATTTGCGTCCTAACTTTTTTCAACGCGACACATAGTCAATATTTTAAGATAGGGTCGGTACAAGCGGCATATACTGCGAACCTTTTCAGGATGACGCATAACAACCATGAGCTTGTCAATGTGTATTTTATGCTAACCCAATTTGTTTGCCAGTAGTAGTTTCGACCTCTGCGGTAACTCGGACAGACATTCTGGCATCATATCACCCATACACAACAACATCAACGTAACACGTGATCATGACGTCTGAAGGTGGGAATTCTGAGTTCGGTGCTCATGAGCGTTTGATTGAGTTGAATGAGAGGTTGACCGAAGAGGTTAAAAATCTGAGATGGTTGGTGGCCGAGCGAACTGATAGGTTGACCGGAGATGCCAAAATTATGAAACAACTGATGGCCGAGCAGAATGAGAGGTTGACTGAAGAGGTCAAAAATCTGAAGCATTTAGTGGTTGAACTGTATCTTGCCATTACTTCGGGGCAAACTGCTCCTCCCATGCCAATCAGTCTCTCAGGTCTTGCACCGACTATCGTGTATCAGGCATATGGTCTGCCTACTACAGCTGAGGACTCGCTGCATTCTCCTGACTCTCCCCACTACTACAGTGCAACAAAAGAGGAACAATCTTTCACAATGTGTCCACTGGCACCACTACCTCCACTTGCTCCACCCTTAGCCTCTGCTCCACAAGTCACTTGCCTAGCTGGGCCAGAGTGTCTTGCGAATGAAAGACAAATGGAACGAGGTTCTACAAAACAGAGCGAGAGACAGTGCAAACAACCTCCCTCAAAATCCCGAACTCCACAAAAGCATTATCAGCACCACCACTCCCCACATGATCCAAAATACTACACCCATCCACTTCACAAAGCGCCGATATATGCTCCAACATCTTCCTATCCGCAATGGTGTGCTCCTGCCCCACAACCTACATATCCCACTCACCAAGCTCCACATAATCATTTTAAAGCTCCACCAAATCTTCCTTACCGGCAAGAGGGGCCTCCTGTTTTCGGCCCAAGTGCTTATCATCAGAAACTGCGTAAGGAAGAAAAGAACAGGTTCACGCCAATCGAATAATCTTACGCCAACCTGTTTGAAAAGCTACAACAAGCTAACATGTTGAAACCCATCTTAGGAATCATGAATCCAACTGGGAAAGTGGATCGCTCGTGCCGTTGCGCTTTTCATTCTGGGGCGCCTGGACATGACACGGAGCAATGTGGGCATCTGAAAGAAGCAATCCAAGCAATTGATAGATAACGATCAGATAAAGGTTGTGGGAGACGAGACTCAAAATGTGAACCAGAATCCTTTGCCAGCTCATAATGTTCAGAATGACACACATACAGTTGGGATGGTATGCATAGAGGAAGATTTGAAAGGGAAAGCTGCCAAGCAGATTATGACGGTCGATCTCTTTTCAGATATTAAATGCCAGGAGCCGTTCATTGTTGTGTCGGCCGCAAGTCCAAATGCATCTGTTGTCAACAAGACAAAGCAAGATGTGGATGTTGAACCAAGTTTTACAATCCCAGCCGCAAAGCCAGAAAAAGTTCAGCCCGATGGGTCAGTGTTTATCGTGCAAGGAGCAACAAGTCAAAAGGCTCCAGTCATTGAGGTTAAGGCAAAGCCGTGTGAACCAGTCATCATCACAAAGGCAAAACAACTCCCTGTTACAAGTACAAAGGCAGTTCCCTAGAACTACAACAAAACAATTGTGTCTTACTAAGGGAAAGAGATTATGGAGGTCGCTGGTGATGTTAATAGTCTGACTCGTTCTGGAAGATGTTTCACTCCGGAAGAATTGGGTAAGACAAAACCTGGTCGTAAGGACCAAAGACCAATCAAAGAACCAGTGTCGGAGAAAGAAGCTGAGGAATTCCTAATGAAGATGAGAACGAGGGATTACTCTATCGTCGAGCAGTTAAGGAAGACTCCAACTCAGATATCACTCTTGTCTTTGCTGATGAACTCTGAAGCACACCGCCACGCACTACTGAAGATACTGAATGAAGCTTATATTCCTGAACAAACAACTGTGGCTAATCTGGAAGTACTTGTAGTCAGAGTATTTGAGACCAACCGCGTGACATTTACTGATGAAGAGTTATCCATATAAGGAACTGGTCATAATCGGGCACTTCATGTTTCGGTCAAATGTGAAAACTCTTATGTCTCACGTGTTTTAATAGATGGTGGTGCAGGTTTGAACATCTGCCCTCTCATCACATTGAAGAGCTTGAAGGTGAATACCAGCAGGATCAGAGCCAGCTCATCCTCTGTTCGTGCTTTTGATGGAGGAGTTCGAGAATCTTTGGGTATCGTTGATCTTGAGTTGACCATTGGCCCTGCAACATTCACCATTGAATTCCAAGTCCTGGAAGCTGATGCATCTTACAATCTATTATTGGGCCAACCGTGGATCCACATGGCATGTGTTTTTCCTTCTACAGTCCATCAGGCGGTTAAGTTCACTTGGGACAATCAAGTCATCGTGGTTTTTAGAGAGGATGACTCGCAGTTCAACAATAGTCTGGATGTACCAGCCCTCGAGGTCGTCACCACTCGCCCAACTATTATGTATCAAACTTCTGGTGCGGTGTATGTGGAAAAAGTGACAGAAGGGAAACCCATACCTGTTCCAAAAGTGTCGGATACGGCTATAATGATGGCCTCTGAAATACTGAAACATGGTTTCCAATTTGGGAAAGGTCTGGGAACGTCACTGCAGGACAGGGTAAATCCAGTAGAGCCAATTGGCGTGCAAGGCACTTGGGGGCTAGGCTTCAAACCAAAAGCAGCCGATCGCAAGCAAGCAAGAAAGAACAAGTCCGAAGTTTGGTCCCTCCTGAAGCCAATTCCGTGTCTTGCCCAGTCTTTTGTAGGCTATGTTATGAAGCCGAAGATCATTGCAACAGATGTCAATACAGTGAAAGACAGTCAGGATGCGCCATTTGATTTGGGTTGCATCTTTGAAATTGGCTTGGTTCAGCCGAGGGAAGGCTATAACAATGCTTCAATGCAGTACATTGGCCCTGACTTGCAACTGAGTGACTGTGAAGTGTTGTAGCTTTTTTTTTCTAATCTTTCTGTGCGCTTGGTTATTTTAAGGGTTATAACCTAAGTGCATTTATTTAGCTTGCTTTGATGTTCAAACCCTCATGTCTTTAATTCAATAAAAAACGAGATCCTTTTGTCGTCTCAACATTATGTCTCTTCTTTTTTCTTGGTCTTGTTTCTTTAGTATTCTATTTTTATGTTTTCTCGGCCGTAATAACATGACATGCATGCGAAATTTACATCTTTATTTGAACACGCGCTCTGATATTTTGAGCTATCTAAGTAGTAGAGAGGGATAAAAGAGGGATTGAAATAATTTGGAAATTAATCAGTATCCATCCGATAAGGGAGATCGGTGAGAAGTTCAAATCGGACACGGTCGCTTCGACCGAATTTGAAATACCAATTTGAGAAAAATCGTTGAAGCAGAAGCTGAGGACACGTGTGGATTAATCCAGGTCAATTGATTGAGTCATTACTTGTGCGAGGCATTCTCGGATCAGGATGATGAACAACTTTTATTTCTTCTATCCAAACACTATATCCTTTGTCAGTCTTAATCCAGGTCAATTGATTGAGTCATTACTTATGCGAGACATTCTCGGATTGGAATGACGAACGACTTTCATTTCTTCTACCCAAACACTATATCCTTTGTCAGTCTTTTTGTGTTTTCTTTGGCCAACCTTCTCTTGAAATCAGTTTGATATGATCAAAAAGTAAAGAAAAGAAAAAAAAACAACAACAACAAAAACAAAAATCTACCATTAGGTGGTAGAGCTACGTCTGACCTGTTTCCTCTCAAAAGGATACGTAGGCAACCATTCGAGTGCGGTCATAACAAGGAAAAGATCATTTTTTTCCCTTGTTCATATTGTCGCAAAACTTGCCTCCAAGTTTGCGGCCCAATGCTAAAAGATCAAATCCCCAATGTATGCTAAATTGGGGCAGGAGTTTGTTTTTATTTTATTTTTATAAAAAAAATAAAACTAAAACAAACTTCTATTTTGTTGTACCATCTATTAACTCGTTTCATGAGATGTTTGGCATATCAGTCTCGAAATCGGGGAGGAAACTCACAACGCCCCAGTTTATCCTAAACTGGGGCAGAAGTTTATTTTTTATTTTATTTTTTTTAAAAAAAGGGAGAAAGTCAACATCCCTTCACTTCCATGTGTTCATCTCAAGGGAAATTCTCAATATCCCTTATGTTTTCATATCAGAAATGCAAAAGATAATTCCTCGATTTTTCACTAAACTGTAGCTACAACTTGTTATTATGATTCCAAGGGTTGTAATATTTTATCAAGTCATTTCATGAGATGCTTTCATACCACTCTTCAAAACAAAGAAAAAAAACTCAAAGAAAAAGGAAAAAAAAAGAGAAGAAAAAAAGAATCCCCAATTTGCCTAAACTAGGGAAAAAGTTTTGTTTATTTTTAAAAAGCGGTGATTTCAAATCTTGTAATGCTCATTCTAGTCGTCTCATGAGATGTTTCTGAGCTCTTATGCTAAACCCTTTTCTTTATAGCCTAACCAAATCCAATGTTACAGTCCAAATAAAGACCCTTTTGACCGATCATTGAGAATGTCAAGCCGAGTAGGGTATCATGAGAGAAGTTCTGCATTGTAAAGTCACATTTTTAATTGTCATCAATCTCAATCAGGAGATGGGAGCATACAAGTTATTGAAAGGAAATCACTGAGGGAACTGAGATGAAAGCATACAAATGAAGAAAGATGGGGTCGACCAGCAAGGAAAGATGGGCGGTCGATGGGGAAGAGTGTGAAATGAAAGATTAAAAAAAATGAAAAAAAAAAGAGACAAAATGAAGTTTTATCGGTAAAAACCTGAAAGGGCGCTGCAAGACAACGGTGAGTTAAAAGAACAAAGAGATAGGCTAGTCGGTGAAAACCCGAAAGGACAATACTAGTCGAATGAGGGTCGTTAGATTTACCATCAAGCAAGATCGAAAAAATGGAAGAAAAATCAGGGATAGACTATGTGAGCGGATTAAGAGTTGATTCCAAAATACATGTCATGTTAATAAGGTCGTCATCTCTTCAGTCCTTTACCTCACCCGCAAAGGACATCATTTTTTTTTCATCTTTTGGTTGGAAGATTTTTCATTTCCATCATTTTGTCTTACTTCAGTTCGTTTCAGTTTCTCCAACATCAAAACGAGCAAAGAAAGTCTTGCAATACTTGTTACAGTTTCATAGTTGTACTAGAGCAAGTCAGGACCAACCTTGATAATTGGAGCCTAATGTTTCACATCGGCATAAAGAATGACACACCAAGGAGTGTACCATGAAAAAATATCATCAAAGGATATGCAGATTTCAAGATGCATTTTAAAATTCAAACAAAGCCTGTCCGAGCAGCAAATTCAAGTTTTCAACAGTCAAGGCCGGCCCGAGTGGTATTTTCAAGTTTTTCGACAATTTTAGCATTCAAGTCAAAGTCCGTCAAAGCGGTAATTTCATTCAAGTCAAAGTCCATTAAAGCGGAAATTTCATTTAAGTCAAAGTCCGTCAAAGCGGCAACTTAGCATTCAAGTCAAAGTCCGTCAAAGCGGCAATTTCATTCAAGTCAAAGTCCGTCAAAGCGGCAATTTCAATTTTCAAGTCAAAGTCCGTCAAAGCGGCAATTTCAATTTCTCAAGTCAAAGTCTGTCAAAGCGGTAATTTCATTCAAGTCAAAGCCCGTCAAAGCGGCAATTTTAGCATTCAAGTCAAAGTCTGTCAAAACGGAAATTTCAATTTTCAAGTCAAAGTCCGTCAAAGCGGCAATCTTATTCAATTCAAAGTCCGTCAAAGCGGCAATTTTAATTTTTCAAGTCAAGTCCGTCAAAGCGGCAATTTCAATTTTCAAGTCAAAGTCCGTGAAAACAGCAATTTCATTCAAGTCAAAGTCCGTCAAAGCAGAAATTTCAATTTTCAAGTCAAAGTCCATCAAAGCGGCGATTTTATTCAAGTCAAAGTCCGTCAAAGCGGCAATTTCATTCAAGTCAAAGCCCGTCAAAGCGGCTATTTAAGCTTTCAAGTCAAAGCCCGTCAAAGCGGCAATTTCAACTTTCCAGTCAAAGCCCGTCAAAGCGGTATTTTCAACTTTCAAGTCAAGCCTGCCCGAGCGGAAATTTCAAGTTTTCAAGACCCACTTGGGTAGTGGGAGTTGCGGACCAGTTTATCAGTTTATGAAGCATGAAGACTTAGTCTAGAAATTGTAATTTTACATTTCAATGTTGTTTTTTCATTTTTCTTTGTAAAGCAATGACCACAAGCCAGCTAGCCAGCAACTAGCAACAAGGAACTAGCAGCAACAGTCTCGGGTGTGCCTAGAAATGTCTCAAGTCAGTCTAGAAGCGTCAAGTGTCAGTACTAGAAAGTCTAGAAAGTGTTTGGTGTTAGTCTAGAGAGTCTGGCAGTGTCTTAGTGTTTGTTTGAATGTGGTAGTCCCAGCTACCGTACGTCAGGAACTACACTGACCCGATTCCTTAGTCCAGGGATATGTAGGTAGCCTTGTTCTTGGTTAGAACCGAAAAGTCAAGGTACGGTCACAATTTTGCAAGCGTGTTCTCGGCTAGAACCGAAAAAGCCAAAATTAGCTATCAATTACGTCTTTGTCTGAAAACTCTTCATGTTTTCGAACAAAGAGTGGCAGCTGTAATCACCTAATTTTGGCACAAAAAGTCAAAAGTGGTTCGAAATAGCCGAGCTAACTTTCAAGGATTTTCGCCTTTTTTTTTTTTTTTTTTAAGAATTTCAATCCTTTGTTTTAGCTAAAGTTTGTTACTAATAAAAATATGAAAATTATCAAAAAAATACATATTCTTTGTTTATAATTCCTACATTTTAAATTGTGATATTGTTATAATATGTATGTTTTAATTATAGTTAGTTGGATACGCTTTAAATAGTTTAAATTTTTAGTGGCTATTTGTGAATTCAAAAACAAAAAAATATATATATCTGCTTTATTTGAGTTAGTCAAAGGGAATCAAAGTGGCAGGGGTAGTGACAACACTCCACCTCTGCCACACTCCACCCATATCACCTTTATATTAATTGCAAAAGCATTCCTTGTTTGTTTTATTTGACAAAAAAGCAAAATTTTTGGGGCTTTGGAGTGAAGGCATGGCTGATTTTTCAGCTATAAAATGAGGTCTTCACTCATTAAGAGAGGATCGATTACTTCAATGAAGCTCTGAACCAAAAAAAAATAAATATTACATCTGGAAACAATACTTTACTCAAAAAAATGAGATCTGAAAAAATGCTCTCCAAAATACAAGAGAAAAACAAGTCCAAAATATTAGAAAAACCATAAGGAAAAAAATAGTAAGAAAGAAAAGGAAAGGGAGTTTGAGAGTGAAAAGGGGTCCGTTAGGAGGCTATATCGGGGCGGTGTTGCTGCTGTTTTGGAAGTTCTGTTGCTGGTTCGGTCTTAAGGTTTTTTCTTTTTTTTAGCTTGCGGATCATCATTTGCTTGAGTTCAAGGAAACGCAGCTGATTAGGTATGTTATGTTAAATTTGTACGAATAAATCTTTTTCTTTTGGATATGTTATGTATGAGATGAAGTTTTAAGACAAAAGAAACTTTGTATCGATGTTTATTTATTTATTTTCTTTTTCTATATAAATGTTGCTACTGCTGCTTTATTAAAAAGAACGAATATGCCTTCATATATTTTGTGTGTTGCTGCTAGTTTAAAAAGGGAGCAAAGGGATTTGAGTTGGTTTGGTTCTCTTTTATTGGGCTGTCAAATATTATGTATGCTGCTTATGTGATGAAAAAATAGAAAGATCTAAAATGTTTTAAGTTTGTGCAACTTCATGTTTCAAATATAATATGATTCATGTATTAAAATTGGTTAAAATTGAAACAAGAAATTAAGATAGGACAGCAATTCAAAAGTTTATTTTAGAAAACGAAAATGGTCAAAGGAAACGTGCGGGTCATTAAAAAAACAATATTTGCAAAAGTAAGTCAGTTTTAAAGGTAGCTCTCAAATTTAGGTGACGAGCCTTTTAATGAAGATTAAGCTATCCAATAAAACTTTCCTAGATTGTTGGCTATATCCAAACTAAACCATGAAGAAATGATGTTTGTGTTAATTAAAGTAACGCATTATAATAATAAAATCATAGCATTTGCTAACAAAACACAATAACAATGTACGAGGTCGATTAGGTTCAAGTGTAGGGCGAAAAGATACTTAATTATCATAAGTTGCCTAATGTTTACATGTAACTCACTTATATTGGAAGATTCAAACGGACAAAGTATTCGCGAATAATCTCTGATAGAGCCCACATCAATGAACGGGTAACGTTAAATCAAAGCAAAACAAAATGCTGATATGTTCACATGAAACTCAATTAAGTTGGAAGACTTCGTCCGAGCGAGGTGCTTGTGCGATTACATCCGACTGAGTTTTACTTGCATGAACAAGCGATCTGAACTTAAAAAATAAAGTATAACAAATTTTCGACGTTTACATGAAACTCACTTATATCAAGATTCGAATGGATAATGCGTCCACGGTTAATCTCTGGTAGAGTTTTCGTCAATGAACGAGCGACTTTCATCCAAATCAAAACGTAACAACTAATAATTTGGCAATTAAACAAACAAACAATAATTCACAAATCTGGAGAGCGTCAATAAAGCAATTGTGCTTGCACAGGACTCGAGAGTGCCTAACACCTTCCCGAGAGTCAACCGAAATCCTTACTCGGAACTCTGACGCAGACCACTAAACGAGTCAAGGGTGTTCTAGGTACACCACTTTGGTGACTTGGCACACCTTTAACTATGTCAAGTGGCGACTCTAAAAATATCTAAATAATTTGTGTACCTCAAAACACCTAAGTCACTGCACCTTTGTTTAGTAAATTTTAGGGCGTGACAGTTTCAACCGTTCCCTATATTGCGGATATTAAATTAGTCGATCAGTTGCAACATAGTGAAGGCATCTATGAAGAGTTTGATGAATCGGTGGTTAGACGTGGAATAAACACGACTAATTTTGGAGAAGGAACATCTAGGACAAACAAGGAGGGATGAATATATGGATGACGTTGAAACAAGCGTGGAAGAATTTGTTGATGACGATGAGACGAGCGAGAAAGAAGAAATAGTCGATGACCTTGAGACGAATGCTGATGATAAACATGTTCGTAGTTTTATGTTGTTACTTTACTACATTTATTAGCACGACTTTATAAACGTATTCCATATAAATTTATATTTTGCTTATATTGTGCTAATTTATTATGCTTATTTTACAGATATGACATCTACGGGAAAGGCTAAGGGGAAAAAAAGGTTCAAAGTGCCTCTCCTGCTTTAGGTCATGATATTACTTCTCTTGTACCTCATATGCTTCCTACATCTCCTCCGTCTTCAGATGCTTCTGGTTTTTTCACTCCACCCGCTGCCTTTCCCCCTGGCATGCCACTTCCTACATCTCCTGGTTATGTTAGTCGTCTGCATGGCATGAGCTCATCCATGCCTTCGCCATCTTACGTCTAGATAAATTCTTCCTTAAATTCTGTATTGGCTAGTTTACTGTTTAATTAGTTTAACAGATTAAATTCTTTATCAGCTAGTTTAGAAGTTTGTTACATTTAGATTAATTATTCTTCATAAATGGCTAGTTTACTAGTTAACTAATTTAACGTATTAAATTCTTTGCCGGCTAGTTTAGAAGTTTGTTACATCTGAATTTATTCTTCTTATATCATGTACTGATTAGTTTGTTACATCTAAGATTAATTCTTCTTAAATTCTATACTGGTCAGTTTACTGGCAGCGCAGGCTTAACTATAAAGCCACTATGGCAAATGGCTCGGGCCCTAACTTTTTGGGGGTCCCATTTTTTTAACTAAACATGTACTCCTATATATATTATTTAAAAAAAATCATAATATATTAAATTTGAAGAAAAACTTTTGGGAAGAAAGTACCATAACATTTTTGAAAGTATGAAAATATTTTTGGTTCAATAGTAAACTTTTGAGATCACTAGATAGATGAGAATTGTAAAAAATACTATCTTAACCTTAAACTTACTTTAACAAATAGTAATAGTTATTATGATATTGATAGTTACGACTTGTTTTTAGAAGTGCTAAGAGAAATATACGAGTAAAAACTAATCATCTAATCGAAATACTCAATCAAATAAACAGACAAGATCTTTTTCAAATTCATATATTACTTATAGAATAATGTTAATAATTTATGTAATTGTTTCCTCAGCCGAAAAAAGTTTTAAATTCTTATCTAAGATCAACAAGTGTCAAGAGAGATAGAATGAAATAGCTATATCATCAATTGAAAATGAATTGTTAGGAAAAATCAATTATTAAACAATAATCAATGAATTCACATCTAAAAAGAATAGAAAAGTATACTTTAAATAAAAATATATACTACGGTGTTTCTTTTTCTTTGAAAAAAAAAATATAGGGCCTCTATGTGAAGTTTGGCTTTAGGCCTCCAATTTTATTGAGATGGTGTTGTTTACTGATTAATTAATTTACTCACTTTGTCTCAAATTAATTTACTCACTTTGTCTCAAATTAATTAATTTACTCACTTTTACACGTCCCTTAAGAAATCATTAATGAGGGAAGATTATTGACTATTTTACCCTTATTTAATCTTCATTGGTATTTGAATAATTAAAATATTAACCAATAAGTGAGATCTTTGTTGTTTTCAAGATATTTACTACTATGGGTAAAATGAGAAAAAAATGAGAAATTTTACCATAAAATTTTAATTGGATAAATATTTTGAAACGGCTATTTTTAGAAAGAATGACAAATAATTTGAGACGGGAGTAACAGATTAAACTCTTTACCGACTAGTTTAGAAGTTTGTTACGTCTAGATTAATTATTCTTAAATTCTATATTGGCCAGCTTACTGGTTAATTAATTTAACAAATTAAACTCTTTATCGGCTAGTTTGACCATTTCAACGGACACCCCTTTTTGAGATACACTAGCTTTTTCCAACAATTTCCGGTAAGTTTAATAATTTGGAGATTTGTTGTAGGCCAGGATTATAAGTTAATCAACTTATTTGGCTTTATATAATTCAGTTATATAATTAAACCACTTGCCAAAGGCAGTACCAAACATGTTACACATAAGACGATCTAGTTGTAGTAGGAAAGTGACATGAAAATAGTAAAATAATTAAAACGAGATCGTAGTTTGAGAAGGTATCAAATTAATGTTTGATACTGTAGTTTACTGCTGGTGTACCTTAAGTACTTATCAAAATTGTCCATAACTAAATATTGTATTTATGGAACTTAATTAAACCCAATCCCACCTAGTACTAGCAAAAATATTCTTTACTACCATAACAAACACAATCATATCCTACTACTATGACAAATATTCTATATAAATCAATACTAAAGCATCACTTTAAAACCCCCTAAACACTTTTTCTCTAAACATTGTTTGAGAATTCATTAAACACATTTTTTCATTATCATGAAGAAGACTTTCTTTTACAATTTTTTTCCATCAAAAGCAGATGAAGAAGCATGCAAAAGTAACAACACTGCATGGCTAGTGACTCGTTCCCTAGTAGAAATTAGGGACATACACACTCCCCCACTTCTGGATTTGAATAATCCATGGATAATTAAGAAAACCATCACGCATTATGAGGCGGCTATGGGTAAATTGATGGTGCCTTATGCTCAAGTTTTTGAGCATATTTTTCGATATTGGACGATGGATATGGCAAATCTTGTTGTGTACGGGAACAAGGTGAATGTTACTTTATGGGATGTTACTGAACAAGATAAGCCCAAAAGGTATCATAACGAAACGGTTTATTTTGAATTGTTGGCTAATGATGATTATGCAATTGTGTGCATGGATTTGTTTAAGGATAAGAGTTTGGGTGTTGATGATGAAATTGGATTATATTGGGATCCTAGGTCTTTTACTTTTCAGTTTAAATTAATTCGCAAAGTTAATGCTTAAATGAAACTTTGTGATAAGTCAATCGTTTGTCTTCTTAGTTTTCAAAGTATAAGAAGACTTAAAGAATGTTATGCATTTTATATTTATTTATATATTTTTATTTCGGTCCAAGTTGTAAGGTGATTGGCCTGTCCTCTCAAGCAATATTATAAAGCATATAGTTTTCGGGTTTTATTTTTCCTTTAATGAACTCTCTTCTTCTTATTATCTGTTTCTTGGCAATATCATATGCTACTGATCATTGACATGATGTCTTATGACTAATATGATACTTTTGTGAGTTTACTATATTCTTATTAAAAACATATGAAAAGAAAAGGAAGAGGGTGATTGTTTGATTACATTACTGTAATCCTTATATTATGAATTCTGCTACGAAATGCAATTAACCATTTGATTAAAAAGACGTCGAATAGTCAATGTTAAGTTGAATCGGTATGTCAACCGCTTGTCTTTGGGCCTATATATGTTTTTCAGGGTTTAATGGCCAACAGTGTTCTCCACTAAAGAATGTGGTGGGATGAATAAGATCTCTTGCAAGGCCAAATGAAATGACTAAAGGATGAATACCAAGAGAATATGTCAAAAGAAAAAAGAAAACCAAAAGACATTGTTCATACTGCACTTTAAAGAATCGCGATGAGTTGTTAGAAACTGTTGAATTCGCTATATAAGGGACATTGTTCATCTAGTGAACTTGACGACAGGCATGCTACTTGCAAGATGGGAATGGATTCACTTATTTAATTATCATATGAAAAGAAAAGAAAGAGCGTGACTGTTTGATTACTGTAATCTTTTTATTATGAATTTCGCTACCAAATGCAAATAACCATTTGAGACATCGAATAGTCAATGTTAAGTTGAATCGGCATGTCCACAGCATGTCTTTGGGCCTATGTTTTTAGGATTTAATGGTCAACAATGTTCACCACTAAAGAATGTGGTCAACAGTGTTCACTGTTCACCACTAAAGAGTGTGGTAGGATGAATGAGATCCCTTTATTCTTAATTAGAGGTCTCGAATTTGAACTTTGTAGAGAGTGTCTCTCTTTGATAGGCTTTACACAATGTGAAGCCCAATAAAATGGATTAAAGGATTTCAAATACCAAGTGATTATGTCGAAAGGAAAAAGATAAGCAAAGGACATTGTTCATATTGCACTTTAAAGAATCAAGATGAGTTGTTCTCTAACTTGTTGCAAACTATTATATAGTAGAAACCATCGAATTCCATATATATAAGGGACATTGTTCATCTAATGAACTTGACGACGGACATGCTACTTCCAAGATGGGAATGAATTCGCATATTTATTTATCATCTCATTAGAAGGCAATAAATTGATTGACAAGCTACAAGCCCTATTTGTAGCTTTAGAGCAGTATAGACGCTGATAAAACCAAAATGATCCAATTTTTTAGGGTGATAATATGTACAAAGTAGTAGTTAACAAAGATTTTAACAGATACGGAAGTGCCCTTATTTTGTGGTTAATAATAGTAGATATGATAATGGATTGAGCTAGTTTAATAAAACTTGACAGGAGAGAAGACCTAAAATTTGATAATAGCTGCACCACTTGAAGGCTTTGATGCAAAAATGTACAGGCCAAGATCATTCTTATTGACTGTTCCTTTGTCAATCCTTGATTGATAGAATTGCTCCTGAAATAAGATAGACTACATTAGTTACCAATACAGCACAGCATAATGTGATATCTGTACATGTTTTTGAGATTTTCGGCCACAACAGAACAATGAATATATGAAACTAACCTTCAATTTGACTATAAACTGTGGAACAAGATTCTCTTTCACTAAAGCCACAGCACAGCCACCCCATCCAGCTCCTGTTAACCTTGCTCCAAGAGCACCGTTATCTCGACAAATCTTAACGAGCTCCTCTAACTCGGGACAACTGTTAGCAAAACAATATTTGATAAGCTTAACTTCTATGCACTGTAAAAGAATTTTATACTGTCAGTCACCTAAAAAAAGATCATTACACGTAACCATCCATACAAGGTGAGATGAATAACATAGAAATCAGACAGGTACCTGATAGAACAGGTTAAATTATATACACTGTTAATAAATGTATATAAGTTAGATCCATATTTCATATATTAAAATTAGAGACACCACGGAGAGTAGAGTTAACATTTTCATTATGTATTTTATGATCTGTGTGATGAGAATGATTAGTTCCATGAGACACCAGGGAGGGTATTATAGTTAACATCTTTATGTATTTTTATGATCTGTATGATGATAGTTCATTAGTTCCATGTTACAATAGCAACCATTATACTAAGAATCTTACCTGCACTCATAGAGAACACTGCAGCTGTAATGACTCTCATTCATAAGGTCACCAAGATTCTTCAGCATGTCTTCTTCACTGCAAATCAAGTTTCTTTTTAAAAGTTTGAACTATTACATAAACCAGGAGAACAAGGTGAAAAGGCTTTTTGCATTGATGACTCACCTTAATTTTGAAGATACGGTGTCTTTAAAAGAATGGACACGTTTCGCTTCAGAATATACATGAGCAGCTCTCTGAAAAGTGAAGCGTTATGTCATATGTGGGATTTTAGATATGGTTAAATCTACTGATTGTAATAAGCTACTCAACACACATATACAGTGTAGGGTAGTAAGGAACAAATAACTGAATAAGACATCTCATGAAAGTATAGGTGAAGCCACAGAGCTGCAGGATACAAAAAGGGAAATACTTTATGGAAATAGATCCATTAATAATGTTCACCTAATCACCTTTTTAAGTCATTTGGGGAAGTTCAAGCAAGTATTAACAAGTATAGAACTCTACAGTCATTAAGTTTTCTATCAAACCCCCCCACAAACACAAACTTATAAATAGGTAAGGAGAAATGGAAAACTGGAATCAGTTAAACCAACATATAAGCACCTGATTCAATTTGTAAATCTTGGCAGCCCTCAGCACATCCAAAGAAGTAGAAGAATTGGCAAAGATAGTTTCCAACTTTTCTTGTGTGATTTTCTCAATATCTTCAGCAGCATATGGTTCCTCATGCAAAAATTCCTGTAGCAGCAACAGAAAATGTTACAACTTACTATCATAGGAAAAAAGATGAGCAATACTGAAAGCACAAGATCCTCTTTGACTAAACTAATTAAATGGACTGGAACAAGAAGTTAAAACCTTTTTATATTCATGGAAACAATTCTTTTATATGGTAAAACACAATTATTTTCCTCAAAGATTGAATTAAAGGGACTTTCCCTCAAGTTTACAAAGTTAGAGATCCTTGAGTACTTCATCACAAGGTATTCCTTGCTACCGCTTCATGTTAAAAATTTAAAAGGTGTGAAACAAGAAGACAGTTGGATGATTTGGCCTCGCTGCCTTCCCTCGGACAATATTTACTTTCCCTTTGTTTTCGAGGTATATGTCTACTACCTAGCAGTCTATCTAGGTAGATATAATTCAAGTGGTGACAGTAATGTATACCTTCACGGCAAGGACAGGGTCAGAAGATCCAAATTTACCAGCGAATGATACACACAACCCTTCGACATCTGAGAGAGTTTTTACATTAGATATTGCTGCTTGAGGTTCCATTCCCAGCTTTATGCCCAGTACAATCTGTAAAAGATTAAAAGATCATCATCATCATCAGGGAAAGCAATAAAATTTGAAGTAATTTCTCAAGGTATTCCAGGAACTCTCAATGTTTTCTATTCATGAGGAGCAGGCCATATTGATACATGTACAATAGGTGCTAACTAAGGAAAGTAATAAAAGGAATAATCCTACATATTTGCTATTATGTACAATGATACTAAATCAGTCTACGTTCATTCTACAACACTCCCCCTCAAGCTGGAGCATATATATTGATCATGCCCAGCTTGTTACAAAGGTAATCAACTCGAGGTCCATTCAATGCCTTCGTGAGTAAATCGGCTAGTTGCTCTCCCGTCCTCACATAGCCAGTAGAGATCAAGTTTTCCTCAATCTTTTCGCGAATAAAATGACAATCGGCCTCAATATGTTTGGTTCTTTCATGATACACCGGATTTGAGGCAATATGAAGGGCAGCTTGATTATCACACCAAAGTTTTGCTGGAATATGATGCCTCAATCCAATCTCTGCTAAAAGATGATGTATCCACATAATCTCACATGTAGACTGCGTCATAGCTCTGTACTCTGATTCTGCACTCGAGCGAGATACAACATGTTGTTTCTTGCTTCTCCACGATACCAAGTTTCCACCAAAGAATACACAGTATCCTGTGGTAGACCTTCGATCAATTTTGGATCCAGCCCAATCTGCATCTGCAAAACACTCTATACGAAAATGTCCATTATTGTTATACAATATGCCAAGTCCAGGTGCTCCTTTTAAGTAACACAAGATTTGCTCTAGAGCTTCCCAACATTTAATTGTTGGTGCAGACATGAACTGGCTAACTACACTTACTGCAAAAGCAATGTCTGGACGAGTTACGGTGAGATAGTTTAATTTTCCAACTAATCTCCTATATCTCTCTGGATCATCAAAGGGATCCCCATCATCGTTCATGAGATGTACATTAGGAACCATTGGCGTACTGCGAGGCTTAGCTGCCAGCTTTCCCGTCTCTGCAAGTAGATCAAGAACATATTTTCTCTGAGACAGAAAAATTCCTTTCTTGCATCTAGAGACTTCTATTCCCAAAAAATATTTTAGCTGGCCCAAGTCTTTCATGTGGAACCTAGTCTGCATGAATGACTTAAGTGAAGAAATCCCTCCATAATCATTTCCTGTAATGATAATGTTATCGACATAAACAACAAGGAGTATAATGCCAGCTGCTGATCGCCTGTAGAAGACCGAGTGATCACATTTGCTCTTTCTTAACCCAAATTCCCGAACAACTGCACTAAACTTGCCAAACCAAGCTCGAGGATTTTGCTTCAGGCCATAGAGTGCCTTCTTCAAATGACAAACTTTCCCATACTCCCCCTGAGCAACAAAACCGGGTGGTTGCTCCATATAGACTTCTTCTCTGAGATCACCATGAAGAAATGCATTCTTGATATCCAACTGATGTAAAGGCCAATGCTGAGAAGCTGCTAAGGATATAAATAAGCGAACAGAAGTAAGTTTCGCCACCGGAGAGAAGGTGTCTGAATAATCCACACCATATGTCTGAGCATAACCTTTAGCCACAAGTCTAGCCTTAAGCTTGGCAACAGAACTAAGGGTGTCTATTGACCCGGTCCGGTCCGGTCCCGGTTCGGCTTGTCCGGTCCGGTCCGGTGTTTTGTTGTGAAAAAAAATCCGACACCGGCCCGGTTCCGGTCCGGTGCACCGGTGCAATTGCACCAATGCCGGATCAGAACCGGAACCGGCAGCCGGATATTGTACCGGTCCCGGTCCGGTTTGATCCGGTTCGGTTCGGTTCGTTAATTATTTTTTTTTTTTGTTTTAAATTAAATTTTTTATTTTTTAAAATACTAAAATCTAAATAAACAACACAAAACACATATATTATTCAACAATACACACATTACATTATGTTGGAAAATGAAAATGCATAATTAGAAAATAAAAACATGAAAATAGACTAGAAATTAGAAAAATACATAAATTTTCAAGTTCATCGACTCAACACTGACTCAACTCAATCATCAGTCATCAGTCATCACGTGGTTGCAGATATTTGCCACCAGCACGAGCTGCCCATTCGGGGTCATGATGGTTTTCCAAGTGGGTCTTAAACCTCATTGTCCCTCCAGTATTTGTTCCATCTTCCCAATTCCAAACTTTCTGACAAAGAGTACATTGAGCTTTGCCGGTATCATTATTTTTTGTGATAAATTCCCAAACTTCGGATCGTTTAGTTCTTTTTGGAGCAGCAGACGGACCTACGTTAGTAGCACCTTGAACTTGATTTGCATTATTTGCATTTGCAGCCATGTTGATAGAAAATTTAATAAAATAGCTTTTTTTTTAAGAGAAATGAATAGAAAATATTGAATTGTTATTAATTTGATGAAATATGGGAGTATTTATAGGCAAAATAGGTAGGGGAGGGTTGTAGGGGCGTTTATGGGTGTGGGGGTGGGAAAAATAGCCGTTTATGGCCGTTGCCAACGGCTATTTTTCAAAATGGAGCGGATTTGGACATAAATTTGAAGTGGGCCGGTCCGGTCCGGTCCGGCCCGGTTTTGTCGGTTTCTTTATTTTTTTTTTGTTTTTTGTTTTTTGGTTATTTGTTTTGTTTAAATTTTAGTTTTATTTAATAACTTTTATATAATACTAGTAATCTAGTATTAAAATATTTATGTAATGTAGTATTTTAGTATTATAAAAGTATAATTGAGTAGTTTTTTTATAAAACTTAGTAATCTAGTATAACTTAATAAATTGTTATTTTTCAAACTTAATACTAAGTTAGTAGTATAATAGTATTTAGTATTTTAGTATTTTAGTTTTTAGTATTTAGTATTTAGTTTTTAGTTTTTAGTATTTTAGTAAAAGAGTCATCTTGTTCATATTCAGTTTCATTGTCCAAACTTCCATCGCCTGATAAAATTTCTGATGATGCTTCTGAATCGGCTACTTTATCTTCTGCAAATCCAAAATTTCTTCGCTCCGATCTAATCCAATCTCTGAATAATACGGCCGTCTCCATTGCTTCTTCCTTCAATGAATGTCTATGATCTCCAATTTGTAATCTTCCTTGGCTAAACGCGCTTTCTGAAGCAACAGATGATGCTTGAATAGTTAGAATATCCCGCGCCATTTTTGCTAAAACTGGAAACTGTGCTTGTTGATCCTTCCAAAATGGCAGTAGTTGATCGCTTCCAAAATACTCAATTTCCTTGCAACCATGAAGTAAATAAACATCCAGCTCGTTGAACCCTCCGCTGCTACTCGACTGCCTGCTAGAAAGCCTTTGATTAAGGCTGGAAAAACTTCCCAATCCGGTTGCAGGTCTTTTGGGAGCCTGCGTTGAACTTGATCCAGCTCCACTTGGAACACTTGGAACAACATTATCAGCTGCACTCCTATACCTTTCATAAATCCGTTGGCAATCTACAATTACCTGCGCACAAACTGTTTCTACACTTGGTGTTTCTTCATCAGTAATTCTCAAATTCCGATAAATTTCTCTAATGAGCATTTCCGTATTAAAACGTTTAAAACATGGATGTAATACAGATGCAATGTAATAAAGTGGTGGAATCGGAAAAAAATATTTTTTAAATTTTTCAAGCATTGCTTCTACCGCAACTTCATAACCAGGCACTACTCTATAATCGTTAAGTAATTCTGCTATTCCAGCTATAAAATACAACATGGTAGTGATTGTAGGATAATATTGACCGGAAAATTCTTTAGTAGCATAAAAAAACTTTGCTAAAAATTGAAGAAGACGCTCAACATCTTGCCAATCTGTTTCTTCTAGGTGATACACATCAGCTACTTTGCGATTAAAATAATTAGTAATAGGCACTCGTAAAATGTAAGCAACATTCAAAGAGTCATATACAGTGTTCCACCTAGTTGAAACTTCCTTTGGAACTTTTCTAGGAGCTATACCTTCTTTCAGACAATCTACTTGAAAGTCCCTCCATCTATCCGGTTTTTTAGATTTAAAAATATAACTAATTGCGAGTTTAACCTTCATAATAGTAGGATCAAATAACTTAAGTCCATCTTTTACAACTAAATTATATATATGACATGCACATCTAACATGAAACAATTCTTCAAAAAGGGGATGCAATGCGGGTATTAACTTACTAATAGCATAATCATTGTTACTTGCATTATCAAGAGTTATACTTAAAACTTTATCACTAAGATAATACGCCTTACAAATATCCGAAACTTCTCCCTTAATAAAATTTCCCGTGTGTGGTTCATCGACAGCAGAATATGCTAAAATTCTTTTTTGCATTACCCAGTTAAGATCTATCCAATGACAAGTAACTGTTAAATACTCATACCCATTTACACCACGACCCAAATCAGAAGTAAGACAAACTCTACAATCAAAGTGATAAAATATATATCGTAAATATTGTCTATATTCATTTTTAAATTTTATAATATCAGTTCTAACCGTAGTTTTTGGAAAACCTTGAAAAGATGGATTATATACGGTTTGAATATAACGAATAAAACCTTGACAAGAAGCAAATGTAAAAGGTAAGCACTCTACCGCAATCATTTTTGCCATTTGTTCCCTATCTTTCTTTTTATCATAATGCAAAAGCCCCCCCGTCACTGGGTTAATTTCCTGTTGGATTCCACTACCTTGCGATGGAGCCATTCTATTCCCTGAACGAGGGCCACCCGCCCTTGCTTCCCATTTTTCCTTATGATGGTTTTCTAAGTGTGTTCTCAACTTTCCCGTCCCACTATTATGGCTGCCGGTTTTAAATTCCCAAACTTTTTTACAAATATTACATTTAGCTTTCTGAGCCGGAATATCTTTAGTCATAAATTGCCACACATCCGATCTTTCGGGTCGTGCATATCGTTCTCTACTAGGAGGCATAGGTGGTAATTCAGTTTCTTCATGTTGTTCGCCTTGAAATTGACTAGTGGGTGTTTCATCTAAATTAGCCCTTCGGTAAACTCTTCATATTGTGTCTCTAACATATCATTATCTAGTGGTGCACCAACATTTATATCATGCAAAAATTGCGAGTCATCTTCCTGAGTAAAATCATCTAGAAGAGAAGGAGCGCTAGAAGTACCAACTGGTCTTTTACCTAAAGCACGACTACGTCTATCATCCCCCCCCCCCCCCCCCCCCGGTTAGAAGCACTTGATCTACGACCGCTACCCGTACGCCCAGTAATTGATCTCCAAATTCCAGACATTTTTTATAATTACTAAAATATGCTTCAAACAAATTACTAAAATATGCTACAAACAATAATATTGCACAAAAATAAAATAGATAATAAAAAGTAAGAACGAGTTTACTTGATATCGTGAACTTAGAATGTAGAACTTAGGAAGTGAAAATTGAAACTTGACCGGAACCGCACCGAACAATATTTCCACTTTACTCCAAATATTTTTTTAGTATGCAATTTAGCAAATAACCTTTTGTAGAAATAAGAGAGATTGATAGAGATTTAGAGAGAATATTAGAGAAATTGTGAATAAATTGATGAAAAATGATGGTATTTATAGAAAAAATAGATAGGGGGGGTATGGGGGCGCCCTAGGGGGGTGGGGGGGCCAAAATAGCCGTTTTTGGCCGTTGGGGCAACGGCCAAAAGTGAAATAGCCGTTGCCCAACGGCTAGTTTTCGCTAAGCCCATCAGTCATCCGGTCCGGTCCGGTTCCGGTCCGGTCCGGTCCGGTTCCGGTCCATTTTGGTCCGGTTCGTCCGGTCCATTTTGGACGTGCCGGATCGAAATCGGGTCGATTTTTTTTTTTATATTTGGCCCGTTTTGAGCCGGTCCGGACCGGTCCGAACCGGTTTCCGGTCCGGTTCGGCCCGGCCCAAACCGGGCTATTAGACAGCCTTAAACAGAACCGTCAGGATTAACTTTGACTGTAAACACCCATTTTCATCCCACTGCTTTCTTTCCCTTGGGCAACTTTACCAAATCCCAAGTATGATTTTCCTTCAAGGCATGTAGCTCCTCAAGCATTGCATCACGCCAACCAGGATGGCTCAAAGCCTCTTTTACTATTTTAGGTACAGAGATGGAGTCTAAAGAAGTAATCAAACATCTAGACGCAGGGGATAAGAGGCCATAGGACACAAAATTAGCAATCCCATATGTGGATTTACAAGTACGTGTACCTTTACGAAGAGCAATAGGAAGGTCAAGATCTTCTGAGGGAGCAGGTGGAAGAGGATCTGATACAGACGGAACTGGTGCAAGACATTTATCATCAATCTTTTGCCTCCTCGAGTATACTTGAGTGATTGGCGGTCTAGTTGGCAGAGATGGAGCAGGTGCAGAAGAAACACCAACAGATTGGTGCTCAATAGAGATAGTGGGAGATGTAGGAACCACATCATCAGGTGCTGACGGTACATCAACATGGTGCTCAGTAGAGAGAGTGGGAGTTGTAGGAACAACATCATCAAATTGATCTGTCAAAGCTCTAGTGACCTGATAGACTAACCAATCATCTTCCTCCCCCTGACTTATAGAAATAGGAGGTGCATAGAAAAATGGTGTAGTCTCAAAAAATTTCACATCAGTCGACACCAGATATTTGCCAAGTTCAGTAGAGTAACACCGATAACCTTTTTGAGTGCGAGAATAACCCAGAAATACACACTTCAGTGCCTTGGGGTCCAACTTGGTAAGAGACGGTCGAACATCACGAACATAACATGTGCTTCCAAATATCCTGGGCTCTATAGGAAATAGTGACTTATCTGGAAATAGAACATTATATGGTATACCACCATTAAGCACGACAGAAGGCATCCGGTTGATCAGAAAGCAAGCTGTAGAGATAGCATCAGCCCAAAACTGTTTAGGAACCTTCATCTGAAATAAAAGTGCTCGAGCTGTCTCAAGTAGATGTCTGTTCTTTCTCTCAGCAACTCCATTTTGTGAGGGTGTATCAACACAAGATGACTGGTGGATCATCCCATGTTGTCTCATATAAGATTGAAATGAGGCTGACATATACTCTTTAGCGTTATCACTCCTTAATATACGTACAGAAGTATTGAATTGTGTTTTGACTTCAGCACAAAAGGCACAAAAATGAGTAAACACCTCAGAACGACTCTTCATGAAGTAAATCCAAGTCATACGAGAGAAATCATCAACGAAAGTGACAAAATACTTGTGTCCAGTTTTGGAAACAACGGGACAGGGTCCCCAAACATCAGAGTGAACTAACTCAAAAGGTGACCCGACTCTCTTATCGACCTTTGGACCCAATGAGGTACGATGATGTTTTGCAAATTGGCATGACTCACAGTTAAGTGAAGAAATATTATGAAACTGAGGACAAAGCTTTTTCAACAGTGGGAGAGAGGGATGCCCTAACCGACAATGAGCCTCAAATGGAGATATGACACCAGAACATGCAACAGACTGAGGCACCCAATTATCAAAGATGTAGAGACCATCAGATAAATATCCTTTACCAATAGTTTTCTTCGTCACACGATCTTGAATCAGACAATGATCAGAAAAAAAAAGATACAAAACAATTAAGGTCTCGAGCAAGTCTACTCACAGATATTAAATTAAATGCGAGGTTAGGTAGACTCAACACAGACGACAAGGTAATAGAGGATGTTTATTCAACCGTCCCGGATCCCACAATATTATAGGTTGACCCATCAGCAACAGTAACATGAGATGGTGCTTTATGTGATCGAAAACTGGAAAAGATATTAGGATTACCTGTCATATGATCTGTAGCACCAGAATCAATTACCCATTTACTAGACGAGGAAATCAGACATGTTTTACGCGACCCAACAAAGGTGGTAACTGAACTAGTATCATCCACTGAATTTTGATACTGAGAAAATTTTGATATTGGACTAGGTGCAGTAGGATTAGCTTTGTGAATTCTCTGATTACGATTCTGCAATTTCTTGCAATCCCATTTCATGTGGCCCGGCTCGTGACAATAGTGACATAAAATCTCATCAAAGACTGTGTTATAAGTATTCAAAGTTCCTCCATTATTATAAGCCATCTTAAACCAAATGAAATCTCACAGTACCCAACAATATTTAGACCAGAAGTGTTTATGAAGAGAGAATACCAGAAACAAGAAAACCACAAATTGATTGTAACAAGGAACCAAAGCACAAACTTCTAAGCAAGTTTTGGAACAGAGAACTCGATATCAAAATGGTGGCAGCAAGCTTCAAACAGAGAATCGAAAAAATGGAATACCCAAAATAGAACTCAAACCTGACCAAACAAAGTGATAAACAAATCTGGTCCGAGGATGTTCTTCTCCAAAAATATGTGGTTCAATGATCAAAAAACCACCAGAGCAGCAACAAATCTAAAACTCGAACTCAAGGAACAAGGAACTAATCTGAGTCAAGGAAAGGAGAACGGGGATCCAAATCAAATCTTCAATCAGTGTTCAAAGATCAGAGTTCCACCACAAGTGAGTCGGAAACTTCAATCCGACGTCGGAGCTGAAAAGAATGATCGGAAAAGGCACCACACGTGCCTAGACGCGCATGCCGGAAAATCCTGCCGGAAAAAAGTCACCGGCGCGTGAGATTCACACACGCGGAATCTGCCCACCAAAATTTGTGTTTCTATAGATCGAAGTGCGGCGACCCTTCCTAGTTAGGCTGTGAGAATTACTCTGTAACTTGACAGAGACTCCGGCGAGTCGGCGAGCTAATTCCGGCGAAGTTAAGCCGGCTCTGATACCATGTAATTTCTCAAGGTATTCCAGGAACTCTCAATGTTTTCTATTCATGAGGAGTAGGCCATATTAATACATGTACAATAGGTGCTAACTAAGGAAAGTAATAAAAGAAATAATCCTACAGATTTGCTATTATGTACAATGATACTAAATCAGTCTAGGTTCATTCTACAACAAAGATATTGTGCTTTTTGTCCAGTCTAAGAATTCATCCAGTCTATAGAAAAGGTTATCCTGGCCAAATGCTTGCATACGGTTTTCAGAACAAGTGTAAATAAGGAGTAGTACTTACGATGAAAACGACAGTGGCATCAAGTCGTAAAGTGGAAACTTAAGAATTAAAGACTATGAAGCAGAGAACTACAAAGGCGAAATTGACCTTAAGTATTAACAAATGCAGCAGAAAGTAGCACTTTTCCAGCTTTGCAATTTTCGCATTGAAGAAAAGAAAGCGAAGATCAAGCAGACACTGCAAAATTTCGACTTCTCATTTCATATTCCATCTAATTCTTTTAAGAACTAGAAGATGAAGCAGATGTGTTATTGCTAAAGCACAAGGGGAGAAACAACTCTACAAGCTTAGATTGTTTTATTGGTATGAGACTAGTAAAAGCTCGACGCTATATACCTATTAAACTCTGAATGGTGCCCAAGGAGTATTCAGTCTTCTCAAGGATATTGAGTTTGCAGAAAAGAAATGAATCCAAAAGCTATTGGCATAGCTCAAGGACTAATTCCTAAATGTAAACTATTCGACTCGAGCTTCAAATTGTTGAAAATAGATGATTTTGAAAGCTAACTTTACACTGTCATAAAACCAGTTGCAAACAGATAAGGAAGAACTATATGATGTGGATACACATGATCATTTTTGCTTGAGGAGCTGCAATTTATTACAGGAAAGATGACAAGAACTTACAGCAGCTAGACGACATTCAACAACCCGATTATTGTAGTTAACAGCAGCAGTAACTGCTTTTTGTGATTCGGCTAATGAATGGGCTATTACAAAAGATCCACCAGCAGGGAGTTGTACATCCGTTGCACAAATAGGATTGAAATCAATCAGCTCAGCAAATCCAGATTGTGCCATAACTGAGATGGCCTGCACAAAAATATTATATTGATGTCCTAGCAGAATTGAAAATTATACCTTTCTGGAGAGACCTTTCAGAAAATTAACTGGTGTTTGAACACAGAGATACACATGTGACTAAATGACAGAATGTAGAGTCCAAAGGCAATACCTGATCCATCCCACCAGACTGTGTGCCGATATGCCTTTCACACTCACAAGTAAGTTGTGCAATTTCTTTCTGCAGGACGAAAAAAAAAATGCCACTTTTCAGCTGAAAGGGATAAAAAACAGAAACAAAGTTTAACAACGTGCTGACTTAAAGAAGGATGATCTCCTTGAAAAAAAAATATGTTAAGAGGAAAAGGAAAAATGTCTAATCAAATGCTCGGGTTGGATGCAGTATTTCGATTCAGCAACTGTATGATACTATGATGTAGCGGTAAATAGATAGTGGAGCAGAAAATAGACTTATAATCATTTTGTAGCAGCAACTGAAAGTGGTTATACATTACCTTGGGGAGTTTAACACCAAATGCAGCCATTATAGCAATAGTGGAAGAACAAACAAGTGCTGCAGAACTTGAAAGACCAGATCCTACATGAAAAGTATGTTAAATCCGCAACACCATCAATCCTTCTTGATTTGAAATATGTCAAATAGCTTACTGGTGAACTTTTACTACTTCAAAAATGATTCAAGATAGAAGGGTGTATACCTGTGGGAACTATACCATCAACAACAATATCGAGTCCTACTGGTTCACCAACATCTATTCCTTTCAATTTAGCATACTCATAGAAACCCTTGTACCTGTACAACATGGGTTATTATCTTTAATAATCAGAAAAAAAAAAAAGGAAGTTTCTTGTTTTCGATATTTAAAACTTGAGACAACTCTTATCTCTTAAATAAATAGTTTAAGTAATGTATGTGAAAAACAACAAAACTTAGTGTTCATCACAATATACTCCCAGTATATGACTAAGAAAGGACATATTACAGAACACAGTCTTACCCACAAATGACATAATGACCCCATTTGTGGTTTTTCACATCAATGTCCTGCAAGAATTGAAATTTAAAAAAAAAATTATGAATGTTAACAAAATCCTCAAGTTCCATCATACTCCATATCTTTTTTCCTTCTCTTTGTTCTTCCGCCATTCATAATGAATCAAGAAACTACTCTCTCCCCTTTACCAACAAATTTTAATGATTTCTTCACATTAAAAAATATATTACAAAGAGAAATGTCAGACAGAATGCAACTATGTATACACATATGAGAATGAAAAGAATATATATATCTACCATCAATCAAAATGATTTGAACGTAATGACTATAGATTCTGGATTCGCCTCGGAATAAACTTATGAGCAAAAAATAACAATCCACCAAAAGTTACATGCAAGAAAACTGCATCTACTGTGCTTGATGCTTCTATTACCAGCAGTAATAACAACATGATTGTTTAATATTGTAATACCTGCAGTGGATCAGCAGGGTAAGTGCACAAGGAGTACTTGTCACTATTTACATTAGCAATTCGAAGAACCTTCTCAGACTCATTACTATCACGCTTCCTTATTGCAACAATTGTATCTTGCCGAATCGCCATTGGCAACACAGAGTACCCCTCATAGTCAATGTGTTCTCCAATCAAATTCACTCTCCCTACATAATTAACCATAAAACACCTCAAAATTTTAATGTAAGCATTAGCAAAAACGTAGTCCATCCATTCCATTTTATGTGAACGTGTTTGAACGATCATAGCATTTAATATGTTAATATGACACTTACAAAAGAGTGTTACATAAAGAAAATCAAGTACATGTACGTACAACAGTTTAAGTGTTACATACTGCATCATAGTGCAACTCTATTTTCTAGGTAACCATAGGGTCAAATCACATGCATGAGAGTAATATAATTTTTTTATACTGTTAATGCGCAGAATATTTACCATAGGTCAAATAATCTAATGTATGTATTTATGGACTTTAATACAGTACTATGTTAATTTACACACCTAAAGAGTGTCACATAAAAAAGAGTGTCGCGTTATAGTGTACGAGTTTACATTATACATACAAAATCATAGTGCAACTCTACTTTCTTAGTAACAATATGTCAAACCAGATATTTTTTATAAATTATTTTATATTGTCAGTGCACATAACATAAACGTATCACAAATTGACCTGGGGATCGAGTATAAAAATGTGGAGAGTGACCAAAGAAGTCGATGAACTTGGACTTCAAATTCTTGAACCGAAGTTCAGATTCTTGGAGTTGTGATCCACTACCATAAACAGGCTCTAATATAGAGTATATTGGAACTGGCAACTCCTCATGTCTAACAGCTTCTTCTCCCATTGTGATTGTAACAAGTGAATTAACTGTGTTGAATAAAGAGTACTAGGAATATGTAAAAGGTGCAAAATATGGAACTTTGATGATATTTATATTATTATGGGAAGGTATCTGAGTAAGAGGAAAAGTAGTTTATTGGATTGAGATAAAAGTAACTGAATCCGGAATATAAAAGATTATTATGGATATTTTGTACTATAAGACTCCATATTAACTAGGACTCATCTTTTTACCACGTCAATTTTATCAACATTATTATGTTCTTTTTATCGGTAAAGAATTTACTTGTTGAGATATAAAGGGTAGATAGGGTTAATTATAGGATGATTATCCACTAAGAATCTACTGCAACAAAGTCATAAATTATTTTATACAACACTCCATATTCTCTAGGACTCATCTTTTTATCAGCTCGCCAAGGTTTTCCACATTTTTACCCTTTTTTCATTATAACAAAGTTTAGTATTTGAGGTGTGTTTGTGTTAGTGAACATAAATTGCATCGTATGCAACTCATGCATATTGTAAGTCATTTAAGTGAATGCGACTTGTGAGTTGTGAGTCATCTTAACTGAATGTGATTTGTATTAACTGAATGTAATTTGTATTGCAACAATTAATTATATTCATCTAGTCTTTTCGTCACTTGTCATTTTTAAGTCGCATCCTATAAATGCGTTTTTTGATGTCATATAGAATTACATGCCACTGGAATTGTTGAGGTTAAAGTGCTTACATTCTTGCTTTGTGTCTTACTAGTCGCGAGATTAATCGCCCTGCCTTTTTGACAAGAGCAGGTACTTTTCTTTTGGCTAGATTTTTCATCAGCAAGCATATTAACTGGATGATGACAGAGCAGCGTGGATAATAATTATATTTCTTTTTCTAAATATATAGATGCAGATTTTACGAAAAAGAACACCTACATTAAGATAATTAGAAATTCATCCAAAAAAAAAGGGAATAAACAAAAATCAAAATTCTTCAAAACTATACAGTTCAGAGATTCTACAACTTGAAAGAGAATAACAACATTGGTAAAAAGAACTAGCTATGGTGAACTACAATTTAGTAAAAACTAATAAAAGTTTCTAAATAACTACGCAAGAAAATAAAATACCAACTATAAAGAGACACAAAAAAGTGTTCTCTTTAATTTCCTACGTACTCTTCTTTAAGATCTCTTCTGATTTGTGATGGCACCATATCATGAAGAAGCCCATTGTCCCTAGCCAAAGATGATGAATAATGGGATGGCGAAAACCTTCCCTCTTGTAGTGAATTAATTGTAAATAAGGAAGAATTATAACCAGCACATAAGTTTAAAGGTAAAGTTGTACTAGGATAATGGTGTTGTGGAATAGACAAAGCTGCATTACTATAAGTTCCTCCGCCACTATTATCACCACCAATGGCACCACCGTAGGTGGTGAGTTCCGGTGGAAAGCCGATGCTTCGACTAGGCCTCGTGGGACATGTATGTGTGTGAGTACCTTCATAAGTTGTAACCACTATTGAAGTATCTTTAAGTGACCTTTCAACTCTTTTCTTCACACCACATGATACTGTTGTGCAACGATAGTAGCTCCTGCAGAAGAAATTATATTCATTGCATGCCACACTTAAATTTCAATAAAAATGGACTACTTGAAGAGAGGAAGAAAAAAATCAAAAGCAAGAAAGAAAAATATCCATTAACATTTGAATATACTACTCCATATGTCTGATTTTATATGAAGGTGCTTAATCGTGCTATAAATTTAGACATATATAGTATAGATACTAATTTTAAATTACGACTAATGAAAATTTGAGAAAATTATTCAAAGTTAAAGGAAAAAAAAGTATGTCACATAAAATTGAACTAGGGAATAACATATCTTTTTGTAAATGTAAAAGTCGTCTTTCTAAGAGAGGAGCAAAATGCTGTAAAACTTTTGGTCACGTCTGTTAAGAGTATTGCATGTAGGTGTGAGTATACCTTGGAAAGGGGCTATTCTTTACTGCTTTTTGGCCGTACTTCCTCCATCTAAAACCATCATCCAAATGGTCAATATCACTCTTTGTCACGAACGCAAATCTTGGCTCTCTTTGTGTCTTTTGATTCTTCGTTTTAGGTCTTAACCTAAGCCAACAAAAATCCATCATTCTTTGTTCATAGGGAAAAAGGGTATGTAACAAGAAATTGTTAAATCTCACTCACACACACAAAAGGAAAAAAAAAATCATTTACTTTCACATACTCTTTTCAACTTCAACTACAAATAGTCAAATATTGATTATATCAGCTCCAATCATTTATGGTCCAAAAGGGATTAAATCAATGATCTTCCTTCCAAGGATTTGTTAGTCAAAATATGCTAATTTGTTCACTTCTAAGCATAACCATTTGGACAATATTTCCTTAGAGTATAAATATTTTTCAAAGAAGTTTCTTTTTACTTGGAAAGAACAATAAAATGTAACATGTGGACTATTAATTCATTAATTTGAAATACTCTTCAAACCATATTTTTAGCTTCAAATTTACTATCTGAAGTTGAATTTGAAATAATAGACAAAATGGTTACAAACATTGATCCACAAATATAACATTGATTGTATGGATTGTACTGAACTAATTAACTAGCAGTTCAATGTACAAAGCATACCGTATTCACGCAGGTAGAATATGTGCCTAGTAAAAGAATGTAGTCCATAAAAATGCAGAATTTAAGCTTACTGTTTCTTATACTTGTCGTGATCTTGATCTTGATCTTTCTCTTCATCCTGCTGATGATTTAACGCTCTAATGTTCTGATCATCATCAGCAACTTCAGTTGATGATGAAGAGATACACGACAAGTTGGGAGTAGCTGGAGTATTCACCACCTTACATGATTCTTGAACTGTTGAATTAGTTGTGAATGACATAGCCTCTGGTTGACATGGCATAAATAGCAAATCAGAAATGTAACTAGTTGTAGTGTAATCTTGGTTATAAACACCAAACATGGTTTCTAACATGTCTAAAGAATCTTTCTCAGTTTCATATGGTATATCAAAGATGTTTGGCAAAGAAAATATGGAATTGTCAAGTGAAGTTTCTGCTTTTAACTTATTTTCTTTCTCCATTTGACTTGATCAAAAGTGCAAGTTCTTGTTCATATGTAGTACTAAGGACGGTGTAGGATTTTGGAAGTGTGAAGAGGACTCTTTCTGTTTATAGTTATAGTTAGGAACTTAGGATGGTATGTGGGAAACAGGTTGGTCCGAGGTAGCTAAGGGAAATAGTTTCTTTCATTGGAATTCGAGGTCGACTGGAAAATGCCGGTTCATGACTATGCTTAAATTGTGCCAAGGCTGATATTATTCAATTAAGGTTAACTAAAATATACCGAACGTAAATTGTATTTTTACAATTGATTAATCTAAAGTTTATTATAAATAAATTTTAATATAGTACGTGGTAATCATATGACGGGTGGATAGCGCTTTTCATTAACTATTATTTAATGTTTGAATATAGTAAGGCGCCTAAATTAAATTAAAACACTTAATTATACAAGATTTGTGTGGTTACAAAAAGTTTTCATTAGTAATAAGATGAGAATAAAAGTTAAATTATAGGTGTATTAAATTATAAATAGGGAGTGCCAATGTTTTCTTACACGAATCGTATTAATTGAAATGGAGTGTTCTATCTATTTCAATTTATATAAAGTTATTTTATTGGATATGAAAGCTATAAAAGTTGTTCATTAAAGCATAATGAGAAATGTATCTTTTTTAAAAAAAAAATATTAACTCTTCAGAACGGACTAAAAATAAAAATTTACATAAAATGAAGCGAAAGGAGCGCTAATTAATTAGAATTAGAGCAGCTTAGCAGGCAATTTTTTGAAGAGTAAAGGAGAAGTGTTGGCAATATTACAGTCAAATAGTAGGCTCTTTCATACGCGTTATTGTTGACCGGTTACCGGAGGTGTGTGAACAGATGCAATAGGGACTCATGTACATGTGGCTTTGTGTCTCGGAATCTGTCTTTTAATTTCTTTTACAATCCTTCTGCTTTTTCCACTTTTAAATTGAAAATACTTTCTTGGGCCACAAGAATGTCCTTGTCACCTTTCCTTTTCCCTCTCTTTTTTAGTTGGATGGACAGTTTATTAAAAGAATAATAATTCAAAAACTAGTAGTAGCATAAACTACAGTGGAATGAATGAATTATGTCAACCATTAATTAAAGATCGAATGTTCAAGCTCGAAAAATAGAAATATTCTTAATAAAGACGGCTTAATTTTCATTTAAATGAATCGTACGTGACGCAAATCTGAATTCATCGGATCAATTTTTTTGAATAACCTATTGTTAAAAAAAACACTGCCTTTTGCTTGCAACTTTACAATAATGTCACCATATTTATGGGTTATAAAAGCATGGCAAGTCGTATAATTTGAAAAAAAAAAATCACTCAACAAAATATCATCATGTAGTGCAGCTAAATAGACAAGTTAATTTCATTCACATACATTATTCGTCTTCGTGACGTTCTTCTTTGTGTTGGCCTAAATCGTATTAGGATAATAAATCAAATTTTTAATTAGGTTAACAATAATTGTATCAAAGAAAATGATTGACGGAAAAGAAATGGAATTGACAGAAAAGAAATGTAGAAAATGTAATTTATGTTTCTATATTGGATTCTGAATACATTATCAGGATTACAAAATAACTATTTATAGTTTACATGGATATCAAAGTAATAAATATAATTAATGGCCAGTACTCTCACGTTTGATCATGGCCAATCCATGATCTTCCTTTTAAATGGCCCTGTAACGGGCATCAGTTACAAAAGTTATTTTACTAAAGGCCACGCTTCCCCGAGGGTTAGATCAATTTGTCTCGGGAAGTTGCGTCTTCAACCGCCCGAAGCTTATCATTCGTCAAGGCTTGCTGTGGAACCTTGACCTCGGTTCCTGACCTCGAGAAATCAGTTCTGAGAGCCTCCGCTGAATCACGCCTCGAGATCAGGGCTCGGGGCTCGCATATTTTTTCACCTAATACAGATAGTCCCTCCATTCCTCGTGTAGTTGACATAACTTCCGAGGAGCGGAATGAATTTAGGCGGGAAGTTGACGTGTCCGTACATGCGCCATGAAATTTAAACAGGCGGTTGTCACTTCGCATTCCTTCCCCATGTAAATGCAATGATGGCCTTCTCCCCTATATATAACTAAACTTGCCCCTCTTCTTTTTCACTTCTAATTTTCCGAGCAACAGTAAAAAGAAAATTTACAACAAATTTTTTGCTCTGAATTTTTCATCTCCATCCTTCTCACAAAAAAATGTCTCACCCTGTTCCAAATTCTCCTAGTTCTTCTAAAGAACTAATCCTTGCCAGCGACACCATGATCGTTGGTAATGAAGTGGTGAACGTTCCAGAACCACTCAATATCGTTCCACTACTTGATGGTGATGTTGAGGTGACATCGCAGGCGAGTGACTTAATCTAAAGGCGACGTAAGGCCACCACCAATCGCGACCCCGCTAATGCAACAATTTTTTAGAAAGAAGAAGACACCGTCGTGGCTGAGGACACCACCACGGCTGGAGAAGCTGCCACGAGTGGTGATACTGAGGCTGGAGCTTCTAAACCAAAGAAGAAAAAATCTACCATAAAAAAGCTCGAGCCTCGTCACGTCATCCCCTTGAAGTTTTGATATTACTAATGATTTCAAGTTGCAAGAATGAATAGCTGCCGACATGAAAAACAATAGAAACATCCGGTTCAAACTACACCGAGCTTAATTACTCAAGCTAACATTAGTTTGGTTCGGGAAGAGTGCAAGTGGGGCCTCGGGGACCAGATTGGAATTCATACCCCGGAGAGCCGTAGCTGTGATAGAGTGATAGGGAATCATTCGTCTACACCTATCCCCATTATGATAGGATTCTCCTTGCCTGTTCACGAGGTAATTGACACCTTTTGCCGAACATACAACTTATCTTTGGCTCAACTTGGCCCCGGGATTTGGAGGGTCGTTCAATGTCTCGACTATTTAAGTCGTGAAGTCGGGGGCCCTTTTACTTTTTAACATTTAATTTCTCTCTTCTACCCCACTTTGCACAAAGGTGGGGTTGCTCAACTCAACAAACGAGGCAAGTACTCGTTAATCACAAAAAGCGAAGACACGGAAGATCGTGGATGGTGTAATTGCTTCGTCCTCCTCCCGATCAATCTCCTATCTCCTCGACCTACGTTTCTCGAGGTGTGGATTCCCACACGTAAGTTTCAATTCAGTGGCTCTTGTTGATTTTCCATCGTAATTTGTTATTTTTTAACTTTCGTTTCAAACTCTTCAGTTGAACCAATTCCAATCATTTCCCCTAAAGACTTGACCCCCTGGTTCAAGCAATAATTGATATTAAAGAGCGGCCGGAAATTTCATGGATGGTCTTGGTTGCATTGAAAATAAACAAGTGGGCGTGCAAATGGCACGGTAAGCTTTACTTGCTCACTTTCTGACATCACTCGGGACTCTATTTTTGCTGACTCATTTTGCTTTTTATAGGTCTTCCAAATAGGGCGGCTACCGAGCCGAAAAAGAAAAAGAAGAAAGGGAAAAAAGAGAAAAGAAAGGAAGTCCCTGATGCTGGGGAAAGTTTAAACGAACTGGAGGGCCTAATTTGGACCTTTGCAAAACTTGAGGTCCCCAAAGGGTCGCCGAGCCAAGGGACTTTGAAAGGTAACAACATCTTTCCTTAGCTAGCTTATTTCTTTCCCTACTTCTTTACTTCTTTATCTCTAATTCGAACCTTCACTGATTCGAAGAGGAAAATATCAGCTTCAAAGAAATCCTCCAAGGCTAAGCGACCTCGAGTAGAGGTGGAACTGCTCTTGGCCCCGAGGCGACAGCTGCACCTCGTAGGGGTTTGATTGATTAGCCTGATAAGAAAACTCGCGAGGAAATTGAAGTGGTCGATTTCGAGGAGCCAGCTCGCACCAGTGATAAAGCCAAAGGCAAATCCAAAGCTGGCGAAGCTGAAGCTCTTTTCAAGGAAAAACTTGTTGAAAACCTTCCTCGCACTGAAGAGAGGGGGAAACCAAGTGCTGAACATGCCGTTTTCGAGCCTTCAAGTGCCTCGGTCTAACAAATAGAGTTCAGAATGATTGGTATTTCTTTGAACTTATGCCTCTTGGATGATAACATAGCAGTCCCTGTGTGTCTCAAGGGCCTGCTCGGGCCACTAGAGCAGGATCGTTCCAAGGAAACGCCCATTGCTAACTTGATGGCTTATTCGGGCCAGCATGCGATTCAGGTATACGCCCAACACTTATGATTTTTGCAACTTTACTTGTCTTGGCTATATTTTAACCTTTGTCCAACCCCTTTGCAGAGCTATGTGTATGCAATGAAGGGAGTGGAGATAGAAGTCCACCGAGCTTCCTCCCTCAAGAGGATTGGATATGAGTGGGAACGTCTAATGTCTGAACTCCAATTCAAAGTGGCTGAGCTTAAAGGGCAACTACTCAACTCCAGCCTTGAGCTAGATCAAGCCTGTAAGGCTGCCGATAAGTCTGACCTTGAGTTAACCAAAGCTCGTAAATATGCTGCTTCTTTCGAGGCACAAATGAGAACACAAGAGGAAAACCATCAGGCTGAAATCCAAAAGTTAATAGATGAAGCCAACGCTGAAGTTACGAGAGTCGCCGAGGAATACCATGAGAAAATGAAGGCGTATATGGTTAAAATGAACAAGTTGACAGCCGAGAAGGAGTCGTTCGAGGCCGAGTTTGGAACTCCTTGGGGCAAGGAATCATCCTCTTCGGCGAAGCTCACATTAAGAGCCACTAGGTTTCGAGTGGTTAAGAACTGACTAGGCTAAAAACACTTAACAATGCAAAATGGGTGTGGATTTGGATAGTGAGATAGCCAAGGCCAAAGGTGAAACCACTAAGGCTCAAAAGATCATAGACAAACTTCCCTCGAGTAGTGAGAGCTCGGACGATGAAGCTGTCGATGATGAGGAAGACAACGAGGCCACTGAGGCTGAGACTTCAAGCGAGGAGGAGCCCGAGAAGTGATGATCCTTTCCTGCTTTTTCTTCATTTTTTTTAAATGAGGCCATCGAGCCTTCTGTAAATAACTTTTGTGGCTTTCGGGCCTTTATCAATGAATTTGAATTTCTGACAAGTGTTAGTCTTTACTTTGCTTTGAAAGTGTTTCGAAAAGTCACTTTTAGGATATTTTTGCTTGCAAGACTTAAACAATGTTTTCTTATATTGATGTTAGCTTAGAACGATGTCTCGTTCTTGAGCCGTGGCAAAAGAAAAAGATTTATAATTTCATAAGCTTAACATTGAAATAAATAGATGTTCGAATCAAGTGTACTTCATTAACGAAGTTAAGTCATGATTACATAAGACCTAGTCGGTGAGACTTAGGCAAGTTTTATTGAAAGACAAACCACTCCAGGCAAAAACTTAACCAACTAAGCTAATCTTCGGGAGTCAGTCCCCAGTATTCAGATAGCTAGCCTTCTATGAGTCCCCAGTTCGAGAGGCCTCGAGTCAATCTTGGCTATGCGCCATCCTCTTACATCCCTCCAGTGGTCTGGTATGAATTGATGAAGACCCGAGCATTATATGTCCTTCCCTCCGCTTCCTGAAAAGATTAAGCAAAAAAAACCAAGGGGTTAAAATTATTCGACTAGCGTTGGAGCGTCGTTGGCTCGATGCTGTAGGTGACAAGCTTCGAACTGGAGACTTCCTAATTTAAAGAATCTTGCTTGCTTTAGAGATCCTCCAACTAGCAAGAACCTTTGTCCATGAACATCCTTTTCATGGGGAATTTTCTTGACAAAGCAAAAGATCCCAATTCAAGCATTCAATCATCGGCCTTCTGTCTCTGAGGCTCTTGTTTGTACGCCAGGACCTTCTCCTCCGCTTTCTGAGAGCCCACTTTAAAATCTGAGCTCTCTCCTTCACCAGACCCCGGGCAGATTAATTGCTATTTTGGTGGCCCACTCGATGCGATTCCATTCTTCATAGCAATCGAGTAGCAGTCCCTCGCCAATCACTGCTCGCCTCGGATTTTCCGTATCCCCCATGGGGTAGGGAATTTAATAACTTGGTGTACTGTAGACGGCACAACTTCCATTTCATGAATCCACGGCCTCCTAAGGATAACATTGTAAGCCATATCCTCGGACATAACCTGAAACACCATCTTCTTGTCAACTCCTTCGACGGTAGTAGTGAGAGTGATATCACCTAACGTCTTTTCTGTGGAGTTGTTAAACCATGTTACTATAGTTGCCTTTGGGACGACGAGGTCCTTCAACCACATCTTCTTCACAACCCCGTAGCTGATAATATCAACCGAGCTATCGGGGTCGATCAAGACTCGCTGAATATCTGAGTCATTGATTCTTAACATAATCACGAGAGCATCATGATGGGGAAACATCATCTCATCACAATCATCGTCATCAAATACTATTTCCGAGTCCTCTTTTCCATGGTAACTGAAAGTTTCCAAAAAAAAAAATTGCAGTAGCGAAGTTTACACCATTCACCTCTGATTTCCCTGCTATGCCCTTGGAGGCTGATTACCTCCCCTATTCTTGGCAAAATTTTGTTGCCCCTTGTTTGTGAGAAACTCTGCCAACAACCCCTTTTTGAGCAGATGAGCCACTTCGAGACAGAGAGCTTTGCAATCCTCGGTAGCATGCCCATAATCAGCATGGAATTCACATTGTAGGCTTTGATCTCTCTTCCCGGAAGGTGTTCTCATATCCCTCGTCAATCTCGCGCCTTGGTCCGTCATCCCTTTTATTACGTTTACCAGCTCCTTGGTAGAAATGCTGAAGTTATAATCTGGGATACGAGGTAACTCTTTGTCCTTGGACACTAGAGATGGCCCCGAGGATTTTTTTTACTGACATTCGTACAGGCTTTCCTTCCGAGCCTTTGACTTATAGATTGCCCTCCGAGGCGTCGACTCACATGCTGCCTTTGTGAGTCATTGGGGACATACCGACCTCGCAAGTTTCCTCGTGACGCGTCTACGCATTGGGAATACTCGGAGCGATTTCTATAGATTGTGTCGTCCTGTCGCCCTCCATTCTGCCTCTTCGAGCCTAATTTTTACAGTGGATCTATTATGCAACTCATCTCAAGTTCACGCTTGCCACTGCTTTAGTTCTGTCTTCAATTCGGCAGCGGCCTAAGAATTGTTGGCATTTATATTTTTCTTAAATGCCACAACTGCCAAATCATCACCCATTATTGGTAGATCCATCTCTTTTAGCCTGAAAGTGCTCAAGGAAATATTTGATAGGCTCGAGGTATCCTTGCTTAACCTCAAAGATATTCTCCCTTCTCTTGAGGATTTTTTGAGCCCCATTGTGAGCCTTGATAAACAGGTCAGCTAACTCCTCGAAGTTTGAGATCGACTCGGAGGGCAGGTGCATGTACCAATGTAGTGCCCTTTTCTTGAGGGTATCTCCGAATTTTTTAAGGAACATTGACTCTCTTTCCACCGGAGTCAAGTCGTTGTTTTTTATCATAGCTATGTATTCACTTATATGATCAACCGGATCATTCGTCTCATCTTATTTTTTCAAGATCTGCATCTTGAAATGCTTGGAAATAGAGGCAGGAGCAGCTTTGAGTTTGAAAGGTTATTGCCTGCACCTATCAATGTCCACCACTCGTTGGGGCTTCCTAACCCCAGGAATATTTTCGAGCCGTTTCTCAAATTGGTCTTCAAAATATTTCTTCCATTTTTCTATGTCTAACGTGACACTAGTTTATGCCACTGTAGGAGCCGTCCCAAAGGGCTGGGTACCCATAGAGGCAGTCCCCTAGCCTCTCGAGGCAGCTCCGTCCGGAAGTCCCCCTGTTGTTGTGCATATGGGAACAACATTCAGGATGTTTCCATTAAGAACAACAGGCTGAATAATATTGGAATTTGTTGTGTTTCATGGGTTTCCAGAATAGTTTGTAATGAATTACGAAATTCGACATTGAAACCTTCTTGCACAACAAATTTTGCCTGGAGTCGTTGAAGGGCAGTCATCACAAAAGTTTGGAAAGGGTCATTTGATGCAGATGAAGAGGGATCAACTGGTGTTCTGATTGGAGGAGTTATATCAATTGGTGGAGTCGAGCCAATAGGTGGTGTCGCACCAACTGGTGGAGTCGTGCCAATTGGTGTTCCATTGCCCGGTTGAGTCGATGAAACTTGAGTTTCATCTGTAACTAGCTCAACCGTGTTCTTAGTGTTATCGGCCATTGTTGAAAACTAGTAAAGGGAAACAGGTTATCACGATAGACAGCTTTGGAACAACACTATTGCTTATTCCCCACATACGACACCAATTTGTGTTGGCTTAAATTGTATTAGGACAATAAATCAAATTTTTAATTGGGTTAACAAGCAATTAGTTGTATCAAAGGAAATGATTGAATGAAAAGAAATAGAATTGACCGAAAAGAAAGGTAGCAAATATAATTTTATGTTTCTATATTGGATTCTGAATACATTATCAGGATTACAAAATAACTATTTATAGTTTACATGGATGTCAAAGTAATAAATGTAATTAATGGCGATTACTCCTACGTTTGATCATGGCTAGCCCATGACCTTCTTTTTAAATGCCCCTGTAACGGGCATCAGTTACAAAAACTGTCTTACTAAAGGTCACGCTTCCCCGAGGGTTAGATCATTTGCCTCGAAAAGTTGCGGTTTCAACCGCCCGAAGCTTATCCTTCGTCAAGACTTGCTGTGGAACCTTGACCTCGGTTTCTGATGAATAAAGTATATTTTCCACAATATATCATATGTGTTGTTACAGTAGTATTTACTCATTATCATTCTGAGAGGTGTTTGTTTTGGAGTGACTGTGCAGAAATTTCAAGACCTCAACGAGCTTCCTAGCGAGCTTAGTTGAGGTATTTTGGAAGCGAAATATTTAAAGGGAGTTAGTACGAGTTTATGCTTGGTTTTATCTCTTGGAGTAGTTGAATGGAAGTGGGTCTCAACATTCATAGTCGCTTTGTTCGGTCTTGAAATTATAGCACTACCTGGTGAAAACTTTGAGATGCTTTCTCGATTTCGACCCTTGGCATGTGAATGTTTATTGACGCGTGCTTTCTGAATACACTCCGTAGCTAGTTTGTTAATTGTATTAGATATTTAGGTAGCTAGCTTCATCTTTGATTTGCGTTTTTGAAGGTGCAACAATGTAATGTCTTTGTGATTTTTTTTACGATTATCAATATATTACTCCCTCCGTTCTATTTTATGTGTTATAGTTTGACTCGGCACGAAGTTTAAGAAATAAAGGAAGACTTTTAAAAACTTGTGGTCTAAAATGAGACATAGATGTTTGTGTGGTTGTAAATCATTTCATTAATGGCAAAACTGTAATTTTGAAGTTAAATTGTTACCAAATTTAGAATGTTGCCATTCTTTTTGGAACAGACTAAAAGAAAATACTGCCATATAAATTGAAACGGAGGGAGTAGCTACTAGGCGGAGAGCCTAGTGGTATATTTTCTTTAAAAAAAAAAAAAAAACCAATTTGGAGTAATTAAGATATTTATATCCTACCTGTTGTACAATCACGTGACAAAATTGACCAAATAGTTCAAATTAAGCGATGCACGAAGTTATCATGTAAATTAAAATATTAGTGAATATTGTTAAGGAATAAAAGAAATTTAGGCATGATACACGGGACTGCTGGACAACATTGCCGTGGGGAAAATGAAAGGATTAGCAACATTACTTTTGGAATAGGAAATAAGCAAGCTTTAGACGCAGCCTCCATATCCAAATTCTTGTACAGAAAATGTGATAGTAATATTTAGATCTACGCTCACATCCAGTATTTATATTTGATGAGTTAAAACCTTAAAGTTTTTTAGCTTAAAATATCATATTTTTGCACGGTAGGAATTTTCTCATAATTATTTAAACTTTGCGTCGGAAATATCAAGTTTTGTAGAACCCGCAGCACAATGACAATATCAGCCATTGTCAACACTGCTTACCTAAAATCCACATCATGTCACACAACTCATATTTTGAAATCAACCAAAAACAATGCAAACGCTGTAATCTTTACAGACAGAGCACATGCAAAAATTGACGCGGTTTCTGCTTAGCTAGTAATGTTATATTTTATATTTCTAATAAGTTCTATTAATTTCTATATAGCCAGGTTTTACTTGCATTTCACACTGTCTTTCGTTTTCCCACCTTATGTTTGGATTTGCCTGGTCTTATCTCTTCTCGCTATTTTCTTTTTCTCCTTATGGCAATGGGCTACTGTACTAGAGTACTCTTTCTCATTATGGCAAATGGGATCTTGTCCTGACAGAATTTGATTCCTTGTCTCTAGAGTGTGGGAAAAATCAATAGAACCTTTACCCAACGTCGTCTGCAATAGTACTATATGAAATTGGCGTAGAATTCATAATTTAAACTTGATGATTTGGCATATAAGATATATCATAAGCTTAAATATGATACTTGTAAAATTATGGGTCTATATCTAACATTTGCCGAAATTTTATTAAGTTTTCACATATATACTTTATGTTCACGTCGACAAATAAATGGTATTTTAGAATACAAATCCGTCGGCTTACACATGATGCTCAAAAAAGTACTTTAGATTACAAAATAGTTACACAAAAAGGTATGAAAGGGCCGCGTAAAAAGGTTTATCAGATTGCTTCCTTTAGAGTTTAGACTTTATTAACATACACCATACATACAACACAGAAAAGAAGATGGTGACATGAAAAAGAGCAGTCTTTTTCACTGGTAATTAAATAGGAATGGTACAATTTAAATTTGTCAACACGTATTCTGATCATTCAGGGGATGACCCCCATAGCACCAGACATGTCTCTTATGATTCAGTAAAAGCCATACTAAAATAGAAGTGTGTGAAACAAAATAATATAGTCCAAGGGTGTGGAGTGTGGACTCAAACAAGTAAATGCGGCTACTATATGATGGTAAATTAGAAAACAACATAAAAACAAGAGAACAGGTCAGAGACAATGTCACTTAGCTTACAAATGACTAGCAGCTGTAAGTATATCTGGAGTCAGGAATCAACAATTTCCGCAAACATTAGCGCAGTTAGCTTTATATAGACAAAGCAGCATTGAAACACCAGGCTACGAAAGCATATCATGCTTCCATTTAACCATTTTGTTTAAGCATAGTCGACCACCTAACTAAAAATAACTTAAAAGAATTTACAGACAACAGATTGTAAGGTAGCAACACTTTGTACAAGCTAAGTTGTTAGTCCTACTCCTAGATGCGGAAGATAGTAATAATACTTGGTGAAGAATCTAGTACCGATTAGGGAAATGTACCGTAACCTTATTCTCTTCTAGAAAATCTACGTATAGCCTCTAATCTATTAAAGACCTCAAGAGTTCGATCAACAATTAATAATGGAATCACCATCAATAACTCTCAACTAATCAACTAGACAAATGCATAAAATATAAAGGGGGATACATAAATAGCCAGGTCAAAATTGCATATTCCATTTTATAGACCTATCAAATTCTAGCCAAAATAGTTTTACCCAAGATAAAAAACTAAGAAATTAAGATAAGAGTTTGTCACCTAAAATTTAGGGTTTTAATGGGATGCTGATAAGTTGTTAATGTGGGATGGATAAGTTGAGTTAATATATGTAAGCACGTCCTAGCAACCACCCACCACAACCATTATCCAAAAAAGATCCAGTTTTCTAGACTTCTTTTCATAAAGAATAATGTATGCATATCAAATACATACTTATTGAATACCGATCATAAAAATATAATAAAAAATATATGCATATCAATTTCATATTTACTGAATATTTTTAGATAATTATACTATTTCCATAGTGAATAATATATGGATACCAATGGCATACTTACTGAATATTTTAGATAATTATATTTTTTCATAGTAATAATATTTGGATACCAATTGCATACTTACTGAATATTTTTATATAATTATACTTTTTCATAGTCAATAATATATGCATATCAAGTACTACTTATTGAATAAAGGTCATAAGAATATAACGAATAATAAATGCATCTCACGGTCATACTTACTGATTATGTACTTATTGAATAAAGATCATAAGAATATAATGAATAATAAATGCATCTCACGGTCATACTAACTGATTATTTTCAATAATTACAATTTTGCAAAATTAATAAAATTTCGATACATCTCCAAAATCAGTTTGCAATTATACCCTAACATTTGAATACATAAACAATACATACATAGTATACAAAAAATTTTGGGAAAGAAAAATAAATGATAGGAAAATGGATAAATAAACAAGAGATCTAAAATAATTTGAAAGTTATCGGACTCCTAGTAACTAATGTAGGTGACTGATATTTAAGTGTTAGGGGGCAAAAACAAGAATATTTAATTAATTATTAATTAAAGTTGTAGCTAATCCCTTAAAATAAGATATATAATGGCGATGCCATTAATGAAAGAAGAACCAAGGAGGAATTCGATCTCAGATATATATATATATATATATATATATATATGTTAAGTCTAAAAATAATGCCTGAATCTAACTGGGGTTCGCGTTGGTGGAGGAACTGGATCGGAAAAAAGAGGGATTCTATCCAGAAATTGCAATAGAAAAGAAATAAGGGAGGTTTGTGGTTATTGGGATAGGTGAATTCTTATAGATCCATCCCCCGAGGAACCTTTCGAATATGTATTATGTATTCAAATTCGTTTGAACGAGAGGAGAAACATTTTCATTTGTATTCAAATTTAAAAGAAGTAATTTGCCTCCACGCTCTTTAGCACAAGATTTTGAGTCTCGCGTGTCTACCATTTCACCACCAAGCCCCTCATTCTTCAAGAATAAGGAAGATCCTTTTCAAGTTTGAATTTGTTCATTTGGAATCTGGGTAGTTTACCCCCATCTATCTGAATGATCGGTCTCAACTCAGGAGGAAGAACTGGTAATAGACACAAAACCATCCATTCTGGCTCTATATTTGTTCGAATAAAATGCTTCACTCAAAGAGGTGAATAGGGTCCCAATAGAGATATGTAAAAAGCAGGTCCGATTACTGTTTTTTTTTCTGCAGTACCTCGACGTGACATGAGCACTCCGATAGTAGTATTGATCGTGTATATATATATATATATATATATATATCCTTTAATAAATGGCTTAAATATCTACTTCTATATAATATAGCTATTGGCTAGAAAATCAAATTAAATATGCTATTTGTTTATCTCACTATATTTAGGGAAAATATGTTTAAAATATGAGTAAATTTTGTTATGTGTTCAACTAGTGTTATTTTCCCAAATATAAAATACATAAAAACATAAAGAAGCTTTCAAAGCTTTGTCACATTCATCAAGTGTAGTCTCCCCAAGCAATTGGAAAAATAAGCTAGTTATACTAAGTTATCAATGAGCTAATGGACCAAAGGTAAATAATTGGGCCACCTTGTTCTCATTTGAAGTATGGCCACTTCAGTAGTTACTTTTCAACAAGTATCCTCTTTTTTGGCTCTGGCCTCTTTCTCCCCTCTATTTATGCGCCCATCTCTAAGTCTCGATCCTCTACCCATTCAAATGCTTATATGAGTAGCCACGAGCTTGGAGTTATCAACATATTAACTAACAAATTCACTTTCACTATTGAATTCTAAAAATGAATCACTGAGGGCTTGGGGAGAAATCTAAAATATTGTAACCTATTTAAAGCATGGGTACAATTATGGGAAAATTTTCATCAGTAGTCATTTTTGTCGCGCTCATTGGGGACTATCCAGTGTTTCAAAATTCATTGAAAAATAGCTAAAAATTTGCGCGCTCACTTAAGCTCCATTAGCATTGGAAAAACACCACAGACTAGTCTCATAACAAAAAAAAACTTGTTCAAAGCCCAAATATTTTGTTATGGGACTGAAGAAGTCCCATAACAAAATAATCACATAACAAAATAATGGGACCTTGAACTAACATGTTCAAAGGTCCCATTATTTTGTTATGGGACTTGGGATTTATTCCCATAACAAAGGTCTCATCAAAGGGATAAATCCCATTATTTTGTTATGAGACTTTATATATAAAGCTTCAGTCCCATAACAAAATGTTGGGGCTGTGAACAAGTTTTGTTCATAGCTCCAGTATTTTGTTATGGACTGAAGCTTTATACAAAGTCCCATAACAAAATGCTGGGGCCTTGAACAAAACTTGTTCAAAGCCCTAGTATTTTATACTGGGGTTAGTTTACTGAAGCTTCCCAGTATAAATACTGGGGCTTTGAACAAAACTTATTTAAAGCCCCAGTATTTATACTGGAATTTGTCTGAAGGTGGCTATTTCCCAGCGAATTTATTTTTGACGGCTACAAATCAATTAGCGCGCGTCAAACAGATCCCTACACGAAATTTTTACACAATTATGAAATTATCTAGTCTCCAATTGTTCAGATCAACACGGAAGCTTACCATGTGGTTACACTGGGACAAAGTTTTATAGCAACCCAAAACACCCTAAAATTTCCTCTGGGCCACATTCATAATGCTTCATGGCTAAAGAAAAGCAAAAAATTTCACCGTGTGTCCTTTATAAAGAGTGATTTTGCAAAAACACCTGCGTTAAACAATATTTTAGCAAAATACTTTTTTTAGTTTGGAGCAAGACTTCAAGGCAAAAATCTTCTAAATCTTGGCAATTGCCAATATTTCAAGGGCAAGTACTGTTTTGTCAATACTTCAAGTTATATGGCGAGAATGCAAGGAAAAAACTGGAAGGGGCAAGTGCCAAGACTTACGACCAAGTGCGGCAAGTGTTGCCTTTTGCCAACACTTTAAGGGTAAGTGTTGGCAAATAGAGAGGGGTCAAAGGCAAGTTGCCATGACTTACGACCAAGTGCGACAAGTATTGCCTTTTACCGACACTTGAAGGGATAAGTATTGAAAAGCAAAGAGGTTTAAAGGCAAGTCTTGGCTCCGACCTAAAAACTTAACATTGGGTGTTTCCATCCGGATTTTTTTTATTAAATATTAATGGAGACATTTTTGCAAAATTCCTGTTAGAGTGGGCAAAAAGACAAATCATTGCTTACGGTGTCATAATTTTTCAAATAGGCCAAAGAAAAGAGAGAGAAATCCTCTTCTCTAACTCGTCTTAAGCTCCATTTTGTGTGCAAAAACTGCCCTCTTTGAAGTTCTGGAGTGTTTTGCAGATTCCCTGAAGGAACTATATATACATCATTATTAATGAGTAGTGGTGAAAGCTGTGATACTTGGTAGCGGGATGGTAGATAAAGAAATGAAATTCAGATATAAGATTAATACGGGCATGAGGTAATTATATGATAATTTCTATTAAAATTGTGTACTCTTTAAATTTAAAAAGAACAATTTACAAGTCTTGCCTATTCTTTGCTTCCACGAGCTCTCAACAAAGGTCACCCCGTACGGAAGTGTTCGCTACGATACTTTCAGAAACACTTTTCAAGTTTTGTTGTTAAGTGTTGCCTTTGTACTAATTTGTTGCAATAGTTGTAAAGATTTGGACAATGTGTCGCTTGCAAATTCAATAACAACGTAGGATGAACAGAGTTGTCATTAATATGCAACATGTATTACAACATCTAACTCGTGAGTTTCACGACAAAGGTTCACAAATGTCATGTTTATAGATGCAGCCAAATCAACACCGTATAGATTTTGAAGATTTATCTAAACTATGTATAAACTTATCTATTAACATGAAGTCAGTGAGCTAGCTATTCTTGAACTTAAATTTGTCAATTTCTTCCACAGCTTCCCTTTATAAATTTCCACCACCCTTCCACTTCAATTTCATTCATGATCTACTACTCCTTATAAGAGCTAGTTAAAATGAGGTATTCGTTTCTTATTTTTTTGACTTTAGCTTTGTTATTGACAACAACAAGTGCACAACAATGCGGAAGGCAACTTGGAGGACGCGTTTGTTCAAACAGGCTATGTTGTAGTCAATACGGTTGGTGTGGATCAAGTCCTGACCATTGTGGATTAGGTTGTCAGAGTAATTGCCGCCCTGCTGCTAGTGGCACTAGTAATACTGAATTGTCAGAGGCGGCAAACTCTCACAGGAAAAATTTGCCTGGACGTTCCAATTGATCGTACTAAGAGAAAATAGAAGTGAGACAAACATGTATTATACAGTATGTCCAAGTGCAAATCTTGTGTTGTTGCAGCTGAGATTAGCTTTTGCTAAGACTTGAGGCTGTAACATGCATACAGGCTTTTGCCATGTATTTGTTCTATGTTTACGTTTGGTAATGAAATAGTAATGATATCCGTCATGAACCCATGAAGTTGCAAGACCTATTTCATATTGATGAATGTATGGTGAAAATTCATTTTCGTGACTTACACTAATTTACAAAAATCTTAGAGCAAATCACAGAATCCATCATTTCTCAATGAAAGTATGAAAGAGACAAAATAATATGGACCTTGTACACTTTTTGCAGTTCCGAAAAAATGGAAGACCCTTTGAAGCTTTGGCCGAACTTAGCTATTACTCCCTCCGTTCCACTTTAAATGAACCCATTTGACCGGAGTTTAATAAAGAGAGAAGACTTTTGAAACTTGTGGTCTAAAATAAGTTATAGATATTTGTGTGGCTACAAATCATCTAGGGATGAGTAAAAGTGAATATTTCTTTCCAAATTTAGAAAGAGGTCATTCTTTTTGAAACAGACTTAAAAAGAAATAGGTTCATCCTTTTTTAAACAGAGGGAGTACAATATATTGTGGTGATAAATATATGTGTAGTTTCTAGTTATTTTAGCTAGCTAGCTAGGCACAAGAAAGTCTTTGTGATCGAGATGTCATTAGGAATCATGAAACCCCTTGTAATGATTTGGAGCGAACAAGGCATATGTTGAAACTGCCATGTTATTAGATATAGCCAAATTAATAATGCCCTATAGATTTTGAAGATTTATTAGTATGAAATAAGCTTATCCATTCACATGAAGCAAGTAAACTAGCTATTCTTGAACTTAAATTTGTAAATTTCTCGACATATCCCACTTATAAATTTCCACCACTCTACCACTTTAATTTCATTCACAATCAACATCTCCTGATAAGAGCTAAGTAGTTGTTACTAACAAAGAAGAAAAATGAGGTATTCATTTCTTATTTTCTTGACTTTGGCCTTGTTATTGACTACATCAAGCGCACAACAATGTGGTAAACAAGCTGGAGGGCGCGTCTGTGCAAATAAGTTATGTTGTAGCCAGTATGGTTTTTGTGGATCCAGTCGTAACTACTGTGGAGCTGGTTGCCAGAGTAATTGCCGCTCTGTTGCTAGTGGCAATACTGAATCAGAGGCCGCAAATGCTCATAGGAAAAATTTGCCCGGACATTCCAATTGATCATGTTACTCGTTCTGATTCACAATGAATATTATTATGTTCCATGTGTGTTAATTACTACGTACGACTAATAAAAATTAAAAGTTAGACAAACATGTAATTTGTCTCACTAGTGCAAATCTTGTGTTGTTGCAGCTAAGCTAGGCTTTTGCTAAGACTTAGGACTGTTAACATTCAGGCTTTTGCTATGTATTTGTTCAATGTTTACGTTTGGTAATGAAAAAGTATGATATTATCCATGGGTGTCACGAAGTAATTGCAAAATCTTTATATGTCATCGGTTGCAACTTTAGTTACCCACCTTTGTTTTCAATTTTGTTGAAACCATCTCATTAGCAAGGATTTAGCAGAGCTTTATAGCAATATTGCAATAGAACATGCACGAAAATAAAATGAGGGGAAACAACGAGAACGGAAGAAGATGAAAATCATTGATATAATTAGATGCGGCTTCTCTCCATTAACTTTTCTCTCCATTTTCCCAGGCTCCTACTTGAATTAAAGACACGTGGCATATTATAAAACTAATGGTTGAGATTTAATTCACTAAATCAAGGCTCTAACCATGGTTAGAATAAGTTATTTTATTATATTTGCTCGCAATTAACTTTTTTATAATAACACAATTCTAGTTGCACATATTATCTTAACCATTAATATTTCAAAAACTTTTACGACTTTCTTACTAACTCTTCTACTCTCTCCCCTCAACTTTGCTTAAAAAATCAAACTCTCCCCTCAACTATGGATAATTGTCATTCTCCCCCCTTTATCTCAATTGACTTTTAAAAATGCCTACTTTACCATTTTGATAATCATACCTTTATATTTTTATTTTTTTTATTATCTTGATATTTTATTTTATGCTATGGACTTATCTATATAATGATAAATACTATTTTTAAACGAAAAAATAGTGAGAAATGACAATCAAGCATATAAGTAATGACGTTCAATGTAATAAATGAGCAAAATACAAAAGATATGATAAATTTAATTTACTTGTATCATTATTTTTATTAATTAAAATAAAAACTAAAATACTAATCTATTAGACGATAAAAATCAAAATAGAATGTTCGTCATAAGCATATACTTAATGTGTGCAACACAAAAAGAAAATTAAAAATATCAGTTGATTCTATAACAAATTTCAAAACATTATCCATTTGCACTTTAAATGAATTTTAAATTGAAATTTGTATTTTATTTTATAGTCAAAACTCAAAATCTATATAAATGCTAGAAAATAATAGAGTAAATTTTTAAACAAATAGAAACACCCCTCCCCCACCATGTAAGTATATGTATCTCACCCACACATTGAGAGAGAGAGAGAGAGAGAGAGAGAGAGAGAGAGAGAGAGAGAGAGAGAGAGAGAGAGAGAGAGAGAGAGAGAGAGAGAGAGAGAGAGAGATTATATACATACTTGATGCACTTAAAACTAAAATAATAATCATGTAATTAAAATAGTGGTAGATTTTATAATAAATTCATATTATCCTATTTATTATGCTAATGAACATAAATAAGTATGATAAAATAGAATATTATCTTTAATTATCGGTAAAATATCTTTGTTAAAAAAATCATATATAAAAAATATATATTACATAGATGGGGGATGAAAAATAATAAGGACAAATCAGACATTGTGTTGGGTAAAGGGGGAGATTGACTATTGTTCATAGTTGAGGGTGGAGTTTGATTTTTAAAGCAAAGTTCGGGAGTGTAAATGATTTTCACCCCTCCATAATTAAACAGTTTATAAAGTAAAAATTAAACATCAACATATGAAATTAAAATTTCAGTGGGTATCCAACAACCAAGATTTCTACCAAGTCTGTGTGATATTTCATATGTGACCATAAATAAATAAATAAATAGTATAGCACTTTAATCAGTGATCACCCATTAAGAAGCAGAAGAACTTTTAAATTTTTTCCTTACTAATATTATATGGTTCAATGGGTTATACGGCTAATTTAATAAAATAATCAACTGGTTTAACAACTAGAATTAGAAAGCTGGGATATTTGTAAAAAATGAAGAAAAAAGTAAACTCTATGAAATGACCAAATATCGTTTTTAATCCCAAGAGATCCAAATTCACTCCTCCAGAGAGCTACCAAAAAAATTGATTCTTTTTAGTTTTTCTTTACAAATATTCAGGAATGGAGTCGCCATTAGATATGTATGACTCCATGTTCTCAATTTTGAATGTGACTGAAACGGAGAGTTAGTTAAAAAGTAGGATAAATTGAAAAAAGTTTATATTTTATAAATGAGATAATTAGCATGCAGCTGAACACTACTAGAAAAACTCGATTTAGAGACAGAAGGGTAGAGACAGCTAGCCGTCCGTATTTGCGTAGAGATGGGTAGCCGTCCCTAAACTTCTGACAATTTAAAAAAATACAAAAGTTAGGGACGCCCAGCCCTCCCTATTTTCTTAGAGAAAGCTAGCCGTTCCTAACACAATCTGTCAAATTTTAAAAAGACAAAAGTTAGGGACGGTCAGCCCTCCCTATTATCTTAAGGAGGGCTAGCCGCCCCTAACACCATCTGTCAAATTTTAAAAATACAAAAGTTAGGGACGGCCAGCCCTCCCTATTTTCTTAGAGACGGCTAGCCGTCCCTAACACAATCTGTCAAATTATAAAAATACAAAAGTTAGAAAGGGCCAGCTCTCCCTAATTATTTAGAGACGACTAGCCGTCCCTAACTATTATGTTAAATTCCACCATATCCACCTATAAAATACACGAGCATATCACACAAAAATACATCTTCTTCCTTACAAAACCTCTCTCTCCTGATTTCAAGCTTCCCCAAACCCATTTTCTTCCTATCAAACACCTCCAAAACATAAATCAAATGACTCACCTTTTTCATTGGTAAGTTTTTCCGTCTTTTTTTCACTTTTTCTCGGTAAAATTTAAAGATAAACGGGTTTATTTTTTTTCTTCAAAATTTGTAGCCCCTCCGTCAAGATCTATCATGGATATCAACGTCAAAGACTCAATTGATATTGCTCAAGAGTCAATCGAAGACTCAATTGAAAACGTTCAAGATACGATTGAAGATTCAATTGATATGGTACCGGAATCAGACTTGGATGATGATGTTGATTTGCCGTAATTGGATTTGGATGAAGAAGTTGAAAAAGGAAAGAAATCAAAACAAAAAGTTTCAGACACAATAATACGTATTTTTCTTCCCCACTATGCTGATTTGCCCGAATCGGACTTGGATGAAGATGTTGATTTGCCGGAATTGGACTTGGATGAAGATGTTGATTTGCTGGAATTGGACTTGGATGAAGAAGTTGAAAAAAAAAAAAGAGAAAGAAATCAATACAAAAAATTTTGGACATATTTCTTTCATACCACTATTAACGTTCTATTGTTAAGACTTTATGTTGTATGTGTCACACCCTTTTTTACACACAAAAACTAAAATAAATAGAATTGCGTATTTAAAAGGTTATGACGGGTGTTAAAGGTACACAATTATTTAAGAGAAAATTCGGAGTCGCCACTTGACAAGTTAAAGGTGTGCCAAGTCACCAAAGTGGTGTACCTGGAACACCCTTGACTCGTCTAATGGTCTGCGTCAGAGATTTGGGTAAGGTCCTCAGTTGACTCTCGGGAAGGTGTTAGGCACCCTCGAGTCCTGTGCCGAGCACAGTTGCTTTATTGTCGCGTTTTTATTTATTAAACGTGGTTGTTATATCTTTGTCGTTCATTTAAAGTTACGCTTTTATTTGTTGAACCAAATTTGTATCAGGTAACCCGCTGGGTATACCTTAGCGCAAACTTGTGATTATCATTTTATTTCGTTTCGCCTAGTAAGTAGATCGCAGATCATACTTTATTATTACGCGCAATCGTGGAAGTCTTCTCGCTCCTATTTTAGTTTGCCTAATCGATTTAGTTAAGTATAACTGCTAACTATTATTAAATGACAAATTGGGACTCCCAAATTTGCCTTAACAAAAAAAAAAAAAAAGGATTATGAAAAGTATATATATACAATAGGCCGTTTATCAAATTGAAACAGTTTTTGTGGCCTATCTTTGAAAGAGAATAATTTTACAGCCTACGTGCTTTTATTTCAACAATTGGGCTCATCAATTTGCATCAACAGGCTGCATTTAAACTTATTTGCGAAAATAGCCATATTTTGATTTTTGTCCAAATAATGATCATTTCTTGCAAATGTTATGTATGGCCAGATTTTTAAATAGCTGTCCTAATCACTGCCTATTCGTTCGAGATTATAAACTTTATTAGCTTTGCGCTTATGTCCTATTCGTTCCAAAAAACAAGACTTTGATCATTTTCATTTAGCACAACAACTAAGCTCATCAAGAGATTAATTAACATCGTATAGAACAAGATTTTTAAAATTTTGAACATGCTGATTTTTAAGCACTTTTCATAGCCAAAAGCTCAACATAAGTACAAGGTTAATTTGTATTTACCTTGTGTAGAAATTTCCAAGCTAGGAAGCAAATGAAAATAGCAAACCAAAGCCAAAAGCAAACAACTTATACTCCAAAAAAAATCAGCAACTAGGCAGCCTCTTTACACCTTAAAATTGACTTGAAACTTTGAAGTTTATACCCCAAAAAACTCTTAGTGTTGATGCCTTTTGGTTCTAAACCCCTACACTTAATTTACTAAATATTACTCCTCTTTCACTTGCTTATTTTCTCTCTTTCTCTCCCAGTTTTTTCAGCAAGTAGTTGTGTGTTAAAGAGGGTAGTAAATGCTCCTATTTAAAGCTGAAAAATTATCAAAGGATGGAGTGTTTGGTTGGCTAAAAGTACAAGCCCATCCCCACTTGAGTACCCTTGTTAAGTCCCACATTTTAAGGCTTTTGACACTATTTTCTCACTATTCCAGCCACCCTATATGTCTACTAAAGCTGAACAAAGTTGTCCTATTGAAAAGACAGCCTCATGGGCTTGGACTATTGACTTTTGGGCCTATTGGGCCGACAACAAAACATGAGACTAACTTTAAACACAAAAATACAGATTTGAAATTTACTAAAATCAGCCCCAAACACTAAATTAAAACAACTTAAATTAGCCAAATCAAATCCCAGTGACTTAGGCTCCAAAACATGCTTGAAAATATTGAAGCAAGGCAATTAAAATACTTCAGATTAAACTAGAAACGAGCCAAACATATGAACATAAGAATCTTAATCCTATCCCTAGGCTAAACATACGGATTGAACAAATAGGACTATGGAAAGGAGGTGAAAATTTACATGTTGGTCAAACGAACGTCGCCACCAAGGCATAGCTTGTTGCCATCATGAAACAATTAGAGACAATCACCCCAAAACATGCTTTATCATCAAATCACCAATGTATGAAAGCCAAACAGCCATATCCCCATCATCTTCATCACAAAATTCATTAAGCATAGCAGCCCCAAAGACCACAACAACGGAGGAGCAAAAAATCACCAGTGTTGAGTGTTACCTGAAATTAAAAATGCAGATCTGCGCCAAACAGTAAGGATTTCGGGAAAAATAACACCAGAAATGTATAGAAGAGCTCGAAAGCTTTCCGGAATGGTATGGTTTGTATTTTTCCGACCACCGGAAGGCGGTGGTCCGGTGGCGAAAAGGTGGTGGCAGAGAGTGGTGGCGGGATTTTCTGATGGTGAGGAGAAAAAATGGCTAGGGTTTGGCCAAGCCATAGGCTTAGGTGGTGTAAAGTGAAGAAATGAGGTGTTTTGAGTTTATATAAGTGGGCTGTGGGCTTGGGTAATGAAGTGGGCTAACGGACTGAAACAGTGGGTTATTATTTTGCACATATAGCCATTTTGAAGGCACTACATTATTTAAAATGCACACAACTAACTACCATGATAAAACATAAATAATACTTATCACGATTAAACATAAAACAAAAATTACATACATAACAAGTAATTTTTTTTTTCATATTTTCTTCCACGATTAATGACAAATTGAGTTAAAAATAAAAGACTAAAATTTTAGAAAAAAAAATTCGACCAAAATCCTTAAGATCTAACACGGCTATTTTGAGCGATTTTATCTGTATTCGTGCCAAAATTAGGTGATTACAGCTGCCCCTCTTTGTTCGGGAACACGATGAGTTTTCGGACAAAGAAGTAATCGACAACTAATTTTGGCTTTTCGGTTCTAGCCAAGAGCAATGTTTTTCATAATGGTGACCGTACCCTGATTCTTCGGTTCCAACTAAGAAACAAAGTTACCTACATATCCCCGGACTAAGCAATCAGGTCAGTGTAGTTCCTCACGTGCGGTAGCTGGGACTACCGCTTTCAAACAGACACTAGACTCCTCTAGACTCACTAAGACAACACTAGACACTCTAGACTACTAAGACAAAACTAGAGACCCTTCTAGATACACTTGGGGCTGATACTAGACACTCTTAGGTACACAAAGGCTGTCGTTGCTGGTCACTGGTTGCTTGCTGATTGGCGGTCATTGCTTTACAGAGAAAATAAAAATACAACATTTGAAATGTAAAATTACAACTCCTAAGCTAACTTCTTCATGCCTCCCAAGCTGATGAACTGGTCCGCAACTCCCACTACCCAAGTGGGTCTTGAAAACTTGAAATTGCCACTCTGGCGGGCTTGATTTGAAAGGTGAAATTGCCGCTTTGACGGGCTTTGACTTGAAATTAAAATTGCCGCTTTGACGGACTTTGACTTGAATGAAATTGTCGCTTTGACGGACTTTGACTTGAAAATTGAAACTGCCGCTTTGACGGACTTTGACTTGAAAATTGAAATTTCCGCTTTGACGGGCTTTGACTTGAATGAAATTGCCGCTTTGACGGACTTTGACTTGAATGCTAAAATTTGGAACCACCACTCTGGTGGGTCTTGTCCTTGTTGAATTGAAAAACCATCACTCTGATGGGTTTTGCTTTTGCTGAAAATTAAAACCATCTCTCTGATGGGTCTTGTTCTTGCTGAATTAAAAACCATCACTCTGATGGATCTTGCTCTTGCTGAATTGAAAAATCATCACTCTGATGGGTCTTGCTTCTTCTGGAAATTGAAAAACCACCACTCTGATGGATCTTGCTTTTGTTGAAATTAAAAAACCATCACTCTGATGGATCTTGCTTTTGTTGAAAATTAGAAACCATCACTCTGATGGGTCTTGCTTTTGCTAAAATTGAAAACCATCACTCTGATGGGTCTTGCTTCTTCCGAAAATTGAAAACCATCACTCTGATGGGTCTTGCTTTTTTGTTGAAAATTAGAAACCATCACCCTGATTGGTTTTGCTTATGCTGGAAATTGAGAACCATCACTCTGATGGGTCTTGCTTCTTCTGAAAATTGAAAACCATCACTCTGATGGGTCTTGTTCTTGAAGAGGAATCCCATTATCCCAACGGGTCTTGCGTTGAAACTTGAATCCCATCATCCCAATGGGTCTTGTGTTTAAAGTTGAAAATTCTATCCCATTATCCCAATGGTTCTTGTCTTGAAAGTTGAAAACCACGGCTCCCTGCTCAGATGGTCCCTGATTTCTTTCTTTATTTCTTTTTCTGCTTTTCAAGTTTGTCCCCGACAAACAACTGATTTGATGTTGTTGTTTTCTCACACTTCCCAACCCAAATTCTCATATCGGTCTTTGGTCACACCTTGTAGAAATAATAAACCATTTCTTAGTGAACTTTAATGTACAATCTCGGTGTTGGGCTCCCATTCCCGACTTTGTGGTACAACTGAAACTCGTAGACAAGTTTTGCAAACCTTTCTGAATGCCCGAAAATAATGAGAAAGAAATAAATGAAAAGGAAAGTGAAGAAACTCAAAAGGAGACATCGAACAAAAGATGTTTCTGGTAGATAGAAGAAACTTATTTAGAGGTGAAACGACAACCTTAGTAAACATGACATGCAATTAGAATCAACTCTTGATTAGTTCACACGGCCATAGCCCTGACCTTACTCCCAGTTTGACAATCTTCTAAACCCGAACTTGATGACGAATTCCATGACCCTCAGTCGACTAGTAGTGCCCCTCGGGGTTTTCACTAACTAGCCTCTCTCTTTGTTCTTTTAACTCACTATTGCCTTGCAGCGCCTTTTCAGGTTTTCACCGACAAGACTTCATTCTTTCTTTTTCTTTTTTCTCTTTTTTTTTTCGCTCTTTTCCAATCAACCTCCGATCTTTCCTTGCTGCTCGACCCCGTCTTTCCTTTCTTTCTTCAATTTTGGCCTTTATCTTGATTCCCCAGAGAATTTCTCCTTTAATGACCTTGGTGCTCCCAGCTCCTAAATGCGATTGTCGGCTTATAAGAATACGACTTTACAGCATGAAACTTATTCCTTGATACCCTACTCAGCTTGACATTCTCAATGATCGGTCAGAAGGGTCTTTATTTGGATTGTAACATTGATTTGGTTAGGCTATGAAGAAAAAGATTTCAGCATAAAAGCTCAGAAACATCTCATGAGACGATCAGATGAATATCACAAACTATGAAATCACCACTTTTTGAAAATAAAACAAACTTATTTTCCCCAGTTTAGGCAAGTTGGGGGTTATTTCTCTCTTTTTTTTTTTTTTTTTTTTTTTTTTTTTTTTTTGGTTTGAAAAGCGGTATGAAATCATCTCATGAAATAAATTGGTGAATGATACAACCCTTGGAATCATTTCTTTTAAAATAAAAACAAACTGTAGCCCCGGTTTAGTGAAACCGAGGAATTATCTTTTGAATTTTCTAATGTGAAAACATAGGAAATATTGAGATTATCCCCCGAGATAAACACAATGAAAGAAAAGGGATGTTGACTTTCTCCTCTTTCTTTTTTTTTCTAAAAAAATAAACTTCTGCCCCAGTTTAGGATAAACTGGGCGCTTTGAGTTTCTTCCTCGATTTCGAGACTGATGTGCCAAACATCTCTTAAAACATGTGAGTGGATGGTACAACAAAAATTGAAGTTAGTTTTTATTTTATTTTATTTATAAAATAAAATAAAAACAAACTTCTGCCCCAGTTTAGCGTGGAATGGGGAACAAAATTTCTTTGACATTAGCCGCAAACTTGGAGGCAAGTTTTGCGTCAATATGAACAGGGGACAAAATGAACATTCCCCTGTTATGAACACAAAGGAAATGGGGAGGAATATTTAATTTCCTCCATTTTCTTAAAAAATATAAACAAATTCTGCCCCAGTTTAGGATAAACTGGGGTCTCTGATTTTCTTGATATATTCCGCAAGCCTGGAGGCTAACTTTGCGCGAATAAAAGTAGACAGGAAAAGAGGAAATTTCTCTTGTTGCGATCGCACCGAAATGGTTGCCTACGTATCCTTTTGAGAGGAATCAGGTCAGACGTAGCTCTAGCACAGAGGTAGATTTTGTTGTTCCTTTTTTCAATTTTTTTCTCTTTTCTTCATTTTTTCCAATTTCAATCACATTGATTCCAAAGGAGGGTAGCCAAAGAAAAATACACAAGGCTCAAAAGGGCTAGAAAATTGGTATAGTGTTTGGGTAGCAAAAACGAAAGCCGTTCGTCATCCCGACCCGAGAATGCCTCGCACAAATAATGATTCAATGAATTGTCCTGGATTGATCCACACGTGTCCTCGACTTCTGCTTCAATGATGGTTCTCAAAACTGGTATTTCAAATTCGGTCGATGCGACCGTGCACAATTTTGAACTTCTCACCGATATCCCTTATCGGATGACTACAGATTAATTCCCAACTTATTTCGCTCTCTCTTTTATCCCTCTTTACTACTCACATAGCTCACAATGTCAGAGCGCGTGTCTAGATCAAGACGTAAATTCCGCACGCATGTCATGTTATTAAGGTCGACAAAATATAAAACAGAAAACTAAGGAGGTAAGAACAGGAAACATAAAAGACCGAATATTAGGACGAGATGGATCTCTCTTTCATTGAATTGAAGATATAAGGGTTTGAACAAACAAAACAAGCAAAATAATGCACTTGGGTTACAACCCTTGAATAACCAAGTACATAGAAAGATTAGCAAAACGAGCTACAATATTTTACAGTCACTCAATTGCAAGTCAGGGTCAGTTTCCTGCTTTTCATGCGTTGTTGAGCCTTTCACCAAAATGTACCATGCTGATACCAAAGAAATTCCCTGCTTCTGGCAACATCTTCTGTTTTTCCTCATTTTGTCCAACTTCCATCAGAGTAGACTTCACTTCTTTGGGATTGATGAATGACCCGGTAAGACGTGGAATTGGCTTCTAAAGAGACATGTTCGTCTTCTTCATTTCACCACCTTTTACTCTGTCTGCTACCCCAAACTCGATTTCAGGAACACGGTTCACTGTCACAAGCATTTGGTTAGCCCGAATTGACACATCACCAACAGGTACTATCGGCATTGCAGATTCAGCTCTCAAATCTTCTACACCCACCATACCCACCATATGCACATCATCACAGACAGACAATGAGTTCTGATTTATATCTGGTGCATCTGAACCTTCAACTTGAATCTGACCATTATCGATCAAAGCTTGGATATCCTTCTTGAGAAAATGGCAATTCTCAGTGTCATGCCCCGGTGCACCTGAATGGTAAGCACATTGACGAGAGTCGTCAACCCTATCCCTAGGATGCATCCCTCCATTGATCGGTTTTAGTATGTCCAAAGCTTGCAACTTCTGAAAAAGTTCGGCATAAGATTCTCCAATTGGCGTGAACTCATTCTTTTTCACTTGATGCACCTTTTTATACTCAACCTTTGGGCGAAAGCCTGGAGGACCTCTTGGCCAGTGGGGAAGGTTTGGTGGAAAGTGGAATTGGTTATGTGGAGCTTGGTGAATAGGATATATAGGATATGGGGCTGGAGCGCGCCATTGCGGATAAGATGATATTGGAGCATATGGCTGCACTGTATGGATTAAGTATTGGGGTGGAGGAACGGAATACTGCGGATTTTGTGGGGTGTAGTAGTGTTGTGGAGGGTGTACTTGTGGAGCTTGGTATGAGTGGGTTTGATTGTATCTTTTCTCGCTCCACTTTTGTGAACCCGAACCCACCATGGCTACATCATCTTGATTCTTCTTCTCCAAGGCTCCTGCCTGGGCTCGCAAAGCTGTTTGGCTGACAATCTTGCCTGCCTTGATTCCTCTCTCGATCATCTCCCCAATTCTCACTGCTTCACTGAATTGTTTCCCTATGGCGGAGGCCATTGCTTGGTAGTAGGTCTCATCAAGAACCTCAATGAACTCTTCGACCATTTTATCATCTGGGATCAAAGGGCTTACACGCGCCGCCTGTTCACGCCACCTGTAGGCATACTCTCTGAAACTTTCACTTGGTTTCTTTGTGATCGTCTTTAAAGAAGAACGATCAGGAGCAACCTCCATTTTGTAACCATAATGGTTTAGGAAAGCGCTGGCCATGTCATCAAAGGTGACCCACTTCGAGACATCTTGTTGTACAAACCATTTTGTTGCCGGTCCTCCCAAACTATCAGCAAAGTATGCCATCAACAATTCATCCTTCTCAATGCCCCTCATTTTGTTAAGGTAGATCTTCACATGGATCCTTAGATCACTTTGTCCAGTGTACAGATCAAATTTGGGCACAACAAAACCTTCAGGCAATGGCACATGAGGGAACAAGCACATGTCTTTGTATGAAATACTGGTTTTACCCCCTTGCCCTTGTATGTTTTTCACAGTTTGCTCCAAGCTTTTCAATTTCTGAGCAAAGTCAGTCTCTTCTGTTTTTCCCAACCTTTCGATATCAGCATGTGATTCTGTGTGATGTCCCTGATCATATGACTCAGTGGGGCGGAGAACATTACCCCGAGCTTGGTCGAATTGTTGATCACGGGCCCTTAACTGTGGGTCATTGTTTGATCTTTGCAAAGTGTGTCCTGCAAGAACGGTGAATGCTGCGGCAGGAACTTGGGGTTTGCCATGTTGCCCTTGTTGTGGGAATTGTGCCCCAGGTTGTATAGTAGAGGGTCCGACTGCATTGTCAGTTGCCGGATGCGGACCAAATCCCGGAGGGTAACGGGGGTCTCCTGCCACTGTGGATTGCCATGAAACCAGCAGCACCTGGCGGAACAGGAGGTACCTGAACTGCTACCAGGTTACGATTTAGCTGCGTCATCATTTCTTTCATGGCTGCAAAGTCCTCGGCCATCTTGGTCTGTTGCTCAGCTAAGAGAACCAGCTCAGTATTCTCAATTTCCTCAGCCATCGTTATTTGAGTGCTTTCCTGAAGTGGGGCTTCAACCACTTCTGGTACAGGCGGTGGTCCCTTGATTCTGGTGGAGTAGGAATGTGGGCCAGCACGGCAGTTGCTCAAGCTAATGAACCAAACAGGTTAGCACAAAAGAAACACAGATTGCAGCCTAAGGTTGTTATGCGTCATCCCGAAATGGTTAACGGCGCAAGCCGAGTGTACCGACCGTATCCCCGAAACATTGCTTATGTGCCTTGATCAAAATTAGAACAAAATTGTAACTGATACGTAATCAGCACAAGGACGAACTTGGATGTTTTTTTTTTTTTTTTTTTTTTTTCCTATTTTTCTGACTCAACAAACGTAATTTAGACAAACTACATGAGACAAACTCAAAATAAAATACTTGACATGATGCACGAGTCAAAGATATATACAAACCGACACATTGGGCGAGTACACCCAGACGGTGAAAATAATGGGACTCGACGTTTTAGCGGAGTCAGATTACTCCACAAGGATCAACACAAAATACAACTTAGCTAGATACAATTTATCGTTTGTACCCTGACTCGACCTTGAACAAAACAAAATAAAGCGGGACCCTAAAACAACATTTTTTTTTCTTCTTTTTTTTTTAATGAAAAATTAAGACTCAAATGGAGATTCGAAATGGAACTTAAAAGCGGATTATGGAACAAACTATTTTTCTCATCCGAAAGGTGACTCCAAAATCGGACATTACGGCAATGCAAAGATGGACACGAAAAATTGATTTTTTTTTTTTAAAAAAATAAACTCCTCGATCTAACTTGAAAATTAATCTTAGAGTATTAAAAAAAATCTGGCCATTATGACGACACAAAGACACAAAATATTACACGAATTAGATGCAAAATTGGTTTACAAAAATTGGCCATTATGACGGCGTAAAACCCCGATAAATTACCTTTCAAAAGTACGGACTTGGCTTGGACACAGACTCAAAGTCAAAAAAGGTCCCAAAATTTTATCATTATACCGGCGCAAAACTATAACGGCGCAGAACTATGACAAATTATTTTCTAATACTTGAAATCAAACCCGGACACAAAATTAGACTCTAAAAGTTCTTAAAAAAAATTCGCCATTGTAACGGCGTAAAATGACGACTAAAGATATTTTGAGACACGGGACTAAATCCATTTTTTATTTTTCTTTTTTTAAAAAAAAAAAAAAAAATTTAACACCCACCCCGGTGATCGGTCAGCATAACAACCCTCTTTCTACAACAAATGCAACACATAAGATGCCAATAATGTGTCGTTTCGGGACACGGGCCCATCTTGACACAAAGGGGTCAGCCTAGACAAGTGCAATACCGGTGTACCGCACCTCATTAAGTCAAATACGATGCAGATAATTGGGCCTAAAGGTTTAACTCTAGGCGACACAACTGACTCAGTGTCTAGACTGGCTGAAGAACCCGGTGGACAAACCGGGCAGAAAGCGCATCAGGGCCATCCGGAGACAGTGTGTCCGGCCTAAAACCCCGTCACGCCTTCCTCCTGAATCATGGGCAATTTAGTAAGAAAGTCCCAGATACCACAAGCAATCTGGTAAGTGCACGTGTGCGTGTGTTTCAGAGACTCAGAGGGTTGCGGAGGAAGACAGTTTATATACAGTTCAACAATATCAAAGCAGTAACATTCAACTTTTCATGTGATAGCGGCAATAAAATATAACAACCAAATATTTAATAAATCAAAACATGCGACAATTTATCAAAGCCGGAGATTCTAGTTTTCACTAATATCTCCAGCGGAGTCGCCAAGCTGTCACACCCTTTTTTACACACAAAAACTAAAATAAATAGAATTGCGTATTTAAAAGGTTATGACGGGTGTTAAAGGTACACAATTATTTAAGAGAAAATTCGGAGTCGCCACTTGACAAGTTAAAGGTGTGCCAAGTCACCAAAGTGGTGTACCTGGAACACCCTTGACTCGTCTAATGGTCTGCGTCAGAGATTTGGGTAAGGTCCTCAGTTGACTCTCGGGAAGGTGTTAGGCACCCTCGAGTCCTGTGCCGAGCACAGTTGCTTTATTGTCGCGTTTTTATTTATTAAACGTGGTTGTTATATCTTTGCCGTTCATTTAAGGTTACGCTTTTATTTGTTGAACCAAATTTGTATTAGGTAACCCGCTGGGTATACCTTAGCGCAAACTTGTGATTATCATTTGATTTCGTTTCGCCTAGTAAGTAGATCGCAGATCATACTTTATTATTACGCGCAATCGTGGAAGTCTTCTCGCTCCTATTTTAGTTTGCCTAATCGATTTAGTTAAGTATAACTGCTAACTATTATTAAATGACAAATTGGGACTCCCAAATTTGCCTTAACAAAAAAAAAAAAAAGGATTATGAAAAGTATATATATACAATAGGCCGTTTATCAAATTGAAACAGTTTTTGTGGCCTATCTTTGAAAGAGAATAATTTTACAGCCTACGTGCTTTTATTTCAACAATTGGGCTCATCAATTTGCATCAACAGGCTGCATTTAAACTTATTTGCGAAAATAGCCACATTCTGATTTTTGTCCAAATAATGATCATTTCTTGCAAATGTTATGTATGACCAGATTTTTAAATAGCTGTCCTAATCACTGCCTATTCGTTCGAGATTATAAACTTTATTAGCTTTGCGCTTATGTCCTATTCGTTCCAAAAAACAAGACTTTGATCATTTTCATTTAGCACAACAACTAAGCTCATCAAGAGATTAATTAACATCGTATAGAACAAGATTTTTAAAACTTTGAACATGCTGATTTTAAAGCACTTTTCATAGCCAAAAGCTCAACATAAGTACAAGGTTAATTTGTGTTTACCTTGTGTAGAAATTTCCAAGCTAGGAAGCAAATGAAAATAGCAAACCAAAGCCAAAAGCAAACAACTTATGCTCCAAAAAAAATCAGCAACTAGACAGCCTCTTTACACCTTAAAATTGACTTGAAACTTTGAAGTTTATACCCCAAAAAGCTCTTAGTGTTGATGCCTTTTGGTTCTAAACCCCTACACTTAATTTACTAAATATTACTCCTCTTTCACTTGCTTATTTTCTCTCTTTCTCTCCCAGTTTTTTCAGCAAGTAGTTGTGTGTTAAAGAGGGTAGTAAATGCTCCTATTTAAAGCTGAAAAATTATCAAAGAATGGAGCGTTTGGTTGGCTAAAAGTACAAGCCCATCCCCACTTGAGTACCCTTGTTAAGTCCCACATTTTAAGGCTTTTGACACTATTTTCTCACTATTCCAGCCACCCTATATGTCTACTAAAGCTGAACAAAGTTGTCCTATTGAAAAGACAGCCTCATGGGCTTGGACTATTGACTTTTGGACCTATTGGGCCGACAACAAAACATGAGACTAACTTTAAACACAAAAATACAGATCTGAAATTTACTAAAATCAGCCGCCAAATACTAAAGTAAAACAACTTAAATGAGCCAAATCAAATCCCAGTGACTTAGGCTCCAAAACATGCTTGAAAATATTGAAGCAAGGCAATTAAAATACTTCACATTAAACTAGAAACGAGCCAAACATATGAACATAAGAATCTTAATCCTATCCCTAGGCTAAACATACGGATTGAACAAATAGGACTATGGAAAGGAGGTAAAAATTTACATGTTGGTCAAACGAACGTCGCCACCAAGGCATAGCTTGTTGCCATCATGAAACAATTAGAGACAATCACCCCAAAACATGCTTTATCATCAAATCACCAATGTATGAAAGCCAAACAGCCCTATCTCCATCATCTTCATCACAAAATTCATTAAGCATAGCAGCCCCAAAGACCACAACAACGGAGGAGCCAAAAATCACCAGTGTTGAGTGTTTCCTGAAATTAAAAATGCAGATCTGCGCCAAACGGTAAGGATTTCGGAAAAAATAACCCCATAAATGGATAGAGGAGCTCGAAAGCTTTCCGGAATGGTATGGTTTGTATTTTTCCGACCACCGGAAGGCGGTGGTCCGGTGGCGAAAAGGTGGTGGCAGAGAGTGGTGGCAGGATTTTCTGATGGTAAGGAGAAAAAATGGCTAGGGTTTGGCCAAGCCATAGGCTTAGTTGGTGTAAAGTGAAGAAATGGGGTGTTTTGAGTTTATATAAGTGGGCTGTGGGCTTGGGTAATGAAGTGGACTAACGGACTGAAACAGTGGGTTATTATTTTGCACATATAGCCATTTTGAAGGCACTATATTATTTAAAATGCACACAACTAACTACCATGATAAAACATAAATAATACTTATCACGATTAAACATAAAATAAAAATTACATACATAACAAGTAATTTTTTTTTTCATATTTTCTTCCATGATTAATGACAAATTGAGTTAAAAATAAAAGACTATAATTTTTTTAGACCAAAATCCTTAAGATCTAACACGGCTATTTTGAGCAATTTTATCTGTATTCGTGCCAAATTAGGTGATTACAGTATGTGTCTTTAATTGTTAGTTGTGAAACTTTATATTTGGAGTTGGATTTGGCATAAGTGTTATGTGTCTTTATGCTTAGGATTTAAAGTAAATGTACGGAAGATTTAGTAGACTTATTATTAAAATATTTGTGTATTCCAGTTTAATTATCTGTTCGACTAGCCATGTTATATATGGATGTGCATTGGATGTTGGCAGACATGTATCTATTTTTTGACATTTTATTGTGCAGGTTTATTACTAGTAGCGACGGCTAGCCGTCTCTACCAAACTAAAAACGTAAAAATAGGTACGGGCACCCCTCCCTAAAAAAAAATCCAGCTTTCAATGTGTAGGGAGGGCTAGCCGTCCCTAATCAGTGAAAAACGTAAAAATAGGGACGGCCACCCCTCCCTAAACAAAAAATTATATTCCAGATTTCACTGTGTAGGGAGGGTCAGCCGTCTGTATCGCGGACGGCTGCCCGTCCCTATGTGTCTAGCGTCGAGCGACTTACGGACGGACGATGCCATCGCATAGCCCGTCTGTAAACCTCATTTAGGAACAGCTAACCGTCCGTATTGTCCGTCCCTAAAATGCATTTTTCTAGTAGTGGAAATTGTGGAATTATCAAAAAATTTGGTAGCATATATAAGGAAATAATCTATTCAAACCATGGTTAGGAGTTAGGGCCTTGATTTAGTGAATTAAATTTCAACCACTAATTTTAGACTACGCCATATGTCTCCACTCTCCAATCCAAATAAAAACTTGGAAAATAAAGAAAAAAGGTAATAGAGAGAAGCCACATCCGATATAATAATTAATATATGCATTAGTTTTCAATTTAACTAGAGAATAAAAAGGACTATGACCTTTCTAAATTCTACCATCAAGTCGTAAAAGATACAAATATATTGAAAAAATGGTGAACCAAAAAGAAAAATGATAAAGGAGTTTAATTCCAAGCCAAAGAGAGATATCAAGTCATCTTGGCTGTAACTACAACTATGAAATATATGGGTCGATAAATAGATGTAGACGGATAAATTGTGAGATTATGAATTCTTTTACCGCATCATGCTTTTGTTTTAATGTGGTAGAAGAAGAGAAAAAAAGGAAAATTAAGATACCAAACTTAACTAGGAGTAATAGAATTGTGGTACTCACTCTATTTCAATTTAGGTGAACATATTTTTTTTTGGTCTATTTAAAAAAGAACGGCTTTTTTTTTTTATATTTGGAAACAAACTTTTACTTTTACCTTTAATAAGATGATTTGTAACCACACAGACATCTATGATTTATTTTAGACCAAAAATTTCAAAATTCTTCTTTACTTTATTAAATTCCGTGCAAAGTCAAATGAGTTTACATAAATTAATGTATAGCTTCCCTAGCTAGTTAAACTCATATTCTGTAATTTTAGCTAGCTGGCTATAGGCACAAAGTTAGCTCCCGTTTGGACATGATTTGAGATTTGAGATTTGGAACTTGAAAAATTGAATTTTTATTTGGACATACATTTTATTTGGAACAAAATTTGAAGTTTGTGAGGAGATTTCTCAAAAAACTCCCAAAAACTGGTTGGAATTTTTGGAAAATCCCAAAAAATCTCAAAAAATTGCCCCAAAAACTGCCCAAAAACTATGTTCAAACGCTAGCTTAGTATTTTGTGATCAAGTTTTCATAGGAATCATAGAAGCCCTTTAGATAATTTGGAGCAAACAAGACAAATGCATCGGACACCGGGTGGAAAACAAAAAACAAAAAAGACATAGGTACAAACTGCCATGTTGAAAGATACAGCCAAATTAATAATACCCTATCGATTTTGAGGATGTATTAGTATAAATTAAACTTATCCATACACATGAAGTAAGTGAGCTAGCTATTCTTCAACTTAAATTTGTCAATAAATTACCACCACTCGTCCACTTTAGTTTAATTCAAAATCAACATATCCTGATAAGAACTAGCTAGTTGTTTACAAAGAAGAAAAATGAAGTATTCATTTCTTGTTTTCTTGACTTTAGCCTTGTTAATATTGACAACAACAAGCGCAGAACAATGCGGAACAAGATGGAGGACGCGCTTGTAGATGGCAGTAGTACTGTTGTAGACAGCATGGTTGGTGTGGACGCAATCCAAGTTATTGTGGATCAAGTTGCCAGCATAATTGCCGTCATTCTAGTGGCACTGATGCCACCAGCAATACAAATGAAAATATCGTAAATCAGTAGAGAAAGCTAGGGGTTTACCTACTCAAACAAGACTCTAATAACCTAAACACTAATCAAATCATACAATTTCCATGGGTAATGATTAATGGTCGGACTTTCACATTTAACTCAGTAAAACTGTTAGGTATATAGAGGATCTACCAAGTTAAGCATGTTAGGATCAATAACGAGGCGCTTAAAATCCTAGCTCAAAGACTCGAGCGAAAACAACCCTTTTTGGTCGTTCCCTTTAGATGAGATAGGCTTGTGAGCCAATGTAACCCAAATTCTCACTAGTTTCTATAAACTCAGGCATTCAACCCTGTTACGATGAAGAACACTGTTGAGCATTGGTTTTGAAGCATGACAAACGAGAAGGACTCAGTAGTCTTGATAGAAGAACCTAGTCCTTGAGGAAGAAGGGCACGACTGATCGAAAAGATCTGTGGGTTGCAAATCCCTGCGGAACTAGGAGTAGTGGCACGTGAATGAATATGCATCCTAGTCAGACTAAAAGAGGCGGTGCCCAGGTTGTGTCTTCGAAGTGCGAATAGGAGTTGGACTTCAATAAGGAAAGAAGTTACTAGGAATCATGTCTTACCATAATTACAAGGATTCCTTGTAGGACTCAACTAGGGTTGCAAGGCCCGTATAAATACAAGCAGTTGATGCGGCTGTAAAGCAGTTATTCACAAACAGAGAGTTGAGAGCATATAAAGGCGATCCAGCATCTTTCTACGTGAGATAACTGAAGAAGACAACTGGTGTGCTTGAGTTGATTGAGTCTAGATATTCTGTCTAGGTTCATTGCCTTGTAAGTTGTCTTATTTTGAGCGTTCATTGTTTTTACCTATTGGCTTATTGCAGAAGCATATGTATTAGGTGAACTTGTGAGAGATTGCTTGTAAAGCTAGAGTTTAGCTTTGTTTAGTGATTAGGGTCTAGAGTGTAGCCCCTTGGTTATAGAGTCTTGTAATCAGAAACTTGCTCTTTGTATTAGTGGATTGAGTTCTAAAATTCCAGAGTGTGGGTCGTGGTTTTTCTCCCTTGATCAAGAAGTTTTCCACGTAAAATTCCTGTGTCTTCTGAGTGTGTGGTTGGTGTGTTTTGCAGTGTTCAAACAGCTAATTTGCAGAGTCAAGGACAGGGTTCTTGACTCAGGAGAATCGAGTTCTTAAAACGAAAATCGGTGGACACTATTCAACCCCCCCTTCTAGTGTCCTTAGGAAGTGCATAGATTATAACAAGTGGTATCAGAGCAGGTCTTCTCGTACGAGGTTAACACCTTGAGAAGGATCAGAATCATGAGTGCACCACCTACCACTACTGAATGACAATCAGTTCAAAGGCCCCCACAGTTCAATAGGCAGTACTATGCGTGGTGGAAGAACAAGATGGAAAATTACATTTGTGCTGAAGATTATCAACTATGGCTGATAGTATCTGAAGGAAACTTGATCGCCACTAAAATAGTTGGTGAAGGAGCTACTGCCAAACAAGAACCTAAACTGAAAGAGGAGTTCAATGAGGCAGACTATAAGATGATCGAAAAGACTCACAAAGCCAAACGTCTGGTCATTTGTTGTCTTGGTCCTGAGGAGTTTAACAGAGTATCATCTTACAAGACGACCAAGGAAATCTGGGATGACCTGTAGGTTGCGCATGAAGGAACCACTGAAATAAAAGACTCAAAGAGAAGAATGCTGAAGAGACAGTTTGAACTGTTCTCTATGGGAGAGAAGGAATCAATCCAGGATATGATGACCAGGTTGACCATTATTACCAATGAGATGAGATCCCTGGATATGGAATTACCAGAAGTGGAGATGGTCGATAAGATTCTAAATGTGCTTCCTGAAGCTTGGGAACCCAAGATGACTGCCATCATTGAGTCTAAACCTCTAAGATCCATTAAACTTGAGGAACTGGTTGGTAGCTTGAAAACTCATGAGATGATGAAAGACTCAAAAGCCAAACCAGCTCTGAAGAAGGACAAGACCCTTGCGCTTGAAGCAACTGAGGAAACTAATGAATATGTTGATCTGCAATCAGTTGAAGCGGAAATGGTTAGTGCACTAAGACAGAAGCTTAACCTGGGTAGGTTCAAAGGCTTTAAGAGAAGTGGCAAGGAAACCTCTGGAAGGAAGAACATAGTTGACAGTCCTGATTACTCAAGATGCTTTAAGTGTTTCAAGAAGGATCACGCTGTTATGGATTGTCCTACGTGGGAAATAGAATGGATGAAAAACAGAGCATCTAAGGAAAAGGAAAAGGAGACGTCAAAGGAGAAAGACAGAGATAAGAAGAAGACAAGACGACCTCCAAACTTTAGAGCTGAAAGAAGAAAGAAGAAGGAAGCTTTCTATGCCACATGGAACCAACTGACAGTGAGTCTGATCATGAAAAGGAATCTGGAGACGATTTACCACTAGCACTGATGGGACTGACAGGCATCAGTTCATATGAAGAAGACGCTCGAGAGTTCAGAGGAGGGAGAGATCTGTCAAAGCCACCTGTGTTCAATGGGACTAACTATAAGAGCTGGAAGAAACAGATGAAAAACTTCCTGCAAGCAACTGATTATAGTCTTTGGCTGATTGTGAAGAGAGGACCTCATATTCCTGTGAAGAGAGCAGCAAATGGAGTTCTGGTGCCAAAGAAGGTAGAAGAACTAGATCCTCAAGATCTAGATTGGCTACAGGAAAATTCCAGGGCTGAATTGTACCTGAGGAGAGGGCTTACCCATGATGTGCTAGCAAGAATACTTGAATACAAGTCTGCCAAGGAAGTCTGGGAAAAGCTGAAGGAGTTGTACACAGATGACAACCAAAAGAAGGACTCTGCCCTTATGGCAACTGATGGAGCTAAAACTGCTCATTCAGCAGAGGTATGTCTATCTGATCTTAAGGAAAATTTACACACTTACTCTTCTGAAAACTTGATTTTAATCACTGCCACATTGATTGAGGGTTGTGAAAAGGAGAAAATTGAAAAAGATAAATTAACTGAAGAGTTAGGTGATCTCAGAACCAAGCATAAGAGCCTTCTAGAACAAAAGATTGAACTAGAAGAAATCAATGCCATCTTAAAAAGGCAGACTCTTGTGTCAAACTCTAAGATCACTGAACTAGAATTGGAACTCAATCAGTTAAGAGAGAGTACAAATCGTAAGCAAGTAATAAGTGAAGTTCAAACCTTTCTTGAAAATGAACTGAAAAAGGGCACATGAGATTTTATATCAGGAAACTGAAAAGAACAGAATTTTAAGTCAAGAATGTTAGCAAGGCAAAGGCCAAGAATAAAAGAAGTGTTCTGCCTAAATGGGCTAGACAGGATTTGATTTATCCATTCTCTCGTAAGAAGGGACCCAAGCTTGTCTAGGTTCCTAAGGCTAACCTCTAATCTGTTTTGCAGGCTGGAGTGAGGGAGAAAAACCCAAGCTGGATTCTTGATAGTGGTTGTTCAAGGCACATGATAGGATATAGAAGAGATTTTCTCTCACTCGCAGCATTTCAGGGAGGCAGTGTGGCCTTCGGAGGAGGAAAAGTGGTCAAATCGTGGGAATTGGAAAGATTGGGAGAACTCTGGATCATGCAATTGAAAATGTTTACTGTGTTGATGGTCTCAGACACAATCTACTGAGCATCTCCCAACTGTGTGATAGAGGAAATGAAGTGAGTTTCTCCTCTGTAGGATGTATTGAGAAGAATCTACAGAGTGGAGAAATTGTTATGGAATGAAAGATGGTGAACAATGTATACAAAGCATCGTTGAATTAACTACCTGAAAATAACTTAACATGCTTGAATGTGCAAGAAAGTGACTCTCAGCTGTGGCACAAAAGGATGGGTCATGCAAGTCTGTCACAACTGAACAAGCTTGTATCTAAGGAGCTGGATTGTGGATTGCCAAGCAAGAGATTTGAAAACATAAAAATGTGTGATGCGTGTGTAAGGGGGAAGCATATGAAATCATCCTTTAAGTCCAAGAAGGTGGTAAGTACATCAAAGCCACTGGAACTATTGCATATGGATCTGTGTGGACCCATGAGAGTCAGGAGCAGAGGAGGAAAGAGGTTCGTGTTCGTAATTGTTGATGACTACTCTAGGTACACATGGACCTTGTTCTTGGCATCTAAAGATGAAGCATTTGACAGCTTTAAAGGCTGGTGTAGTGCAGAAAAGGTTAAGTCTAGAACTCATCAGCATCAAATCTGATCATGGAACTAAGTTTGAAAACTCAAATTTTTTTTAGTATTGTGCAAAGAACAGCATTGATCATAACTTCTCTGCACCAAGAACTCCACAACAAAATGGAGTGGTTGAAAGGAAGAACAGGTCCCTGGAGGATATGACAAGGACTATGTTGTTGTCAAGTGGGCTTGCAAGAAACTTTTGGGCTGAAGCAATAAACACTGCATGTTATTTGCTGAATAGGTGTTCCATCAGAGCAATTCTTGACAAGACCCCATATGAGCTACTCAGAGGAAGAAAACCAAATATTGTTCACCTGAAACCCTTTGGTTGTAAATGCTTTGTTCACAACAATGGCAAGGAACCATTGGGAAAGTTCGATGCTAGGAGTGCTGAAGCAATATTTCTTGGTTATTCCACTCAAAGCAAGGCCAACAAAGTGTTTAACAAAAGAACACAAACAGTGGAGGAAAGTATGCATGCCGTATTTGATGAATCTGATAAGGCATTGAGGGAAACTGAGGCAGATGATCAAGTGATTGGCCTAAGTCGGGAAGATGGTGTAGATGAATTGGAAGACTCAGAAGACAAAGAGACATCAGGTGAAGATCCGAGCACACTAGAACAAGGAGTCAACATGACAGGGGGAACATCAGATGAAGTTGATGATCCAGCAAGTCAGGAAGAACCTCCCCAAGATAATGATGCAGGTTCTTCCAGTCATATTCAACTCAGGCCATGGAAACATCAAAGTTCTCACCCCTTGGAGAATGTATTGTCAGAACTGGACACTGGAATCATGACCAGGTCAGCCTTGAAAAACTTCTGTGCATTCTTTGCATTCCTCTCATCTATGGAACCAAAGAATGTAAAAGAAGCTCTAGAAGATCCAGATTGGATTCTGGCCATGCAGGATGAACTTCATCAATTCGAAAGGAGCAAAGTGTGGCACCTAGTTCCTAAGCCGAAGGACAGATCAATAATTGGAACAAAATAGGTGTTCAGAAACAAACTGGATGAGCATGGTATAACGACAAGGAACAAGGCAAGGTTAGTAGTTCAAGGATACAGTCAGGAAGACGGAATAGACTATGATAAAACCTTTGCCCCATTTGCAAGGATGGAGGCTATTAGGATGTTGATTGCCTTTGCTACATACATGGAGTTCACACTATATCAGATGGATGTGAAGAGTGCCTTCCTGAATGGCTACTTAAATGAAGAGGTATATGTAATACAGCTGTAATCACCTAATTTTGGCACCAAAATTCATAAAAAATTGCTCAGAATAGTCGTATTAGATTCTCAGGACGTGTCGTCAAATTTTTCTGGACTTCTAGTGTTTATTCTTAACTAAATTTGTCTTTAATTGGGATGTGAAATATGAAAATTGCCAAAACTACTGGTTCTGTGTTTAATTTTTGATTCTATAGTTTAATTGTGATAGTGTTGTAAAATATGTGGTTTAATTTCAGTTAATTAGTGTGTATAAATCATTTTTATGACCATTTATAAAATAATTGACAATCCAATACATTAGCCCACGAGCCCAATTCCCCTTGACCCGGCCTATCTCACCCTTGGTATAAATCCTATTTCTTTGCCATATTTGTCAAATTCTCACACAAAATCAGAAAATAGGCAAACCCTTGCCAAATTTTTCTAAGCCCACCGGAAATCACCTCCACCGCGGCTCCACCGCTCTGCCGCCGCCGGCCACCACCTCCGGTGGCCGAAAAAATACAATAAATACATCAATCGATTCCTTTCGGCCTCCTCGTTCCATTTCCGCTATTGTTTTCTTCAAAGAGTGGACCGTTTGGCGTAGATCGAGAGTCAAAGTTCGGTCAAAGTTTGAAATCCGGCCACCCTTTGATTTCTCTGGTAAGTTTTTTAGTCCTTTCTTTTCCCCTTACTCCCACTACAAGAAAAAAGAGTATTAGGGTCCACATTTTTAGGACGAGCTAAATATCTGGTCCTAGAAAGTTACATATAAGGACCAGTATTTTACCCGATCCTAGAATTAGATTTTCTTTTTTAACCTAGGACGAGAAATTTATCCGGTCATTTTAAAAAATTGACATATGGTCCTAAATACTATTAATTGAGCACGCCCAATTCAGGCGTCAAACCAAAAAAGAATTATATTTCAACCTTAAGTCCTTTTCTTAAAAAGAAAAACAAAAAGAAAAGAAGAAGAATTAATAGACTCTAAAACTCCCGCTAGACTCTAAAACTCCCGCTCTTCAAATCAGCATAACCCTAGCTCTCTAAAGAAAAGAAATTTTCTATTCATCTATTACATACTGTTGAGCACACCAGAGGAGTTTGGGAGTTGAAGTTCGATTGAATCAGCAACTTAATCTCAAGGTAAACAATCATCTCGATCTATTAGTCTTCTTCTATATACTGATTCGTAATCTCGTCTCGTCTCGATTTGCCTTGTGTTTTAGCTCGTCGAATTTCTGGAAAATATTTGTTTGTTCTGTTCTTATGTATCCGTTCTGTTTCGACTTTAGCTCCTTGTATATTCTTCCTTGCTTGAGAAGAGGCAGTTTCTTATGGGTCTGTAGGAACTATACGAAAAGCCTTAGGAATAGATAGGGATGGCAACGGGGTGAGGCGGGTGCGGGGCGGGTTCGCGAGGTGGGTTTTAATTTTTTTTAAGAATCAGGGGGGCGGGGGTTGGGACCCGGAACGTTTTCCTTTTTGTGAGTTAGTTATCAGACCTTATAATCACAAGCCGTGTGGATATTAATGATATTTGTTAAATTGAATGAAAAAGGTTGTAGTACTGGTCCTCATCCAACGTTTCTTTTATGTTTGTTTTTTTTCTCCCTTTTAATTGTATAGATTGCTGCATATTAACAAGAGAAAGGACTATATAGTTTCTACCATTGTAGGAGTTAAATGACAGAGAGTGAGACATGATAGAAGTTAGAACAAGAAGAATAAAATTCTAGACAAATTGGTTTATTTAGTTGACCTTACAGGAGTCACATTAATCCTTATTAGTTGGATGATTATTATTAGGACCATTTCCACAGAAGTTTATACTGTAACACAAAAGCTGACTATAAAAATTGGATCATAGTTAGTTAGTTTACTCATTTGTGCAACACATTTTAGTTATACTCCATGAATTAAAGTTGAAATTAGTGTCAAGTTAGCCTCTTATACCAATCGAAGTGAATGTTTCCTTTACCATGAGAATTGCTAGTATATTTGATAATTATAGCAGCAAGGCCAAACTCAATTGGTCTTCGGTTAAAAGGAAAAAAGGTATAAAAAAATTATATAAAAAAAGCGGGGCGGGGCGGGGCGGGTTTTAAAGAGATAAATGTGCTCTGCGTGGCGGGTTAACTAACACACGGGTTCAACCCCAACCCGCCCACACCCTCCCCTCTCCGCTGCCATTCCTAGGAATAGAGTGACTGTATTGGGAAAATTTTGAGATAACATTTCTGTTTGTGACTAGTTCGGCTGAATTTTAATCTTTCCCTTGGACACCCGGTTATGCTGAATTTTGATCTTTGACTAGAAAGTGTACTATTTATATCTGATTAGATATTGAATCAATCGAGAAAGTACAGTGCCACCAGTAACCTAGGATGATGCATCTGTATTTTGATTTTTGTTTTTTAATTGTGTGGATTTTTTTGGAACATGTGGAGATGGTGGAAATAGTAGTCACTGTAATATACCAATTTTATGTTCATAAAGACTTGACAAGTTGCAGAAAAGATAACGCTTTTATATTTTTTGGATGTTGAAAATTTGATCGAAGAGAGCATGTTGTGACGATCCATTGAAGCATTTTTTGTTTTGAAATTCTACTTGGGGTGTTTATTTATTTTTAATAACTATGACACAAATGAAGAGTAATTACAAAGAGATAAAAAAAATAGGTGTTAAAGGTTTAAGAGTTATTCCATATATTTTAGTAGAAAAGGTGGAAGTTGAAAAGTAACTCATATGTAATCTTTTTTTCTTGAGAAAGTTACTAGTTACTCTTATGAAGAAACTGTGTTTTCATACTCTCAGATGCGTGTCGTTCATGAAGATAGATAAGGTCAAGAGAAATCAAATATTTTCTAGAATTATCTCATCCTCTGCAAATACTCTTTCTGTTTTTTTTAATGAACTTCTCCACTGTAAAGTTTAATGCTTCAACTACAAAAAACTCTGCAGCAGTTCTAGTAGGAATGCCTATTTCTCATAGAGATAGAACCATTTCTGGGAGGATCTTAAACTGAGTGACCTAAGTTAATATCACTTCTTGCAACCATTAATTCATTCTTGTTAGAAAATGAGACTTTATAGCAAAAGATTTAGTTAACATTGGAGGTACAGTAATTAACCACCCAAATTTTTTATTAACAGAATGTAATACTTCTAAAAGAAAAATATGATGAGACCATAAGCTAAGGGCTCTTAGTATTTACTCGAAAGAAGGCTTCATGAAGTGTACTGAGATGCACAAAGGAAAGGGTAAAAGTACAGAGATTTGAAAATCGTACAAACCGTGCTTTAACTTTTTTAATTTTCTGTTAGGCATGAATTAATATTTCAGTTTAGCACTTTGAATAAGTGATCCTACTTTTTCTATATCGATATTTATATGTGTATTTTTATAGAATAACATAATTCTTGCTAGTTGTCGTATCCAAATAAAGTTAGTTCTTCTATTTGTTCCTACATAATTATCTTTATAACATGGTCTGTTTGAAATTATTGATCCTAATTTTTTTTTTTTTTTTTTTTTTAGGAAAAAACTTCTTTCTAGCTTTTCTATTTCCTTTGTACATCTTATTACTTATTTTATCCTATACCTCTTTTTATAATTTATATTTAATGTATCATCCAAGGTTATGGCACATAGTAAGCAATGGATGCAACTTGTTAATCGGCTCGATGAAGCTTACTTAACTGGGGTGGAAAAGTTTCTGAATTATGCTTTTAGAAGAGGAGGAGAAACAGATGAAATACCATGTCCATGTGTCAAATGTCTTAACATTGATTCAGGAACACGTCAGACAGTGGATTCACATTTGAAAGTATACGGAATAATTAAAAATTATACTTTTTGGTATCACCATGGAGAAGTTTTAGGTGAACCAGAATCGGAGAGTGAAGATAAAGAAGATGACAATGAAGTAGATGAGCGTGAGCGTGAAGATGAAATACGAGAAATTTTAAGTGATTTATATCCTAATATTGACAAAGGCACTACAGACATTGATCGTGATGATATAGTTGAAGAACAACAAAATGTTCAAGTTGATTTTGTTGAAGAGGAGCCGAACGTTGAAGCAAAAAAATTTTATAGCCTATTGAGAGATTTTGAAACTCCACTGTATCAGAATTCTAAAAGTTCAAAGCTTTCTACTTTGATTAAATTGCTGCACATAAAAAGTATTGGCCGGTGGAGTAATGAGTCATTTACAGTGTTACTAAAAATGTTGAAAGATGAATTGTTGCCTGATGGTGCTAATTTGCCTGATTCATATTATGAGGCAAGGAATGTAATTCGGAATCTTGGGCTTTCTTACCAAAAGATTGATGCTTGTAGAAATGATTGCATGTTATATTGGAAGGATGATAAATTGCTCGACTCATGCAAAGTTTGTGGTGCGTCTAGATGGAAACTGGATAAACATAGTGGAGAAACAACGGATAAAAATGGAAAAAAGATAGCATCAAAGATATTACGTTATTTTCCATTAAAACCCAGGCTACAGAGGCTGTTCATGTCTACAAAGACAGCTTCTGAAATGACATGGCACAAGGGTAAAAGAGTTGATGATGGAACCATGAGGCACCCAGCCGATTCAATGGCATGGAAGTCATTTGATGAACTTCATCCATCATTTTCCGCTGAGCCTCGTAATGTTAGACTTGAACTTGCTACTGATGGATTTCAGCCGTTCCGGAATTCAAAAACCTCATATAGCATTTGGCCTGTGGTACTAATTCCTTATAATTTACCGCCTTGGTTGTGTATGAAACAGGAAAATTTTATTTTGTCAATGCTTATTCCTGGCCCAGATAGTCCAGGAGATGCAATTGATATATATCTCCAACCCTTGATAGAAGAATTGAAGGAGCTATGGGAAACTGGTATTGAGACTTTTGATGCATCAACTAGACAAAACATTGACAAGTTTTGTTTCTATTTGTCTAGCCTAGTCAATCATGTAAAAATTTCGTTTGAGTCGGCTTGTCCATTTTAATGTTGTTTTACAAATTTTGTCCAAAGTTTTCTCGGTCCTAATCCTTCATTTTTAATAAAATAGGTATCATGGCTGCATCATCATCTAGAGTAGGAAAAAGGAAGTTTCCTGAGGGATCTACTTCGCCACCTATTAAGATGGTCGATAAATGTCCTCCATTGTTGAGAGATTGGTGGTACCATTTGAGCGAAAAGCAGAAAGGGGTTGTGAATGCGAGAATTGGGGAAATGACACATTTTCTTAACCCTAAGTTTGCCCCACGCCGGGAACTAGTAAATGCTTTGATTCGGTATTAGGAACCGAGTCAAAATACCTTTGTGTTTGGTGATGTTGAGATGACTCCTACTTTAGAAGAGATCTCGGGTTTGACTAATGCTGTGTTTAGGACAAAGAAGTGCATAGCACCTCGCTTTGTGAGGGTCGAGGAGTTCCTACGGGACATGACTTTGCGCTCTGATACACAGTTAGTGAGTTTGGCCTCAGGTTGGGTTAGTCTGGAGTATCTTTATGCTCTTTATGGGCGGGGAGATGGTTACACAAAGCATCGGCCGGAATTCATCACTATGTTGAGCCATGAGCAATGAAATAACCTTAGGGAAAGAGCTTTCATTTTCGCTTTCCTTGGTCTTATGGTCTTCCCGATGGAGAATGGACAGATCTCTATCCATACCTCTTGGATCGAGAGAGCCCTATTTGGGGGAGTTCGAGATTCTACTGTTGTGCCGATGATCTTGGGCAGTATTTATCGTGCTTTGACTAGATGCAAAGAGAAAGGGGCCCGATTTTTCGAGGATTGCAACTTGTTGTTGCAAGAATGGTTCGTTGAGCATTTGTTTGGCCGTTCTGACCCTACTCCACTACCCGATGTGCCTAAATGCCATTTGAACACCCATTATTATCGTGCTCGACATCTTGATCTACCTGAGAGCTTCGATGGGTGGGCACAGTACTTGAGCGAGCTCACTTTGGAGAATATCTGGTGGCAGGTTAGTTGGTACCCCTCGAAAGAGGGAATATATGGTAGTATGGATCGTCCTTTTCTAGTATTGATGGGTCATAAGGGAGCCGAGCCTTATTGCCCTATGCGGATGCTCCGACAGCTTGGGCGCGTTCAGGGTATACCTAGGGTAGAGGCCGTGGGAGAGTATCGCCTTGAGCATATTAGCGGTGAGTTTCCCAGGCACACTCAGTGGTTCTCTATTTGGGATAATATGAGACCTTTGACCTCCAGCACACAGGTTATAGACCGATTCAGAGGCGAGGTCACTCCTGAGTATGTTTTCTGGTTCGGCCGGTAGCCTGCTTTGGTAGCTATGCCAGTGAAAACGGTTAAGGGACCGTATGATGAGGCACTCAGGATTGACATGAAGATAGAGATGCATAGGGTAGAGACTGAGGAGAGATATGCGGGTCTGGTCTACCGTCTTCGTTCTGAGAGGGATGCCGCTCAAGCTGCTTTGGTTGAGAGTGAGGGTCTCGCACATCAGCACCTAGACACAGTCAGACGACTCCGTGTTATGCACTCTGAGGCATTAACGGAGCGGGAAGCCGACAGGGCAGCTTTGTTGGAGAGCAGGAGAAGGGAGGATTATCATCGTCGGGATGCCATGGATGCTCAAGCTCGACTTGACAGGGTGCTGGAGCAGGAAGAGCAGCTCAGGGAGCTAGCACAGGGCCGACTTCAGGATATACAGGCTGCAGGACAGACTATCAGTGTAGCTTATCGCCAGGTTTATGACTTTGATGTATATGTTGCACGGGCTATCGGTGACTATAGGAGGTTGCCCGCGGAGGACCTACTTCCACATGTGCTTCCCTTCGTCACCAGAGTTGCAGAAAATTTGGCTGGATTGCGCCGCACCTTGGTGGAAGGCCCACCAGTGGATCCCGAGGAGCCACCAGAGGAAGATCTCGACGAGCCATTTGAGTCAGATCCAGAGGAGCCAGCTGAGGCAGGGCCCGGATCACCTTAGCAGATATATGTCAGTCCGAGATGATGCAGCTCATTGCCTTTTGTCATTCATTTAGCATCTTGGACATGTTGTAGCTTTTATTATGTATTGGTATTTCTATTTCGAACAGTCGGTCTAGTTTGTTTATTTTAATTTGTAGGAGTACTACTATTGCCCCATGTTGTCGGCGGGTTTTCTTTTATATTGTACTATTTCGGCATTTATGAAAAGGAAATCAGAAAATCCAAAATTGTGTCTCTTTATTATCTTAAATGCATTTTTTCTTTCTTTTTTCAATCTGATTTTGGACCCCTCTTATATTTGAAAAGATATATGATATGAAAAAAAAAAAGAGCGAAAAGAAAAGAGAGGAAAAAAGGAAGGACAAAAACAAAAACAAACAAACAAAAAAACAAAAAGAAAAAAAAAGAGAAAAGAAAAAGAGAGGACCCACTTTGTCTTGATTCGGGATGATGCATGACGACTTTAGGCTTGTAGGCGCGCTTGGCTTATAAATATCGTGTTTCCTAACCTGTTTTGTTTGCAGACAATACTATATTACCAGTGATTTGGTGCAGCACACTGCCATAACCCCATTCTCGCACAACTAAATCAAAGGGCTCTAAAACTCCACTTGGTAACATGGCCACTGAAGGAGACAAATCTGATACCGGTTCAAAAGAAAATGATAGGACGACAGAAGAGGCCCTGACTCTGAAGCAATTCCTGGTAGACATGCATCATGCGATAACCACGGGACGGGCACCTCCTCCCATGCCAAACCTCCTAGATGGGCTTATGCCAACAGCTAGCCAGCGAGCACCAGGCATATCTACGGCGGTCTAGGATCCGACCTATCCCCCTGGTTTTGGCACTAGTCATGGTCCAACAAAAGAAGCTGAAGTGCGCCCTCATGCGCGGCCCCCACCACCTCCACCTCAAGGGCAGTATGGACAACATCCACTGCAGGGGCAGTATGGTCCACCCCCACCACAGGGACAGTATGGTCCACCCCCACCACAGGGACAATATGGCCCAGCTCTCCCACAGGTTCCAATTTTTCGGGGCCCAACTAGGCCTGCTATGGCCAGGTCCAACAGCGAACCGCATCTCCAGGCTGGGGATCATCATTATGATCAGCACCATGAACCCAATTTCCGACACAGCGACTCATATGATCAGGGGTTCCATCGCGAGTCTCAAGTTGAGGTTGATCGATCAGGAAAGCTTGATGAGAGCGAGGTTCTGAGAAAGGTGAAGGGCCTAGAACAAGCAGTAAGGATCATTCAGGGCTATGGAGATCATACCAACATTTCTTTCAAGGATCTTTGCCCCTACCCTGAATTGCAATTGCCAGAAGGGTTCATAGTGCCAAAGTTCGATCTGTACACCGGGCAAGGAGATCCAAGAGTTCATATGAAGACCTACTGCAACAAAATGAGAGGGGTCAAGAAAGACAAGTTGTTGATAGCCTACTTTTCCGAAAGCTTGGGGGGTGCAGCTACCGAATGGTTCATGAGGCAGGATGTAACTAAGTGGTTGGCATTTGATGACATGGCACAGGCATTCTACGACCAGTACAAGTACCACATTGAGGTTTTGCCGGATCGATCCTCTTTAGATGCAATAAAAAAGAAGCCAAGTGAAAGCTTTAGGGAGTACGCCCTCAGATGGCGCGAGCAGACCGCTCGAGTGAGCCCCGCAATACCGGACGACGACATGGTCCCTTTATTCATCGAGGCGCAGGATGAGGCGTTCTATGGTGCATTGATCGCCGCCTTTGGGAAACCGTTTAGTGAAGTCGTCAAGATGGGAGAAATTATTGAGAGGGGAGTTAAAGCTGGTAAGATTGTGAGCCAGACCGCACTGAAAGCAACCACACAGGCTGTGCAGACAGGGGCAGCAGGGTTTGCTAAGAAAAAGAAAGAAGATGTGGCCATGGTAGGGTCGAGTCCGCGAAGGTGGAACGAGGAGCGATACAGTTATCCTAATTCATACCAAGCTCCACAAACACCCCATTTGCAACGCTATTACCCACCACAAAATGCACAATACTCCATACCTCCACCCTAATACTCTGTACACGCTGTGCAGCCATATACCCCAACATCTTATCCGCAATGGCGCGCGCCAGCCCCACAGCCTACATTTCCCATTCACCAAGCTCCACATAATCATTATCAGGCTCCGCCTAACTCTACCTACCGACCAAGAGGTCCTACAGGCTTCCGTCCAAGGGCTGAATTCAAGAAGGCTCGAGAAGAGAAAATGAGGGAATTCACACCAATTGGGGAATCTTACACCAGTATCTTTGAGAAATTGCGAGCCTTGAACATGATAAAGCCAATTCAAGGAAACATGAATCCTACTGGGAAAGTGGACCACTCTCGGCATTGTGATTACCAATCGGGCGCACCAGGGCATGATACAGAAGATTGCTATTATCTCAAGAGAGTGGTGCAAGATCTGATTGACAACAACCAAATCGTGACTGAAGATGCAGAAACGCCAAACATTAATCGCAATCCTCTGCCAGTCCATGATGTACACATGGTATGTACATGCGAAGGGGGATTTGAAAATGAATCTGCAAGGCCAATAGTGTCAGTCGATGCAATAACAATTAGGGTGGAAAAGATGCATATCACTTCAAAGACAAGTCCTGTTGTGGTGTCCGAAGGAACAAAGCCATCTGTCCAGTTGGAAAAGCCCGTGTTAACATTGAAACGAGCTGTTGAGAAAAGGGAAGAGGTGACTGAGAAACCAAAGTTGGTGATCTCGAGGGCCATTAAAAAGGAAGGGGAAGCAGATTCTGCTACCAAACCAAAGTTGGTTATAAAAAATGCACCTCGGGAAGATGATTTGAACAAAATGCGCGAGCCCATTGTTATAAAGAGGGCATCCCAGTTCCATGTGACAGATAGCAAGGCTGTCCCGTGGAACTATGCCAAGGCAGTGGTAACGTACATGGGAAAGGAGGTTGTAGCAGAAACAACACAAGTGGGCGGTCTAACTCGTTCTGGGCGGTGCTTTACCCCGGAAGAGTTAAGAAAAGAAAGGCAAGCTAGGGAAAATCAGGGTCCCATCAAGGAACCTGTCACTGAGAAAGAGGCAGAAGAGTTTCTAAAGAAGATGAAAGTGCAAGATTACTCTATCGTGGAGCAGCTGAGGAAGACCCCTGCTCAAATTTCTTTGTTGTCCCTGCTGATGCATTCTGAGGCGCACCGTCATGCTCTGTTGAAAATCCTGAATGAAGCTCATGTATCTGATAAAATGACTGTTGGTAACTTGGAGGCTGTTGCTGCTCGTATCTTTGAAGTAAACAGGATCACTTTCACTGATGAAGAATTGCCTATGGAAGGCACAGGCCATAACAAAGCTCTGCATCTGACTGTTAAGTGTGACAACTCTTACGTCATGAGAGTGCTGGTTGATGGTGGGTCTGGTCTGAACATTTGTCCATTGTCTACTTTGAAAAGATTGAAAATCAACGTGGATAGAATTCGAACCAACACTATGAGTATCCGTGCTTTCGATGGAGAAAAAAGACAGTCAATTGGTGAGATCGAGCTGACATTGACAATTGGGCATGTGGACTTTGCTATTGATTTCCAAGTCCTCGATATGGATTCGTCTTACAATTTACTGTTGGGAAGGCCCTGGATTCATATGGCGGGCGCAGTACCGTCAACTTTGCACCAGACTGTGAAGTTTGAGTGGAACCGTGAGATGATCATGGTACACGGAGAGGGAGATCTGTCAATCTATAAGGACCAGTCCATTCCAGTTATCGAGGTCACCAATGATAGCCCAACTCTGATGTACCAAGCCTTTGAAGCAGTCAATGTGGAAGAGGTTCCTGAAGGCAAGCCTTTGCCCCAAGCAAGATTGTCAGAAGCGGCAGTTATGATGGCTACCGAAATGTTGAAGCACGGTTTTCAACCAGGGAAGGGTCTCGGGGCATCACTCCAAGGAATGTCGCATCCAATTAGTCCACTTGGCATTCGAGGTACCTGGGGTCTGGGATACAAGCCCACAGCTGCAGACAGAGCAAGAGCTAGGAAGATAAAGAAACAAGAATGGTCCCTTGAGAAGCCTGTCCCTTGCCTCGCTCAGTCTTTCACGAGGTCCAACGGGGGCAAGTCTATTTCCAAGAATGCTGAGGAGACTGAAGAACAGAAGAAGCTCCTGGCCAATCTGAGGCACGTCTTTGGCATCAACATGGTGCAAACTGGCGAAGGATCTGGCAATGCAGAAATCCAGGACATTGGCCCTGATGTGAAGTTGAACAACTGGGAATCCATGCCTCTCCCCACTAGGAGGGGCTATTGGTAGCAAGTTTTTGTTATCCTTTCTATATACTTGGTTATTCTAAGGGTTGTAATCCAAGTATATTTATTTTGCTCGTTATGATGTCAAACCCTTTTATCTTTCAAATTCAATGAAAAGCAAGACATGTTCTTGTCTCCTTATTCTATCTCTTTACTTTCCTGATTTTTGTTCCTTATTTTTTTCTGTAGCTATGTTTCTGATGGCCTTAATAACATGACATGCATGCTGAAATCACGCCCTGATCTAAACACACAGTTTAACTTGGTCTCAATGGGTCAACCAAAAATTGAGGAAATACATGTTGGTGGGTGGAATGATTGTGAAGTAACAGTTGAGGAGGTAGATGACATGGAAGGGACTGATACCAAAGAAATGTTTGAGAAAGAATATGATGAGGAGGGAGCTGAGAGTGAAATAAAAGGAGAATTAGAACAGTTTGAGAACAAGCCTAAGTCCAATCTAGATGACACGGAAAATATAAATTTGGGAAGCCCTGATGATGTTAGGGAAACCAAGATAAGCATGCACGCTATACCGAAAGTGAAAAGTGACATAGTCCAAGTCTTGCTTGACTATAGAGACGTGTTTGCTTGGTCATATGATGACATGCCCGGTTTGAGCACAGATTTGGTGGTTCACAAGTTGCCGATTAATCCTGGTTTCCCTCCAGTCAAGCAGCTTCGGAGGAAATTCAAGACAGAAATGAGCAAGAAAATCCATGAGGAAATCATGAAGCAGCTATCTGCGAAGGTGATACAATCTCTTCAGTATTCCACTTGGTTGGCCAATGTTGTACCGGTGCCGAAGAAAGATGGGAAGACAAGAATTTGTGTTGATTATCGAGATTTGAACAAGGCCAGTCCCAAGGATAATTTTCCTTTGCCTAATATTCACATTTTCATAGACAATTGTGCTAAACACGAGATCCAATCTTTTGTGGATTGCTATGCTGGATATCACCAGATCCTGATGGATGAGGATGGCGCAGAGAAGACAGCATTCACCACGCCCTGGGGGACCTTTTGTTTCAGGGTCATGCCGTTCGGCTTGAAGAACGCTGGGGCAACGTACATGAGAGCCATGACAACCGTCTTCCATGATATGATACACAAAGAAATATGAGGTATATGTGGATGATGTGATAATCAAATCAAAAACGGTAGAGGATCATGTTAAAGACCTCAGGAAATTCTTTGAAAGACTCAGAAGGTACAACTTGAAGTTGAACCCGGCCAAATGTGCGTTCGGTGTTCCAGCTGGAAAGTTGCTGGGTTTCATTGTCAGCAGGCGAGGCATTGAATTGGATCCTTCAAAGATCAAGGCTATACAAGAGTTGCCTCCGCCAAAGAACAAGAAAGAAGTTATGAGTTTCCTTGGAAGATTGAACTACATCAGTAGGTTCATCGCTCAACTCACCACCACATGTGAGCCAATCTTCAAGCTGCTAAAGAAAGATGCTGCAGTTAAATGGACTGAGGAATGTCAAGCGGCCTTTGACCAAATTAAGAAATACTTGTCAAATCCACCAGTGTTGGTCCCACCGGAGCCAGGACGACCTTTGTTCCTCTATCTGTCGGTGATGGACAATTCATTTGGTTGTGTACTGGGGCAACATGATGCTACAAGTAAGAAAGAGCAGGCGATCTACTACATGAGCAAGAAGTTTACGGATTACGAGGTCAAGTACACTTTGCTGGAAAGAACGTGTTGTGCCCTCACATGGGTAGCACAGAAGCTGAGGCATTATTTTTTGTCATACACTACTGACCTCATATCCCGGATGGATCCACTAAAGTATATTTTTCAGAAGCCTATGCCAACAGGAAGGCTTGCCAAGTGGCAAATGTTACTCACAGAGTTCGACATAGTTTATGTCACCAGAACTGCAATGAAAGCCCAGGCTTTGGCTGATCATTTGGCCGAAAATCCAGTGGATGATGAGTATGAACCTCTTAAGACATACTTTCCTGATGAAGAGGTAGACACAATTGAGGGGTTGCCTTCTGAAGATGATCATTATTGGAAGCTCTATTTTGATGGGGCCTCTAACTGCAAGGGCGATGGTATTGGGGCTGTTCTCATATCCCCGACAGGTCATTATTATCCGGCGGCTGCGCAACTTCATTTCTGGTGTACCAACAACACGGCAGAATATGAAGCTTGCATTATGGGTCTACGCATGGCGATAGACATGGACATCAAAGAACTACTAGTGCTTGGAGATTCTGACCTATTAGTACATCAAATCAAGGGTGAATGGGAAACTCGAGACGTGAAACTCATCATGTATAAGCAGTATCTGGAAGATCTTTGCCAAAGATTTGATTCTATTGAATTTAGGCACATCCCAAGAATGCACAATGAGTTGGCTGACGCTTTGGCTACACTAGCATCCATGCTTAGTCATCCTGACCAAACTCATATTGATCCTCTCGAGATTCAAGCTAGGGATCAACATGCTTATTTCAACATGGTTGAAGAAGAACTTGATGGCGAGCCATGGTACCTGGACATCAAAAACTAAATCAAGAATGGAGAGTATCCAGCGCTGGCAGAGAGCAATCAGAAAAGAACCCTCCGCCGTCTTGCAAATGATTTCTTTCTAAGTGGAGGGGTATTGTACAAGAGAACCCCAGATTTGGGACTGCTGAGATGTGTGGACGCACACGAAGCCTCAAGAATTCTCAACGAGGTGTATTCTGGAATCTGTGGGCCACACATGAATGGCTATGTGCTAGCCAAGAAGATCTTAAGAGCAGGTTATTTCTGGCTCACCGTGGAGCGAGATTGCATAGGGTTTGTGCGGAAATGCCACCAATGTCAAATGCACGGCGATCTGATACATTCACCTCCCTTAGAGCTCCACACAATGTCTGCTCCTTGGCCTTTCGCAGCATGGGGAATGGATGTCATTGGCCCGATAGAACCAAAGGCATCGAATGGGCATAGATTCATTTTGGTCGCTATTGACTATTTTACTAAGTGGGTGGAAGCAGCGACATTCAAGTCGGTAACTAAGAAAGCTGTGATCGACTTTGTTCATTCGAACATCATTCGCCGATTCGGTATCCCCAATACCATCATCACTGACAATGGGGCTAATCTGAACAGCCATTTGATGAGAGAGGTATGTGAAAGGTTCAAAATTGTGCATAGAAATTCCACACCATACCGGCCAAAAGCAAATGGCGCGGTCGAAGCTGCAAACAAAACATCAAGAAGATCCTTCGAAAAATGGTGGAAGGATCTCGAGATTGGCATGAGAAGTTGCCATTTGCTCTTCTGGGTTATCGCACAACTGTGCACACCTCAATAGGCACGACTCCATATGAACTGGTGTATGGGACTGAAGCGGTCATTCCGGCAGAAGTCGAAATACCGTCCTTGAGAATCATTGTTGAAGCTGAGATCGAGGACACTGAATGGGTCAAATCCCACTTGGAACAATTGGCTTTGATTGACGAGAAAAGGCTAAATGCAGTATGTTATGGTCAACTATATCAGAAGAGAATGGCCAAAGCATACAACAAGAAAGTATGCCAACGCAAGTTTAGTGAAGGCCAGTTAGTCTTGAAGCACATTTTTCCACATCAGGAAGAAGCAAGGGGCAAGTTTGCTCCAAATTGACAAGGACCGTATGTGGTGAAGAAGGTGTTGCCCAACGGTGCTCTATTCTTGACAGACATCGAAGGCACAATGGCTGAAATGATTGTTAATGCTGATGTAGTGAAGAGGTACTACATTTGATGTTCTCGAAGTGGGATAGCAGAAGTCTTTGTTTCCCTTACCCAGATAGTGTATCACTTTTGTTAGCCTTTGGCTTTGTATTACTTTTGTGAACCCTTATTGGGAATCCTGTAATTGTAATGAAATGAAATGAATGAAAGAAAGATTCAAAACAACAAATTTTGGCATTAAGTTGCCAGAGCTACGTCTGACCTGATTCCTCTCAAAAGGATACGTAGGCAACCATTCTGGTGCGGTCAAAATAGGAGAAAGTTCCATTTTTCCCTATCTCATATCGACGCAAAACTCGCCTCCAAAGTTTGCGGCCAAATTCAAAGAAAATCTGAATCCGCAGTTTCTGCTAAACTGGGGCAGAAGTTTATTTTTATTTTATTTCGTCAATGAAATAAAAACAAACTTCTATTATTCTTACCATCTTTTCACATGCTTATGAGACGTTCGGCATTTCAGTCTCGAAATCAGGAAAAGGCTCAAAGCGCCCAAGACATTATCATCAGCAAAAAGGAAAAAACAAAAGAAGAAAAAAAAGAGAGAAGAAGAAAAGAAAATGAAGTCTTGCCGGTGAAAACCTGAAAAGGCGCCGCATGACAAACAGTGAGATAAAAGAACAAAGAGAGAGGTTAGTTGGTGAAAACCCCGAAAGGGGCACCACTAACTGAATGAGGGTCTTCATAAATGTCATCGAGATGGGTCTGGAAAGTGGTCATGGTCGAATGTTCCAACTGGGGAAAGGTCGAGGAAGAACTGTTATGAATGATCAGGGTTTGAGGACAAGAAGCATGTCATGTTTATTAAGGTCATCGCTTCCACCTCCAGATAAGTTTCTTTTTACATCTCCAAAGGGACATCATTTTGTTCAGAGTCCTTTTGTTCAGAATCTTTCCCATTTTTCACTTTTCAATCCAAATAATATCAAAACGAGCAAAAGAAAGTTTTGCAAAAATTGTTTACCTGTTTTGCAGTTGTACCAGAGCATGGTCAGGACCCCCTGGATAATGGAAGCCAAATCAACTCTCGATCGCAAGATCGACGCGTTGAGAATTTGCACCATGAAAGAGATCATCAGACGATAGGCAGATTTCAAAATCATCAAATCTCGCCGGAGCACCAATTTCAAGAGTGACAATGTCAATTTTCAGGTCAGAAGCAACATTCATGAGGGATTAGTCTTAAGAAGTCGAGGCACCCACCTGGAGAACGAGGGAGTTGTAAAAAAGGTCGAGGCACCCACCTGGAGAATGAGGGAATATAACTTTCAAGTCAAGGCACCCACCTGGAGAACGAGGGAGTGATTTAAAGAAGTCGAGGCACCCACCTGGAGAATGAGGGAGTAGTTGCAAAGAAGTCGAGGCACCCACCTGAAGAATGAGGGAGTAGTTGTAAAGAAGTCGAGGCACCCATCTGGAGAATGAGGGAGTAACTTTTAAGAAGTCGAGGCGCCCACCTGGAGAATGAGGGAGTAGTTTTAAAGAAGTCGAGGCACCCACCTGGAGAATGAGGGAGTAGTCTTAAGAAGTCGAGGCACCCACCTGGAGAATGAGGGAATGATTTAAAGAAGTCGAGGCGCCCACCTGAAGAATGAGGGAGTAGTTGTAAAGAAGTCGAGGCACCCACCTGAAAAATAAGGGTGTAGTTGTAAAGAAGTCGAGGCACCCACCTGGAGAATGAGGGAGTAGTTGTAAAGAAGTCGAGGCACCCACCTGAAGAACGAATGAGTAGTTTATTTAAGAAGTCGGGGCACCCACCTGGGGAATGAGGGAGTAGTTGTAAAGAAATCGAGGCACCCACCTGAAGAACGAGGGAGTAGTTTATTTAAGAAGGCGAGGCACCCACCTAAAGAATGAGGGAATAGTTTATTTAAGAAGTCGAGGCACCCACCTGGAGAATGAGGGAGCAGTTGTAAAGAAGTCGAGGCACCCACCTGGAGAATGAGGGAGCAATTTTAAAGAAGTCGAGGCACCCACCTGAAGAACGAAGGAATACAACTTTCAAGTCAAGGCGCCTACCTGAAGAACGAGGGAATCCATTTCTATAAAGAGACCCACCTGAACCATGATCGGTGGCTTTTATTTTCTACAAGAGCAAGACCCACCTAAACCAAGATCGGTGGTTTTATTATCAGCAATTGAGGAGAGCAAGAATCAAGAGGCTCAACTCGTGAAAGCATGAAGACTTAGCATAGGAATTTCAAGTTTATATTCCCAATGTTGTAGTTTAATTTTCTTTGTAAAGCAAGTGACCATTAGCCAGCAACCAGTAACAAGCAACAAGTGACCAGCAACAACAACTCTAGTGTGTCAAAAGTGTCTGGTGTCAGTCCGGGTAAGTCTAGGAGCGTCGAGTCAGTCCCAGTTAGTTCTGAAAGTGTCTAGAGTTAGTCTGTGTATGTCTAGAAAGTGCTTAGTTTTAGTCTAGAAGAGTCCGGTATCTGTCTAGATGCGGTAGTCCCAGCTACCGCATGTAAGGAATTAGACTAACTTGATTCCTTAGTCCATGGGATATATAGGTAACCTTGTTCTTGTTAGAACCGAAATTCAAGGTACGGTCACAATCTTGAAAGAATGCTCTCGGCTAGAACCGAAAAGCCAAAATTAGTTGTTGATTACTTCTTTGTACGAAAACTCTTCATGTTCCCGAACAAAGAGGGGCAGCTGTAATCACCTAATTTTGGCACCAAAATTCATAAAAAATTGCTCAGAATAGTCGTATTAGATTCTCAGGACGTGTCGTCAAATTTTTCTGGACTTCTAGTGTTTATTCTTAACTAAATTTGTCTTTAATTGGGATGTGAAATATGAAAATTGCCAAAACTACTTGTTCTGTGTTTAATTTTTGATTCTATAGTTTAATTGTGATAGTGTTGTAAAATATGTGGTTTAATTTCAGTTAGTTGGTGTGTATAAATTATTTTTATGGCCATTTGTAAAATAATTGACAGCCCAATACATTAGCCCACGAGCCCAATTCCCCTTGACCCGGCCCATCTCACCCTTGGTATAAATCCCATTTCTTTGCCATATTTGTCAAATTCTCACACAAAATCAGAAAATAGGCAAACCCTTGCCAAATTTTTCTAAGCCCGCCGGAAATCAGCTCCACCGCAGCTCCACCGCTCTGCCGCCGCCGGCCACCACCTCCGGTGGCCGGAAAAAAACAATAAATACATCAATCTATTCCTTTCGGCCTCCTCGTTCCATTTCCGCAATTGTTTTCTTCAAAGAGTATACCGTTTGGCGTAGATCGAGAGTCAAAGTTCGGTCAAAGTTTGAAATCCGGCCACCCTTTGATTTCTCCGGTAAGTTTTTTAGTCCTTTCTTTTCCCCTTACTCCCCTCTTCCACCCTCATACCCCATTTTTTCCAAAAAAACCCGTCCCTAGTCTTTTTATTTTATTTCTTTAGCCCGTTTCTGTTTGTCTTTTCTTCTTCTTCTTATTTCTTTTCGTTTCTGTTTTGTTATGGCGTGTGGGCTGTTTATGGAGGATATATGGTGTTGATGACGGGGGTTTGTTTGATGTTGTTTTTAGGGTTGTGATGATGGTTTGTGGGGATGAGCGAGGCAGCGATCATGCGATTGGCGTCTTGGCAACGACGCTAGGGCAGTGGTAACGCGAGGCAGTTGTTGATCCGAGGGATGGATGGTGACTGGATATGTGCTTGGGACTTTGGGAAAATTTGAGGTCGATAATCAGGGGTTCCAAGATTGTGATGATGGACTGCGATGTTGCGATGAGGGTGTTGTTGCAGCGATGTCGACGGCGTGTTGTTGTTTCAGCGCGTGTCTTGCACGTGTCAAGGCAGTCAGCTATGTTGGTTCCACTACGAGGCTGTGATGATGGTGTTGATACAGCGACAACGATGGCTAGGCAGCGGTGGTAACTCTGCCTATAATGCTTGCAGTTTGGTCTGGTAGTAAGCTTCATCATTTTCCTTTTCTTACTTTGTTATTTAGTCTTGTAATTAGGATGTTTAGCCATAGGTTAATACTGGTGCAGTAGTAACATGTACGGAAATGCATCATTGTTTCATATATAAAAGTTCCCTGCTGGTTTGTTACCTCTATGTCATTGCGTCATTCACTTGTGTTTAGCGTGCCATAGCCATGCATTTTACGGGAGGTTACAGTTGCGAGACGTTTATTTGCTCGTCATCAAGTATGGATATTGGTTTGTACGATAGCTTGCGGCAATTTCTTATTAACTAGTGCATTAGAATTTTAAGTTATCACTGCCTATGAATTGATTTGTTTGGATGTTCAAGTGTCAAGTTATAAATCTGCTTTTGTCTATGTGCTAGCTTGTCATTAAGCTCCAGTTTGGAACATGAAATAGGTCTGTTTTGCTGATTGTTCTTGTTGGTATGAATCTGTCAACTTTTGTCTAGTTAAGCGGAAGTGTAGTTCAACTCTGTGGGTGCTTTCTTTTTAGCCTATGTTCTTGCTGGAATCCTGATAGTTAGTTAGGTAATTTGGTTATTAGTTTATGATCTAGTATGGAAGTTTGGAGGTGATAAGCTACCTGCCTTGTCCTGGTGTGTTTATGTCAAGTTTTAAGTCATAATAGGGTCATTTGAGTTGTGTTTTAAGCTTAGCTTTGAGGTCTAATTGTTAAGTGGTGGATCTGGTGGGTTTGAATGGTCAATTGGAGAAGTTGGGGGGTCGGATTTCAAGTCCTGGACTTGGAAAGTAAAATCTGAAAATAAAAAAAATGAGTTTATTTGAATTTGGAGTCCATGGCCCTTTGAATTCCAAGGGAATCAGCCTCATTAATGAGGCAGATTTGGTAATGCTGAAAAAATTTGCAGCTTTGTTTGTTTGCTTGGTGAGGAAGTAAGACACAAAAATGGAAAGTGTTCAGCTTTGCATTAAATGGCTTGGGCTTTGCACCCAACAGCCATTTTTCCCACCCCTTTACATCATTTTCAACCCTTGAGTTTTCCCCCATTTTGGTGTCTCTCTCTCCTATATAAAGAGAGCATTTATTCTCATTGAAGGCAGGTTATAGACATTGAATAGAGAGCATTTACTCCTGTCACGACCCAATTTTCGGGGCCGTGATGGCACCTAAGTGTTACATCCTTAGGCAAACCACGAATAATTAAACTGACTCATAATGATAATTTAGATTGAAATATTGCAATAAAATGTAGGTGTAGACATCCACCCGAAATACAGTGTCAATAGAGCATCTACGAATTCTGACATCCGATATATATATACATATATATATATATATATATATATATATATATATATATATATATATATATATATATATATATGTGTATAATACAAGATGTAGGAAGCGTCTAAACACTAAGGTGGATCAGACGGTATGCCACCGCGAACCATGCGGTTGGCTCACCTCAAGCAAAAATAGCCACAGCCTCGAACGGATCAGATAAGTCCAGCTGTCTGACTAGTAGAAGGATCTGCCATTTAAACAGTAAGTTATGAGCCAAAGCCCAGTAAGATCATCGACAGGCCCGCTAAATTACCCTTTCGGGACAAGTTTTTGATGATGCATAAGCAGATAACGGAAGTACAATCCACACCTTTACAATAACCCATAAACATTACATACGATAATATAATTATACAACAATACAAGCAATAATACGCGAATACATAACATGGTCAATAATATAAAGATACATAATATAGGCAGCATATACAATATTATATTAATACTATGGCATAAGCAATAATATAATTAACACACATCATGGCGATGATATTGAAACGACCTCGGTCAGTCGTTTCGGAAGTTAGGACTCCGATTGGCGTGCCGATAATTTTAAAATATTCGTAATGTCCATTAGGACCTGTCTGTAAAATTTGAGCTAAATCAGACCTCGTTTGGTAGGCATCGGAAGAAGGTTTCAGTTTTTATTGGCGATAAATATTAAAAAGAGATTTTCGAGCTCGGTTTTTGCCGAATGAGCTCCGATTCGAAATCCGAAAGCGCCGTTAGGTTCGTATGATTATTTGTGATTTTTGTAAGCTTTCGAAAGTGAATTTCGATGTTGTTCGGCAAGTTTCCGCTAAAATGCCGAAAGTTAAATAATTTGACTTCTTTTCATTTAAATTCGTATCTTGAGTTTCGGGAGTCTGATTTGAGATCCGCCTTCGCGAGTATGTTACACATATTTTGTATAACTTGTTGTGCCATATTTTATTATTATATCAAATTAGTATACCTCTCTTCTAGAAAATTAGTGTTGGTAGGATGATGGGATTCTTATTCGTTACCATCAGGAAGTGTCATTGTGTAAAGTGGTTAGTAAGTAATATTTGATCTACGTGTCTCCTCTTGGTTCAAGATGCTAGTAGAGTCATGTTATTCCATGAGCTTCTCTCAGTTGTAAAAGGGTATTCTGGTAAATTGTCAGAGTTTCATTCTTATTGGAAGGTTAAATTGGTATGGATGTTTTTCCATAAAGCTTATTTAATGTCTATTTCTTCAATTTCAATTCTTTGGTTAGCCTGACTCGGAAGTAGTGTAGCTCTGGGAGCCAAGCAAAATAAAAAGATGAGCTTCCTGAAGCTCTAATTATTTCTATCCCGATTCATTTCTATTTCTTCTTCATCCGGCACTAGTGATCTTGGGCGATTGGTAGCCGCTTGTGACGTTCCCTTGTTTGTTGTTTGTTTCTTGTCTATCTATTTCGTTTAGGCAGGTTCGCTCCAGGATTGAGTTCGCCGCGTTGTTCAGGAGCGAAGACGACTTCAGCTGTCAGGGTGAGCCAGATTTATTCCGGATGGCCACCAGTTTATTGTTCATTATTTCAGTTGCATTTTGCTCCCTTCAGGAGGTATCTGTCTTCTTTTGTACTCTTAGATGTCTAGTCTGGATAACCCTAAACCTAGTATGTTGGGTAGCGAGCTGTAATTTCTTTTGTACAGCTTAGAGGTATCAGTATGTATGTATTTTGGTTTTAAGTCTTGTCCTTGTTTGTAAATTGTTATATTTATTTTCCTGATTTAATTGGTAAGGGTTCGCCCGACGGGTCTAGGGGAGGATGTCGGGTGCCCGCACGGCCTAACCGGATTCCGGGTCGTGTCAGTTGGTATCAGAGCCATGTTTAGAGTCTATCCAGACTAAGACAGTGTCTAGTAGAGTCTCGCTGATGGGTACGTAGACGTCCTAATGGACATTACGAATATTTTAAAATTATCGGCACGCCAATCGGAGTCCTAACTTCCGAAACGACTGACCGAGGTCGTTTCATTCTCCTCCACTTAAACTCTAGGCTATGATGGCATTTAGGAAGTTTCACTTCCTTCTTTTCTGATCGTGCGTCGGTCTAGGATGCAAAAACTATTTTCATTAATTCCTTCGTGGTAATTGTGAAACCCTCGTGCGTAAATCAACAAACGGTATGAGTTTAAGACGAAGCAGTCTAGCGTGGGGCTAGCACTGACGAAGCACCGAGAGTTTTTTTTTTATCGTGCTGATGACCTAGTTACGGAGGCCTCAGTTGTACGAGCTTGCGATGGGCAAGGGAGCAGGGCCTTGTGGTTCCCTTGGCTCTCTACGATGCTTTTACGTGAATTTTGGCGACGCAGATACCACAAGAACCTATTATTCTTTGGGCAGCCTATCAGGTTGCCACATGTGCAGATGTTCGGTCTCAGGGAGCTCCTTTTCTGGTTCTTAATATTGCTGCAGTAAATTATATTCCGGAGGTAGTATGTGTTGTACCTCTAATTGTTTTGACTTGTTAGCCTGCCGAGGTAACAGTTCGGTCCGAGTGCCCAAAGAGGTTGCATTATTTCACGCGGTTGAACCTTCCGATATTCTTAAGCAATGCATCAGATAAACCTCGTGATTCTTTTTAAAATAAAATATGGCACAACAAGTTATACAAAATATGTGTAACATACTCGCGAAGGCGGATCTCAAATCAGACTCCCGAAACTCAAGATACGAATTTAAATGAAAAGAAGTCAAATTATTTAACTTTCGGCATTTTAGCGGAAACTTGCCGAACAACATCGAAATTCACTTTCGAAAGCTTACAAAAATCACAAATAATCATACGAACCTAACGGCGCTTTCGGATTTCGAATCGGAGCTCATTCGGCAAAAACCGAGCTCGAAAATCTCTTTTTAATATTTATCGCCAATAAAAACTGAAACCTTCTTCCGATGCCTACCAAACGAGGTCTGATTTAGCTCAAATTTTACAGACAGGTCCTAATGGACATTACGAATATTTTAAAATTATCGGCACGCCAATCGGAGTCCTAACTTCCGAAACGACTGACCGAGGTCGTTTCATTCTCCTCCACTTAAACTCTAGGCTATGATGGCATTTAGGAAGTTTCACTTCCTTCTTTTCTGATCGTGCGTCGGTCTAGGATGCAAAAACTATTTTCATTAATTCCTTCATGGTAATTGTGAAACCCTCGTGCGTAAATCAACAAACGGTATGAGTTTAAGACGAAGCAGTCTAGCGTGGGGCTAGCACTGACGAAGCACCGAGAGTTTTTTTTTATCGTGCTGATGACCTAGTTACGGAGGCCTCAGTTGTACGAGCTTGCGATGGGCAAGGGAGCAGGGCCTCAGTTCGGTCATAGTGGTAACAAGGTACTTCAAAAACTTCCCCTATTGCATCAAGTGTGAGCTAATTCCTAGTTCCAGCAATTTGTTCTATATCGAAAGGTATATCGAAGAGGTAATTATCGGCTGAATCATGTTAACCCATTCAAAGTTTCGTGTATTTTTGTTTCGAAAATATAGAACTCTTCTATCATGATCGAGGAAGGGTCAGCTTAATCGGAATAAGTTGGGCAATGATGTGATAATATTATCCAGATATGTTTTATTCGAAAAGTACAATGCGCATAATATAATTCTGATCCTATAATCAGGAAATAATGCCCGTGTAGTAGCTCATGAAGGTCGTGCAAGTTCTTTTGCTATCTGTGCGAATTCTTCTTTAGATTTAGGCTCGTTCGAGGACGAACGAGAGTTTAAGTGGAGGAGAATGAAACGACCTCGGTCAGTCGTTTCGGAAGTTAGGACTCCGATTGGCGTGCCGATAATTTTAAAATATTCGTAATGTCCATTAGGACCTGTCTGTAAAATTTGAGCTAAATCAGACCTCGTTTGGTAGGCATCGGAAGAAGGTTTCAGTTTTTATTGGCGATAAATATTAAAAAGAGATTTTCGAGCTCGGTTTTTGCCGAATGAGCTCCGATTCGAAATCCGAAAGCGCCGTTAGGTTCGTATGATTATTTGTGATTTTTGTAAGCTTTCGAAAGTGAATTTCGATGTTGTTCGGCAAGTTTCCGCTAAAATGCCGAAAGTTAAATAATTTGACTTCTTTTCATTTAAATTCGTATCTTGAGTTTCGGGAGTCTGATTTGAGATCCGCCTTCGCGAGTATGTTACACATATTTTGTATAACTTGTTGTGCCATATTTTATTATTATATCAAATTAGTATACCTCTCTTCTAGAAAATTAGTGTTGGTAGGATGATGGGATTCTTATTCGTTACCATCAGGAAGTGTCATTGTGTAAAGTGGTTAGTAAGTAATATTTGATCTACGTGTCTCCTCTTGGTTCAAGATGCTAGTAGAGTCATGTTATTCCATGAGCTTCTCTCAGTTGTAAAAGGGTATTCTGGTAAATTGTCAGAGTTTCATTCTTATTGGAAGGTTAAATTGGTATGGATGTTTTTCCATAAAGCTTATTTAATGTCTATTTCTTCAATTTCAATTCTTTGGTTAGCCTGACTCGGAAGTAGTGTAGCTCTGGGAGCCAAGCAAAATAAAAAGATGAGCTTCCTGAAGCTCTAATTATTTCTATCCCGATTCATTTCTATTTCTTCTTCGTCCGGCACTAGTGATCTTGGGCGATTGGTAGCCGCTTGTGACGTTCCCTTGTTTGTTGTTTGTTTCTTGTCTATCTATTTCGTTTCGGCAGGTTCGCTCCAGGATTGAGTTCGCCGCGTTGTTCAGGAGCGAAGACGACTTCAGCTGTCAGGGTGAGCCAGATTTATTCCGGATGGCCACCAGTTTATTGTTCATTATTTCAGTTGCATTTTGCTCCCTTCAGGAGGTATCTGTCTTCTTTTGTACTCTTAGATGTCTAGTCTGGATAATCCTAAACCTAGTATGTTGGGTAGCGAGCTGTAATTTCTTTTGTACAGCTTAGAGGTATCAGTATGTATGTATTTTGGTTTTAAGTCTTGTCCTTGTTTGTGAATTGTTATATTTATTTTCCTGATTTAATTGGTAAGGGTTCGCCCGACGGGTCTAGGGGAGGATGTCGGGTGCCCGCACGGCCTAACCGGATTCCAGGTCGTGTCAGATATATCTCGCATACCATATAAGTAATGATATACCTAGCACATAGCATAAGCACACACCCGGTGCGGCTTTGTTTATAGGTCATAACGCACCACAGGTCTCTGTCCCTATAAACAACTTTACTTATAGGTCATAACGCACCACAAACCTCTGTCCCTATAAGTCTCCACGTCTAGGTCATAACGCACCACCGGCCTCTATCCCTAGATGAAATTTCGCTCCTAGGTCATAACGCACCAACGGCCTCTGTCCCTAGAGCATATCAATAATACACCGGCACACAACATCGACTATACACAAGTCACGTTTGTGCTTTCTCCTTTTTGTATAAATATAACGAGTAGTACATAATACTATCTACTAGACAATGCTAGTCAATTAAGTACTCGACATCTTACTTAGCAAAATCAAATCTTATCCGCAAGCAAAAATAGAGGTCAAGTCTCACTTACCTCAAAATCGGCTCAAGTGGCTAAGGAACGACCTCCTTTCCCAAACGATGTGCCTCCGTAAGACTCCTCTCTGAGCCAAAGAAATAGTGTCGCACTCGTAAGCATGTGAGGAAAGGATTCTAAGCCCTTACGCAATTTAAGAGGCAATTTACCAAAATACCCCCGGGTCGGACGTACCCAAAACCCGTAAAATTTATATTTCCGGACTCCCCATACTCCCACGAGTCCAAAAGTACCATTATTGTACATACCCGAGTCCAACTCGGTCATTTTTCCCATTTCACAAATCTAGGGTTCAAACCCTCTTTCCAAGGATCGTCACTTTGATCCTCATATTAAAGCGTTAAAAATGGGTAAGAATAGTTACCTTGTGTTTAGGAATGATTTTGGTACTTCAAATTTCCCTTGGAATCACTTTTAGAAGCTCAAAACATGAAAATAAAAATGAACGCCGTCCTAATATATATAGCAGCCCGCAGCTTTAAAGAGTTGTACCACATGCTGTCCAAATTGTACGTCACTGGATAGCTTTCGGTAAAATACATATAACTTTTCATAAAACTGCCCAAATGATACGAGGTTGGTGAAATTAGAACCACAACTCAAAGAGCTACAACTTTCATGTTTTGACTCTTTTCCAATTCCTTATGGATTGATCTGAAAAATTGATTTCTTTCCGGCTGAACAGTAAAAAAAACAGAATTCAGCAGCTTTTTGGCTTGCACCAGATCAGCCAATGTTTTTGGGTCCAAACGGGACCCTACGAAGCTCCGAATGACCCCAAAATTTGTACACAAGTCATACAAGACTTGTGTGACATGCTCGTCAGGATGAAACTTAATTCGGATATCTAGAACTCAAAAAGTGGGTCCCACGGGAAAGGGTCAAATTTCGACTTTCGCCAAAATAGCGAATTTTAATCAAACGACCCCGGAATCCAAATTCGAAAGTTGCTACAAGTCACAAATGACGATACGAACCTAACGGAACCCTCAGATCTCTCATCGGAGTTCGTTTACTCAAATCGAGTTCGAAAACCTCTTTTAACCTTTTTAAACTTCCGCAACGGAGACTTTATCAAAAGTCCTATCAAACAAGGTCCGTTTTCACTTCTGAAGGTTGCTACAGGTCATAAATTACCATACGAACCTAACGCAACTTTCAGATTTCACATCAGAGCTCATTTGATCAAATCGAGCTCCGAAACCTCTTTTAGCCTTAACGAATATCCGAAACGGATGTCTTTCTCCGATACCTATCTAACAAAGTTCGTTTTAGCTAAAAAATTTCAGACATGTCATAATGGACCTTACGGAGCTTTTGGGATTTTCGACACGCAAATCGAGGTCCCGATTCCCGAAACGACTATTTGAGGTCGTTACAATCTCCCCCACTTAGACTCTCGTTCGTCCTCGGACGAGCCCGAGTCTAAGGTAAGATTCACATTTTCACGAAAATAATTACACGGATTTCGAGGACTCTCGCTACTACCCAAAATCATAAATAACAACATAACTTTCAGGCTTTAGAGATTGAAATCATACCTGAATTATCGAAAAGGCGAGGATACTTCTCCCGCATATCGGACTCAAGTTCCCAAGTGGCCTCTTCGCTAGGACGATTCTTCTATAGCACTTTAACCAACGGGATCTCTTTCGACCTTAGCTTACGGATCTCTCTAGCCGCAATAGCAATCGGCTCCTCCAAATAAGCCAAGTCCTCGTCGATCTCGACAGAAGCCATATCAATCACATGGGATGGATCATGAACATACTTTCGGAGCATAGATACGGGGAATACCGGATGAACTAACAGAGATGGAGGCAAAGCAAGCCTATATGCAACAGCGCCAATGCGCTCCAAGACCTCAAAAGGACCAATGAACCTCGGACTAAGCTTGCCCTTTTTCCCGAATCTCATAACACCCTTCATCGGCGATACTTTAAGAAACACCCGGTCACCTACCATAAACACCAAATCTCTCCTCCTCCGATCCGCATAAGATATCTGTCGACTCTGAGCTGTGCGGAGCCGATCCTGAATGATTCGGACCTTATCTAAGGTCTGCTGAACTAGATCCGGACCCAACACCTTCACCTCTCCAGGTTCAAACCAACCAACTGGAGAACGACATCGGCGGCCATATAATGCCTCAAACGGAGCCATCTGGATAGAAGACTGATAACTGTTATTATAGGCAAATTCCGCCAAATGCAAATAACTGTCCCAATGGCCTCAAAAGTCAATAGCAGAAGCCCTCAGCATATCCTCAAGAATCTGGATGGTCCTCTCGGACTGACCATCAGTCTGAGGATGAAATGCGGTGCTAAGATCCACTCGGGTACCCAGCTCCTTCTGAAATGATCTCCAGAACTGAGCTGTGAACTGAGTACCGCGATCTGATATAATAGAGACTGGAGCACCATGCAATCTCACAATCTGCTCGATAAAGATACGAGCTAAGCGCTCCGATGAATAAGTAGTCCTCACGGGGATGAAATGAGCTGACTTGGTGAGACGATCCACCACTACCCATACTGAATCATGCTTGCCCAAGGTCAAAGGCAATCTAACCACAAAGTCCATAGTAATATGCTCCCATTTCCATTCCGGAATCGGCATGGACTGAGTCACCCCGGCTGGTCTTCTATGCTCATACTTTACCTGCTGACAATTTAAGCACCGAGACACATGATCAACAACATCTCTCTTCATTCCCTTCCACTAATATAACTCCCGAAGATCTTGATACATCTTCGTAATACCAGGATGAATAGAATATCGAGAACTGTGTGCCTCTGCCAATATCGGCTGCCTCAACTCCCAAACATTCGGAACACACAACCGACCGTTGAGCCGCAGTACACCATCATCTCCGATCATAAATGAGGTCACTCCCCCACTTAAAAGTCTATCTCGAATATCACGCAAGTATGAATCATCAAATTGCTTTTCCTTGATCTAGGAAGCTAGGGATGACTGAGTCCCTATATAAGCAAAAACTCGGTCTGGCACAGAATCATCAAATCGCACTACACTAATGGACAAGGCCTGCAACTCTCGAGCTAGTGGTCTCATATCAACATCAAGATAGGCAAGGCTACCCATAGACTTCCTGCTCAGAGCATCAGCCACAACATTATCTTTCCTGGGATGATACCGAATAACGATGTCATAATCCTTAAGCAACTCCAACCATCGGTGCTGTCTCCCGTTCAAGTCCTTCTGGGTGAACAGATACTGGAGACTCTTATGATCAGTGAAAATCTCACAAGGCTCACCGTATAAATAATGCCTCCACAACTTCAATGCAAATACAGTTGTCTCGAGGCATAAGCTATCACCTTGCCATTCTGCATCAAAACACCACCTAAGCCAATACCAGAAGCATCACAATAGACTGTGAATCCCCCGGATCCACTAGGCAAGGCCAATACAGGTGCTGTAGTCAAGACAGTCTTGAGCCTCTGAAAGCTAGACTCAGCAGCAGCAGACCATAGAAAAGGAACATTCTTCTGCGTCAATTTAGTCAGTGGTGCCGATATAGAAGAAAATCCCTCCACAAAACGTCGATAATAGCCCGCCAAGCCTAAGAAACTCCGAATCTCAGTAGGAGAAGTAGGTCTAGGCCAGTTTTGAACGGCCTCTACCTTCTTGGGATCAACTCTAATACCATCCTTGGTCACCACATGACCCAAGAATGATACAGTATCCAGCCAGAACTCACATTTAGAGAATTTAGCATACAATTCATGGTCTCTCAAGGTCTGAAGGATAATCTTCAAGTGATGCTCATGCTCCCCTCGGCTCCTTGAATATATAAGGATGTCATCAATGAACACAATAACAAAAGAATCAAGATATGGCTTGAATACACGGTTCATAAGATCCATAAAGGCGGCCGGAGCATTTGTAAGCCCAAATGACATGACAAGAAACTCATAGTGCCCATATCTCGTACGGAAAGCAGTCTTAGAAATATCCTCAGACCGAATCCTCAACTGATGATACCCCGATCTCAAGTCAATCTTGGAAAAATGAGTAGAACCCTGAAGCTGATCAAATAAATCATCTATACGCGGTAAAGGATACCTGTTCTTGATAGTCACTTTGTTCAATTGCCGATAATCAATACACATGCGCATAGAACCATCCTTCTTCTTTACAAAAAGAACCGGAGCACCCCAAGGAGACACACTGGGTCTAATGAAACCCTTATCAAGAAAATCTTGAATTTGCTCATTCAATTCCCTCAACTCAGCAGGAGCCATACGATATGGAGGAATAGATATAGGCTTAGTACCTGGCAATATATCAATACAGAACTCAATCTCCCGCATAGGAGGCAAACCCGGCAAGTCATCCGGAAAGACCTCCGGATACTCGCATACTACCGGTACTTTCATTTCATAGTTTATTTTATGAGAAAATCAACCATATTTGAAGTCATATTTTTTAATGCTAAGTTTATGGTGAATGTTCATTGATTAACTGTTAGTGTATCTTTTAAAAAAACTGAAAATTTTGCGTAAACGACACTGTTATATCACTCTGGTACGGATCTAAAATTTGAGCAAATTGTGACTGTTTATGCAAATTTCTTTTTGAAGCAAACTAGAGAGCGTTACTTGCAATTTTCTTTTGTAAAATAGGCTCAAATCAGATATGAGTTAGTATATGTAACTTTTTTTTACAATGAAATTCAAAAGGGTAAAAATTAGATAAAATTTGGGTTAACAATAAAATCTGTAAATTTGGCTAGACCTTAAAGCAAGTAGGTAAATGGGTCATTAACGCAATTTTCTCAAATATAAGCTACGTGCAAACAGTAAGTGCAAACAGTAAGCGGGCTGAGGCAAATTTGTACGTATAGTCTTGTTTAAATCCAACCTTTAAGTTCTAGTCCACACTTATGTTAACATAAATGGGCTACTCTTTTAAATTATGATACACATAAAGTTAGCTATGATATTCAAGTAAATGTATAAAATTGTTACGGAATTTGTAAAGTTAAGCTCAAGAGAGAAATAGCAAGTAAGCTAAAGGACATTAGTATCTCAGTCAAATAAATCGACTTAAGCGTAGTTTATTTAAATCGGAAGATCTCGAACGGGTGAAGTGTCTGCGCGGCCATATCCGGCTTAAATAAATTACATTTGTAAATATTGAATTAAGCCGTATTTAAATAAAAAGAAAAAATGTGTCGAAAGTAATTGCGATACATATAATCAAAATCAAGCTGAATCATAAATTCGAGTTTGACCAAAAATAATACAATAATGAAAATAAAAAATTTCGAGACTCAAATTAAGGTTGATAAGGTTTCGAACGGGTGAAGTGCCTACGCGAAAATATTCGGCCGGGTCACTGAAACAAAAATAAATAAAATAATAATAATAATAATAAATCAAAGCGTAACAAAGGAAATAAATAAAGGCAGGTACAATAAATATTCCATATAGCCGGAATGCGTCAATAAAGCAACTGTGCTTAGCACAGGACTCGAGGGTGCCTAATCCCTTCCCGAGAGTCAACCGAGATCCTTACCCGGAACTCTGACGCAGACCACTAACGAGTCATAGGTGTTCCAAGGTACCTCTTTGGGCGACTTGGCACACCTTAAACTTGTCAAGTGGCGACTCCGAATAAAAATAAACAATTCGTACCTTGAAACACCGTCACTTCCTTAAATGGAAACCCTAACTCGGGATAGCGCCAAATAATCAAAAAATCCCATAAGCTCTTTCCTAAACCCGAAACGCCCTCCCAAAAGTGGGCGCGCGGAAAAAAGGGGAGTGACAGCCTGAAGCTGTCACGACCCTTTTTAACTTAAAAAAGAGAAATTATAAGTATTTAAAAAGGTTGTGACGGTGTTGATAGGTACACAAATTATTTAAGAGATTTTCGGAGTCGCCACTTGACAAGTTAAAGGTGTGCCAAGTCAACAAAGTGGTGTACCTAGAACACCTATGACTCGTAAATGGTCTGCGTCAGAGTCCCGGGTAAGGATCTCGGTTGACTCTCGGGAAGGTGTTAGGCACCCTCGAATCCTGTGCCGAGCACAGTCGCTTTTATTGACCCATTTTCGACTCTTTGAAAATTGTTTGTTTATTTTGCCTTTGTTTTATGCTTTGATTTGTTATATTTGCCCGTTCAAATAAAAAACTCAAATCGAGATATAATCGCGCTGGCACTTCACCCATTCAAAATCTTCCGACTTAAGCCAATTAAATCGCGCAGGCACTTCACCCGTTCGAAATCTCTTGACTTAGATGAGTTCTAAATGAAAAAATTTCATTTAATAGTTTCAACCCTAAGGTTTGCCAAGCCATTATTTCTTTTATCGCTCAACAATTAAGGTTCATTGTTATACCTTCATTCACGTATTAATTCTCAAAATTGGCTTTGTTTGCATAGCTGCCCCTTTGTGATACTTTGGGATCTACACATTAAACCATAATTAAAGTGGCTTTGCTGCCCAAAACGAGTTGTATTTAACGTTTTCACTTGATGTCCCATTTGCCTATTTATTTCAGATCTGGCCATCTTTAATCAAGTTGTCTAACATTTAATCAAGTTTGCTTTAGAATTCTAATTTTGCTAGTGTTTGAAAATGGTACAACTTTTACACAAGTGATATATCTCTTGACAAATCTGGTTTTATCCTTAGAATCATGGCTGAATCCTTTGAAAGGAATCATCAACCAACTCTCAATTTTATCACAAAATATGCAATAGTTGTTGTTAACTTAACTTAGCATGGTAAAAACATGCGTGTAAAGGCCAAACTTCATATTTTCATGTTCTTTGCAGACATAGAGCATAAATAAAATAGATAACTTTTATTAAAAAAAACTAGATCTCAAGTTTAACATTCCATCTCATGCATATTCAAACTTTAAACCATGTTGAAGTTACATAAAAGAGTCAAAGGATTTAGAAAATTTACCTAGTGAAGTAAAATTCCCAAACAAACCAAATGGACCGCCAGCAAAGCCAGAACTACTAGCAACTCAACAAAATACAGCAGCAACTTAGCAACATTAAACACACCTAACAGCTCCATGGACCCTCACAAACTGCCATCGAAAGAAAACAAACAGCCCTCCATTTTATCTCAAACTTGTAAAACAATAACTCTTTGTTTCTCTCTGTTGTTCCACTCTCTTTCTCTCATATTTTCTTTATTTTTTTTTTCAATCTCTCTCTCTTTACTCAAGCTTCTTCAGCCTTTTCTTTTCCCTTTCAGATCTGAAATTTTTTTAGAGTAGCAAGTAGTATGATTTTCAGATATTCCCAGATCTATATGGTGTCTTCAAAGAGAAGTGTTTTCTCTAATTTTTGTGTCTGAATATTCAGACGTGTTGGTGTCCCTAAAGAGAGTCCTAAGACTCTCTTAAATAGACCCAAGGTGGAGTAAAAGTAAAAGTATAAAGGACAAGGCTCACAAGACTCTTCACTTTTTTCACAAGCAATTAATTTCTCTTGGCATGCCAAGCTAGACAACAAAAATGGCAGGGGAATCTTTACCCTTTAGGCTGCCATTTCTTGTCACTTTATTTGACTTTCTTAAGAGACTACTTGATTCCCCTCATCTTTTGAATTCAGATTCAAGGTACCAAACAGACAAAGTCCACAACCAAACACTAACTAGGCTCTAAACTCACAGAAGCCTTTACTCTAATGGTATTCATCCAAGTCAAACTCCAAAGAAGCAAAACTGTGCTAAGTGCAAGATTGGCTAACATATGCGACTCTGGATTACTCCCTTCTCAAACAAAGACCATAGCAGACATACAAATCGCAAGCAACTAAGCCACTAGTTAGAATGAGACATGTATAGAGAAATATTAGCACCACAAAACTGGACAGTTTCGTAAGTTTAATCCATGAGTTAGACCCACTGAAAATGACCAGACCAAACCAAATCCATGCTTAATCTTTACACCTGAACATGAAATAAAACTAAGAAATCTGGATGGACTTATGCCCGAATGATTTCAATAACTCTCTAGCTTAAAACCAGATTAGACAAACAGTCAAGAACCAGATCACGCTACATAAAAGAGAAAAGCCTGGAACAAATCAAACACGAGTTTAACTAATTTCACATATCAAACTTTAGCCAAGTTCTCGAACGACCATCAATACATACAAACAATACATACTCATTGATAACATGATTCACATGATTTTCCTAACTAAAGCGTTAGTCTAACAGGAAAGCAAAGAAAGGACAAAGGATTCAAAGTTTCTGTCTAACCCGGCTAAACTAGAATGCCGTTTTTGCCACTGGTTGCTACAGCCTTGACGCTGCGTCGTCTCCACCACGACATCGTCGTGTCGCACCAGCAGTAAACCAGCCACCACATCTCAGCTCCACGATCACTATCACCTCAAACAGCCACCAGATCCATGTATCACCACAACATCATCATCACAACTTGTTTCACCACGACTTCGCCATCACTAAGCCCTCGCTAGCACCTGCTTTTTCTTATCAATCAACGACACTGCCTTGCGTCGTAGTCTCAACAGTGCTTCACCATCGCTTTGTCACATCGAGCGTTTCATCATCGCTTTGTCACCTCATCATAGCCATTTTGGTCACGTTAATCGAACAAATGACTAAGCGAAACAAATCATCACAGCCCCTCCATTAATATTTTTTACATAACATCACTATTTTTGACCAACAACGAACACCTGCTGCCCCCTAAACAAGAAACATCACAGCCCCCTATTGATCAACATTGCACATGTCTAATCCAAACTGTTTTGGCATCATCACCACCAAAGCTAAACCCACACCAACACCTCGTCACTGCCCAAACAGCCTCTTCGCAGCCCTGGCGACGCTTATACCTCATCGGAGCAGCCCCCAAAATGCCATAGTGTCATAGCCAAAACTGAATCTCCCAAACTCTTCTTGTTCTAATCGAATCAACCTCGTTCGGGGTCAACTCAATTAGAACGAGAGGAGGATGAAGAAAGGGGGTCGAAAAACATGATCAAAGAAGACCTTTTTTTCAAATTTTAATTAGAGATTTTGGCCTAAGGAGACTATTCTTGTCCGAATCGGGATCCATACAGTGAAGGAGGACGAAAAACGAACCTGAACATGTCAAATTCCACCGGAAAAATTTATGTGGTGGCGGGGTTCCGACTTTCAAACCCCGATCTACAACTATTGATTGGTTTTTTGGGAAGAATAAGTTCAAAAACGGGATGAGGAAGTCACAGCGAGTCCATGGGTGTATAAATATGGCCGGAGAAAGGTGAGGTTCGTCGCCGATGGCGAGCTCCGGTGGCGGGCGAGAAAACGGGCAGGGTTTCCATATTTCTGGTGAAATTTTGGGAAAATGGACAAAGTGGCAATAATTTTTCTGTTATACTAAAGGGGTGGGCCGAGTCAGGATATGGGTTGGCGGGTCAGGCCTTAGAAATGGACTGGTTGGTTCTTTTATAAGTAGCCACTAAATTGTAAAAATTATTTAGAACATACACAACTAGCTAAAAGTAAAACCATATAACAAGTATTTTTGGTGTATTTTCATATTTCCCTTCTATTTAATTAGTTAAAACTTGCTAAAATGGAATGTAAATAGCTAAGGAAGATAAGTAAAAATCACAAGAAAATAAATACAAAAATTTGAGAAATTTTTAAATTTTGGTGCCAAAATTAGGTGATTACAGCTGCCCCTCTTTGTTCGAGAACATGAAGATTTTTCGGACAAAGATATAATCACATCTAATTTTGCATGCTTTCTAATATGGTGACCGTACCTTGAATTTCGGTTCTAACCGAGAACAAGGCTACCTACATATCCCCGGACTAAGGAATCAGGTCAGTGTAGTTCATCACGTGCGATAGCTGGGACTACCGCATTTAAACAGACACTGGACTCTTCTAGACTAATACTAAGCACTCTCTAGACATACACAGACTAATTCTAGACACTTTCAGAACTAACTGGGACTAACTCGACGCTCCTAGACTTACCCGGGCTGACACAAGACACTTTTGACACACTAGAGTTGTTGTTGCTGGTCACTGTCGCGGGTTGCTGGCTAGCTGGCTGGTGGTCACTGCTTTACAAAGGAAAAATGAAAATACAATATTTGAAATATAAAATTACAATTCCTAAGCTAACTTCTTCATGCTTCCCAAGCTGATAAACTGGTCCGAAGCTCCCACTACCAAAGTGGTCTTAAAAACTTGAAATTGCCACTCGGACGGGCTTTGCCTCTAAAGTTGAAACTGCTGCTCAGGTGAGCTTTAACTTGAAAGTTGAAATTGCCGCTCGGGCGGGCTTGACTTGAAAGCTGAAATTGCCGCTTTGACGGACTTTGACTCGAAAGTTGAAATTGCCGCTTTGACGGGCTTTGACTTGAAAGTTGAAATTGCCGCTTTGACGGGCTTTGACTTGAATGAAATTGCCGCTTTGACGGGCTTTGACTTTAATGTTGAAATTGCCGATTTGACGGGCTTTGACTTGAATGTTGAGAGTGCCGCTTTGACGGGCTTTGACTTGAAAAAATAAAATTGGAACCACCACTCTGGTGGGTCTTGCTCTTGTTGAATTGAACACCATCACTCTGATGGGCCTTGCTTTTGCTGAAAATTAAAACCATCTCTCTGATGGGTCTTGTTCTTGCTGAATTGAAAACCATCACTCTGATGGGTCTTGCTTCTTCTGAAAATTGAAAACCATCACTCTGATGGGTCTTGCTTCTTCTGAAAATTGAAAACCATCACTCTGATGGGTCTTGCTTCTTCTGAAAATTGAAAACCATCACTCTGATGGGTCTTGCTTTCTGTTAAAAAAATTAGAAAACATCACTCTGATTGGTCTTGCTTTTGTTGAAAATTAGAAAACCATCACTCTGATGGGTCTTGCTTTTTTGTTGAAAATTAGAAACCATCACTCTGATGGGTCTTGCTTATGCTGGAAATTGAAAACCATCACTCTGATGGGTCTTGCTTCTTCTGAAAATTGAAAACCATCACTCCGATGGGTCTTGCTTTTTGTTGAAAATTAGAAACCATCACTCTGATGGGTCTTGCTTATGCTGGAAATTGAAAACCATCACTCTGATGAGTCTTGCTTCTTCTGAAAATTGAAAACCATCACTCCGATGGGTCTTGCTTTTTGTTGAAAATTAGAAACCATCACTCTAATAGGTCTTGCTTATGCTGGAAATTGAAAACCATCACTCTGATGGGTCTTGCTTTTTGTTGAAAATTAGAAACCATCACTCTGATGGGTCTTGCTTATGCTGGAAATTGAAAACCATCACTCTGATGGGTCTTGCTCTTCATGAAATTGAAAACCATCACTCTGATGGGTCTTGCTCTTCATGAAATTGAAAACCATCACTCTGATGGGTCTTGCTTTTTGTTGAAAATTAGAAACCATCACTCTGATGGGTCTTGTTCTGAAAATTGAATCCCATTATCCCAATGGGCCTTGCGTTGAAACTTGAATCCCATCATCCCAATGGGTCTTGTGTTTAAAGTTGAAAATTTTATCCCATTATCCCAATGGTTCTTGTCTTGAAAGTTGAAAACCACGGCTCCCTTCTCAGATGGTCCCTAATTTCTTTCTTTATTTCTTTTTTTGCTTTTCAAGTTTGTCCCCGACGAGCAACTGACTTGATGTAGTTTTGTTCTCACACTTCCCAAACGAAATTCTCCCCTCGGTCTTTGGTCACACCTTTGTAGAAATAACAAACCATTACCTAGTGATCTTCATGGTACAATCTCGGTATTAGGCTCCCATTCCCGACTTTTCTGGTACAACTGAAACTTGTAGACAAGTTTGCAAACCTTTCTGAATGCCCAAAAATAATGAGAAAGAAATAGATGAAAAGGAAAATGAAGAAACTCAAAAGGAGACATCGAATGAAAGATGTCTCTAGTAGATAGAAGAAACTTATTTGGAGGTGAAACGACAACCTTAGTAAAACATGACATGCATCTGGAATCAACACTTGATCTATTCACCCGGTCTATCCCTAAACTTGCTCCCAGTTTGACAACTTTGCTCAACCCGAACTTGATGATGAATTCCACGACCCTCAATCGACTAGTAGTGCCCCTTGGGGTTTTCACTAACTAGCCTCTCTCTTTGTTCTTTTAACTCACTATGGCCTTGCAGCGCCTTTTTAGGTTTTTACTGACAAGACTTCATTTTTTTCTTTTTTTTTTCTCTTTTTTTTTCATTTCTTTCATTTTTTCGCTTTTTCCCAATCAACCTCCGGTCTTTCCTTGCTGCTCGACCCTGTCTTTCCTCTCTTTCTTCAATTTTGGCCTTTATCTTGATTCCCCAGAGAATTTCTCCTTTGATGACCTTGGTGCTCCTAGCTCCTAAATACGATTGTCGGCTTATAAGAATGCGACTTTACAGTGTGGAACTTATCACTTGACACCCTACTCGGCTTGACATTCTCAATAATTGGTCAGAAGGGTCTTTATTTGGACTGTAACGTGGAATTTGGTTAGGTTACGAAGAAAAGGGGTTCAGCCAGAAAGCTTAGAAACATCTCATGAGACGATCAGATGAATATCAAAAAGTATGATATCACCACTTTTGAAAATAAAACAAACTTATTTCCCCCAGTTTAGGCAAAATGGGGATTATTTCTCTCTTTTTTTTTTTTTTTTTTTTTGAGTTTTTCTCTTTAGTTTGAAAAGCGGTATGAAAGCATCTCATGAAATGATTTGGTGAATGATACAACCCTTGGAATCATTTTTTTTTAAAATAACAACTAACTGAGGCCCCAATTTATTGAAAAATTGAGGAATTATCTTTTGAATTTTCTGATATGCAAACATAGGGGATATTGAGACTTTCCTCCGAGATGAACACAAAGAAAGCAAAAGGAATTGACTTTCTCCTTTTCTATTTTTTTTCTTAAAGATAAACTTCTGCCCCAGTTTAGGATAAACTGGGGCGCTTTGAGTTTTTTCCTAGACTTCGAGACTGATATACCAAACATCTCATGAAACAGACGAATATATAGTATGATAAAATAGAAGTTTATTTTTATTTTATTTTATATAAAAAATAAAATAAAACAAACTTCTGCCCCAGTTTAGCATAGAATGGGGAACAAAATTTCTTTTGACGTTGGCCGCAAACTTGGAGGCAAGTTTTGCGTCAATATGAACAGGGAAAAAATGAACTTTTCCCTATTATGACCGCACCGAAATGGTTGTCTACGTATCCTTTTGAGAGGAATCAGGTCAGACGTAGCTCTACCACTTAATGGTAGATTTTGTTGTTTCTTTTTTCAAATATTTTTTCTTTTTTCCTTTCCTTTTTTTTTCTCTTCTTTTTTTTTCTTTCCTTTAATCACATCAAATTGATTCCAAATGAGGGTAGGCCAAAGAAAAATCAGAACAAGGCTAAACAAGGACTGACAAAAGGATGTTTGGGTAGAAGAAAACGAAAGTCGTTCATCATCCCGACCCGAGAATGCCTCACACAAATAATGATTCAAAGAAATGACCTAGACTGATCCACGCGTGTCATCGACTTCTGCTTCACTGATGGTTCTCAAAACTGGTATTTCAAATTCGGTCGAAGCGACCGTGCACGATTTTGAGCTTCTCACCGATATCCCTTATCGGATGACTACAGATTAATTCCCAACTTATTTCGCTCCCTCTTTTATCCCTCTTTACTACTCAGATAGCTCACAATGCCAGAGCGCGTGTTTAGATCAAGACGTAGATTCCGCACGCATGTCATGTTATTAAGGCTGACAAAACACAAAAACAAAATACTAAGAAAACAAGATCAAGAAGGAAAATAAGAGACATAATGTTGAGACGAGAAAAGGATCCCGCTTTTAATTGAGTTAAAGATAGACGGGTTTGAACATCATAACAAGCAAAATAATGCACTTGGATTACAACCCTTAAATAACCAAGTACATAGAAAGATTAGCAAAACAAGCTGCAATATTTCATAGTCACTCAATTGCAAGTCAGGGCTAGTTTCCCTGTGTTAGGCATTGTTGTGCCCTTCACCAAGATGTACCATGCTGATACCAAAGAAATTCCCTGAATCTGGCAATTTCTTCTTCTTTTCCTTATTTTCTCCAAGTCCCATCAGGGTGGACTTCACTTCTTTGGGACTGATGAATGATCGAGTAAGATTTGGAATTGGCTTCTCAAGAGACATGTTCGTCTTCTTCATTTCACCACCCCTTACTCTGTCTGCTACCCCAAGCTCGATTTCAGAAACACAGTTCACTGTTACAAGCGTTTGGTTAGCCCAAAATGACACATCACCAACAGGTACTATCGGCATTGCAGATTCAGCTCTCAAATCTTCTCCACATACCATTCCCACCATATACACATCATCATGGACGGGCAATGAGTTCTGGTTGATATCTGGCGCATTTGAGCCCTTGACTTAGATCAGACCATTATCTATCAGAGCTTGGATATCCTTCTTGAGGAAATAGCAGTCCTCAGTGTCATGCCCCGGTGCACCTGAATGGTAAGCACATTGACGAGAGTTGTCAACCCTATCCCTAGGATGCATTCCTCCATTGATCGGTTTCAGTATGTCCAAAGCTTGCAACTTCTGAAAAATTTCGGCATAAGATTCTCCAATTGGCGTGAACTCATTCTTTTTTCACTTGATGCATCTTTTTATACTCAACCTTTGGGCAAAAGCCTGGAGGACCTCTTGGCCGGTGGGGAAGGTTCGGTAGAGAGTGGAATTGGTTATGCGAAGCTTGGTGAATAGGATATATAGGATGTGGGACTGGAGCGCGCCATTGCGGATAGGATGATATTGGAGCATATGGCTGCATTGTATGGATTGAGTATTGGGGTGGAGGGACAGAATGCTGCGGATTTTGTCAGGTGTAGCAGTGTTGTGGAGGATATATTTGTGGAGCTTGGTATGAGCGGGTTTGATTGTATCTTTTCTCGCTCCACTTCTGTGAACCCGAACCCACCATGGCTACATCATCTTGATTCTTCTTCCCCAAGGCTCCTGACTGGGCCTGTACCACTCGGGTGGTTCCCCTTAATGCTGTCTGGCTCACAATCTTTCCAGTTTTAACTCCTTTCTCAATCATTTCGCCTATTTTGACAACCTCGTTAAACGGCTTTCCCCAGGCAGGGATCAATGAACCATAAAACTCCTCATCCTGAGATTCGATAAATGAATGAACCATGTCTTCATCAGGGATTGCAGGGATCACTCGAACGGCCTGCTCGCGCCATCTGAGGGCATACTCCCTAAAGCTTTCACTTGTTTTCTTTTTTATCGCATCCAGAGATAATCGATCTGGCAAAACTTCAATGTGGTACTTATACTGGTCATAGAATGCCTACGCCATGTCATCAAATGCCAACCATTTAGTTACATCCTGCCTCATGAACCATTCGGCAGCTGCACCCCCCAAGCTTTTGGAAAAGTATGCTATCAACAACTTGTCTTTCTTAACCCCTCTCATTTTGTTACAGTAGGTCTTCATATGAACTCTTGGATCTCCCTGTCCGATGTATGGCTCGAACTTGGGAACTATGAACCCGTCTGGCAACCGCAATTCAGGGAAAGGGCAGAGATCCTTGAAAGAAGTGTTGAAATGATCTCCATATCCCTGCATAATTCTCACAGCTTGTTCTAAATCCTTCACTTAGTGCAAAACCTCGCTCTCGTCCAGTTTTCCCAACCGATCGAGCTCAACTTGAGGCTCGTGATGGAAACCCTGATTATATGGACCACTTTGCCGGAAATTGGATTTATGGGGCGGATCATAGTGTTGGTCCCAAACCTGAATATGTGGGTCACTGTTGCACCTGGCCGTGACTGGCCTAGCTGGACCCTAAAAAACTGGCACTTGTGCTGGAGGTGGGCCATACTGTCCCTCTGGTGGAGGTGGTGCATGAGGACGCACTTCAGTTTCATTTGTTACGCCACAGATAGGGGCAAGACCAGTAGGATAAGTGGGATCCTCAACAGCCGTAGATGTGCCCAGTGCTCGTTGTATCGCTGTCGGCACAACCCCGTCTAGGTTGGTTGGAATAGGAGGAGGTGCCCGTCCTGTAGTCAGTGCGTGATGCATGTCGGCCACGAGTTGTTTCAAAGTATTAACCTCCCCAGTCAATCTCTCATTTTCCAGTTCCAGGAGTTCCTGGGCACCAGTCTCAGATCTCTCTCCATCAGATGGCATGGCTACGGGTAAAGTCACAGGTCCCTTTGATTTAGTTCTGTATGGATAGGTCGATGCCAGAATTCTTTACCAAATCTCCAACTCCAAACTATCAAACAAATCAGGTTAGCACAAAACGAATCACAGACTGCAGCCTAAGGTTGTTATGCGTCATCCCGAAACGGTTAACGGCGTAAGCCGAATGTACCGATCGCATCCCCGAAAGATTACTTATGTGCCTTGATCAAAATTAGAACAAAATTGTAACTGATACATAATCAGCACAAGGACGAACTTGGATGATTAATATATTTATTTTTTCCTTTCCGCTTTTTTCTGACTCAACAAACATAATTTAGACAAACGACACGAGACAAACTCAAAATAAAAGTGCTTGACATGATGCACGAGTCAAAGATATATACAAACTGACACATTGGGCGGGTACACTGGACGGTGAAAATAATGAGACTCAACTTTTTAGCGGAGTCAAATTATTCTACTAGGATCAACGCAAAATACAACTTAACTAATTACAATTTATCGTATGCACCCTGACTTGACCTTAAACAAAACAAATAAAGTGGGACACTGAAATAAATATTTTTTTTTTGAAAATTAAGACTCAACCGGAGATTCGAAACGGAACTTAAGAACAAATTATGAAACAAACTATTTTTCTTATCCGAAAGGTGACTCCAAAATCGGACATTACGGCAACACAAAGACGGACACAATTTTTTTTCTTTTTTGTTTTGCTTTTGTTTTTTTTGTTTTAAACAAACTCTTTGATCTAATTCGAGAAAGAATCTTTAGAGTATTTACAAAGTCTGGCAATTAGGAAGACACAAAATATTACACTAATTAGACGCAAAATTGATTTCTAAAATTGGCCATTATGACGGCGTAAAACCCTGATAAATTAATTTCAAAATATGAACTTGACTTGGATACAAACACAAAAGGGTCCCAAAATTTCGCCATTATACCGGCGCAAAATTATGACAACTAAATAAAAAATATTTTGAGACACGAGACTAAACCCAATTTTTCTACCATTTTTTCTTTTTTTTTTCAAAATTTGGCTCTCGCCCCTCGGTGATCGGTCAGCATAACAACCTTTCGACTAGAACAAATGCAACACATAATATGCCCAATGATGTATCTTTCGGGGACACGGGCCTCACTATGATACGAGGGAGTCAGCCGACGAGTGCGGTACCGGTGTACCGCACCTCACTAAGTCTAATGACATGCAAATAAATCGGCCTAGATAAAAGCACAGGTTCAACTCTAGGTGACTCAATGGGTTCATGTTCTATAGTTTTTGGCAATTTGGAAGTGCATCGGGTGTACCGGTCGACAACGTCTAACGGCCTAACCCAACGCACCTCCTCCTAAAGAAGGGTTAACTTTTAGTGTCCTGAGACACGACAGAAATTCCAGACGCCGAAGCGAAACTGGCGTGCATGTGTGCAGTGTTCCAGAAGACTCAGAGGTGTACGAGAGAAGACAATTTTGTATATACAGTTCAAACATATCAAAGCAGTAACATTCAAGACAACATATACAAACAATATTCAAAGACGAAAGCGACAAATTTTAAAGCCTGAGACTCTCAGTTTTCACTTTCTTCCCCAGCGGAGTCGCCAAGCTGTCACGACCCTTTTTAACTTAAAAAAGAGAAATTATAAGTATTTAAAAAGGTTGTGACGGTGTTGATAGGTACACAAATTATTTAAGAGATTTTCGGAGTCGCCACTTGACAAGTTAAAGGTGTGCCAAGTCACCAAAGTGGTGTACCTAGAACACCTATGACTCGTAAATGGTCTGCGTCAGAGTCCCGGGTAAGGATCTCGGTTGACTCTCGGGAAGGTGTTAGGCACCCTCGAATCCTGTGCCGAGCACAGTTGCTTTTATTGACGCATTTTCGACTCTTTGAAAATTGTTTGTTTATTTTGCCTTTGTTTTATGCTTTGATTTGTTATATTTGCCCGTTCAAATAAAAAACTCAAATCGAGATATAATCGCGCGGGTACTTCACCCGTTCAAAATCTTCCGACTTAAGCCAATTAAATCGCGCAGGCACTTCACCCGTTCGAAATCTCTTGACTTAGATGAGTTCTAAATGAACAATTTTCATTTAATAGTTTCAACCCTAAGATTTGCCAAGCCATTATTTCTTTTATCGCTCAACAATTAAGGTTCATTGTTATACCTTCATTCACGTATTAATTCTCAAAATTGGCTTTGTTTGCATAGCTGCCCCTTTGTGATACTTTGGGATCTACACATTCAACCATAATCAAAGTGGCTTTGCTGCCCAAAACGAGTTGTATTTAACGTTTTCACTTGATGTCCCATTTGCCTATTTATTTCAGATCTGGCCATCTTTAATCAAGTTGTCTAACATTTAATCAAGTTTGCTTTAGAATTCTAATTTTACTAGTGTTTGAAAATGGTACAACTTTTACACAAGTGATATATCTCTTGATGAATCTGGTTTTATCCTTAGAATCATGGCTGAATCCTTTGAAAGGAATCATCAACCAACTCTCAACTTTATCACAAAATATGCAATAGTTGTTGTTAACTTAACTTAGCATGGCAAAAACATGCGTGTAAAGGCCCAACTTCACATTTTCATGTTCTTTGCAGACATAGAGCAGAAATAAAATAGAATACTTTTATTAAAAAAAACTAGATCTCAAGTTTAACATTCCATCTCATGTATATTCAAACTTTAAACCATGTTGAAGTTACATAAAAGAGTCAAAGGATTTAGAAAATTTACCTAGTGAAGTAAAATTCCCAAACAAACCAAATGGACCGCCAGCATAGCCAGAACTACTAGCAACTCAGCAAAATACAGCAGCAACTTAGCAACATTAAACACACCTAACAGCTCCTTGGACCCTCACAAACCGCCATCGAAAGAAAACAAACAGCCCTTCATTTTATCTCAAACTTGTAAAACAATAACTCTTTGTTTCTCTCTGTTGTTCCACTCTCTTTCTCTCATATTTTCTTTATTTTTTTTTTCAATCTTTCTCTCTTTACTCAAGCTTCTTCAGCCTTTTCTTTTCCCTTTCAGATCTGAAATTTTTTAAGAGGAGCAAGTAGTATGATTTTCAGATGTTCCCAGATCTATATGGTGTCTTCAAAGAGAAGTGTTTTCTCTAATTTTTGTGTCTGAATATTCAGATGTGTTGGTGTCCCTAAAGAGAGTCCTAAGGCTCTCTTAAATAGACCCAAGGTGGAGTAAAAGTAAAAGTAAAAAGGACAAGGCTCACAAGACTCTTCACTTTTTTCACAAGCAATTAATTCCTCTTGGCATGCCAAGCTAGACAACAAAAATGGCAGGGGAATCTTTACCCTTTAGGCTGCCATTTCTTGTCTCTTTATTTGACTTTCTTAAGAGACTACTTGATTCCCTCTTCTTTTGAATTCAGATTCAAGGTACCAAACAGACAAAGTCCACAACTAAACACTAACTAGGCTCTAAACTCACAGAAGACTTTACTCTAATGATAATCATCCAAGTCAAACTCCAAAGAAGTAAAACTATGCTAAGTGCAAGGTTGGCAAACATATGCAACTCTGGATTACTCCCTTCTCAGACAAAGACCATAGCAGACATACAAATCGCAAGCAACTAAGCCACTAGTTAGAATGAGACATGTATAGAGAAATATTAGTACCACAAAACTGGACAGTTTTGTAAGCTTAATCCATGAGTTAGACCCACTGAAAATGACCAGACCAAACCAAATCCATGCTTAATCTTTACACCTGAACATGAAATAAAACTAAGAAAGCTGGATGGACTTATGCCCGAATGATTTCAACAACTCTCTAGCTTAAAACCAGATTAGACAAACAGTCAAGAACCAGATCACGCTACATAAAAGAGAAAAGCCTGGAACAAATCAAACACGAGTTTAACTAATGGTGAACATTATGATTTCATATATCAAACTTTAGCCAAGTTCACGAACGACCATCAATACATACAAACAATACATACTCATTGATAACATGATTCACATGATTTTCCTAACTAAAGCGTTAATCTAACAGGAAAGCAAAGAAAGGACAAAGGATTCAAAGTTTCTGTCTAACCCGGCTAAACTAGAATGTCGTTTTTGCCACTGGTTATCGTCGTGTCGCACCAGCAGTAAACCAGCCACCACATCTCAGCTCCACGATCACTATCACCTCAAACAGCCACCAGATCCATGAATCACCACAACATCATCATCACAACTTGTTTCACCACGACTTCGCCATCACTAAGCCCTCGCTAGCACCTGCTTTTTCTTATCAATCAACGACACTGCCTTGCGTCGCAGTCTCAACAGTTCTTCACCATCGCTTTGTCACATCGAGTGTTTAATCATCGCTTTGTCACCTCATCATAGCCATTTTGGTCACGTTAATCGAACAAATGACTAAGCGAAACAAATCATCACAGACCCTCCATTAATATTTTTTACATAACATCACCATTTTTTACCAACAACGAACACCCGCTGTCCCCTAAACAAGAAATATCACAGCCCCCTATTGATCAACATTGCACATGTCTAATCCAAACTATTTTGGCGTCATCACCACCAAAGCTAAACCCACACCAACACCTCGTCACTGCCCAAACAGCCTCTTCGCAGCCCCCAAAATGCCATAGTGTCATAGCCAAAACTGAATCTCCCAAACTCTTCTTGTTCTAATCGAATCGACCTCGTTCGGGGTCAACTCAATTAGAAAGAGAGGAGGATGGAGAAAGGGGGTCGAAAAACATGACCAAAGAAGACCTTTTTTTCAAATTTTAATTCGAGATTTTGGCCTAAGGAGACTATTCTTGTCCGAATCGGGATCCATACAGTGAAGGAGGACGAAAAACGAACCTGGACATGACAAATTCCACCGGAAAAATTTATGTGGTGGCGGGGGTCCGACTTTCAAACCCCGATCTACAACTATTGATTGGTTTTTTGGGAAGAATAAGTTCAAAAACGGGATAAGGAGGTCACAGCGAGTCCATGGGTGTATAAATTATGGCCGGAGAAAGGTGAGGTTCATCGTCGATGGCGAGCTCCGGTGGCGGGCGAGAAAACGGGCAGGGTTTCCATATTTCTGGTGAAATTTTGGGAAAGTGGACAAATTGGCAATAATTTTGCTTTTATACTAAAGGGGTGGGCCGGGTCAGGATATGGGTTGGCGGGTCAGGCCTTAGAAATGGACTGGTTGGTTCTTTTATAAGTAGCCACTAAATTGTAAAAATTATTTAGAACATACACAACTAGCTAAAAGTAAAACCATATAACAAGTATTTTTGGTGTATTTTCATATTTCCATTCTATTTAATCAGTTAAAACTTGCTAAAATGGAATGTAAATAGCTAAGGAAGATAAGTAAAAATCACAAGAAAATAAATTCAACAATTTGAAAATTTTTTTAATTTTGGTGCCAAAATTAGGTGATTACAACAGCCACCAGGCTTTGTGAACGCTGAATTTCCTGATCATGTTTACAAACTGGACAAGGCACTCTATGGATTGAAGCAAGCTCCTAGAGCCTGGTATGAAAGACTTTCAGGACTCCTGCTGAAGAATGGTTTCTCAAGAGGAAAGATTGACAACACGTTATTCCTCAAGAAGATAGGAAATGATCTATTAGTGGTTCAAGTGTATGTCAATGATATCATCTTTGGAGCCACTGATGAGGAGCTATACAAAGGGTTTGCTGATCTGATGGGAAGTGAATTTGAAATGAGCATGATGGGGGAACTTAATTTCTTTCTTGGACTGCAGATAAAGCAAATGCCTGAAGGGACTATGATCCATCAGCAAAAATGTGTCAAGGAACTTCTGAAGAAAATTGACATGGAAGGACCAAAAGAAATGACTACGCCCATTGCTCCTAGAACCAAGCTGGATATGGATGAACTAGGTCCTTCGACAAACGAGACAAAATATAGAGGAATCATAGGTTCACTCCTCTATCTCACAGCTAGTCGACTTGATATAGTATACAATGTGGGACTGTGTGCCAGGTTTCAGTCCAAGCCCAAGGAGTCACACCTGACAGCTGTGAAGAGGATCCTGAGATACTTGAAAGGAACTCAGGACCTCTGTCTTTGGTACCCAAGGGGAGGTACTTTTAAACTAATTAGTTTTGTTGATGCAGACTATGCAGGTCATTTGGTGGATAGGAAAAGCACTTCAGGAGTGGCACACTTTCTTGGTCCTTGTTTGGTCTCTTGGGCTACAAAGAAGCAAAACTCAGTTGCCCTATCTACTGCGGAAGCTGAGTATGTAGTAGCTGCATCATGTTGCTCACAACTGCTATGGATCAAACAACAGTTGGAGGATTTTGGTGTCAAATGTGGAGCAGTGCCAATTTTCTGTAACAACACAAGTACAGTGAATATTGCCAAGAACCCAGTCCAACACAAAAGAACAAAGCATATTGATATTAGACACTGTTTCCTTAGAGATAATGTGGAAAAGGGTCTGATTACTATGAATTCTTGCAGGACTGAAGATCAAATTGCTGACATATTTACCAAAGCATTGAACAAGGTACAGTTTGAGAGAAACAGCTTGGAATTAGGGATGACCAAAATACACGAATGACCCAGCAGGTGGTCCCTCAATGATTGGTTAGTTAAGTGTTCAATAATCTGTGTGTAAAATTTGTTATTATTGTTTAGTCTAATTTTGTACTTTATTAAGTATACTTGTTCAGCCTTTAAACACCAGGTGAGGATAATGTGATCCCATGAAGAACCTACTATGTACTGAGAAAGAACCGACTGAACCATGAGGAATCATGTCCAGGTACAGTCACACTACCTTGCATGATAGAAGTCATAACTGAAATTAAATTGTCAATTATATGTGTGTCAAGGGAGACCCTCCATGTTCTTGTAACTGTCCTAAATTATAGGAACACATTCCTTTTTGGGATAGAATTCTATTTGACTCTTATGGACCCCACTACTTGAAAAGGCTTAATTGAATAAGTCCATAATCGTCAAATCCTTAACCCTTCCCGGTTTTCAAAAATTTCAAAAAACTGCTTTTCACTTATATCTCATTATTTCTTTGGCTTCCCTAGAAACTGTCTAATCACCAAAACCCTCTCCCCTTCTTCAATCTACACAGAACTCACATACTCAACAACGTTGCCTTTTTTCATCCTACATTCTCTCTCAAAAGCACAAAACTGAAAATCCTTGAAATCTCAGTCAAAACCTTAACAATTTCACCACGTCTCAAGTACAATCTTCATCCACTTCACCCACAAAGACTCTCAAGAAATCATCTGCAAAACCACCTCCATCCACCCTCGCGGAAAGAATTGCAAAGGCCAGGACAAAATTTCTCAAAAAGGGAGAAAAGAAACTGGCCAAGAAGATGCTATCAAGATCTTTGTCTACTACGCCTACTGAACAAGTTTCATCCGAACCATCTACTGAGGTAACTCCTGACCCTATCCCATCTGCTCCTGTTGATTTAGAAGGAATAAAAAGCCCTCGTACAGTGGATACTGAAACCCTAGTAACAGGACTAGATGAAATTGTAGGAGTGGTAGAGACTGGTGACAAAACTGGTAGGGGGAACATAGTTGAAGCAAAGCAAAAAGATGTTCAGGAAGAACCTAGGGTAAATTTTCATGTGCCTGTAGTAGAAAAGACTGAGTTAGATGTGGATGTAGCAGGAAGAGTGATAGAAAAACTAAGGGAGGATGATCTTGTTGAGTCCCTTAAGGAACGTCTTAATGAACCAAGTGCTAGTGTTGTGGTTGCTGAGGAGAGTCAAGGGGTATCTGTCCTTAAAGGTCCAGTAGTTGGGGGACCTAGACCTGCTGAGGCTTCACAGGATTTGAGCTAAGAACCTGCTTCTTGCCCAGATTCTACTGAGGCTGATGATGCAGGACTCAATTGGACAGATTCAGAAGAAGAAAAAGATGAGGATGTTGGGAAAGAAAAGGTTGAGAGTGGAGAGGTTACAAAGAAAGCAGAAGAAACAAAGAGGAAAAGATTGAAAAGGAAGTTTGGTGAGGAGGATGAGAGGCTGGTGTGTGAGGAAGAGGAAGAATAGGTAGTGTTTGTGAAGGAGAACAAAGTAGAGCCGGATAAGAGGAGGAAACTTATGAAAAGGGGAAAGCCAATGTCAAAAACCAAGTTGGTTGATGAATCAAGTGAAGAAAGTGATGACAGGACTATTGCTGAGCCAGTAGCCAGGAGGGTTGGAACTAGATCTGCCTTGAAGCAATAGCTGGAGACTGTTAGGAAGCTGGAGAGAACAGTTACAAATATGAGAGACAGAGAAGCAAAGAAAAAAGAGGAAGAGAAGAAAGAAAGCTTGTGAGGTAGAGGAAGAGAGTGACGAGGCTGGTAGTTATGTGGAGCCAAGTGACTCTGAGACTGATAGTGAAGCTGAGAACAGGAAGAGAATGAGAGGTGTTGAAGAGGAGGTTGATCGAGTGGCCTTCTTTGCAAAACATCAGGTGCTCCCTAGAAGCATCTTGCATGATGAGAAGGAATATCACATGAAATCACTGCTGAGAATGATTGGTGACCAAGGATGGCTTGGTTTGTTTGGAAATAAGGATAGAATTCTATTTGCTGATGAGATCATGGAGTTTTACACAAACTACAGAGTCATAGCCAGGAGAGTGTTCATCACTGTGAAGGGGGTTAAGATAGAATTTGGGAGAAATGAGCTTGGAGTGATACTTGACATACCTGCTGAAGATTATTGCAGGTATATAAAGCTGCAGTAGCCCAAGAGGACAGATGGAATAACCCCTCTGAGTGTGGTCAAGAAATTCTCAGGAAAACCCAAGCTAAAGAAGGAAAAGAAGGTAGATAAAAAGGAGATGGAGCCTGCACACCAGTTGTTGTTTGAGTTTGTGCACAGGTTCCTTCTGCCAAGAGGAGACAGGAATAGTGAAGCTAGTGCTCTAGACTTAACAAATATGGACTTGCTGGATAGGGGGTTAAGAATCAACTTACCTGGGCTAATCATCAGACATATTAAGAGGATTGCAGATACTGATCAGAAGCCACACTCTCTAGTGCATTCCTATGTCCTTCAGCAGGTTCTAGAGCATTTTGGGGTTCCACTAGAAGCTGGGAAGAAGCCAGCCATTCATCAAATGTTTGGGTACAATGTGCTTAAAAGCTATGACTTCTTCAAGGAGATGAGAGCTTCCAAGAAGCCCATGCAGGTAAACCAAGAGCTAGCTGAGGAAAGTGAGGATTATGGACCTGAGGAGGCCATTAATACTGTGAAGGAGCTGGAGACTCATGTTCTTGAAGTGAATACTGAAAATGCAGAGCTTCACAGACAGCTGAAGTTGAAGGATCAAGAAATTGATCGTTTGAAGATAGACTACCACAAGTATGAGGCCGAGCTGGTGATGGAAAGGGCCAAAAATACAAAGCACCTTGAGGCACTTGTCAAACACTTCAACCTTCAGCCCTGAGTCCTCCTGTCCTATCCTCCTGTCCTTTCTCCTAAATGCTGTTAATTCCTTCCATTCTCTCTTGCCCATGTGATGTTGTTTCAAAAAATTTGTTTTTCAGTTGTGTACTACTGGATAGGGTTGTGCTGCTGTCACACCCTGGATAATGGTTTTAATTTTTCTAATGTTTATGGTTATTTGTTCTACAATATTTGGTTCTTGTTGGGCCCTTAGCCTTATTTCTGTGTGTTTAAACTTTTGCTGACTTGTTGCCTTGTGCTCTAGACTGGATAGTACTAACTGGTTCATGCAGGTATTTGAATCTTTTGGATGATGCCAAAAGGGGGAAGAAGGAAATGTTGGGGTGTTTGTGACCTAATTCATCGTTTTTTGAACTTGTTACCTTTTTATTTTTGTGTTTTTGGGAAATCTTGTCTATTCAGGTTCTTTGGCAACATTTGTTTGTCATCATAAAAAAGGGAGGAATTTGTTGAGCATTGGTTTTGAAGCATGACAAACGAGAAGGACTCAGTGGTCTTGATAGAAGAACCTAGTCCTCGAGGAAGAAGGGCACGGCTCAGTGGATTGCAAATCCCTACGGAACTAGGAGTAGTGGCGCGTGAATGAATATGTATCCTAGTCAGACTAAAAGAGGCGGTGCCCAGGCTGTGTCTTCGAAGTGCGAATAGGAGTTGGACTTCAATAAGGAAATGAGTTACTAGGAATCCTGTCTTACCATAATTACAAGGATACCTTGTAGGACTCAACTAGGGTTGCAAGGCCCGTATAAATACAAGTAGTTGATGCAGCCGTAAAGCAGTTATTCATAAACAGAGAGTTGAGAGCATATAAAGGCGATCCAGCATCTTTCTATGTGAGATAACTGAAGAAGACAACTGGTGTGCTTGAGTTGATTGAGTCTAGATATTCTGTCTAGGTTCATTGCCTTGTAAGTTGTCTTATTTTGAGCGTTCATTATTTTTACCTATTGGCTTATTGAAGAAGCATATGTATTAGGTGAACTTGTGAGAGATTGCTTGTAAAGCTAGAGTTTAGCTTTGTTTAGTGATTAGGGTCTAGAGTGTAGTCCCATGGTTACAGAGTCTTGTAATCAGAAACTTGCTCTTTGTGTTAGTGGATTGAGTTCTAAAATCCCAGAGTGTGGGTCGTGGTTTTTCTCCCTTGAGCAAGGAATTTTCTATGTAAAATCCCTGTGTCTTCTGAGTGTGTGGTTGGTGTGTTTTGCAGTATTCAAAAAGCTAAATTGCAGAGTGAAGGACAAGGTTCTTGACTCAGGAGAATCGAGTTCTTAAAACGAAAATCGGTGGACACTATTCAACTCCCCCTTCTAGTGTCCTTAGGAGGTGCATATATTATAACAAACACAAAGTGAGGTTTTGGTAAAGTGAGGCCTCACCTTAAATAGATTAACATGAACCCATAGATTTTGTAAAATTAAATCAAGTATTTAAGCTAAAATAATTAAGTTATCATAGATTAACCCCTAGTGTGAGTTCAACGTAATCATGGAGTGGAATGAAATAGTAAGAATCATGTAATGTATTAGATGAAAGAGTGAAATTCTTACAAAGATTAATTTTAAAACCCTTGCTTACCTTCCAAGTTTACAAGAAAATTCAAAAGTAAGATAAATATACTTTCCTTTGGAGGCCTAATGGTCTATTTATGGTTGTGGTTCTGAAAGCCAAAAATCTAATTACATTTTCCATTTCGGTCCATTTTCAATATTCAGCCGATCATTTCGCTCCCGCCGGTTACATTCGACAGTCGCCTAATGCTGATCAGTGTTTTAAAAGGCGTTCGCGGAGCGAGCTTCGGGGCGGGACATAGAAAAAGCACCCCGGGGCAATCATGTCGGGCGAAAGTACTGAAAGGCGTAAGCTCTATGGGTTGGGATGTAAGCTCAGGCGTGAGGCGAGTCCGGGCGTACGAGGCGGCGTAAGCCCAGAAAACTTTTCAAATTTAAATAAAAAATGCTAAATAAAATCTTTAATTCTCAAAAGTTAACCAGTAAGTACACAAAATTAATTAAAAAAGAAATTATTTACTACCTTTCGAAGCCCGGCTATTTAAATTTAGCATCAAAATTTTATTTGATTATCTGATTTTACTCTCTAATTACTATGATGTTCCAAAAAGAAGGAGTCCCTTTCCTTCTACAGTTGATGCTTGATGTCTTTCTCCATGAATCTATTCTTAAGTTGGTTAAACACTTTTAAATCTCTAATTACATGCAAAAAAGAGTGAAAATAATTTAGTTGATTGTTAAAGATAATCCATTTTGTTCCCAATTAGAAATTAATGAAATTTGATTGATATTTTTTTAGCAAACTTTCTAAGATGAAGACGTTCTATATGTATATAACATATAGTTTCTCTATAATTTAACTCTTTTTGGTAATTTTTGCTTTTTTTAATTATTTATTTTATTTATATTAATTTATAAATTATTAAAAAATAAAGATCCATGGGGCTTTCGCCACGCCCCGTATCAGGTAAAACGTCTCGTCTCACGCCTCCGCCCGTAAAAACACTGATGTTGATTCACTGACTTTCTTCTTGTCTTTCGCCTTTCAGGTTTGGTGGGTACCCATCAAGCAGCGGAATGTGCAGCTTCCATCGCCTGTCTTCTGGGCCCATTATGAGTATCGGTGGAATAGCGGATCACTATGCGGCTGGCCGAATGGATTCAACCTATGATTCGGCGACCGCCTTTTCAGATCGGTGGCTTGTAGATTCAGTTGCCTTCAGCATTGAACTCTTCTTCTCTCTGGCTGGTGGCTTCTTCAATTCAGCCCCTCATTCAGCGGGGGCCGGTCTAGTTCAATGGCAACTTTGTCTCCAGTTTTTCACTTGTAGCTAAAGGTCTTGTATTTTGTCCATTTTTCATTACATTTGACTTTGTAACATTGGATATCAACTATTGCCTGCAACATGGAGATTTACATAAAATTTGTGCATATACAACGACTAAAAGACTATAAAAACTAATCCAAAATAGTCAAATATTAGCATAAAATATCAACACATCAACTATCTAATGGCACACTCTGGCTCGCTGATCCAGATTTGTACCGTGTGAGATCCATTAGGGGAGAGGGGGACTCCCTATTAATGATTCATCATTTTCCAAGACTTTATCCGAAACCTCTGGTTAAAAGTGAAGGAACTTATCCCATCCTGACTAATCCCTTTTCGTGGATGAGTTTAACTTTGTTACACTTCCTAACTCTTGTCAAGTTGAAGTATCGGGGATATTTGCATTATTACGGTGATTTCAATATGTTCAATAACAATAACAATAAACATAGTGATATCCTACTAATGTGGGGGTTTAGGGAGGTGAAATGTATGGAGACTTACTCACCAAGATCATTAGGCTGTTTCCAGTAGATCCTCGGCTAAAAGAAAAATATTTTTTTGAAAATAGTATGTTGTTTAAGTTATATTTCCATTTAAGGACTTTGTGAAAAAATATGCCCATCTTTCAACCTGTGATAGGGGTGTAGAGACTTCACACAAGTTTTAACGGATGGGCCTAAAATTCATTTCTTCACAACACACATTATTTGTCGATTTGCCAAAATTTGGTGGACTCAGGTTTTAGTAACTCGACAAAGCAAAACTTTTGGAGTAAGTGTACGAAAGGCCACTTTTGCCACTGGTCTTTGGGTACAGACCACTAATACCATAATATTTAGTTTGTGGGCACTTTCGCTTAAAAGATAGACTCAGTCCAAGGTCCGGGTTGAAGTTCAATCCTTAAAGATATAACTTCAGTCCTGCGCCATATGGATTGAAGTTCACTCCTTAAAGATATAACTTCAGTCCAGGCCATGTTGACTGAATTTCAGTCCTTAAAGATATAACTTCCGTCCAGGGCCATATGGATTGAAGTTCACTCCTTAAAGATAGAACTTCATTCCATGACCATGTTGACTGAATTTCAATCCTTAAAGATAGAACTTCAGTCCAGGGCCATATTGACTGAAGTTCAGTCCTTAAAGATGGAACTTAAGTCTAGGGCCATATTGACTGAAGTTCAGTCCTTAAAGATGGAACTTCAGCCCAGGGCCCTATGGACAGAACTTCAGTCAATGATCAGAACTTAAGTCAATACTTATTTAGTAAAGGCCCCAAAGTGGCCTCTAGTGTAAGACCAAAGAAAATAGTGGCCTCAAATTAAATACCGGTATTAAAAGTGGCCACTGGGCGAAATTTTTACAAAACTTTTGGCAATTCGTATGAACTTTGTAATAAGATTATTCACACTTTTTGACATGCATATCAGAACTTCAAGTTTGAGGTTATTCACACAAACGTCTAAAATGAGGAACAAAATCTAAACAACGCTGCACCAATGGAACATCCAGTGCAATTTTCTAGTTTCTAATCCTCCAGGCTTGGTAAACAAATGGGCCGTCACTCTTTTAGTCATTTTCTCTGTTTTCTCATCAAAACCCTATCTCCCTCTGTAGTATAATTAGGAGCTAAGCCTTAAAACTCTACACAACTTCATTCTTCATTATTCTCTCTTCATTTCTTTATTTCAATCTTATTGTGTGTGTTTCTATTTTTTCTTTGTTATTGAAATGATTTATTATTTTTGCCTTTTGATTAAGACCCCTTGAAATAATTGATGATATGGGTTATTTTTCAACTTTGCATTTCGATGCAAACAAAAAAGGCATAAATTTTTGCAGGAGAGTTGAGTCGCTTTGCCTTTATTTTAGTAGGCAAAAGTGAATAAGATGCTGCTAAATTCATTATTATTTTTTAATTATTTTGAAATATTTTAAGTGGGGTTTATTTCCTATGATGGCATGAAATCTTTGAGACCTGAATTTCTCTATTTTGATGACAACTACAAGCATTTTTCTGAGGATTTCCCCACTTAAAAATAAAAGCTATTCATGTACTTCATGTTTATGGTTTTTTTAAGTTTGAGGTATATCGGAAACAGTCTTGCTACCTTGCTAAGGGTGGTTTAGTTTTGATCATTTCACCCTCCCCAGATCTTACTTGTGTTTTATCATTGTGTTTATTATTGTTATAATGTACTTCATGTTTATATATTTTTTCTCATTGCTAGTAATGTTGTGACAATAAATAGTTTTCGATAAATTACATGTGGGACTCGGGTTAGTAACATGTGAAGCTGAATCGAGTGGAAACGGATAATAGTTAAAGTAATAGTAGGATAACTTTTTGTTAGTACAAAAATAGTTTGTCTAACAGAAGTTCATTCTAATGATGAGATGATGATTGCACTGGGCTCTGAGCAGTTTATATAAACTGCATATATTGATGCATAAATGCAGCCTAGAAAGCTTATGTCTGATCACTTTTGATATGAATGAAAACCACTTGTTGTTGTGACATTAGTTCACTTATATTTGTCAAAGTTGTTTTGTTTTGTTTTTTGTGTAAATGCAGTTTAACTCTATTATCTTACCAGTTTTATGTTGTTATGGCTCCCAATTATGGTTACCGCAGATTAATCTACTGATCAAATTCTAATGAAAAGAAGATTTGAAGGCCAAAGGAGTAAAGCATTAATAAGAAATAAATAACATCTTTGTATAAGCAAAATGTAAGCTATGTCTAGTTTATAGAGCAAGGATATAAATGATTTGGATGTAAGAGGACAATTGAAAGAGATCAATCATATCTTCTTTTTTTTCAAAATAGATCTTTAAGTTCAGGTTGGGAAAATTCAAATGAAGCTGGTTGACGTGTTAAATGAATGTTGAACATCTTTAAATGATCATAAGTTTTACCTAATACAGCAAGTTAAAATCATTGATGGTGTATGGATTCTGTGCACTGTATAAGTTAAAATCAAAATCCTGAGGGAGCTGCTAATAATGAAAAGCACTAGTTTTTACTGGAGAATTTAGTCACAAAGCCATCCCTGTCAAGAGGAGCTCGTACATACAACAAGATTATCAGCATATCCATATTACATGAAACTTCAAAATTGCTACCTTTACAAAGGAAGACATTTGTTCAGCCATATAATAGGACAGCGCTATACTATCATACAGGCACACTATAGTACATTAGAATTGACTACCTTAAAAGCAATATCCCTGTTACATTTCGTTAGAAAGATGCTAACCTCAACAACTTGAGACTATTAAGCCTAGAAGTATCTTGGAGCTACCATATTGCAGTTAATTTGGCAATGACCTGACTTTGGTAAAGGGAATGCTTTGAACAGCAAACATATGTTGTATAACAGTGTGAAACAGCTCAATATATAAGGATGATTTGATACCCACAAGCTGTATAGGAGATGTGACACTGCTCCAAGTTCCATGCTAAGTATCTGAGGCATCCCGCGTCATTCTACCAAATTGTACATTTTGCATGTTGAGATACTACAAGATTGAATCTGATAGCTGGTAATCTAGCCAACACTCATCGAAGCTCTTTGGGACATAGGTAGTTCAAGGGCAATCAGGAAAAAGCATTTTTCCGACTCTCTGATATACTGGACTTCTCCATTCATAAGCTTTAAGATTTTTCTGCACATGCTCAGCCCTAGACCTTCCCGAGTTACCCACTGACTGTTATGGAACATATCTTGGATTAATTCAGGAGGGAGACCTTCACCAGGGCAAACAATCCTTTTCCAGGAAAAGAGAGATAAAGTCAAATAGTTAACTGAGACAGTATATGATACCAAGCAGCATTGAAACATCGAAAATTAAAACCTAAAAATTAATATCTAATTATACTGTCGCCTTCGTCAAGAGGCCAAGTTAACTTGAGAAGCAAATTGAGTACTATAACTTAGTAGCTAGAAAAACACAATCATATACATGCATATGTTACACCTCTAAAAGTCGTGCATCCAGCCATAAAAAAGAAATCAGATTAAATTTCAAGTACAAAAGCTCAGCTCATGCATCCTCCTATTTCAAATGATGGTGTCCATACTCCACAAAGCCATTTTTGTGAGAGTTCTCAGTTTAATAGGAGCCTATAGTTATATGCAAAATTGCAGCTTTAGAGTGGGTGAGAATATTTCATATGAATCAAGGTTGAGGTATGAAGTCTACGTTTTCTTCTTCAAAGACAAATTTAAAAGCTGAAAGAAAAAGACGAGATAATTGGTAGTTCTGAAGTTAAAAGAGCTAAACGATCAACTGAAGTGATATACCAAGTTTTTTTATAATCTCTAATTAACAGGTAGATTGTATCTTATCCAGAGCCAGAACTCTAGTTTTCTTTTCAAGTTGAATCAGTCAGCTTAAAACAAGGATAAACACACTTGTGTTTGTCAATGCTAAAAAGGTGCAAGACCTTGATAAATAGAACCACTAACAGCTACAGCTGATTAGCGCGAACGAGTGACAGGATAAGATCAGCCATACTAGGAAGTTATAAGGAAACAAGGCTTCAAAAAGTAGACAGTAGAAGCATGTTAATATAGCTCATCTACCGCAAATGTAAAGAAGAGAAAGTTGTCAAAATATACCTGAATTCAATATGTACAATAGACACTCCATCCGAAATTTGTTTCACACTTGGTCGAAGATGGACTTCTACCCACCCTTCTGGGGACGGTGCATAGCTTGCCATAGTCTGCAAGAAATCAGCAAAAACCTGTTGAATTCTTACTTGATCGCCATAGACCCTTAATGTCTTTATTCCCTCTGGAATATCTCGGATCAGTTGAACTCCTCTTTCCCTCAACAATAACATCACTTGGCTAACAACAGCATCTATCATGCTCGCGAGAAGAAATTCTGCTTTCTCAAGCTCCAGTGAACTGTTAGAAGTTTAAAGGTTAATCATATTCTAAGGAGGGGAAAGGACATTATAATGAAGTCAGCTACCTACCTATATGGAGGTAAATACATTTCCTCACCCCATCGCCCCCAAAAAAGTCCCCAAAATAGAAAAGAAAAATGATAAGACGGTGACAATGAAGAGAAACGGAAAAATCTAAAATAGTTCAAACATTACATAATTAGGCAATACACGGTAAATGCCTCTCGAAAGACCAACTTGTGTATGTGTCTCCAGGAAACTAGCTTTCAAGATGAGAAGCGAGGCTTATATTACCTACATTTGACATTCACATGGAACTATACTGTCACACATGAACAACACCCTCATTCAACTAATCCAGATTTTTTGACTTGAATAATTGTCTTCAAGTTAATTATTCAGTGCCTTCAGTCACTACTGTTGAAAAATCAGTTCTTATCCACAATAACTAGCCTAACACCATTACAAGCTACAATTCATATATGAATACGAATAAACAGATTCCTTTAATTGGGATGATAGCATGAATGAATGAGTGCAGACTTACCTATCCTCAATATTGTCCAGATCAACATCCGTTATGATCTTAGATATCTGCCTCTCACAAGAAGCACTTGTTTCTAGAAACTGCTTCTGGTCTTCTGTCAAATCTGTGGCCTCTAATAATGAATTTGTAAAGCGTATACCATTCATAGGATTCTTTGTTTGCCGACAAACGTAAGCCAACTCATTCATCCGAGAAATACTAGTTTTTTCCTGTTGTCTCTGCATACTTAGAGCTTGCTGCAATTCAGGACTTGCAATCTGCAAGAAACAGAAGGCCCCAATAATCTGCCCATCCATGTTGACTCTCTTGTTTGCAGTCAAAAGAGCTTGAACAAACTTTCCATTTCGGTCAAAAAAAGAAAAAGGAAACTTGTCTGTGTCCTGGCCTCCAATTGCATTATGCAACACAATCATGAATTTCGTCATGGCATCTGGTCCCTTGAGTCGACAGAAATTTCCAAAAATCTCACCAACTAACAATTTTCCAATGATTTCTCCTTTGCTCCAACCAGTAAGTTTTTCCATCGCATTGTTCCACTCAAAGCAACAAGTGTTCTCATCTGATAGAAATATTGGCGGGATCAGAGGATTAGGGCTGTGAACAATGGCCTTGTAATCACCTTGTATGCGAATAAATTTGTCCATAGCAACTTTTTGGGCAGTAACATCCTGGCCAACGAAGCAGACACCAACAATGTTATTCGTGTAGTCTTTGCTAGAGCAAGCATTAAGCACCACAAAAACAGCCTTCTTTAGTTCCTCAGCTCCAAACGTCCTTAACTTTAACTCTATGTTCTTATCTTCTTCACCTGTGATTGGTTTAGCAATAATATTAGGTTTTTCCATTTTGTAATTTGTGCCGAAGAGGGTGGCTACCAATCAGTTTCAATTACAAAATGCAAGAAAGTCAAGCCACACATGCAATACAGAGAATATTGCCACCCCCCACTATCAGGATTAGCCTGAATGTAATCTTAAAAACAATTTCATTATATAATCAGATGAGATGTATAACCACGATGATTATGCTCATGTTCTCTAAATCATGAAGATGAGAAGAACACATCTTGCTAAAATGAGCTTCTTAACCCTAAAAAAGCAAATTGAAACATAAAGCAAACAAGCAATCCCACCATCCTCTATCCTGCAAAAGAAAGACTAAAGCTCCAACGGAAGTAAGAATATAAACAATCAACATTGTGTTGCCTATTTCCAGCGGGACATATCACTATAACAGGTGATTCCTTTGCAATTAAAATTTCAAAAACAAAGAAGAGCAGGTAAAATATTATGACTCCATAAGTTATGAAATGAACTCAATTGAAATGACAGAGAAGTAGAACAGATTGGTCTAACCTCTTAAAGCATTGAAGAGAAGGTTCTCAGCAGTTCTTTCTGATTCATTGTGTACAAGATCATTAACCAATGACTTTCCCATTGCTTCTTCGACTGATAACCCTGTCAACTCTGCAACTTTAGCATTCCATCCATTTATGCGACCTTCAACATCAACAGCAAATATGGGTGCTGTAGCAGTCTCTATCAATCTAACCATTTCTCTGGCGACAGAACTCAGCTCATCCACCCCTTGCAACTCCACTTCCCCAAGCCGAACATGCACAACAGCCTTCGAATTACTTGCCTCAGCATCCTTGAAAGAATCTCGTAGAATAAGCTGCAAAGAGTGAATTGCATCCATTTCTGCATTCTCCCATGGCAAACTGTGGCTCTTAACAACTTCCAAAAATGCTTTGAAGGAAGAACGTGGATGCATTCTCCGCCAATCATCTTTGTCATCTGGATGATGCTTTGCACCACCCCACTTTATCTCATTCGCAGTGTGAGAGCGGAACCAAAACAAGAAATCTTTTGAAGTTACATAAGCAACAGCCATACCACAAACAGCATCGCCAAGTGACGATGCCCCAGGATACCCTGCATCAGCTAGACTGTCAGTACTCAAACCGGTTGAGTCCACATGATAAGTCAAAAGCCACTCCACAATGTCCTTTATTTGGGCTTCAGTAGGTGTAACACCCAAAGGATAGTACTTCCCCTGGTAGTATAGTGCGGCCCCATCGCATTTCACAAGGTCAACAATACTGGGGCTCTGAGTAACAATCCCCGTAGCCGAGTCTCGAAGAAGCATGTCACATAACAGAGTCTGTGTCCTTAAAACATGTTTTTCAGCCATCTGTGATGCCAATTGTAATTCCATGTTCAGTTGGATCCCAAAGGCCTGCATGAGGAATTCACAGGCATAACGAAGAGGGAAAGGAATGCACCGAGCAGAAGTGTGGTGTCCAACAACCAAGCCCCATAGTCTCGTCGAACTTCGACCTCCAAAAACTTCATCGTCGTTACCATTTATAATAACCGCTAGAGTTAGCGATGCAACATTTCCCATATTCTTCATGTACTGCGGGTGACAACCATGTGGAGCCCTAAGTGTCGAACCAACTAAACACAAAGGCTGCATGAGTGATTCATCCTGAATAACCTTTACCGGGGTAGCATTACAATCCACAATCATTCTAACCCTATTCTGTTTAAACAAAAACCTCGACGCTTGTGGAATATCAGTAGCCGGATAATGCAACCCAAAATAAGGCTCTAAATCATCTCTCTTACTCTCCGCCACGACCTCCCCATGCTCATCCTCATGAAACTTATAAACCATAACACGATCATACCCCGTTAACTGCCTAACACTCTTAACAACAGTATCACACAAAATCCCAATATCACCACCAGGCAACGACTGCAAATGAGATATAGCCCTGACCGCCAGTTTCTGCGACTGCACAGCACCAGCAATACTCAATGCAGGATCCTCAGTCCTAGCAGGCTCTAAATCAATCACAATACCAACATCAACCCTATGCAAGATGGCGTAAAACGCCCTCCCTGAACTCCTCGAACATATCCATATCGGATTCAATAAACTAATTTCCCTTGCCCCAAATGCTTTTTCAAGTAACACATAACTTGAAGGAGTAAAAAGGGTCCTTATATCAGTACCAACACTAACAATACCCACATTCTCAAATTCAGAAGGAACTGATTGAGGCATTTTACCAAGCATATCATGTGCATTTTCGCTATACGCGATAACACGATAATTTAATTCATCAACAGCCAATGTACAACCAAAAGGCTGTATATGACCACCTCTTTGTATTTTAGTTAAATAAGCTGTAATTTGGTGTTCTGGTACAAATTGTGTAGTATTTTTAACAGATTGTGAATAATCAAATGAGTTACCTGATTGTTCAAATGCAGCATGAAGTCTGGCATCTGTAGTATATTGTGCTATTGCTTTACTTAGTCGAGGTGTACACGGGCTAGTATTATTAGTATTGTTATTATTATTATTATTGTAACTTGTAGTACCTGAAATTTGTGGTTGATTTTTTCTTCTGCTTGCACCACTACCTGAAGCCATTTTTGGAAAGTGATCTTAAGAGAATAGTTTGTAGGAGAAAACCAATGAAGAAGTTTTTTTGTTGTTTCCTATTATAGTAAGATAGTGGGAGAAGCAAGATATATAAAAATGGAAATAAAGTATAGATAGATATTATTACTCCTATATAATACTCCCTCCGAATGGTATTTTGGAGCAACTGGTAAAGTAATTTATAGATCACGGGTTTAAGCCGTGCAACAGTCACTAATGCTTGTATTAAGTTAGACTGTGTACATTACATCCTTTGGAGTGCGGTCCTTTGCCGAACCCTGCGTGAACGCGGGTGTTTCTATTTATAGAGAGAGATGACATTATTTAGGATAGAATAAAAAAAAATAGTGTCACATAAATTGAGACAGATGGAATAATACGGTATATTTAGATTAATAATAATTAGATATGATAAAGTACCAAAGATTGTGGTCAGATGGTAACTGATAAGTAATAAGTACACCTCTATTTTTACCAAGTCTCGGGTAGTACGATGAGAATTAAGCACCATGTGGCAAGGAACACTTTACTCGCTAAAGCGGGATTTTAACATGAATTCGAATTAGTAAGTCAACTTAATCTAATTGTATGAATATTTGAGAAATTTTCACTGTCTGAATAATAGCTAGACTATTTAAATAAAAACGAGTTATTTTATGTATATTTCATCCATATTGTGTGCATAAAGTGTACATAATATGTGCATAATTTGTGCATATTGATTAGAATGGATATTTTTGTAAAATAGCCATGCGGACTTAGATCCGATCAATTTCACTGACAGTCTTAACTATTATAAATGGTATTAGAATTCGGAGTTTAAATGAGTTTAGGTAAATCTCGGAAAGGATGACGAGCAAATGTCAGTGTTGAGTTTAGATGAATCTAAAGAAGGTGGAACAAACCTAAGCGAGAACGCTAAGTCCATATATAAATAGGTGTATGTGACACTTCACTTATAAGACTCCTACGTCGGTATAAGAGTAGTGTAATTTCATATGGTAGGGGAGGCTATACGTGGTGGCTCTATTGAATAGAAAAATATTTTGAAGACGTGTGTCAAGACTTTGGTTTAGGGGGGAGGGGGGGAGATACAGTTGAATCTCCTAGGATGACTAGAAGTTGTTTGAGGCTGCAAACTCGAATTCTAACTGATATTTTTAACTTTTACTTTGATGCTACTGTATAAATGCACGATTTTGCCACTTTCGTGACTATATTCATGTCTATCGTTTATGTAGAATTGATACTCTCTAATTAAGAGACACTAATCTACTATTAGCATCAGAGTAGAGGCGGATCTATATGAAATATATATTTAGGTGCATCTAACACCAATTGACGTCGGAAAAAAAAAATATATATATATATATAAAAAAAACTTGACATATTGATTAATTAATATATTTATGTTGAATTAAGTGCTCAAATCTTTGGTGGACTTCGGCGTCAAAGTCGAACATAAACTGATAGCAACAAAACTGAAATGTGATGCGTGATCATGTCCTTGTCCTACCTCTATCACTAGTTTGGAATTTGGATTTATTCATGAACCTTATACTTTTCCCATTTCTTTATGCATGAATTGCTATATTTAATTATTATACCTGTATTTTGTCCATTGCTTTGGTTTGCTGAGCTGGAAATATTTGTGGTTGTGCTGAAATGGAACTATAGTTGACAATAAAAACAGAGCAATTCATTGGCTGCATTTCCAGAGACTTGCCCACGTGGAAAACATCAAGACCCACACTCCCATGTTCCCCCATCTTTTGATATAAAATGTTTGTTGTCTGAAACACTTTGAAACAAAATTTTTGTTTTACACGTTAGTATTTAGCCTTAATGTATATTAGTAATGTATACTGGTCAAGTCATTGATTTCAAATATCCAAATTACTGCCAAATAAACCTAATTTTAGTTATTACGGACAACATAACTCTGACTACTAAGGTACTAGGTAAAGGTGAATTTTAAATTTGAGATTAATGGGTTCAACCTTTTGGTGTTATAGGCACCAAAAACAGTATTCAAAGTTAATATTTATAAAAAATTTAATATTTTTTCACATATAAATCTATATTTGAATCAACAATATTGGGTCTAGACTTTAGTTGAACCCGTAGATGCAAGCTACATCTGCCCCTCAGCCCCTGCATGGGTGGGTTAGTGTTGAAATTGAGGGTAAGGGGAAATTAAGTAAGATTTTAAGTCAATTTTAGACAATTTAGACATTGTTGATTCAACAGACACCAACGAGTAAATCTCCTTGTGCTTCAAGACCCTATAATAACAACAGGAATGTGCTAAAATATTAGTTGAAATAAAAACTGCAATGATTAAAAAATTGTAGCCTTCCAAATAAAAACATACCAATATGCAATTTTAATGAACTTTACAAACACAACCTTCTGAACTTTCACTCTACTAAAAGACAATGAATTGGAGCATTGTCTAGAATAAAATGTAAAGGTAGTATCCAAAGCACTATCCTCGCCACATCACATTTACATGTGGTGGAATTTAGGGAAACCCATTGATAAAGTTAACTTTAAAATAGACTTATCAGATGAATATGTGTTGCTTCTGAGGAAAAAATACAAGAAAAAAGATTGAATACGAAATGTAAATTAGTGGTGGGGGGACAAGTAATGTCAATTCCCTTTCACATCACATTTCCTTCACGTGAAGTTCGTACCATTATTGACACCAAATACAAATCATCTCTACTTTCCTGTGTGCGCTCCTTATGTTTTTCTTTTAGACCATCTAGCACCTTAACTGAATTGATCCAATTAATTTATATTCGTGTTGTGTAGATTTTATTAAGAGGAAATTATTTTAGACTATCAAATTCAAATTTTTTTTTGCTCGTATCCGAGACGTTTGTCTAAAAAATAATGGAAAAATCTCATCTATTACGCTATATCCCTTGGTGTTCCATCTACACTATTTAGCTTTAAGGAAATATGCCCAATGATCTTTCTTCTTTTTCATTTACTTTAGACATGATATTCAAAACTCCCCGGCCCGGTTTTAGAGGAAAGAACACTAAAGGCCAAAACACTCACTGTCAAGATGGTTCTCCATTTCTAATGCTTGTACTTGATATATTTGATTAAGGGTAAAATCATCCAACTATTCCACTACATTCCTCGATGATGACCGATGAGTTTTGTTCTAATTCATTTATAAGGGCTGCCAAAGTTAAGGACTATTGGATTGGGGCATGACATGGGTAATGCAATTAATAATTGTACCTTAAAGCCCTACCATTAGATTGTTAAAAATAAAAGTGTCCTTACTAATAAAAACACAGCAATCCCTCCCCTTCTGTTACCTACTTTTACTCATTTCTTAGATATACCTCAATACAAGACAAGCGCAGAAAAAGATATTAAATTAAAAGATATTAAATTAAAAGCGGGCTATCGTCCTATCTAAGCACCTTTCCCCTCTCCTCTACGGAAGTAATCTTGTACCATAAATGGTTCAAATCTTAACCAATAAAGACAGAAGCCCAACATGTTAATTTTTCACAACACATTTAATTCCATTAGTGAATGATGCAGGAATTAATTCAAAAGAAGCATAGGCTACTAGGACTGAACAAGCTCTTCCTAAAGATATATGAAATCTGATAACCTATACAACAATGGATGTGTTATTTCTTTCACAATTAAGAAGTGCAAAAACACTAAGAATTGATCATGAACGATAATTGAGAGCTAGCTCTTTGTTAATTCCCTGGCAAACTTGCAAAATGAAATGCTCAGCCAAGTCCCTACGAGTACAAATACTTCTCGAACACACAAAGAATGGTTACTACATTGAACGAAAATGCTAGATTACTCTGTCTGTTACTAGTGGGAGAATCTTCACTTGGTGTATAGAACATCTTCCCATGGGTGAGACGGTATAGAGGCTGCTTCAATCTCTTTTGGAACGTGTGCCTGAGATTCAAAAATGCATCAAGGAAATCGGTTAGAGAATAAAGCTAAGTTGAATAATAACTAGAAGTGCATCATCAGACAGCATTTAAGCATCATCTAACTTACCCAATAAGACCAATGGAACGGGCCAGCACAAAGAGTCCATTGAGGTAACCAATTTCCACGATTTCATCGATTTCTGGCTGGATGAACATTCCACTGCCCGCAAGGAGATCCCAAGAAGAGGGACCCAATGGCACCATTGACGTTGAGGAGTAGGTTGTTGTGTCTTTGAAAGGGTATAGGTTTCGACCTGAACTGCAAAGTCCATGTACTTAACATAAAGAAAATTTTCCCTTGAATATCACTGCAGTAGTTCAACTCACTTATCTTTGTTATCGCCACTCGTGATCCCATCACAAAAGAAGAGAGCAAACGGATTGATTCAGAGTCATACGAATCTGGAAGCATGAAATGTTACAATTTCATCAGATTTTCTACTATAATTCCAGCTTCTTCAACTTCCAACTCGGGGAACAACTAATATAGAGGCTGTCACATCGATAGGATATACTTTACTTCACTTGATTTATCCATCAAGAAATTGCCAGAAATACTACCTGTGGCCAATTCCTGGCACCCGAATACACTTTTTCTTCATGCTTTCAACGAACTCATATGGCACCACCAAATGGAGGACTAATAGTCTGCAATCCTGTTAAAGAGCCACATTAATCCAATCTAATAGATACATAAAGAGACAGCTAAAAATAGCCACTCAAAAACTGTAACATACCAGAAACTAAGCATGACACCAGGTCTTTTCCAGCCCTAACAGTCACAATGGAGTTGTGGGCACCAGAGACAGAAGGACCATGGTCAGCACACAACATGATGCAAATCTGTTAAGTTCAACCACAAGAAAACAGACAAAAATTTAGAAACAGGATGACAATCAGGCTGGAAACTGAATAATTAACAATTTTTATGACTAGATGAAAGAGAGATTGCAGATTACCTCAATAAAACGTGAGCGATAACGAGGTAGGCTGCGTTTGAACCACAACAGAGAAATGACATCACTAATACAAATGAAGACATGGGTACACCAGCATAGCATGGCTCTTCACCTGTAAATACAAATGAAGACAATATCAACATTACTAGTAACTTGTATTCAGCCCGTAAATGAAATAGACCAACAATCATTGACAGTATGCACTGAATTCACCCACATCTCTGTCATCAGAAATGGTGGAAATAATATGAGTTGGGACTCGAACTTTCCCACTCTTAATTGCTCTGTTAAGATATGCAGGAATTTGCGGTGGCGTCACTTCCTTTACAGGTGTTACTTTGACCTCTCCGACCTACAAAATGACCAAACGATCTTACCAAAACTAATAGCAGGGCAGAAGATCTAATTAGTGACTTGGGTGCAATTCGAAGGCACGCACCAGCTTTTGAAATGTTTCTTCGATAGCTCCTTCAAAAGCTTCAAATGAAGTAGGAACCACAGCTCCAGCATCTTTGAGTGCTTGATTTTTTGCTTGTGCAGACTCCAATTCACCACTTTGCCCCCTATTTAAAGAGTCGCAAGAAAAGTTAGACTCATATGTCAAGTGTAGTAGTTTTAATCAGAAAAATAAAGCCCTATCCTTAACCTGCCTCTCCTCAAAAGAAGCAAACCATAGAGGCAAAAACATTTCTACGTGCTTGTGAGAGTGGTCATAAATCAGTAGCTGAGGGAATCAAGAGAAATAGCTCACCGCATGACCAAACTGCACTTCCGACTTGAAGAGTCTAGCACAAGTTCCACTGACCCAGGCAACGACAGGCTTGTTGATTTTCCTCTGCTTGAGGGCTTCAACTAAGGAAAATTCATCTCGACCACCCAGGTCCCCAAGAACAACCATCATTTTAACATGATTTACAAAAGCACATAAAGCGAAAAATGAACAAATTATTAAGGAAAAAAGTTGTTCCACAGAAGCAGGAGAAATGCATCATATACTTTCCCTGATACGCTTCGAGTTTGTATGATAATTCAAGGAATAAAAGAAACGAATCATTATTGTAGTTGGGGCAATAGTTGCTTTTTTGTTTTTGTGACTTCCTACTTGAATTTTTCACAGACAAACTATTGCAACTTTGGGAAATCTTAGTCATGTATCTCTAACATGTATACCTCCTACACCACATAGAAGTTCTATGGCTTGCACGACTGAGGAGCATGTCTTACAGTCTTAGAAGCTTTGGAACACTTAAGAGCTAGCTTGATTGTCATAAAACTATCAAGGCATAACCTCACTAAGCATTGACCAGGAGGCTAAAGGAAATAAATGACAACCGAGAACAATCAGGATATATTGTAACGTGGCTGAGGATGAACTTGGTACAACAATAAGGAGCCCTTTGTAAGGATATGACTATATAAATAAATTACCTGTGGAATATTTTGAAGCGCAAAACTCATCAGAAAGGGTAGAGCCGAGGAAAGCAACTCCTCCAATTGCCTGTGTAATCCAAAAATTCACTTTCACGCTCTATTTTTAAACATGAATAACAGAAAATGGCCCAGACTTTCTTTCAGGGAAAAAGGAGTGCTCTAAACACTACCAACCTTCTGAAAGATGCAAAGTTTATGAAGACATCAACTGTTGAATGCGCAGCACAGGCAGCTTCTATTGTTCCTGCGTTCATAAATATCAGAAAATACAAAACCAGAAATATATAATCAGTGTGTATGGGACAATCCCGAGCCCACAAGTTGCTTGTTTCTCCTTAAGAAATCTAAATTCGTTCTACGGTAGCGGCACTTCAAACCGTAGAACTCGGCGAACTCAAAGTAGCGGAGCAAATCAAACGATACTTACTGTTTATATGCAGAAAAGAGAGGGTATCTGTGTAAAAAGAATGATGAAAGACACGTATTTATATCCATGGGAAGACAGAATATGAAGAGACACCACCTTTCAGATGTGGCTGTTACAAAAACGACCACACAAATAGCTGGTTTTAATACATAACGGGAAAAAATTAAAGTCATTCATATTCCCGTTACAAAAATGGATTAATATTAAATATTAATGAATACTTTTAGTTTTTGTTGGTCTAAAAAATTAAGTCAGTCATCAATCATATCAATTGTATTAAATATTAATTAATACTTTTAGTTTTTGTTGGTCTAAAAAATTAAGTCAATCAATCATATCAATTGTCCGAATCCGAGACGAGCGACGACGACGGCGCGAGGCTTCCCTTTTTCTCAACCCTTTTAAGAGTTAGAAGAGGCATTTCTCTATTTAAACCCAACAAAAGCCTTTTCCTCTACCAATGTGGGAGAAAGTGCATTTCCCTTATAAAATGAACCTTTTCACCTTTCCACCCATTTTCCATTCACACTCTTCACATTCCAAAAACCCAACAATCTTTCACATGAATGGGGAATGGCTACATTATGAAAATATGCATGACAAACTTGTGTGATTTGCAACAAAGAATTAGTTGCATCGGGATAAGTAGGTTTCCCTTTGAACTTTCCGTAGTGAACATACATCGGATATACTCGGTCAATCGGTAGATTTGATATCTTTGAACCGTTGAGCTTTGATGTATACCTAGATAACGTAAGTCACATAACTAACCCTTAGCCGTCTTTGGTTCCCACTGTTGTGTTCGTTTCAGTCATGAGCACCGCCTGGTTTCATAAGTGCGTAGAGAATTGGTCCTACAGAATTCTTTTTTAAGCGGCTTCCACTTCACACTTACATAGGTGATTTCTAAACGCGTAATCCCATAGATGTACACTATTTGATAATTACAATATCAAATTTAGATAATCATTAAAAAACGCCTCTAGCGTTTTATCCTTGGTACTTGAACATTATCTCATCACGAGAATGGACCAAAAAATTTAATTTGACAATGTTGAACCGTCATACACAACTTTGTATTCTCCTTGAACCTAGTTCTTGGGATCTCCAGTCTTCTAGGTAGAGTTGTCGCCGTGATGACTTGTCCTTGGCCATAGTCCCATTCCCTTCGATGAATACTCAACCGCATCTCTAGTTAGGCCTTTTGTAAGCGGATCCGACACATTATCCCCTTGACTTCACGTAATCAATGGTGATAATTCCTCTAGAGAGTAGGTCCCTAACGGTTTTATGCCTTCGTCGTATATGACGATTCTTACCGTTATACATGACATTCCTAACTCGTCCTATAGCCGATTGACTATCGCAATGTATACAAATTGGTGTCAACGGCTTAGACCAGAACGGAATGTCTTCCAAAAAGTTCCGAAGCCATTCAGCTTCTTCACCGGCCTTATCTAAAGCTATGAATTCAGCTTCCATTGTAGAACGGGCAATACTTGTTTGTTTGAATGATTTCCAAGATATCTCTCCTCCATTAAATGCGAAAATATACCCACTTGTGGACTTAGAATCGGTTGTGGTGGTGATCCAATTGGCATCACAATATCCTTCAATGACGCAAGATACTTGTTATAATGCAATGTAAAGTCTTGGGTGTATTTTAGATATCCCAAAACACGTTTCATTGCCATCCAATGAGTTTGATTAGGATTACTCGTGTATCGACTTAATTTACTTATAGCACAAGCTATATCTGGACGAGTACAATTCATGATGTACATCAAACTTCCCAAAACATGAGCATAATCCCGTTGCGACGTGCTTTGACCTTTGTTCTTTTTAAGAGCAAGGTTTACATCAATAGGAGTCTTTGTAACTTTAAAATCTAAATACTTAAATCTTTCAAGCACACTATTGATGTAATGAGATTTAGATAAAGCCAGACCTTGAGGAGTCCTATGGATCTTAACACCCATAATTAAGTCTGCAACTCCTAAGTCTTTCATATCAAATTTGCTAGTTAGCATGCGTTTTGTAGTATTTACATTGGCCATGTCATTACTCATTATCAACATGTCATCCACATATAAGCAAACAATGACTACATAATTAGGAGTGTTTTTAATGTAAACACATTTATCACACTCATTAATTTTAAAGCCATTTGACAACATTGTATGATCAAATTTCGCATGCCATTGTTTAGGTGCTTGTTTTAGTCCATAAAGCGACTTAACAAGTTTACACACATCTTTTCTTTTCCCGGAACCACAAACTCTTCAGGTTGTTCCATGTAAATTTCTTCCTCCAAATCTCCGTTTAAGAACGATGTCTTAACATCTATTTGATGGATTTCAAGACCATACACGGCGGCTAATGCTATTAACATACATATGGATGTAATTCTGGTTACCGGCGAGTATGTGTCAAAGTAGTCAAGACCTTCTTATTGTCTATAGCCTTTAACAACAAGCCTTGCCTTGTACTTGTCAATAATGCCATCAGCTTTCATTTTCCTTTTGAAAATCCACTTAGAACCTAATGGTTTGTTTCCAGGAGGAAGATCAACCAACTCCCAAGTATGGTTGTTTAAAATAGATTCTCTTTCACTATTGACTGCCTCTTTCCAAAATGGAGAGTCTGAAGAAGACATGGCTTCTTTAAACGTCCGAGGCTCATTTTCCAAAAGAAAGGTGACAAAGTCATCTCCAAATGAAGTAGAAGTTCTTTGACGCTTGCTACGTCTTGGTTCTTTCCCATTTGGTGAATTTCCTTTAGTTCCTTCCCGAGGTCGTTTGGATCTTTCACCAACTGACTCACATTCCTTCTTATACGGATATATATTTTCAAAAAATTCAGCACTATCGGATTCCATCACCGTATTAACATGAATGTCGGGATATTCTGATTTATGGACCAGAAATCGATATGTTTTACTGTTTGTAGCATATCCAATGAAAACACAATCAACTGTTTTTGGTCCTATCTTAACCCTTTTGGGTTTTGGGACTTGTACTTTTGCCAAACACCCCCACACTTTGAAATAGTTCAAGTTGGGCTTCCTTCCTTTCCACTTCTCATATGGAATGGAAAGTGTTTTGCTATGGGGAACTCGATTGAGTATTTGATTAGCCGTGAGTATAGCTTCCCCACACAAGTTCTGGGGTAAACCTGAACTTATTAACAAGGTATTCATCATCTCCTTTAATATTCAATTTTTCTTTTCCGCAATCCCATTAGATTGAGGCGTGTAAGGGGCAGTTGTTTGATGAATAATGCCATATTCCAAACATATTTGTTCAAAAGGAGATTCATATTCGCCGCCCCTATCACTTTTTATCATTTTGATCTTTTTGTTAAGTTGCGTTTCAACTTCATTTTTGTAATGCTTGAATGCGTCACTTGCCTCATCTTTACTACAAAGTAAATAAACATAGCAGTAAAGTGCTATCGTCAATAAAAATTATGAAATACTTCTTTCCACCGCGAGATGGTATTGACTTCATGTCACAAATGTCCGTATGAATTAAGTCTAATGGTTCAGAATCCCTTTCAATTGACTTGTAAGGGTGTTTAGTATATTTAGACTCAACACATATTTGACATTTTGACTTTTCGCAATCAAATTTAGGCATTACTTCCAAATTGATCATTTTCCGCAAGGTTTTATAATTGACATTTTCCAAACGAGAATGCCATAAATTATTTGACTCAAGTAAGTAAGAAGAAGCTGCAATTTTACTCATAGTGTCAACGACCATTACATGAGTTTGAAAAGACCCCCAGTCAGGTAACCTTTTTCCTACATACAGCTCATTCTTAGTTATTACAACCTTATCAGAAACAAAAACATACTTAAACCCGTTCTTAACGAGAAGTGCAGTAGACATCAAGTTCTTCCATATTTCAGGAATGTGAAGAACATTGTTCAGAGTCACAACCTTGCTAGATGTCATCTTGAGGCATATCTGTCCATATCCTTCAATTTTGGTAGTTGTAGAGTTGCCGATAAAGAGTGTCTCATCAGGTCCAGCGAGAGCATATGAAGCAAAGGCTTCCTTCATAGCACAAACATGGTGGGTGGCTCCTGAATCAATCCATCATTCTTTAGGATTTCCAACCAAGTTACTGATGCGGGCATACTACCTCAAGGCCTTTCACTAGAAGTCAAGCCAAGTTGATTCAAGACACTCATCTCCACTTGACTTGGAAAAACATGGAAGAAGGCTCCGAGAGCGGCTTGAAAATCATGAATTGGAGTATCATGGATGGGGGATCGCCTAGGCTACTTGGAGAGGCATTCGGGACACATTTTGAGGCAATCCAAGGAGCCACAGGAGGAGGCGGACCGCCCACTTTACTAGGCGGACCGCCCCCTCAACTCTCTGAAGTTCCAAGGGGCGGACCGCCCCTTTACAGAGGCGGGGCGCCTAGTGTTCAGTAGGCGGGGCGCCTACTATTCAGGTGGGGCGCCTACTTGGGGCGTCTGGTACACCAGGTTGGGCGCCTACTCCACTGAAGACCATGATGGGACACCTCATTAAATTTCTATGTTTTGACTATTATAGCCATACGTGGCCTTTGTTATTTTAACTATGGGTGTCAAACGGGTAGGGGTCTACCCGTCAAAACCCGGACCCGGACTCATTAAAACCCGACCCCACCCGGACCCGCAAAAACCCAGACCCGAACCCGTAGACCCGCTAAAATACCCCTACCCGAACGGGTTTTTTTTTCTTAACAAATACCCGTATCCGTTAAGACCCGTCAAAATTATGGGGTATTAATAGATATACCCGTACCCATACCCGTTAAAATAAACTGAGTAATAAAACTTGTACGTGGAGAGAAATGTATACACAAGTTTTTCACTCATGGTTTAATTTCTTTTGTGTCCATATTGTTAGTAGTAAAATATGTTCAAGAGAAACAAATTATTTATTTAATTAAAAAAATACTTTATATTTCATAATAAATCAACACTTTGAAGTTTTGAATATATATTATTCTAATATGGTATAGAACTTCAACTATTAATTTCGATATATACCTCAGAAAATAAGCTACTTGGAGTCGGACAAAGTAATTATAGGATCGTATTTATTACAAAGTAATGGCACCTACACCGGAGCATGATGGAAATGACATGGAAGAATTTACACAAAGAATTAGGCATATTTAAATTTGTAATTTGAATTTTCATTATAGTTTTGATGTTGCACTTTTTAAATTTGGAAGTTTAATATTTAAGACTTTAATAGTTCAAGTATCTTAAATAAAGTAACTCTTTGAGTTTTTCCTATTGATCTTTTTTTAATTTGTTTTAAGTATTTAAAATAATATTATTAAAAAATAAAATTATAACCCGTAGCCAAACCCGATTTGTTAAGACCCGACCCGTACCCCTACCCGCTAAAACCCGACCCGTACCCCTACCCGCTAAGACCCGAACCCGCACGGGTTTTTTTTTTCTAGCCGAAACCCGTATCCGTTAAAAACCCGTAATTTAAACCCGTACCCGACCCGTACCCGGAACCTGTGGGGTTACAATTTTACAACCCGAACCCGGACCCGTATACCCGTTTGACACCCATAATTTTAACCCACTTTGGGGGTACTTTAGGACTTTCATTATGTCTAAGTGAAGCCTATAAATACTTCACTTGTCTTCATTGAAGCTTAGCTTACTTTGATTATTGTTGAATGATGAATAGAGTTGAACTCTTGGTTATGAAGAAAACCCTTTTGTTGGCTTGAACTCACTAGCGGATCCTAGTTGATTATCGAACCGACACCCGATCATTCTACTTGCGGGTCCCGGATGCGACTCGAAGGTGGTTGCTTAGCGTAGGCTCTTCTTGACACCGATACGAGGGTATCACGGAACAAGTTCTCCGTGGTAACCTTGTAGGGAGTTCGAGACGCGTCTCGTTTCCTTTTATCGTTCTTTATTTTTTGATTTCAATTCTTATCATCTTGGTATCAGAGAAGGCTCAGGTTTTGTTTCTACAAACCTCCGACCCTTGATTTTTCGTGCCTAAGTTGGTTTCTATCTTAGTTTCTTGTTTGTTGTTGAAGAAAAGAAGAAAAACACAAAAAAAATAGAAAAAGTTGAAAAACACCAAAAATTTGATCATGTGTTCTTGGATTGATGGACCCGTTGTGTGATTGATATTTGGGTTTTTTCCTTGTTAGAAACCCGTTCTTTTGGTACCCTAAACACGAGATTTGAAGTTGGATCACAAGATTTGAAAATTTGAAAGTTTGAAACCCTAGTTTGGAATTGATGAACATGGTGATTTGATTTTTTTTTATTGGGGTTGGACAAAAATCATTGGGGTTTGATCCTTGTAGTTGAAAATACGTTTGGGTACCTTCGGATTGCTAAAAAAACGTGAGATTTGTTGGATTTTTGGGTGCAAAACCAAGAAAACACGAGTTGGGACTGTGTTGAAGAACATACCAGGCGGACCGCCCGAATGGTAGGCAGACCGCCCACCCAACTCTCTGATTCTCAGCAGGCGGACCGCCTCTGTAAACAGGTGGGGCGCCTGTTTTGCTGAAAATTGTGAACGGGTAGTTTTTCTTAGGATCTCTTGTTTCTTTGATTGCATTGCATCTAGCTAGTACTTCTTTGAGTAATCTTTCCTACTTGAATTGTGCTAGCCCTTCGAAGCTATTTGGAAACTCAAGCCTAGATAGGAGAGTAGAATTTGAAGAAGACTCGTAGTATCATTTGACTCAAGTCCACATTTTAAAGAGCTTATCGTTCCAATAGAGTCACATCAACTCCACTCACCCCGGAGTGCATTTGGCTTGTGAGTTGAGTGATTAAGTTGAGGTTTGTTGATCAACTTAGTGAAGCTTTGAGTCTTCAAGCTTGAGTGAAATATCCACCACCACTAAACGAGTGAACCCAGTGAAACACTTGTGAGGGTGTGAGTGAAGTTATTTTACTAACGTTTGCTCATTTTGTAGGTACGATGGCCAATAAAGGTGATGATTTCACTAAGAATGCCTTTGCTACTATCCTTACCAAATTGGATAGTATGAACTTAAGGATTGAGAACCTTGAGAGGGTGACATCAAGTACCCTAGTTTAGCAAGGGACTTCAAATGTCCAATCGGAAAAAGGGACCCCGAGTGTCCAAGTTGAGAAAGGGGCCCCGAGTGCCCAAGTTGAAGCCGTTGAGAGCACAAGTAGTTCGACCTTTACCCCGAAACAAGTTGTTGAGTTTCTTAGACAACAACGGGTAAAGGAAGATCGTGATCGAATTGAACAAGTGTTGGGCAAAACCCAACGAGTGACCATTCCTAACCTTATGGGCAATCCCCAAAGGGATGTTCCACTTCCCGGACCTTTTCGAAATGTTCAACCTCTTGAGCAAGTTGCACAAGCTCAAGAAGGGGAGGAGGATGATTATGGTGATGGTGGGTATGATTCTCATTATCAATTTAGGGGTCGGAATGTGGATAGGGGTAGAGGCCGAGGTCGAGGGCCACCCATGGGGTATGTTGGAGGGAATGCTAGGAGGGATCTTGGTGGTTATGGAGATCACTGTGGAGGCCAACCGGAGCCTTATCAAGGGGGTCGTGATCACAACAATCTTAATAGTGTGAAGCTCACTATTCCTTCTTTCAAAGGAAGTAGTGATCCGGTGGAGTACCTTGAATGGAAGTTGTCCATGGAGCGAATATTTGACACCAATGATATTCCCGAGGAGAAGAAGGCCAAGTATGCAATCTCTTCCTTTGAGTCCTTTGCTTCTACTTGGTGGGAGTCGATCAAGAGGAATAAAAGGAGGACGGGAATGACTATCAATCTTACTTGGGGTGAATTGATCCGTGTGATGGATGAGAAGTACTTGACTAACCAATACCGTGTGGACCAATACAAGCATCTCTATGAGTTGAAGAAAGGTTACAAGACGGTTGGGGAGTACTTCAATGAATTTGAGCAAGTCCGGATGGCCCTAGACTTGGATGAGGAAGAGAATGAGACGGCAATGATTCGATTTAAAGAAGGTTTGAACCGAGACATAGCTTCACAATTGAATTTTCACAAGTATGATGATCACTATAAGCTATGTGAAGATGTGGTTGAAGCCGAGAAATGGCTCAAAGAGGAGAAATCACTTCGCTACAAGAGTAGTGCTACTACTCCCATGAGTAAGCCAAAGGAGTGGAAGACTCCTACTACAAATGCAAGATTCTCAAATGCAAGTGGTGCAATTGCTAGCAAAGATGTGAAGAAGCCTTATGAGAAGTCTACACAACATGTGGGGGGTAATTCTAAAACTCACTTGAGTAATCCTACTTCTACTTCTACTCAATGCTATAAATGTAAAGGTTAAGGACATATTGCCAAAGATTGCCCTACCCTTAAAACTATGGTTATTGTGGGTGAATTGGTGTATGAACAAGATAGTGAACCCGAGGATGAGGGAGTAGAGTGTGATGAGGAGGTTGATATGGGGGAGGATGCAATTGAGGATGATTATCCCCATGCCTTCCTTGTTGTGAGGAGGAGTTTAGGTGCCATGTTTGTGGAGGATAGTGAGACTTTACAAAGGAAAAATCTCTTCCATGCTAGATGCCGAGTCATGGGTATTATTTATTCCATGATTATTGACTCGGGAAGTTGTGCCAATGTCATTAGCCAAACACTAGTTTCCCAATTGAAGATACCCACCTTGAAACACCCAAATCCTTGCCGATTGCAATGGCTTAGTGAGTGTGGTAAATTGAAGGTGGTAAAGCAAGTCATGATTAAGCTCAAGATAGGGAACTATGTGGATGAATACATGTTTGATGTGGTGCCTATACAAGCATGCCATCTTCTATTTGGAAGGCCATGGCAATTTGATAGACATGTGGTTCATAATGGTCGTGCTAACACCTACACGGTCAAGCACGAGGGAAAGAACTTTGTACTTAGACCCTTAACTCCCAAGCAAGTTAGTGAAGATTACAAGCGTATGAGGGAGTTAAGAGAGGCGGCAAAGGCTAAGTCGGCTGTTGAGACTAGTCCTTTGGCCGAGAGCTTGGTGGTGATTCCACCATCTTCTACCGGTAGCATATGCGCCATGATGCAACCGGGTGAACTTTTGAGAGGAAATGATGGCAACAAACTACTCATATGCCTAGTGCACAAAGGTATGATTCTTACATCCGATCTTGATTATTCCACTAACCCTTTGCCTAGTGCTTTTGAAAATGTTTTGAAGGATTTTTGGGACATGTTCCCGGATGGATTACCTCCTTTGAGGGGTATTGAGCACCAAATCGACTTTGTCCCAGGATCTCAAATCCCAAACAAACCGGCTTATAGGAGCAATCCCGAAGACACCAAGGAGCTACAAAGGCAAGTGGATGAATTGCTTACTAAAGGCTTGGTGAGGGAAAGCTTGAGTCCTTGTGCCGTGCCCGTGATCCTTGTTCCAAAGAAGGATGGAACTTGTAAGATGTGTGTGGATTGTCGTGCGGTCAAAAAAATCACGGTAAAGTATCGACATCCCATACCTCGCTTAGATGACATGCTAGATGAACTAAGTAGTTCTAGTATCTTTTCGAAGATAGACCTTAGGTCCGGTTACCATCAAATCCGGATGAAACCCGAGGATGAATGGAAAACCGCATTCAAGACTAAGTTTGGTCTATATGAATGGTTGATGATGCCCTTTGGCCTCTCCAATGCACCTAGTACTTTCATGAGGCTAATGAACCATGTTCTAAACCCATTCATCAACAAGTTTGTGGTCGTCTACTTTGATGATATATTGATCTATAGCAAGTCAATAGACGACCATGTTGATTATTTAAGACAAGTGCTTGAAGTGTTGAGAGCCGAAAAGCTCTATGCTAATTTTAAGAAATGTGCCTTTAGTGTTGAGAAGGTAGTCTTTCTTGGGTTTGTTGTGAGTGCCCAAGGAGTGGAGGTGGATGAGTCTAAGGTAGAGGCCATTCGTGATTGGCCTACTCCTACTACCGTGACTCAAGTGAGGAGCTTTCATGGTCTTGCTAGTTTTTATAGATGATTTGTGAAAGACTTTAGCTCCATTGCCGCTCCACTCACCGAATTGGTGAAGAAGGACCAACCTTTTGTTTGGGGAGAGCCTCAAGAGAAGGCCTTCCAAGAATTGAAAAGTAGGTTGAGTACCGCCCCTCTATTGCAATTGCCCGACTTCGGAAAGGCATTTGAGGTTGAATGTGATGCCTCGAGGGTGGGAATTGGTGGTGTTTTAATGCAAGATGGGAAACCCATAGCCTACTTTAGTGAGAAATTGAAGGGTGCCTCTTTGAACTACTCTACGTACGACAAGGAGATGTACGCCTTAGTGAGAGCTCTTGCTCACTGGCAACACTACCTTTGGCCTAGAGAATTTGTGATTAAGAGTGATCATGAGTCACTCAAACATCTTAGGGGCCAAGAGAAATTGAACAAGCGTCATGCCAAGTGGGTAGAGTTCATTGAGTCTTTTCCCTATGTTATCCAATACAAGAAAGGGAAAGACAATGTTGTGGCGGATGCACTTTCTAGGAAGTTTGCTCTAACCACCACTCTTGCCTCCAAGCTCATGGGTTTTGAGAGCATTAAGTTGATGTATGCTCAAGACCCTAAGCTAAAGAGCATTCACGAAGCTCTTGAAAAGGGAGAAAGAGTTGAGAAGTAACCAATGGGTTGATGGCTATATCTTTAAAAATGGTAGAGTGTGTGTTCCAGAGTCCTCTTAGAGAGAATTGCTAATTCGTGAAGCTCATTGTGGGGGCTTGGTGGGACACTTTGGGAGAAACAAGACCTTGGCCATTCTCATGGAACAATTCCATTGGCCAAAGATGGGGGTACAAGTTGAAAAGCTTTGCAAAAATTTCCTTGAGTGCAAGCATGCTAAATCTAAAGTTAACCCCCATGGTTTGTATACTCCTCTCCCCGTACTTACTAGTCTGTGGATAGATATTTCTATGGATTTTGTTATGGGATTGCCACGGTCTAGGGGGGACATGATAGCATTTATGTTGTCGTGGATAGGTTCTCCAAAATGGCTCACATCATTCCATGTAAAAAGTGTGATGATGCACAACATGTTGCTTCTTTGTTCATTGATAATGTATTAAAGTTGCATGGTATGCCTCAAACCATTGTGAGTGATAGGGACACCAAGTGCCTTAGCCATTTTTGGAGGAGCTTGTGGGGTGCTCTTGGCACCAAGCTATTGCTCTCTACGTCTCACCACCCTCAAACGGATGGACAAACCGAGGTGGTGAACCTCACTTTGGGTGCCCTTCTTAAAGCTATGACCCGAGGTAAGGCCGGGACGTGGGTCGATAAGTTGCCTCTTATGGAGTTTGCCTATAACCATACTTTGCATAGTTTGATTGGCATGACTCCATTTGAATATGTTTATGGTTTTAATCCCTTGATTCCCCTTGATCTAACCTCTTTGCCAAGGGAAATAGTTGCTAATTTTGAAGGAAAAAGCCGAGCAAAGGCTATGATTGAGCTTCATGCTAAAGCCAAGAAGAACTTGGAGGAAGCCTATGCAAAGGTTGCTTCCAAGAAGAACAAGGGAAGGAAGAAACTTGAGCTCAAAAGGGGAGATTGGGTGTGGGTGCACTTCCGCAAAGAAAGGTTTCCAAACCTCAGGAAAGGGAAGTTGGCACCACGTGGAGATGGACCGTTTCAAGTGCTTTCCGAGATCAACAACAACGCCTATGTGATTGATCTACCGGGTAAGTACAATGTGTCAAATACTTTTAATGTGACTGACTTGACCCTTTTTGATGTAGGGGATGGTGATACCGGAGAAGAAGAAGCCATGGTTTCGAGGACGAAACCTTCCCAAGAAGGGGAGGATGATGCAGGGCATACTACCTCAAGGCCTTTCACTAGAAGTCAAGCTAAGTTGATTCAAGACACTCATCTCCACTTGACATGGAAAGACATGGAAGAAGGCTCCGAGAGTGGCTTGAAGATCATTAATTGGAGTGCCATGGATGGGGGATCGCCTAGGCTACTTGGAGAGGCATCCGGGACACATTTTGAGGCAATTCAAGGAGCCACAGGAGGAGACGGACCGCCCTCTCAACTCTCTGAAGTTCCAAGGGGCGGACCGCCCCTTTACAGAGGCGGGGCGCCTAGTGTTCAGTAGGCGGGGCGCCTACTATTCAGGCGGGGTGCCTACTTGGGGCGCCTGGTACACCAGGCTGGGCGCCTACTCCACTGAAGACCATGACGGGACACCTCATTAAATTGTTATGTTTTGACTATTATAGCCCTGTGTGGCCTTTGTTATTTTAACCCACTTTGGTGGTACTTTAGGGCTTTCATTATGTCTAAGTGAAGCCTATAAATACTTCACTTGTCTTCATTGAAGCTTAGCTTACTTTGATTATTATTGAATGATGAATAGAGTTGAACTCTTGGTTATGAAGAAAACCATTTTGTTGGCTTGAACTCACTAGCGGATCCTAGTTGATTATCGAACCGACACCCGATCATTCTACTTGCGGGTCCCGGGTGCGACTCGAGGGTGGTTGCTTAGCGTAGGCTCTTCTTGACACCGATACGAGGGTATCACGGAACAAGTTCTCCGTGGTTACCTTGTAGGGAGTTCGAGACACGTCTCGTTCCCTTTTATCGTTCTTTGTCTTTTGATTTCGATCCTTATCAGTTATATTCAGAAATCATAGCACACATATCAATGTCTTGCACTCCTTGGGCCAATTTATTCTCTTCAACCATGTTGGCTTGACTTTTTTCCTTTTTCCTGTCTTTGTCCTTCTTTGCAACACGACAGTCTGCGGACTTATATCCACTCTTTCCACAGTTGTAGCAATTTCCCTTGAACTTTTTCTTGCTAGGGTTGGTCTTCCCTCCAGAAGGCTTCTTTCTCTTATTCTGATTTGGATTATGCTCAACAATATTTGCTCCCGCTATTGTAGCATTTCCACGAGCCTTCTTTTCAGCAGATTAAATCCTTAAGCGTACAATCAAATCTTCAAGGGACATCTCCTTGCGCTTATGTTTCAAGTAATTCTTAAAGTCCTTCCATAACGGAGACAACTTAAAATGCCTCATTAATCATCAAACCTTCAAAGAACAGTTTGTTAGCAACAATATAATTAATACTTTTAACATAAGTATTAATCAGGATCAAACCTTTAGCAAGGAGATCATGGATAATGACTTGAAGTTCTTGGACTTGGGATACAACAGATTTGTTATCCACCATCTCATAATCCAGAAATTTGGCAGCCACAAATTTCTTCAGTCCATCATCTTCAGTCTTATATTTCTTTTCCAATGCATTCCATAGTTTCTTTGACGTTTCAACATTACTATAAACGTTGTATAAGTCATCTTTCAAGCCACTTAGAATATAATTCTTGCATAGGAAGTCAGAATGCTTCCAAGCCTCAATCACAAGAAAACACTCGTTTTCAGGTGTTTCATCAGTCAAGACCGGAGCATCCTCCTTAATAAACCTTTGCAGGCTTAAAGTGGTCAGATAAAAGAACATCTTTTGCTGCCATCTTTTAAAGTCCACACCAGAAAATTTCCCTGGCTTTCCTGCAGGTGGCATAACCGTTGCAGTAGCAGCACGGCTAGACCCTGCAGCACCAGAAACAGTGGTAGCAGTAGCACTTACAACATAGACAGTTGGATCCACTCCGTTTGTCATCTCTGTCAAAATGACACAAGCAAAAACAATATCAACAACTGGTGAAGTATTTAAATCTTCAAACCGAATACAAACAAACTGTTTAAACAGTCGGAGTAGAAAAATCACGAAGGCTTTTAGTCTCCACAAACAGATTAATTAACAGTAAATAGGAGTAGAAAACCAGGAAAGTTTTAGTCTCCTTAAACGATATTTATTTAAACGCAGAAAATAAATAACATTATATTCCTTAAGCTTGTTGTTCCTGCGTTCATAAATATCAGAAAATACAAAACCAGAAATGTATAATCAGTGTGTATGGGACAATCCCGAGCCCACAAGTTGCTTGTGTCTCCTTAAGGAATCTAACCCCCTCACAATTGCCCAAGGTTCACGGGTTAATTCCTTCCAGGATGGAACGAGATAACGGTTCTATGGTAGCGGCACTTCAAATCGTAGAACTCGGCGAACTCAAAATAGCGGAGCAAATCCACGATACTTACTGTTTATATGCAGAAAAGAGAGGGGACAGGCAGATGGTTTTTCCTGTGTAAAAAGACTGATGAAAGACACGTATTTATAGCCAAGGGAAGGCAAAATATGAAGAGACACCACCTTTCAGATGTGGCTGTTACAGAAACGACCACACTAAAACGGAAAAAATTAAAGTGGAGGAATGAATCAATCTGAATTCAGATTCCCGTTACAAAAACGGATTAAATATTAATTAATACTTTTAGTTTTTGCTGGTCTAAAAAATTATGTCAATCCGAATCATATCAATTGACCGAAGCCGAGACGAGCTACAACGCGAGGCTTCTCTTCTTCTCAACCCTTTTAAGAGTTAGAAGAGGCACTTTATTTAAACTCAATAAAAGCCTTTTCATCTACCAATGTAGGAGAAAGTGCATTTCCCTTGTAAAAGAAACCTTTTCACCTTTCCACCCAATTCCCATTCACACTCTTCACATTCCAAAAACCCAACAGCTTCGACACTGTAGCAGGTGTAACATTTGCAAAAAATGTAAGAGACAAAAAAATGTAAGAGACAAATTTTGTACGATGCCACAAGTTGCCACTACTAAACCAGTGTTGAGAAGGTCAGTAAAGAAGACAAAGCTCAACTATATCCAGTAGACCATCTTTAGTTGATTGCTCATACTAAACGACAAGCTTGACAGTTACGACATGGTTTCATTGATATGGAAAACTGATGTTCTTAGCATTTGCAAAGTGAGCCTATATCTATCAAAATCTAAACACGTCAAAGCTAAATAAATAATTAACACAGTGCAAGAGTAATGCATGAGGATCATGTTAAAAGACTACCATCTACGGCCCTCCATAGGGTTCAAATTAAAGAGCCAAAATGGCTTGGAGACATAACAAATGGGAGCAATAAAAAGTTGAGATACCAAAGAGAACTTTGTTAGGAAAAAGAGAACAATATAGAAGAAAGGTTGTATACTAAACAAAGAAGAAGAGGAAGGGAAGAACACTTTGTATTTTGGGAGAGGAGTTGTTTTTCATTCAACTTAGTGCAAATGGCAATACAAAGGAGGCTATTTATAGGTGCTAATGGAGCACTCTAGAACCATTCTAGATAGACCTTATTACCTAGAGAACACAAAAGATAATTCTAGAGTTTCTACAAGATAAGATTTATCTCCTAGGAATTTGAGCATTCTAGACTTTGCATATACTAGATCATCCAAGACAATTCTAGACTAACAAGTTCAAGAACAAGGTACAAGCACCTAGTAGTATCTAGAGAATTCTAAATTATTATTATTATTATTATTAACAAACTTGACGCACATTGAATGTACCGGGATTGCAATTTCCTCCTGACCGAAGAAGAGCTTCTGAAATCCCTCAGAACCAGGATTTATGATTCCAGCAACAGAAGGTGTTTCTCTCCCTATAATTCAAAAACAATTATTCATTTTAAACTACACTTAAAACTAGAAAATAACATTGTATGCACATATGTGAAAATGCAATATACTCGCTGCAAAGAAATTCAAAGTCAAGCATCCGTTGGATAGGAAGCTGCTTGTAGTTGTAGAACAAAGCTATTTCAAAAAATTCTCCATTCCAGATGTACAGTACACAAACCTATAACAACATGCTACATCCCTCCCTACAACCCCCCCCCCCCCCCTCAATATACAAGCTGAGGCTGATTTTTATTCTTTTATTACCCAGAAATGCTCGAGGACCAATAGCGCACGGTTTGAAACTCGGTGAAAATGGGCCAGGTTCTCTAACTTGCTCACTTCGATGCCAGACTTTTGTTTTGTTTGTAGCAGCATTTTCTTTGGACATTAGAAAAGATATGTTGTGTTAGTTAGGCGTACTTTATATGTTCAAATCTTGCCATAGGAAAAAAAAATGGTGTTTAAGTAAAGAAGGATAGAGGGGTGACTCATTAAATCATGCGTCACTGGTCCTCGGAGATTTCTCGTTTAATAAAAAAATAAAAGATTGTTTATGAACCAGAATTAAAAAGCTCGGAAAGAGTCAGTATACAAAAAAAACACACATAAAACAAACAATTCAGGTGGTTTTATAGACATAAAACTAGAATTGAGAATATAACAATAAAATGACAAAATAACACTAGAAAAAGATTGATTTAATTGAAGAAAAGAAATGATGTCACCTTGTAGGATCAGACAAAAGTTAGTGAAAATGGTTGGAGAGTGGCGGGAAAAAGAGTTAGATGTGTGTGTTATATTTACACATTTAATGTTAGAGAAAGAAAATAGAAAAGAATAAAGGAATTAGTGTTGTTGGGTCCTGGGAATAGAAAATATCTTGGTCGGAGGAGTTTCCTTAGGACCGGCACGAACTCGGATTAGTTGGGACTCCGGCAATGAATTTTGCTGGGACAAATCTAAATTAGTTGGGCTCCAATGCAGGTAACGAGTGACGGTGGAAAGTAAAGAAAATCTAAAGGTTTGCTTGACTCTTTGATATTGACAACTGAACTCTATTATTAAATGATGATTTCTTGCTCATTTGATGAGATAGTGAGGAGTGGTTTTAGATCATTTTACGGTTCTACGATAATATCATCTCAATTAGTACTTGCTATTTGTGTATTTTGGTCTCCCTCACTTTGAATCTTATTGTTTGTATTATAATTATAATTGATCGAAAATAGTGTTTTTACTTGATGCTGAGCAAATTGTGTTGAGTTTCAGTACTATACATTAATGATGTAAAATTATCAGTACAGTCAGGTCATATATAAGTTAGTTACAACTGTACATTTTAAGAGAAAACATTAATTGATAGCCTGCTAAACTGGTGATTGGTCTGCTATCACGAATTAAAATGGGCACCGATGCTTATAAAGGTGTAACCGGTTTGCTCGTAAACAAGTCAAGGTGCATGCAAGTTATCTTGGACATAACAGTTACACAAATAAAATGGAAAATTTGCTTTTAAAGTTATCCTTTTAAGCAGTATAATTATTTCCTGTCATTTAGAATGTAATGTTCTGTATTTCATCCATATAACACAAATTAATCTTGTCATAAAACTTCTACGGAAAAACTTTTAAGTGAATTGAGAACAATAAGTATATGCATGTATCGAATTCTAATTAGCTAAGTGGTGCCCCATAATAATTCGATGTACATACAAATGAATTCCTCCTTCAAACAACTCAACTTTTGATTAAAGAGGTATAACTTTCAACTCATGCATTAAACATCCTGTTAGGAATTCTTAGATTTATGTGATATCAGATACACGAACCTGTATTCAAGCAATATAGGTAGTATGTACAAACACCAAAGATTGTGGTGGAGCGGTAAGTATCTGCCATCCTTAAACAAAGGTCTCGGAATATAGTATATTCTATTTACATAGTTTCCAGCTTTTGTAGAGCATTAATCTATCTCTTGAGAACTCAAGTTATTACCTTATCCTCAATCTCATTTTTTAGTTTGTTATACTTCTTGATCTTAGCCAAAAGGCCGAACTTTTGTTTGTTTGTTCTGTTATAGTTCTTGGCTTCTTTTCTTTGATTAGTGCAGCTGGCCCAAGTTTCTGAGGATTCACTTCGGCAGTATTTTAAGCTGCTCGGCCAGAAATTCCTGATATAGCCTAAAATGGACAAAAGCTTTAGCCTTTCTCTAGTTGTTTTTTTATGACTATACTAAAAGTTAAATCACTAGTTTAAGATTGCAGTCCAAAAGGAATATTATAAGGAGTCCTTAAGTAGGAAGTGCAGGGTAGATGAGGCCATCATCCCCAAAGAAAGGAGAGAATATATGGATTCTTTTCATCATCCTACTTTGGCATTATTAGAACTTCTAAGTAGATTAAATAGTAACATGAGGCGTTTAACCGGGGATAGGCAGCATGAAAGCCTTTCTGCTACTCCGTGGAGCAGCAGCAGCTCTGCACTTCCTTCACCTGACGAACTTATGAATATCGCTAGAGCAAGATTATCTCAGATTACTTCCATAAGTTCCCTTTTTTACTCATTCATTCTTGATCCCTCAATTGCTTGTTCTGGTTTGCCTCCTGAGGTTGCAGCAGATGTGGAGCTGTCTTTATTACTTCAAGCTTCAGCTGAAATGTTTGTCCAAAAACAATATGATCTTGCAAGAAAGTTTCTTATCTTGTGTGACCACTCAGCGTCTCATAGTGGTGATCCTCTTCAAAGAATCGTGTACTACTTTGCTGAAGCTCTTCAAAGTAGGATTGCTAAAGAAACAGGAGTATCTCAAGAAGGAGGGAGTAGAAAGAATGCAGTTCATGAGGAAAAGCCTCTCCGGCTTCTGAAATCTGCAAAAATTGCATGTCGACAAGAAACTCCTTTCTCACACATCATCCAATTCCCAGGAGTTCAGGCCATCTTGGACAACATTGTATCAGCAAGAAGGGTTCATATTATTGATCTTGGACGCGAGTTTGGGTTGCCTGTGCCCATCATCATGCATGCTCTTGCTAATCGAAATGAATGTCCACTTGAGCTTCTCAAGGTAACTGCTGTAGGAACATCAAGAAAAAGGATTGAGCAGATTGGTAAGAGGCTATTGTCATTTGCTGAGACCATGAACATCCCCTTCTTGTTCAACATTGTGGATTCAGAAATAAAGGACCTGAAGAAAGAAAATTTTGAGCTAGATGAAGGTGAAGTGGTCGCAGTTTACTCAGAATCTCGTATGTGCACTCTGTTAGCTCAGCCTAATCACTTAGAAGGTTTAATAATAGTTATTAAAAGCCTTAAGCCGTCTGTAATGGTGGTTTCTGAAATAGAGGCAAGTACAGATACTCCAATTTTCATTGATCGTTTCAATGCCTTACTGTCATTCTATGGTGCTTTCTTTGATTGTCTTGGGACTTGCATGAAGCCAGATGATCAGAATAGATCAATTGCTGAGGGAATTTACTTCCGTGAAGTAATAAGAAATGTGATCATCGGTGAAGGAAAAGAGAGGTTGCATAGACATTCAAAGATTACCTTTTGGAGAGACTTTTTTGCTAGATATGGAATTGTAGAAGCAGAATTTAGCGACTCGTCGTTGTACCAAGCTAGCTTGTTGATTAAGAGGTCTGCATGCTGGAATTCTTGCTCCCTGGATTTTGACGGGAAATGCCTGATTCTAAAGTGGAAGGGAACCCCAATGAGGTCCCTTTCAGCCTGGAAATTCCCTGATAACTAAGAACACTATGACATATTAACAGAAATACTTGAAATTTTATGGTACTTACTCCGGTTATCTAGAGACAGTCTGTAAGCTGCCTATACAGGAATGTAAAACTGTATAAGAGTGAGGTACACTGTAGTGAAAGCTATAATAGGTTTGTAAGATGAGTGGAATGGTTCTTTGAGCCAATGAATGTCTTATTCTCTGATTACCACATGTTACTGAAGATTGAATTACATTGCACAAGAAAATGGCAAAAAGAACTAATCTTTTGTCTTATAGTCTTTCATCAGCATTTCCTAGATCAGAGTTTCACACTCTTGCATCAGTTAAATAGCATTTTGAAGAGACAAAAGATGCAAAAATAGTATATTAAGCTATTAATAATGTATAAAAAGAAGGGGGGTTGTACGTAAGGGAGTTGCTTTTGCTGCTGTTTTTAGTTGATATTTGAAAAAGCAATAAGGTTCCATGGATCAGTGGCGGATGGAGAGTAAATTGTTGGGTTCATCTTAACCCAGTGTTTTCTATACGGGGTATATACTATAGCGGATTAACTGTTAATCTGGGTTGAGTTGAAACCAAGTTCTATTTTTCTTAGCGATATTTCTTTGAATTTTATTGTAAAGTTATCTGTAATGTGTAATGATGTTTATTCAAATGCTTTGTCTTCAACAGTATTAAAATCCATCTCTAACATCCTTTTAGAAAAATGAGGTCAATATTCATAGTTAAATGTTTACTAGCTTTATAGTTTTTGCTACTCATAGAACTCAATGCTTAGCTACATGGTTTTTGTCTGTCAATTTTATATAACAGTGGAACCATTGACAGTTGATGAATATTTGACTTGTGACTCCTGGAGTTTCTTCTTCTTGATTTATTTAACTAGTGCTGGATTCTATTTACACAGTTTTCAGCTTTTGCAGGAGCAGTAAACTATCTACTGATAACTCAAGTTAATTCCTTATCTTCAATCTCAGATTTTTAGTTGGTTCTAGTTCCTGATCTTAGCCAAAAGGCTGTATTTTGTTTGTTTGTTTGTTTGTTTGCTATAGTTTTTTGCTTCTTTTAATTTTTTTTATTAGTGCAGCTGGCCCAAGGTTCTCAGGATTCTATTCAGCAATATCTTAAGCTGCTCGGCCAGAAATTCCTGTTATAGCCTATAATGGACAAAAATCTTTAGCCTTTCTCTTGTTGTTCTATGACTATATTAAAAGTTAAATCACTAGTTTAAGATTTTCATTCAAGAATGAGATATAAATATGGACGGCCTATTTGTCCAACATTCAGAAAAGAAATAATTGCTGTCCAAAGGAATATTAGTTTGCTTCTGCTGTCTTTTTAAGGAGTCTTTAAGTAGGAAGTGAGGGCAAATCACGCTATCATTCCAATAGTAAGGAGGGAAAAGATGGATTCTTTACCTCATCCTTCTTTAGCATCATTAGAACTTCTGAAGAGATTCAATAGTAACACAAGGCGTTTAACCGGAGAAAAGCAGAATGGAAAACTTTCTGCTACTCCATGGAGTAGTAGCAGCTCCAAGCTTCCTTCAACTGACGAACTTATGAATATCGCTAGAGCAAGACTATCTCAGATTACTTCCATAAGTTCCTTTGTTTACTCACTCATTCTTGATCCCTCAATTTCATGTTCTGGTTTGCCTCCTGAAATTGCAGAAGATGTGGAGCTGTCTTTACTACTTCAAGCTTCAGCTAAAATGTTTGTCCAAAAACAATATGATCGCGCAAGAATGTTTCTTAGCTTCTGTGATCAGTCAGCTTCTGATATTGGTAATCCTCTTCAAAGAGTCGTGTACTATTTTGCTGAAGCTCTTCGAAAAAGGATTGACATGGAAACAGGAGTCATTTCAGAAGGAGAGAGTAGAAAGGCAGTTGATGTGGAAAAGCCTCTAATGCTTCTGAGATCTGCAATACTTGCATGTCGTCAAGAAATTCCTTTCTCACACATCATCGAATTTGCAGGAATACAGACTGTCTTGGACAACACAGTATCAGCAAGAAAGGTTCATATTATTGATTTTGGACGCGAGACTGCATTGCCTATGCCCATCATCATGCATGCGCTTGCTAATAGAAATGATTGCCCACTTGAGCTTCTGAAGATAACTGCTGTAGGAACATCAAGACAAAGGATTGAGGAGAATGGTAAGAGGATCTCTTCTTTTGCTGAGACCATGGATATACCCTTCTTGTTCAACATTGTGGATTCAGAAATGAAGGATCTGAAGAAAGAAAACTTTGAGCTAGATGAAGGTGAAGTGGTGGCAGTTTACTCGGAATTTCGTCTGTGCACTATGTCAGCATGGCCTGACCACTTAGAAGGTTTTGTAAGGGTTATTAAAAGCCTTAAGCCATCTGTTATGGTGGTCTCTGAAACAGAAGCAAGCACAAATACTCCAATTTTCATTGATCGTTTCAATGCATTACTGTCTCTCGTCAGTGCTTATTTTGATTGTTATGGGACATGCATGAAGCCGGACGATCAAAGTAGAGCAATCCTGGAGGGTTACTTCTATGAAGCAATAAAAAATGTGATTATTAGTGAAGGAGAAGAGAGGTTTCATCGGCATTCAAAGATTAGTTTTTGGAGAAACCTTTTTGCTAGATATGGAATTGTGGAAACAGAACTTAGCACCTCATCACTGTACCAAGCTAGCTTGTTGATTCAGAGGCATGCGCACTGGAGTTCTTGCTCCCTGGATTTTGATGGGAAATGCCTGATCTTGAAATGGAAAGGGACCCCAGTGAGGTCCCTTTCGGCCTGGAAATTCCTTGATGACTAAGAACAGTGCACCATAGTAGCAGAGAACTTTGAATTTTATGGTTTTGGCTCCAGTTAGCTAGGGACAGTCTATTAACAGCCTAATACAGGCCATGTATAACAGTATAAGTGTGACATTCACTAGCCAAATTATGGGATGAGCTATTCTTTTAATGTATGACATGCAGTAAAAGCTGATTGAAAGCATGAGTATTTTAATTTTGTTACATATTTTCAGGTTAGCATGTAACATGGATAAGAAAACAGGTTTTCTCATTGGAAGTTGAATTGTCATTCTTAGTTGCGCAATTATGTCAACTCGATTTTTTTGAATTGACAGAATGGAAGATTGAGATGGTGCAAGTCAGTTGGTACTATACCTTGTTTTAGGAAGAATGAGCAAATAGAAGGAATAAGGACCAGTTTAAAAGACAGTAAAAGTGGTGTAACTTTGAGTAAAATAGTAAGACTAATGTTGTTCTTTGGAAGCAATAAAAACTAAACCACTGTTTACCTTTGTCACTCAAGAATTAGACACCATAAAATAAGGACAGAAAATTGTCTCACTCATAGCTTCCCAGTAGCAGAAGAGACAATTGCAGTCCAAAAGGGATGGAGGACGGGAAATATTATTGAGCAATATGCTCTGTATTTCCTTTAAGGAGCATTTGAATCGAAAGTAAAGGATAAATCATGTCATTATTTCAAAGGTATCAAGGGAAAGATGGCTTCTTTCCTTGAGGCCACAAAGGAATCAAGTGATCAACCTAAAATTCCTGATGCTGAAGACAAGAAGGAAAACCGACGTCCTATTTCAGCATCATTAGAACTCATGAAGAGATTCAAGAATAACCCGACACGTGTAACTGGAGAAAATCTGAATGCAAGGCTATCTGATACTCCATGGAGCAGTAGCAGCTCTAAATTTCCTACAACAAACGAGATCATGGAAATAGCTAGTGCAAGATTACTTCAGATTATGTCTGTAATTTCTTCCGCTTTCTCAATCATTCTAGATCCCTCAATTTCACATTCTGGTTTGCCTCTTGAGATTGCAAAAAATGTAGAGCTGTGTTTACTACTTCAAGCTTCAGTTGAAACGTTCGTCCAAAAATGATATGATCATGCAAGAAACTTTCTTAGCTTGTGTGATGACCTTCTGGTACCAGTAACCCTCTTCAGAGAGCCGTTTACTATTTTGCTGAAGCTCTTCGAAATAGGATTGATAAGGAAATAGGAGCAACTCCAGAAGGAGGGAGTAGAAAGAAGGAAGTTGATGTGGAAAAGGCAATCTAGCTTATGCTTTCTGCTCTACTGGCATGTCAAGAAGAACTCCCTTTCCAATACATCATCCAATTCACAGGAAGGCCATCTTTGACAGCATCAAGTCAGCAAAAAGAGTTCATTTAGTTGATCTCGGCCTTCACAGTGGGTTACCTATGCCCATTATGATGCATGCTCTTGCTAATCGAAATCAATGTCTACTTGAGCTTCTCAAGATAGCTGTCGTGGGAATATCAAAACAAAATATTGAGGAGACTTGTAAAAGGTTATCGTCTTTCGCTGAGACCATGAATATTCCATTCTTTTTCCACATGGTAGAACTGAAGATCTGCAGAAAGAAAACTTTGAATCACAGGAAGGTGAAGTGGTGGCAGTTTACTCCGAATCTCGCCTGTGCACTATGTTAGCATGGCCTGATCATTTAGATGGTTTATTAAGGCTCATTAAAAGCCTTAAACCATTTGTTATGGTGGTTTCTGAAACAGAAGGAAGCACAAATACTCCAATTTTCATCTATCGTTTCAATGCATTACTATCGTTCTGTGGAGCAATTATTGATTGTCTTGGGACAGGCATGAAGCCGGATGATCAGAACAGAGCAATTGCCGAGGGAAATTACTTTCCTGAAACAATACAAAATGTGATCATTAGTGAAGGAGAAGAGAGGTTTAATAGGCATTCAAAGATAAGTTTTTGGAGAAACCTTTTTTGCTGGATATGGAATTCTGGAAACAGGACTTAGCGACTCATCGTTGTACCAAGCTAGCTTGTTGATTAAGAGGTCTGCATGCTGGAATTCTTGCTCCCTGGATTTTGATAGGAAATGCATGATCTTGAAGTGGAAGGGAAACCCCTGTGAAGTCCTTTTTTGCCTGGAAATTCCTATATCACTAAGAACAGTGCATCATATTCACATAGTTAATGTGTTATTTCTCTTAAATTGGGAGAGGCTCATTTATCTTTCTGTCATTATCTATTGCTTTTGACCCTTGAATATTTATTAGTAAATTTCCTACTACCTCCATCCTCTTTGCTTTTTGTTTCATCATTGTACATGCACTATTTCTTACTTTTTCTTTCAAAATATATTTGCTTCAAAGTTTAAGTTTCTTTTGTTACTACAACTCATGAGTCACTCTTGGTGTGAACTTGGTATCAAATAGTATAATCTTCAATAAAATATCTCAAAACTTTAACGATAAACTACACAGGACGGCAACCATATTTGGATTTATGAGCTTTCTCACTTAAAACCTAGCAATAAAGCAGAAAGTTGGCAGTCTTATTGTAAAAATTCACTCCTTAATCCAATGACTATAAGACTACTAGAAGCATGTGATTCTAAAATCTTCAGATGACATTTTAAATCTAGACTAAAAAGCCCGAGGGATTTAGTGTAATAGTAGAGTGCAGCGTGTGATGTGTGCTATGTGCACAATATAGGTTCGGATACTAATATAGACAAAATTTTGGAATTTAAGTGAAGAGCGGTAGAGGAGTGGACTTATCGAGTTTCGAACCATCTGTTCCTCTTAAAAAATGGTTTGTACTTTAAAAAACAATTCTTGGATAAGGTCTTCTCCTCTTCTATTTTCCCTTTTCACTACGCATGGACATATACCTCCAAAAATAATTTTAACTATGAAAATATATTTTGTATAAAGGCTCTTTCCACGAAACAGTTCAAATAGAATATATCGAATTCGTTGTCATCAAGGCAGCTGTTTCTCAAGTGATTACATGCAGCATGCTTGAATACTCTTAACTATTATTTCTTTATGATGAATATCATAGTCAAAGTGTTGTATATATAGCAGACATATCATCAAATTCTCCAAAAACTATCTCACATTAAATTATAAAATTGTTAGATATACCAAACAGTACCTCAAAATCACCAAAACTATCTTACTATAAAATTATAACATAGATTTCAATAGTAGCATATGTAAGGAAGACTATACCATACATTTGAGATTTTAGTAAAATGATCCCTTCTGATCAATCCAACTTTGATGAAGTTCCTGATAAATGTAGATCATTGAATAATTTAGAATCAAATGAAGGTGAAGATTCAAGAAAATCAAGTGAAGTGAACTTGTTTTCGCCCGGCCTTGGAGAACATATAACTGAAAAAGGACCTTCTTGCCAGCAAGATAAGCTGCAACTTCTTGTAGATTTTGTTAGTCTTGATGATTGGGATTTTGATGTTGTCCCTTTACAAAGTCAACCCAACGTAGAGGAGACGAAAAATATTCTATTTGTCCAGCCAGAGAAATCATACAAGATCACTGAATCAAAGAGAAAGATGGGATCTCCATTCAACATCCTGAAAGATTATGACAAAACGTTAAGACGATTAAAGACAGAAAAGAATATGAGTGTGAAAACCAATTATAAGACTGAATGCATTAAGGCAAAAGAATGCAAGTCATCAACCGTTGAAATCCTTCGTTTAGGTGCTGAAAAGTTCATTCAATCTTTTACCATAAGTGATCAAGAATCATATATGTTGAGCCATCCATTTGCTAGTTCATTTGTTGGTCTTTCTGAGGAAGATACTAGAAGTGTTGCACTTGTCGAAAATCTTCTTGCTTCTGCTGAGAAAGTAGAGAACGGGCAGTTTGATCGTGCAAGAAAGATTCTTGACAACTGTGACAAGTTTTGTTCTGTCACAGGAAATCCAATAGAGAGAATAGTGTACTATTTTTCTCAAGCACTTCATGACAGAATTAACTGGGAAACAGGAAGAGATACCACGAAAGGAATTGGAAAGAAACGATTAGAACATATCGAGAATACATTGATGAGCTTAAGTCCCTGTATGATTGCAGCACATCAAAGTGTACCGCTTTCTCAGGTCTCTCAGTTTACTGCTGTTCAAGCTATCATAGATCATGTAGCAGAATCAGAAAAAGTTCATATAATTGATCTTGAGATTGGAAGTGGAATGCAATGGACAATCTTGATGCAAGCTCTTGCAACACATCAATGTGAATCATCAATTAAGCATCTCAAGATCACTGCTTTGTGTACTAAATTGAGACATAAAATTGAGAATACATTAGAGCGATTGATGAGCTTTGCTAAGTCCTTGAACTTGCCTTTTTCTTTCAACATTGTGATGGTTGCAGATGTCATGGAACTGAAGCAAGAAGATTTCGAGCTAGATTCTGAGGAAGCCACTGCTGTCTTTTCCCGATACTACCTCATGAGGATGTTAGTAAGACCAGACAAGCTGGATTCTTTGATGAGAGTGATAAAAGGTATTAATCCTCGAATAATGATCATTACTGAAGTGGAAGCAAACCATAATTCCCCAGTATTTGTGGACCGTTTCGTGGAAGCTCTTTTCTTCTATGGTGCGTTTTTTGACTTGTTAGAGGATTGCATGAAGCACGACGAAAAAAGCAGGATAGCAACAGAATCAGAATATTTGAGCCAGGGAATAAGAAGCATTGTGGCAGCTGAAGGTGAGGAAAGGACCATCAGACATGTCAAAATAGATGTCTGGAGGACGTTTTTCGCGCGATATGGCATGGAGGCAGTGGAACTGAGCAAATCATCAATGTATCAGGCAAACCTGGTTCTGAAGAATTTTGATTGTGGGAGTTCTTGCACACTGGATAAGAACCACAACTGTCTAATCATTGGATGGAAAGGAACCCCTATCAATTCACTTTCTGCTTGGAAATTTTCTTAAACATGTAATAACCTGTTTTATGTATGTAATACCTCTCTTCATCTTTTGTTAGTTTTTTGTTTTTCTTATAACCAAGAAATTTCAAGGGTCAGTGATGCACCGTTTGAAACCTGTATAGCTTAATATCTGAACGGACTACAAACTTGTATAGTATCCAAACAAGAGGCGCATACTTCAATCTCTTCTTCTTTCTACATTATCAACCAAGATTATATATTTTAGAAGTCAGCAACAAAGCTGTATTGCATTTCTCATTGGGTGGAACATTGACTTTTATGCCGGACTCATTGACCTTCAATCACAGACAAGAGTCACTCCGCATGGACATATCTGGAGAAAGGATTCATGATGCAATATGAATCAACATAGCTCTCTGCACCAGGAGTGTTTTTCCGCGGAAAATGTGCAAGACATTTGGATTAAATAGAAAATTGAACTTCGACAACGCACAAGAAACAGGTAAGTACTTGAACTATAAGAACGCCACAATTGAGTTAGTCAGCATAAGCAGTTTTCATTTCATTAAGAAACGCAATAAGAGCTTGTGGCGCGTACAAGTCTTGAGAATCTCGCAAAAGTAATAACATGTGCTCCGGTCCAACATAGACAGGATTCGGTACATTATACATATACTAGAGGAGAAACAGTGGAGCGTTTTCTTTTGGTTCAGAATCAGTTTTTCAAATACATCAAGAACTAACAGTGCGCCCACTATATCTTGAGGGTAATCTCAATCCCTCCACCTGTGGCCACAGTTCGGGTTGCAGCAAACAAAGAAGAGTGTCATACCTTCCTCTCCCCTTGCAGTAGCCTGCACATAAATTAATTGTTTCAGACAACTGAATAACACCATCCACCAGATATATATTGCATCACGAGCAAGCAAATACAGGTCATGGCATGAAAACACTGAAATAAGTGCCTTTACCATCAGTCATAATTTGTCTTTCAAATAAAGAACTCAAATGGAAGCTCCTAATATTGCCACAACCGAATTAGGTAGGAGAGGAAATAATACACCAGAAGGATCATGTTGTCTAGACAAGCTAAAAGATACTCAAAGACTGTTGACTTCTATATCATTCGGGCAGCAGAACTGTAAATTTCAAGAAGCGAGTTTAGAAGGAAGAATTTGCTGGACCAGAAAGGTTGTAGGAAGGTCTTGTTTGGTTGTGAATTTCCCTAGTTGGCGAGGACAATAATATTTCTTATAGCACTTATACAGATAGACCAAACTCCTCTGATTGCAGGCCAATTTACCAGTCCAACAAGTTTTCTTTTTACCGCAATCGGTCATTTTCTTTTAAATATCCCAACGTGGGCATCTCCAGCAAGACAACACAGGATATGTCATAATTAATTGCCAATATCAGGGCAAAAATCCAAAACTATTTACTTTTAACATAGATAAGATAATAAAATTCGCATAGTAAACAAGAAAGCAGTCATATGCTAGTATTTGTGGCCTACATACAAAAGAAAGTATAGTCATATGAAAATGACCTGAAAGAAAACTGCTTCTCCATGACCACATTGAGAACATCGAACAGATTTTGTACGGGGCAAAGTTGGGTCTGCTGCTACATCCTGCAATACTTGTGTGCGTTCTGCAGCAGAATGATGAATCTCATTTCTATACACGCAATTGTTTTCAGCAGGCTCCTAGAAAATATGAGATATGCATTGAGATGGAGCTCAATGTTGACCTTTTATACTGATAATAATATGTTAAGAAAGCAATCATGAATGCCAAAAACTAGCCTATGATTTCTAGCTTTGGAAATTTAACTTCTACAGCTAGTATCAGCGGCTCAACAAGTAAAGAGAAGCAAAGACAGGTTAAGAAAAATGAGCATTAGACAAGTCACTGAATTCCATTTTGAATTATAATGTATTCGTCAAAACGTATTCGTCAAAACACAGGTGATTTAAAAATTTTAATCTCTACAAACCCGCATTCTTGGACAAATAACAATATGGTAAATAAAGTTAAGGAACAAAAGTACTATCAGATAAGTTCCAACCAAATTACTAATTATTACTAATTGGATAGAAAAAATCTACTTGGACAAAGATATCTGGACTGAAAGATAATGGTTGTATTTAATTAGCTCAAAGAATGAATGGAATTCATAGGGCGAAATGAAGATACGAAATACAATCACTAAGTTTTTCCTTTATCATTAACACTTATACGATTCAAAGCAGCTTAAAAGATTAGTAAAAGATAACTAGACTGCGACATGGAACAATCATAAGGCGGCACTAGGTGAGAACAAGGAGTATCCCGTCAGGAAAAAAAGGAGGTTCCGCTGACAAAAGCATGGTAAATGAAGAAGCACAAAAGAAAAAAAATGTGCATATATTGGGTACATCTTTATGAGTTGCGCACTTTAGCTCTTATTGCTGAGGAATACTGTGGACATGCTATTGCTGTGAACACCACCGAAATGAGAAAAAGGTAGGTTACAAAGACATCATTAACAAAGTAGGACAACAATTTAATTTAGTAAAATAAGAACGAAAAGGAAAGTGTTTAGGATGTCTGGATCCATAGATCCATAGATGCACAAATAAGAACGAAAAGGGAAGTGTTTATTGTTCATATTTTGACACCTGAGATTCCTAAACAAGTAGATAAATTTGCAGGAGTATACCAAGTTTTCTGGTCTAATGCATTATAAGATGTGAAACACTGCAGCTAAAATATCACCCAATAACTCAGATACCTTAGGAAAAATATAAATAAAAACAAAAAATGCATCACCTTAGCCAAGCCCAAAATCCTTGGATTTAGGCATGCTTGTAAGCTCAGGGCCTAGAGGTTGAGGCACGAGAGTAACAACTTAAGGATTCCATATTTGAAACACGCACTCGGTGCAAAAACTACCTTAGCAACCAGTGCTTGTGTATTGGACAGGCTACCAGGTCGATTAGTGCATGCAAGGTGTCCACACTATAATTAAGAAAGAAATTCTGCCATAGCTACCATTTTCCTGAGTTACTGAATTTTTTAATAACCGAGAATCTTCGAAAATCAATGGAGCACGGTTCAAAGCTCGGCAAACAATGGGCCACCCTCTACTCTTCTCCACTTAAATATCATGCTTTAGTCCACAACAGGGTTCAAAAATCCAACAAAAGTTTCAATCTTTTTTCATTTTTTATAAGCATGGTGCCCGGGCCTGCTTGGTGGGCCTCGACTAATTCCACAAGTATTTGCGACCTCCTACCAACATATGTACGGGTAAAAGTTTCAATCTTTTTATTTTTTCTAAGCATGGTGTCTTGCCCAGCTTTGCCTACACCTTGACTAATACCACGGGATACTCTGCTACCTCCAATTTGCACAAATAACGGTAACTCTGTTAGAAGTTTCAATCTTTTTTTAAAAAAACTACTGAACTCCCATGAAATTTTTGCAAATTTGACCCAATTCACATAGCAAAACATACCACATTTGGATTGTTCCTCAAACTATACCCCAACCCCTTAACCCTATTTGTGGTACTACACAAGCAAAAAATTCAAGAATGCTTTTCTTGAGCCGAACGTCTATCTGAATCAGTCTTTCCAAGATGAAGGTCTGCATACATCTTTCCTCAGACCCCACTTGTGAATAACACTGGTACGTTGTTGCATTTAAAAGACTAAGATTTTTAACAAACACCATCATATAAAAATACAAAAAAAAAATAATAATAATAATTAAAACCTGATGGTCACAATTACGACAAGCATAAAGGAGAATCTTTTGCTCCTTGTCTTCTTTAGGATACAAAATATTGTTACTGCAAAAAAAAAAAAAAAAAAAAAGTTAAACCATTTTATAGAAGTTCATAAAATAATTAAAGTAAGCAGAAATTAAATGGAAAAAAAGAAACAAACCATTCTCGGCAAAATTTCATGGTACTCATTTTTGCAAGATTTTGTTTTGAATTTTGTTAGCTTTACAGAGAGGACAAAAAAAATAAGAAGAGGGATTTGTTGGTTCTTTACACTCTTTGCTTTGGATTCTTGGAGGGTTTAATGGAGTTTTAAGGAACTTTTTTGGGTTCTTTCTTTATTTATAAAAGAACCCATGAAGTGTGGGAAATTATACTAAGGCCCCACGTTTTGATTTCTCGACATTCGAGAATTTTTTTCTTAAATTGATTATTATTATTATTATTTGCTATTTGAGTCATAACATTAGGAATTTTTACTTATGTTCCATGAAATTTAAAGTATTTATTAGACCTACCTATTAAAAATTACATTATTCATGCAGTTAAAAGAATTTATACGGTCTACCTATTTTTACTGTTTACCTTTACAGTATACTGTTTTTCTAGAGTATACCTATACACGGTCTACTGATTTTTGTTGTATATCTTCATGGTTTATTGGGTGTATACATTTATGGCATAATGCATAAATTATAGTATATAATCCAGATGGTAGGGCGGGTAAATAATTTTTGAGTATTTCGGGTGAATAAAAAAGCTAATGGGCATGGGCGGATAAATATTTTGATTTTGATGAGTTTTTTTGTAAATGACCCAAAAGATTATTACCTACTCTATGTCATGGGAATTTGGCTTTTGACCACTTCATAATCCTTATGGTTAGAGCATTGTCGAAATAATTAATGTTACATCAAATTTCATATCGTAATATAGTGTTTGGTTGGTCGTATTTGAAAAAAATAATCATTTTATAACTAATAAAATGCTTGGTTGGTGATATTTACTAATATTCAAATTAAATTATGGATAAAATATATTTATGATTTTGTGTAACATAACATACATTATAGGAATATGTGTACAACCAATATAGAAATTAAATTATTTTATAAAATAAAATGGCAGTTTTCAAGATAAGTAATTCTTCACATAAATAATGTCTCATAAACTCACATAACTAATATGTAACAAACAACTCCAACAACAATAAAATACTTAATATTAAAAATATTATAGTTAACCAAAGTGAAAGAAACAATAATAGTAAAAAAAAAGTGAAAAATAAGATAATAACATAATATAACAATAATATTGATGAGGAGACGAGGTAGCATGTAGAGTCTAAAACCATGCACTGCAGGAGAAAGGAGAGAAATATCGACTACCATATAACCTTCTACGCTGATCTTCGACTTTCATGCTCTCTTATCTAGGGTCTTATTATGAAGATATTCCATATCATATCTAATCAGCTCACCTCAATACCTCCTCGGTCTACCTCTATTCTCTGTAGATCCAGCATTAGCAACCTCTTGTATTTCCTCACAGGGGCATCTGTGCTCTAACTTTTCACATGACACAATCATCTCAGCCTAGTTTCTCACATTTTGTCCACCAATGAGGTCACTCCAAACTTGTCCCGGATATCTTCGTTCCTGATGTTATCTCTCTTAATACGCTCGCACATCCATCCAAACATCCTCATTTCCCATACTTTCATCTTCTGAACATGTGTGTTCTTGACTGGCAAACACTCTGACCCCATACAACATAGTTGGTCTAACGACCATGTTATAAAACTTAGTTTTAAGTCTTAGTGGCATATTCTTATCGCATAGGACACTGGATGCAAACCTCTATTTCATCCATCTCACTCCAATACTATGTGTAACATCATAGTGGGTCTCTCCATTGCCTTAGATTATTGACCCGAGATACTTGAAGCTTACTCTCGTGAGTCTTGGGGATGACTAATGTATCAACCCTCACTTTCCTATCCAACTCATGTAATGCGTTATTGAACTTGCAATTCATGTACTTCATTTTAGTCCTGCTCAATATAAAACTTTTAGACTCTAGAGTCTGCTTCCAAACCACTAGTCTATCATTAACTCTGTCGCTCATCTTGTCAATCAATATTGCGTCATTTTCAAATAGGGTACACCATAGTACCTCCCCTAAAATATATTGTTTTAATTCATCCATCACCAAAATAAATAAAAAATGAGTTTTGGGTACTACCTTTGTAAAATTTTGCTCATCTTAATTACCTTCGCACATACTTTCATTATGTAACTAACTATCCTTAAAAATAAAAGCAAAAGAATACAAACTATTAACATTTTTGTTTCAACCCAAATGCTACTACATTCGCTGTGCTCGGTAATGTTTCACCATTTAGACATAATGATTAAACCAAATCATATTAACGGAGGTGAGAATGCGTAGAATACTTTTATGGGATACTTACAAAAATACCTACAAAACTTAAAATAATTACAGTCACTATCCACTACTTTTAAATATTACATGATCTACCCACTAAATTATTTATCACTCTACCCATCCAGACTTGTATACCATAGTTTATGCAGCATACCATAAAGGTATACACCTATAAGGCATAACAAAGGTATATAGTAATAAATAACCCTCCAGACTTGTATACCATAATTTATGCAGTATACCTTAAAGGTATACACCTATAAGGCATAACAAAGGTATACAATAATAAATGGGTAGGTTGGTAAATACTTCTAGTTTTATGGGTAGTATAATTTTTAATGGGTATGACTTGTAAATACTTTAAATTTTATGGGTATAGAGTGTAAAAATCCCTACTTTTATCTTATTTGTGTTCTTTGTAAATGTGGAACGGGGGTTATTTACAAAACTATGACCGTAGGGCAATTGATTTGTTTTTTAAACCCATGTAATATTGATTTTGTAAAAATGTCATCTGTTTGGTTTAATGAATAAATATTAGATAGAAATATTTCTATAAAATTCATTATAAGATTCATAAATGTATTTGTATATGTAATTTATTCATTAACTTAAGAGAAACCATTGTTGCTAAACCACAATTATGGGAATAAAAAAGGCAAACCATTACGTATGGTGTCCTAGTTGTGCAATTCTCCCCGATCAAAGGGAAATTTTGATGCATAGCCATTTTTGGTAGCGCTTAATGAATTTTATCTACCGTTTCAAAATTAATTGAAAATAGCCAAAAATTTGCACACACACTTACGCTTCATTAGTGTTGAAAATACCTCATACAAGTCTCGGTATAAAATACTGGGACTTTGAACTAACATGTTCAAAGGTACCATTATTTTATACTGGACTGAATCTTTATATATAAAGTCCCATAACAAAATAATGGGACTTTGAACTATCATTTTCAAAAGTCCCCATTATTTTGTTATGGGACTTTATTAAATAATGGGATTTTGAACTATCATGTTCAAAGGTCCCATTATTTTATACTGGACTGAAGCTTTATATATAAATTCTCATAATAAAATAATGGGACTTTGAACTATTATGTTTAAAGATCCCATTATTTTATTATGGGGTTAGTTTACTGAAGTTTTATATAAAATCCCATAAAAAAATACTGGGACGTTGTCCGAAGGTAGCTATTTCTCAACGAATTTCTTTTTAACGACTACGGATCAATTAGCGCGCGTCAAATAGACCCCTGCCCGAAATTTTTACCGTCAAAGCCCTTTGATTTTGGTTAATGGGCTTCTAAACTAAAACTCATATAAGAACCCAAAGCTATTCTCTTACTCATCAGCATCACTACTGTAAACCCTAACACCGGCATCAGGTATTTCAATTTCCTTCCTCTTTTTTTAACTGCATAATAATTATCAAATTGTATATTAACTTTATTAATTGTTGCTCATTTTTTTGTTATCATTTTGAAGTTGATTGTGAAAGCAAGAAGCAAGAAATGGCAAAATCCAAGAACCATACAGCTCACAACCAATCATACAAAGCACACAAGAATGGTATCAAGAAACCAAGAAAACATCGTCACACTTCCACCAAAGGGGTATGTTAAAATACCCATCTTTTTGGTTTTTTTTTTTTTTTTACTTTCTTTGCTCAACTTTGTTTACCATGAAAATTACTGCATTTTTACAATTTCTGTGAAACTGTATTGTAGTAGTTTGCAAATCTATTAACATCGAATAATTAAAAAAGTGAAAAAGAGTTAAATTTGCCCTTGTATTATTCGAAATTGACGTCGTTAGGAAAAAGTCTTGATTTTGCATCCCTATCGGAGCTCCAACCTAACACTAATTTAAACGCTGTTAAACTTTTGGTCTAAGATTACTCTCGCCTTAGGAAAAGGTCTCGGTTTTGCCTTGAAGCTCCAATCTCAGACTAATTTTAAACCGTAGTTAAAAGTCGAAATGTAGATTTTTTTTTCCTAAAAATTTGGACACGTGGAGTGCACCCATTTTCATGTTGCAGCTTGGTTAATGGCAAGGGCAATGAGAGATGATTACTAATGGCAAGGGTCAAGAGTGTTTAAATGAACCTAAAGTGTTATGGAGGGAAGAAGTGAGCTATTTTGGAGAGTACAGGGTCAAATTTGGACATTTTACTAAATATACTTCTAATCATACTGATCAAAGTGTCAACCTTTTTGGGACTGATGTGCGTGGATTCATTGGTTTAAGGATATGGAAGTGCATATACTTGTATTCTAAGTTTTTTTATTTGGGGTAAGTGCAGATGGATCCCAAGTTCTTGAGGAACCAGAGGTATGCTAGGAAGCACAACAACAAGACTGGGGGATCTGCTGATGAAGAGTAGATAGATCCAGAGTTGATTATTGCTGGATGTTATTGGATTGTTTTTGATCTTCGACTGTTTTTGCGAATGTAATGGATACTTACTGAAACTAGTACTTCATCAAGTATGGCTACCAATTTTACCTTTTAATCAATGAGCCTTTCCAATGCATTTCTTTTGTTACTCTTGAAGTCCTATTCTTGATCATGTTCAACCAGCGGATATCTTTCTTCAGACGTTTTGCTTAGTCAGATCACAGTGAACTGATGGAACCGTCTAATTGCTCCACAAACAGAAAAGAGTTAGTTGCTCGTGCCGTTTATAATGTGAATTTTCTATGAGCCTTTTATTAACACTGTGTGAATGCTGGTTGCTGCATAATGCCATGCGAACATTTATCTTAGCAGAGACAAAAGATGCACTTGTTTCTCTTTGAATGTTAATGTAAGGCCTACTGTAATGTTTACCTCTGCCTCTTCACCTCCTTTCTCCGTTACCAGTGTATGGTTATAGGAACATTTAGTGGAGTTGCTTTCTTGTTTATCGTGTATGTGTGCAGTTGCTTAACTAACTCAGATATCACAAAGCATCCAGTCTACTATGTAGTAATGATTATGTTGTTCGGTTGCAATCTTGACATATATTCCTGTTGGATTCTTTCATGTGCTGGATAATAGTTGGCTCTCTAGCAATTTATGTTCTGCAGTACAAACTCATAACATATTTGTGTGTTCTCGTCACTTGCTACGCTGGAATGTGCTTGTCAAATTGCATTGTGAATGTTGTTTTGATTTGCCAGATCTTAGCAAATAGATTATTGGCCTGATAAGTAAAATAGTGTGTTAATGTTCTTCAAGAGTCGCCGATCTTTAAATCTCTTTCTAATAAAACTTGATTAACTACAAGAAAGGAGAACCATGCCGACTAGATTGGCCTGAATCACTTGTTAGGAAAGGATCGGAAGGAAGAAAAAGAAAAAAATGTAGGAAAAGATAGTCATTTACCTTGCTTTCGCACTAGCATTATCTCAATTGTTTTGACCACCAACATATGGTGAAGTTAGTGCAAAGTTTCCCTACTTTTTGTGGCAGTTTTGCTTAAGAAAGAAAAGACACAAACATAATTTGCAAATAAAAGTGGTGGTAAGAGTTGTACATTTACTTGTTGCAACTTGCAAGTTGGTGCTAATCTTTCAGTAATTTATTGGAGCTTCACTCAAGAAAGGAAGAAAAGCAATACAATGATACACACAACTACCAATCCGAAGCATAAACCAAATATAGGCCGAGCCTATGGGCATGCTCTGTACATCTCATGAATTCCAATGGAAAATACATCCTACTAGGACAGGCAAAACATTTAGAATGCGAGGACTGGCTCTTAGGTGCAGCAGTAGTTACAATGTTGATTTACACTTCACCTCACTGTCATCCCCAGGCCTCGAATACCCTGGAATCAGTATAACTATCCCTTGGAATCCGTTGCCATGCTTGAACAGCAATTTATCCGAATCTATCCCTAACCTCTTTTCATGATTTATCGAGGATGAGCTCTGGCTGAGACCCGCGATCCAGTTGCTTATTCAGAATTTACAGACTTCTCGATTCTAGATAGCAATTGGTTCACCAAGTGAGCTATGGTCGTGAGTGTTTACCTGCGCGAAAAAGTTTCCAATTCCATTAACTAATCTTGTGTGACAGGTTGCAAATTTATTGAATTTAATTTACAATTGAACTCTAATTATTTTACTCGGCCTACCCGGTATAAGTTCCATTGAAACAAAGGAAGGTGTTACCCAGATTTTTCAGATGGCTTACCTTAGCTGATTTGAATAGTTCATCAAGGACTTCAGACAATGTTGGATGTGCATGCACTGCAAACTTTATATCCTGCCAGGTGACAACAAAAATAATTAACACTGTAGTTTTTTTCACTTGAACTCTTGTAAGATTGAGAAAAAGAGCAAGTAATGGTTATTTCCTGCTGAATGGATATTTAGAATCGTCGTGACAAAAGAAGAGAGAAGTTCAAGAGTTCGAAGGAATTGGAAACTGAAACTCCCTACACACAAGGAATAGAAAAGCTCTCCCACAGATAGATTGTTTAAAGTAGCCTCGCGTAATGGATAACCTGAATTGATGTTCCTAATGCCATGGCATTGGATGCTTCATGAATGAGGTCTGCAGCATGCAAACCAAAGATATGAACTCCAAGAATCTCCCCCGTGTCCGGTCTATATATCAACTGAATCAAACAAGCAGTAAAGAGGTTAGGATATTTTAATCCAAAACACAACCTGAATGAGCAGATTAATGACAAATGCATCCACAACTCAGAAATTATACTCTAGATCTATTAACTTTTAAAAAATGTTCCTCTTCCTGGATTACAATATAACCAAATCTCTATCCATATGAACTCAACATTTGTTGAAAATTGATGGCAACAAAGAGGTAAAAGACAACAAACCTTTGCAAGTCCTTCCCCTTCATTTTCTGCCAGTGCCTTTGTGTTTGCCTTGAAGCTTGTTTTTGCAATGCTTATCTCAAATCCCTCCTTTTCAGCTTTCTCTCTAGCTTGTGGCTACAAAAGAGAAGCCAGGTGAAAGAAGAAGTTAAAAACATTTTTCCACCATTGTTCACCACATCAACCATAGAAAATATGATCTATGAGCATGTGGAGATAATTATCCTCCTCCAATCATTAACAAACACAGAGACAAAATAAAAGCAAGACATGAAGGGAAATTTGCGAAAGGAACCTGAACAGAACGAGAGTGTTATCAACAGGGAGACGGAAAAATGTCTGCTCACTATCACAAGCACTTAATATGAAACACATTTTAGCAATAATATCTCTAATTGGAAGCGGCCGAGAAAGAAGTTCAGTTTCACCTCAGTCAACCCAACCATGCTGATCTCCGGATGAGTAAAACAAGCAGCTGGAACGCTCAAATGGTTAAGCACATGGTCTCTTCCGGAGACTTGTTCGACAACTATTTCATAAGAAAGGTCATTGTGAGTTGTAAAGGATATTGACTTTGAAGGAAAACATTTGACTTGTACAGAATATATTAGTAATGTAATTCCATACACACCAGAAATTCCCTGAGCACTGGCTGCATGAGCAAGCATCATTTTGCCATTTGCATCACCGATGCAATAAAAGTGAGGGACCTGGTGATAGTAGTATTATAAGAACAACATCGAAAGGCATGTAAAGCATATCTACACTAAGGTAGTTCCAACTGACCAGGTTTCCATCTGCATCAATAACTCGCATGCGATCATCGACAGGGACAAAACCTCGTTGTGTCACCACGTTAATCTGCAAAATAGACCATTAGGGTGCTCAGAGTCCTATCATTAGATGTAAGCTATTGTATGCATTTTATGCAAAGACATACGTTCTCCAGGCCTAAACCTTTCGTGAAGGGAGCTCTACCAGTCGCAATTAGAGCTGCATCCACCTATAAAAAGGAGATGGCTGTAAGTAACTCTTGAATTCACAAACGTGCAAATTGGTTTGACATCCACCTAAAACGGAATAGGAAACTTTTCCAGATATGTTACTGCATTACCTGAATATTCTGAACTGAACAGTTTTCGACAGACTTATGAAACTATATCACTGCTCTCCAACGATTTTGTGAAATGCCCGTACTCTTTTGATTAAAGCAACAGAACATTACCTCCAAAGTTTCCTTCAGTTCTTTTGTCTTGGCATCCGTTAGCTCAATAACAACTGGTTTCCCATCCTTTGCTGGGGTGATCTGTATTGACAGGAAAGATAGGTTAGCAATTTGAAAAACTTGGTACTGGAATTTACATAAAACAGAGTGAGCAATACCTTCGTTGCAAAGACTCCGGTATGATAGTCAATTTTCCTTGGATTTATCAGAACTCTTTGAGCTAACTTACCAATCTCAGGATCAAATCCGGGCATGAGTTGATCTAGTGCTTCAATAAAGGTAACCTGTGGGAAATAAAGTACTGCTAGGTGTAAGCTGCCTTATAAGAGATTTCAATCATTGAAGTACTATCAGATGAATATTAAGCTTTAATATTTCAAACAAGGACAATGCCAGTGTAGTGCTCAAAATTTTTGAAATATTTGAAAGAAGAAAGCAAGGTTGAAGTCCTAAAACCAGCAAGTAAATACTACTAGTATATGGTAAAATTAAGAATTTTCTTCAGAAGAATTTAATCAAGGAGAGATGACGAGAAAGAGGTGAAACTACCTCACTACCAAGTGCTGTGTACACATCACTGAATTCAAGTCCAATATAACCACTTCCTACTATAGCTATCCATTCGGGGACAAACTCTAGCTTGAGAGCATGGTCACTGGTAATCACAGTCTTCCCTGAATATGAATATGAATATGAATATGAATATGAATATGAATTGAATGAATAAACGGCGAGTATCACCTTCTAAAAGGTACTGCATCTTAACAGAAGCAAAGTCTACAATATCAGACCACATGACGACAATGTAGGAAGAAGGGAAAGAATCAGAAAAGGTACCATCAACTTCAATGCCTTTAGGAACAAAAGGGACAGAACCAGTAGCGATGATTATATCCCTTGCAGTGACTTCATTGACGGAGAGACCAACTTTCCCATACTTCACCCTTTGAGGACCCTGAAATATTTACCGAGTTCAGACTGAAACCATCGTTATGTAGGTCAAGATTGAAACTAGAGTAAGTGCTTAATGGGTATTTGTTTGACAGCACAAGTCGACTTACTGTTATACTGCCCACTCCTGTCAAAATGTCCACACCAAGTGCCTTTAGTGAGTTTGTCAAATTATTACGAATTTTCAGGGCAAGATTACTAGCATGATCAGCCACTGCTTGCCTGTCATAGCCTGCAGCTGAAACCTGTCATTAGACATGGAAGAGATTAATCAATCAGCGAACACTCATCAATCAACAACTCTAACACAGTTTTGAGGAAGTCTAAAGAGAAATCTGCTAGTTAAGCAAGATGAAAAAAGTGAATTCGATGTGTACGGAAAACAGACAATATTTTGCCATTCCCCAATATGACAACCAAATGACATATAGGATGTCATGTAACCACAAGTAACCAACTGTGTATATTCCCTCCATTCCAACTTATGTACTCTTCCGAATTCCGGGACGTGCTGTGACATTCCAAAATGTTCATTATACTAGTAATATAATCCTATGCAATTGTCACAACCTTCAAGAAGTTCAATCAAACTAAACTTTTTGGCCACTATAATGTTTTCTTCTGCTATGACTAATATAATACACAAGTCAAATCGATATCTTATACTTTGTTTATGTCCAATACCATCATACAATTTGCAACAAAGAGCTTGGCTTTGGTCCAAATTAATAATATAGTATAAGCAAGTAAAATATTTATCTACTTGTTGCTGCACAGATATTTAGCAAATCAGTTGGAATCACCTGCAAACCCAAAGCCTTCAAGTGGTGCTCATCCTTAAGTTCCCGCATCCTACCACTAACTGCAAGAAGTGCTTTAGAAGGAACACAGCCTCTGTTTACACAAGTTCCACCTACTACATCTCCTTCAATGATTGCTGTTTTAAGACCCTGAAAAGAATAAAACAAAATCTCCAATCCTCACAAAGTACAAAAGAACTAACATTTGTTTTTTATCTTACTCTAGCTCAATAACAATACCATATTCCTTCTGTTCCATTTTATACGACAACATTTTCTTATTAGTCTGTTTAAAAAAGAACGACATGTTTATCTGAAAACAATTTAACTTTACATTTTCTATTTTACCCGGATGATCAACTTTTATAGTCAAACAATGATTATGACCACGAGTAATGTTTTTTTTTCCGTACATATCATAGTTAAACTGTGTCACATAAATCAGAACAAAGCGAGATAAGATCAAGTTATAACAATAAACAAATCAAGAATAGCAAATGTACCTTCTCAACAGCATGCAATGCAGCACCATGACCACCAACACCAGCACCAATTATAACTACATCATAATCAAATGACTTTGGAGCACTTCCATTATCAGCCACTGAAGCTAACACTTTATTATTTCTTAATCTTCTCACTGATCTTTGACTCTCACATTTTTTAAGCTGAGTAAAAGAAAAAGCTAAAGCCTCTTTTCGAAGACCACAAAACTTAAGATTAATCAAAGGTGTAGAACAATATTGCTGGACATGATTGTTGTGTGATCTTTTAAGTAGTGAGCAATGAGGAGAAGATAGAGAAATAGTTGAATTTTGCATTATGAATTCTTGGATTTTATAAGTCAGAAAATGAGACAGTGAGTTGAGTTGTGAGTTCGTGCAACTAAAAACAATGCAGTGGATATTCAGACAGTGAGATAATAATTGATGCAGAGAGGGAAGATAAGTTAAGTGGATAACAATGTTGATGTGGCATGCAACTAAACTACACCCTGGAGATATTTTTTATTTCTCAATTTCCATTATTTTGAAATAAAAAGGACGAGGTAATTACGGAGAGTGTGAATTTTTTTGTTTCCCAAGTGTCCGCTAATTGTTTTGGAGCTCAATTAATGAAGATTTAGCTGAAAAGTCCTGTTATGGGGCAAAGCACTCCCTACTAATAACGACTCCATCTTAGGGGTTGAACTCGAAACTTTAATTTTGATTAAGAATGGATGAATACTTATCACTTCACCGCAACTTTTAGTTAATTATAAAACTCACACTAATACATGAGCTATTTTCACAGATACCACTCGAGGCCGAAGTCAAGTATCAATTGAATCGCCCTAGTGAAATTACATTGATTAATAGAGTAAAATAAATTTTTGGGACAAATGTATACTTTTAAATCCCTCGATAGAGGCAAAACTCTAATAAAATACTTCCTCCGTTCCAAAATGGTTGTCATAGTTTGACTTGGAGCGGAACTAAGACTTTTGAAATTTGTGGTCCAAAATGAGCCATACATAAATATGTGGCTATAAATCATTTCATTAAGGGTAAAGTAGTAGTTTCAACTCAAAAATGTTTCCAAATTTAGAATTGTGTCATTCTTTATTTTGGAATGAAGATAGTAATAAATAAAGTTTTAAAACTACTTTAGATCATTAATTCAAATATCATTACCTTGTTAATATTTCTTTGAACTCAGTCTTTGACACCAATACACGCAGTAAATTAACATTGATTTCTTCTTCAACAGTCATACTTTTGGTTGTCTTCTTTAATAGGTTCATTTTAATGTATCCATTCAACCAGATGGTGTGTCTAAACTTTAGGATAACTTTTTAACAAAGATTTAAGGAATACTAAAATAGTATTCATGTTCAAAGGGAAGTCGACTTGAAATAGAATGAAAAATGGACTCAACCTCTTTTAAAGGAAAGACTCATGCTTTTCCCACAACATCATTTTCCCTGCCACCATTATTGAAAAAAGATGGTCTTTTATTAGTTTAATTTATTAAAATTTTCTATGGTGGAGTTAGACCTTCAATTTTGTTTCTTCAAAACATGACATGTGTCAAGGACTAATCAAAATGACTAATGTTTTGTTAGGACTACTTAATCTATAAAATACTTACTCTCTCCGAGTTATACACCACATTAATAAAGTTGATTTAACCAGTTTAAATTAAAGTTATAAATCATACTTAATCACGATTAATATATATACGTAGGGATGAATTTAAAAGGTCCTGGGTGGTTCACGTGAAATCATGAACTCATAGTCCGCCGATATATTATGTACATATTTTTAAATGAAGACAAATATTACTTGTGTGTGCACCGATAATCTATAATGCTTTTAACTTGTTCAGTAGTTGGATGGTACTTTTTATAATCTTGAGTGCGAGTACATTTTTGGAGGCACTTCTTTCCTTAGTTTCCCACAAAGACTTTGATAGTGGACTACTTTGTGTGTGTTTAATTACCAAGAAAAGTCACCAAGAAATTTCAACATCTGATCCCTTAAAAGGTCAAAGAAGAAATTGAAGTGGCAGACTTGCTTTCATCACTTGTTTAATATCCTTTTCTCTTTTTTCTGTTTTACCCTTCTTCTTTGACCAGAATCTCAGGTACTTCTTCTATGTTCATCATTTCTTAAATTGTTATTAGTACAGACACGTGTTTACCAATTTGCACTTCTTTTTTCTTGAGAATTCATGTACCAGGTTTCTTGAGTTTAACTTATACAGTATACACTAACGATGTAAATAGATGTTGACACGATCAATTCAACTAAAAGATATTTGCATGTAACCATCCATCATAAAAATGAGATTTATAATCTTGTAAATAAGACAAGTTAGCACTGTTACGTGTTGTGTAAAAACTCTTTACACTGTCAGTGTGTATAACCAATTGAATTCTGGTGATGTTGCTTAAATTTTGATATTATTATTATTCATTTCCTTCAGGTTTAACTTACTTTGATGTATTATTAGCATGCTGTTCTGACAATTCTTTCTTTTAATGCTACTTCTGCTAGTAAAAAGATTTCATTTGGAGTTTAATTTTTTGGGTTTTTTTTTAATACTTAATTCTTGCAGACTAGATGACAATTGAGAAAGACTTCATGAGGCTATCTGAGGCAGGATCTGCAATTAAATTAGAGGATAAAGAAGCTAGTTCATTTTTCCCTGATCCAAATCTGATTAATAATCTCAGAGTTAGTGATAATTTGGTCAATAAGAATCATAGTGCCAAATCTGATGTGAAACCAAATACTACTTCAGTCCCTTCATCATCTGCAGATGACTCTCATTATGATTTCAGTGATGTTGTACTTAAGTATATAAATCAGATGCTTATGGAGGAGGACATTGAAGATAACGCTTGCATGTGTCAAGAGTCTGCAGCTCTTCAAGCTGCAGAAAGGTCATTTTATGAAGTTATTGGGGAGAAGTATCCTCTTTTGGCGAATCATGAGAATTTATCCGACTTAGGCCAGAATGGACAATATACTAGGGAACATAGCAGTTTTTACGATAGTGGAAATGATGTTCGTGATGGCTTGCTATGCCCGAATTGGAATCTTGATCATGGTGAGAATGACGTGTCACTTGCGAAAGATTTTCCCAATGGTATTGCTTTGTGTTCAACTTCTCAGTCATCCCACAGTTCCTCGGGCATTGTCACAGATGTGCATGTGAATTCTCCTGTGAGCACACTTAGGATTCCCGACATATTTAGTGATAGCGAGTCTGCAATGCAGTTTAAGAAAGGGGTTGAGGAGGCAAGTAAGTTCCTTCCTACAGGCAATAGTTTGCTTGTTGAGGTGAGGTACAATGTTGTGGGGAAGGAGCAAAATGAAGAGAGAAAAGATGCTGTAGTAAAGCTTACTCCTGTAGGGTCAAGAGGGAAGAAAAACACTCATCATGAAGATGTAGATTCAGCGGAAGGGAGAAATATCAAGCAGCTTGCAGTGTTTTCTGAATCAACCATTCGATCTGAAATGTTTGATAGGGTGCTGCTATGCAGTAAAGGAAAAAATGAATCTGCTCTTCGTGAGGCCTTGCAGACTATATCAAGGCAAAATGCATCAGAGAATGGCCTGTCAAAGGGGTTTAACGGTAAGAAATTGCAAGGAAAGAATAAGGAGGGTAAAAGAGATGTAGTAGACTTGAGAACCCTCTTGACACTTTGTGCTCAAGCTGTTGCTGCTGATAATCGGAGGACAGCAAATGAGTTGCTGCAGCAGATCAGGCAATGTTCTTCTCCAATGGGGGATGGTATGCAGAGGCTGGCCCATTATTTTGCTAATGGTCTCGAGGCACGGATGGCTGGTTCTGGTACTCATATTTACAAAGCAGTTATTACAAGGCCTATATCAGCAGTTGATGTCTTGAAGTCCTACCAGGTACTGCATGCTGTCGCCCCGCTATGGAAGAATTCTAACTTCTTCTCAAATAAGACAATTACGAATCTAGCTGAAAAGGCTTCAACAGTACATATAATAGATTTCGGTATTATGTATGGTTTCCAATGGCCTTCCCTTATACAACGTCTCTCTTCAAGAGCAGGTGGACCTCCCAAGCTTCGAATAACTGGAATTGATTTTCCACATCCAGGTTTCCGACCAGCAGAGAGGGTTGAGGAAACAGGGAGGCGGTTAGCTAATTATGCTGAGAGCTTCAAAGTTCCTTTTGAGTTCAATGCTATAGCGCAGAAGTGGGAAACAGTTAAACTCGAGGATCTCAAGATCCATAAGAATGAGGTTCTTGTGGTAAACTGTTTGTTTCGCTTGAGGAGTCTACTTGATGAGACTGTAGTGTCAAATAGTCCAAGAGATGTTGTTTTGAATCTTATCAGGAAGTTAAATCCAGATGTTTTCATACAGGGGATTGTAAATGGTGGTTACAATGCCCCATTCTTTGTCACACGATTCCGTGAGGCCCTTTTTCATTACTCATCCTTGTTTGATATGCTTGAAGCTATTATTCCCCGGGAAATGCACGAGAGAATGCTGGTTGAGAAGACAATGCTTGGTCCGGAGGCAATGAATGTCATCGCATGCGAAGATGCAGAAAGAATTGAGAGGCCAGAAACATACAAGCAGTGGCAAGTCCGAATGATGAAGGCTGGTTTTCGGCAGCTTCCTTTGGACAAGGAGATCATGAGGATGGTAACAGAACATGTGAAGTTGTATAACAAGAATTTCGTGATCGATGTTGGCGGTGATTGGTTGTTGCAAGGATGGAAGGGTCGTATTAGCTATGCACTTTCAACATGGAAGGCTGCTTAAATTTGTCTCTCTTCATGAAGAAGCAAGTTCACCATTTTCTAATGCCTGCAAACCAATTCAGGCACCTTGCTATTGTTACTGTAACGGGTACAACTGCAAAGGTTATGTTCATAACACTGATTTGCTTCTTTGGGAAGTGGAAGCAGAACTTCAATCTGCTGCCTTCCTTCCCTAATGCAATTAGCTATGGTGTTCACAACATGACGGAGAAATGTCAAAACAACTTTTAAGCAACATCTGCCCTGGTACTGCCCATTTCCCCAGGATACAGCTTGTAAACATTATGAGCAAATAGGCAATGGAAATAGGTACAAAGGCATAAAAAGGCTTCTTTTTCATTCTGCTTTTGTTATGGTTAGTGAAGGTGTTATAGCCTTATAGGTATCTCTTAAAAAAAAAGGCGAGTTCAGACATGCATATTCTCTCCATCGGGTACATTTCTTTTCATACATGGTTAGATTTCATCTGTATTTGGTATTGATGTTGAATTTTGCTAAACACTATGCTGATTTTCGTGTTCCTCAAAGCAGATATTCTTTTCTAGGCTTCTTTAATTGATGGACTGGTGCATGAGATGTTTTGATCAGAAGTCCAATGTGTACTTTCTTGGAAATTTGTAGTTGCCCAATATTAACATTGCTTATATTTCTTCTTTATCTATCTTAAATATTTTGCTAATTGATCAATATGTACTTAAAAAGAAAAAATCAAAATGGACATTATGCTCAAGTCTTCTATATATCAAATTGGAGACATATTTAATCAAAACAGAGAAGAAAGAACAAATATTTTGAGAGAATATCTTGTTTGTTATAGAAGAATGAAATGAGTATATTACTTCACCATAAGGCACAATCCCATGTACAAAAATAGAATAAGAATCAATAAAGTAGTAAGTATTTCAATTACAATCAACCATCAAATCCAAAGCCTCAAGGTTTTAATTCCTTAACACAGCGAACAGGGACATGATCAAAGAAGTTCCGATCAAAGCACCAGAAACTGGCAATGAGAAGCCGGCTCCAGCATCCGGTGATGGAGCAGGTGCAAGACTAGGCTCCTGTGCCGAGACAGCAATGGCAGCAAGCAAGACAGCGAGCACGAAAGACTTGATGATGCTAACAGGTGCCATTGGTGAAGATTGTTAAAACTTAGGTATTACTGAACCGAACTGGCCGATGAATACTCCGAATAATATTGTAAAAAAGAATGAAAGCTGGATGAGAGGAGAGATTTGTGAAAAGTGTGATGATGGAAATGAAGATCATAGAAGGGAGTATATATAGTAGAAGGCAAATCAATTGACAGCTCGTAGAGGGATGTATTTGTTGAACAAACAGCTATGTTTTTGGAGATGACAGGCTAGTTAGGTGACTGGCCATGTTGTCCAGTAGAGAAACGTTGTGAGAGATTCTTTCCACCCGTTGATATAATATGATACTACTTGAAAAGGTAATGTATCATCATAATTGCAATCATTAATACTCAGTCTCTCAGATTTATGTGGCATATAATTGTCGTGCAGGAAAAAAAAAAGATACTCCCTAAATTTGTGTATCTAAAACTATATAAAAATTATTACTATAAATTTACAATAATAATTCAGAAAATATCTAAAAATTGTATCAAAAAAGTGCCGTCAAAACTCATTTGACTCTTCGGAAGCAATAACTTCCACATAAAAAGGGGACAGAGGGAGTAGAATTATTTCAGAAACGGACTATAAACACACTCTATTAGTATGTAAGGGCAAAATAAGAAGTATAAAGTTAATTATTTGAAAAAATATATCAGTGTCATTTTTTCTAAACGAACTACGAATAAGAAAATATTATCAAGAAAAAGAAACATAGAGAGTATTAGGGTTGTTCACGGTTCGGTTTGGTTGGTTTTTGATCAAAAGCATAACTAAATCAATTTAACCGGTTTTTAAATTCTTAAAATCAAACCAAACCAAGTAAATTAAAACCATCGGTTTGGTTATTGTCTGTTTGTTTCGGTTTAGTTCTATTTATCATTACAAACAAAATAGCAATGAATGCAAGAAAATAATAAAGAAAACTATTCTTGAAAAAGAATGATAAAGAGAACCATAAATATTTTCGTACTCACTTGAAACGGTCACATATATTACATGAGAATGCTTAGATGGATGTGTGGCCATATGAGGATGGATTAGATTAAGAATGAGGTCATTCGTGACAAGGTGGGAGTGGCCACAGTGACGGATAGGATGCGCGAAGCAACGCTGCGATGATTCAGACATGTGAGAAGAAGGAGCACAGACCAGTGAGAAGGTGTGAGAGATTGGCAGTACTGCGTCTACGCTGAGGTAGAAGTAGACTAAAGAAGAATTGGGGCAAGGTGATTCGTCAGGACATCGCTCACCTCCAGATCACCGATGACATGACCCTTGTTAGGAAAGCGTGAAGGTCGAGAATTAGGATAGAAGGCTAGGTAGTAGTCATGAAAGTGTTGTCTTAATATCATTTATAGTATTTAGTTACTTTGTTTATCGTATTCTGTGCCTTTACCACTTGCACTATTGTCTGTTTTCCTTAGTTATGAGTAGTTTCTTTATAGTTTCTCTTTATCATGGATAGTTTCATCTTATTTTTGCTAGCATATTTATGAGATATTGTTCCTTGAGTCGAGAGTCTATCAGAAACAGTCTCTCCACCTTGGTTGGGGTAAGGTCTGCGTACATCTCACTTTTCCCAGACTCCACTTGTGGGATTATACTGGGTATGCTGTTGTTGTTATTGAAATGGTCACATATATAATAGAAAGGAAATATTAGTAATTCAACAAACACTAGAAATTGTGTATCATATTTTATATATCATTAAGAGAAGCGGAATAATGCAAAAACAAATTTATCAACTGTTAGTTAAGCCATCTGGCATATATATATCAATTCGATTGGGTTATTTATTCGGTTAGTTTTTATAAAATCAGAATCAAATCAAATATTATTATTTTTAAAAATTTAAAACTAAACCAAAATAAATAAAGTATCCGTCATTTTAATCGATTTGATTCGATTGTCTATTTGGATTGCTTTTTAACTAAACCGTGAACCGAGAATATAATAGACATGTCTCTGAATTGCATGAAATACTCCAAGCCACATCCGAATTTCTACACAATGCTGATTGCTGCATGACTTCGTCTTGTGTTATTCAAGTGTATTTCTTTGCCAGTGCGAACTTCAATGATTTTTGATGGCTGTCCTATCTCATTCCATAGGATGGACCTCAACTTATTGCTAGACGATTACATGATCTAGAGTTAATGACTTCATTTGTGTCTTGTTGGAAAAAAGATGAATCACATCTTTGAAATTCGCAATTGACCACATGAACATTGTTTATATTTCTTCTTTATCTATCCTAAATGCTTTGCAATTTGATCAATATTGACATTATGCTCAAGTTTTTATTTTCACATTGATGAAGACATATTAACACATAACAAAGAGAAATGATAGCCTGAGAGAAGAAAAGGTAACGTAAGTGTTTCAATTTATTTCCAAATGACTATTATTACTTCACCACATAGCAAAATCCCATATACAAAAGACGTAAAAGAATCAATATAATAGTATTTCAATTACAAAAAGCCATCAAATCCAATAAAAAAGTTCCAAAGCCTCGAGCTTTTAATTAATGCCTTAGTATAGCGAACAGAGACATGATCAAAGAAGTTCCAATGAAAGCACCAGAAACGGGCAATGAGAAGCCGGCTCCAGCATCGGGCGATGGAGCCGGTGCAAGACTAGGCTCCTGAGCCGAGACAGCAATGGCAGCAAGAAATACAGCAAGCACGAAAGCCTTGATGATGCTAGCAGATGCCATTGGTAGAAGGATGGTTGAAATTTGTATCGAACTGACCGATGAACACTCCGAATAATATTGCTAATGGAGTGAGAATTGAATGGGAGAAGAAGAGGTTTTGATGAACAATGTGATGGAAATGGTGAGAATAAAAGAGATTATTTATAGTATAAGGGAAATAAATTGACAGCTCGTAGAGGGATGTATTTGTTGAACAAACAGCTAAGTTTTGGAGATGACAGGCTAATTAGGTGAACTGGCTATATTGGCCAGAAGATAAACGTTGCGAGAGATTCTTTCCACCCGTTGATATAATATGCTATTTCTTGAAAAGGTAATGTATCACCATAATTGCACCCACTAATACTCAATCTCACAGGAAGAGAATCACGACAACAGCTGTCGTCCACAAGTACGGCTTCGAAAATTTATGTGGCATAATTGATGTGCACGATTTTTTATTTTTTTTTTTTTTTTTAAAATTGACTATAAAGTTTATTTGTGGCTAGCTATTGTGAGAATAAATTGGAACAAAGGGAGTATAATAGACACGTCTATGAATAGCATGAAATACTCCAAGAAACAGTCTGATTTCTACAGCACTGCTGTATAATATCCACGAGCAACGCAGTAAAATATGTGGTCTTAAGAAGGGATCTTAATTAAATAAATAAAATGTCTAAATTTTTATTTGACTTCTTTTTTCACTGTTTTTGTAATGCCGTTCAATTGGATACATGATAGTTCGAGTTACCATAAAAAATAAATAATAACTCTACTCACTGGAGCTTAAATTATTACTATATTTTAAAAGAACAATCCATGGTTAAATAATGTTTCTATAAATTTGCATTATCTAATAATCTCAAATTTGTACTAGTAATTATATTTAATGTATTCGAGTCTGTATTGAAAATTGATGTTAAAAATACTATTTAATATAAAAATACTATTTAATGTATTCAAGTTTGTATTGAAAATTTGATGTAAATTAGATTACCAGTTTTGTCATATTTCGTGCTTAATATTAATTTTGACTATTTATCTAAATAATCTCTATTATTTTTAGTTAATAACCTCTACCAAGTTTCAATTAAGAAGCATCAATCTAGTATCTTACTAATAATAATAATAATAATAATAATAATAATAATAATTTTAAAATACAAAAAATATAAACTAATTAAAAAAACATGGACCTTCATTTTGGGTGCCCAAACCAATAGCTTTAGTTGCCTCTCCTAGAGCCGGCTTGATGATATTATCTTGTTATTCAAGTGTGTTTATCTGGCATTGCAATACTTTAATGTCTAATTTGAAGGCTATATGATGTCCTGCAATAGGATGGACCTCAACTTATGGTTACGCATAAGACGATTCTAGGATCTTGAGTTAGTGAATTTATCTGCATTTTGTTTGAAAAAGAATCAACCTCTTGGAGATTTGCAATTGACCATATTAACATTGATCAATATTGACATTTTTAGTTTTCTATTTTTCATATTGAAGAAAAAGGTGACATAAGTGTCTCTATTTATTTCCGAATGATTATATTACTTCACCATATATATGACACAATCCCTTATACAGAAGAATACAAAGAATCAATAGAATAGTAACTCAATTACAGTATACCATCAATTCCAATAAAAAAATTCCAAAGCCTCAAGGTTTTAATTCCTTAATATAACGAACAGGGACATGATCAAAGAAGTTCCAATAAAAGCACCAGAAACTGGCAATGAGAAGCCAGCTCCAGTGTCGAGCGCTGGAGCCGGTGCTAGATTAGGCTCTTGCGCCGAGACAGCAATGGCTGCTAGAAAGACAGCGAGCACGGAAGCCTTGATGATCCTAACAGGTGTCATTATTGAAAGATTATATTGGTGAAATTTGTAATTGAACAGAACTGACCGATAAACACTCCAAATAATGTTGCAAAGCGGAATGAGAATTGTATTGGAAGAGGAAAGATTTGTCAATAATGTGATGATAGAAATGGAGAGCATGAAAGGGAGTATATATAGTAGAAGGGAAATAAATTTACACGCTGGTAGAGTTATTGATTTATTGATCAGCTAGATGACAGGTTAATTTGGTTGAACTGGCCATGTTTTGGCCAGTAGAGAAACGTTGTGAAATATACCCGTTGATATAACTTGAAAGTTAATATATCATAATGATTGCACTCATTAATATATACTATTTATGTCTATATATGTTTTAAATGGATTTGCGGGTTACCGAAGTGAGCAATGCTGGAATTATTATGTGTTAATACTAGCATATGAATAAAATAATAATAGAAAAACTATTTAATGCTTAAAATATAATTTTGGTTTTTATACTAGATGAACTTGGATAATTTCTACTTTTAATTTTATAGTATTGGACTTCTTAAGGATTTTGATAGGAGAGGCTAAGAGCTTTAGAGAAACACATATTCGTCATTTGGTTGTTTTAGGTGGAATTAACTAATGTTGTTCTATATCATATGTAGTACTCCTAAGTCCTATCAATAATACTCCATCAAATTATGGTACAAAAAACTTGGGAATTACATTTACTTATACCAATTTAAAGTTCAATCAAATAGAAAAATAAGATCATTGCACATTTGTTTATCCTTAATACCAAACCACCCTAGAGTGATAGTAGTCATCATCACGTATTTATTAATAATAAAGTTATGGTACTAGCGCTCTTACATAGTGTTGGCATGAGTTGTCATTAGATTCATTACCAGATAGATTATTTATTTTGGGAATCAACTAGTAGACAATGTAAGATTATAGCCCACGTGCTTATATTTGATTTAATAAATAAATTAAATAATATTTACTAAATTCTAATTAAATAAGGGAAGTTACCTAGTGGTTTTAAAACTACTCACTCCCTCACTAATAGAACGTGAAATTAACTGGTCTTCTTATTTAAAAGGTCATCTCTTTCTATCAATACGCATAAGTTTCTATCAGGCGTTTTCTTAAATTCAAAGAAAGAGGGAGATATCACTTTTTATCAAGAACAAAGAATTAAGGCTTCCGCTTCAGGCCAAGAGAATCCTATGACAGATTTGGGTACGTTTTATTGAATTACTATTTATGTGTTTCAATGTGAAAATCATATAATTTCATGGTTTTGAAATTATTGAATTCTTACCTGTGGTCTTAGCGCAAAGTTTTGGAATGAATGATTTTCCAATAAAACTATTATTTTCTCTTAATTTATTAAACCCTAATTTTGTGATTTGGGAATTTACAATTTCACTGGTAGTAAAAGATATAGCTCCAAGATTATATGTTAAACATATATTATGTTCTTGTAGTTTACCCTTTCCCTTAATTAATTTTCCGTATTTCGCTAAGCTGTAATGTTATCTACATGATCGGCTAAGACTAGGCTTCGTTGCCTATTATTTCTTTTAGCTGATGATACACCATTATTCGTAATGAATGATCTACCATGTAAATTGTTGTTTTGTTCATGTGGAGGTGGCAGTAGTTGCTCATTAATGTCAAATTCAAGCTTACAGGAAGAAAGGTTTAACTTGTCACATACTCCCTCCGTCCCAAATTAGTGGTCGCTTTTAGCTTCTTCACGCCCATTAAGAAAATCATTAAATAGAGTGTGTATTTTACTATGTTACCCCTATTTAATGTTTGACTGTTAAATTTTGTTGAGAATTTATTTAATTAGTAAGGGTATAATTGGAAAAGACTAACAATTTTTGTCTTGAAATCCTAAAGTGTCAACTAATTTGGGACACACTATTTTTCCTAAAACGACAACTAATTTGGGACGGAGGGAGTATATTTCTTAAAAGTAATATATTACTTATTGATCAATTATATTTCATGATGGTTTATGCCCACGTAGCATTAAAAATTGACAGCCTTAATTAAGTTTTGACTGCCAGATTCTAAATATTAGTGTACTACACTTATTGGAAGCATTAAAAAGGCATTAATGCTTAACTGTTATGTAGACAACCTTGATCCATGAGATTAAGTTTAGTAAATTTGATAGTATCAAGAATTCGTTGGAATTAATTATATATGATTCGTTAATTACCAAAGTAGTCGAATCTTTATGAAAATTAATTTTAAAAAATAAAAGATAATCTTTTATCAATTACCCATTAATATTGATGCTTACAATGATATATAATACTTTTGGGTAAATTGAAGCTCAAGATTATAAGATATTTATGGATCGCCCAAAAGTTGATTGCTTGTTCTTATAATCCTTCGAACACTAAAGAGATACTTTAGATGTACCATTGATTTTGTTTATTTATCCAAAGATAGTAAATAGTACTACTTGGTGCATTAAAAAATTATCAAAATATATTAAATTATATTAAGCATCATAATATCTAAAGCTAGTATTTTGGCGTTCTGCCCAAAGGTGATCAAGATACACTTAAATTTTATATAAACCCAATTTTGAATCTGATAGTATGTTTAATTAATAACTCAAAGTATTAATGAATGAGCATATTCCATTTGCAGCACTTGCTCTTCATTCGCGCTCCGCTTCTGTTACGGCATTTAACGAACAGAACTTCTCGGAGTGGTGTGAACAGATCAAATTTAATCTCGGAGTTTTGGATCTTGATGTTGCACTCTACACTGAGAAGTCATTTGCTTGCAACTAGCGGTGCTGAAGAAAAATCATATTTTAAGCAGTGGGACAGGTTTAACAGATTAAGCCTAATGTTCATGCGAGTGAGTATTGCGAGCAACATTAAGTCTGCTCTTCCCAATACCAAAAGTGCAAAAGAGCTTCTAAGACTTGTAGAAGAACGCTCTCAAACTGCTGACAAGTCCCTTTCTGGGACACTAATGGGTACTTTGATCACCATGAAGTTTGATGGTTCACGTACCATCCATGAACATGTCAGTGAAATGACAAAAATAGCAGCAAGACTTAAGATTTTGGGAATGGAAGTATATGAAAATTTCCTTGTATAATTCATCATCAACTCATTACGTCTGAGTATGGTCCTCTGTAAATGAACCATGAATTATATGGAATGCTAGTTCAGGAGGAAACAAGGATAAAGAATCAAGGAATCCACTCTATTAACTTTGTAAGCCATCAAGGAGCTGAAAAGAAAGGGAAGAAATATGTTAAGGGTATACAGAGGCACCGTAATATTAATGAGTCCTCTTATCAATTATGTAAGAAGGAACACAAGAACGATAAGTGTTGTTTATGTGGAAAATCAGGACACTTTAAAAAAGTCTGCCTAAAACGTAAGGTATGGTTCGAGAAGAAAGGTAAGCCTTGTGCTTTTACATGTCTCAAATCAAGTTTAACTGATTAATACTTGGTGGATGAACTTTTGTTGTACTGTTCATGTTTCTAATATGATGCAATAATTCCTTACAACCCAAACCATAAATCAGAATGAAAGATTTGTGTACATGGGGAACAGAATGAAGACTCCAGTTCAAGTTATCGGGACTTATCGTTTAATCCTAGATACTAAGCGTCACTTAGACTTATTTGAAAGTTATTATGTACCTTCCGTTTTAAGAAGTTTAGTTTTTTTGTCTTAGTTAGACAAGAGTGGATACTCTTTTTTCGACAAGGGATGTTTTAGTTTGTTTAAGAATAATCATATCATTTGTTCTGGTATTCTTTGTGATGGTTTATACAAACTGAATCTTGATAATCTTTGGCTCAACCCTCTTAACTCTACATCATAATGTTGAAACCAAACATAGGTTGGTGATGAACACTCTACTTACTTGTGGTATAAACTTTTAGGTCGCATACCCAAAGAAAGACTGGAAAGATTAGTTAAGAATGAAATTCTTCCAAATTTGGATTTTATTAATTTGAATATTTGTGTGTATTGTAAGAAAAATAAATAAAATACACAAAGAAAGGAGCCACAAGAAGCACACAACTTCTTGAAATTATACACACCGATATATGTGGTCCATTTGATGTTCCATCTTTCAGTACGGAAAAGTACTTTATCACTTTTATTCACGACTTTTCACGTTATGGCTATGTCTATTTGTTGAATGAAAAAATCTCAAACAGTAAATGCTTTAGAGGTATTTATTAATGAGGTCGAAAGATAGTTAGACATAAATGTGAGAATAATCAGGTCGATAGAGGCGTGAGTATTATAAAAGATATGATGAAACTGGACAACACTCTAGTCCATTTTTTCTAAATTCGTTCGGAAAGCATGGCATATGTGCTCAATAAACTATGTCTGACACACCACAACAAATAGTGTGGCAGAAAGGTGTAATTGTACATTAATGAAATAGATTAGGAATATGTTAAGTAATTCATCTTTACCCACTTCGTTGTGGATGTATACTTTAAAGACTGATATACTTTAAAGACTGATATATACTTACTAAATAGAGTTCCTAGTAAGGCAGTTTCAAAGACACATTTTGAACTTTGGACTGGTAGAAAACCTAGTTTAAGGCACCTGCATGTTTGGGGTTGCCCGGCAGAAGTAAGAGTTTATAATCCACACGAAAAGAAACTGGATTCACGAACAATCGATGGTTTCTTCATTGGTTATCCAAAAAAATAAATAAAGGGGTATAGATTTTACTGTCCTAAACATACTACGAGAATTGTTGAAACTGGAAACACTAGCTTCATTGAGAATGGTGAAGTTAGTGGGAGTGAAGAACCACATAATGTGGAAATTAGGGTGCAAATTCCTTTACCTTGTACTTCTTCTAACGTTGTTGTTCCTGAAGTTGTTGATGAGTGGTTAAATGCTTTGAAAGATGAGTTAAAATCTATGGAGCAGAATAAAGTTTGGGACCTTGTCGAATTACCAGAAGGTTGCAAAAGAGTCGGGCGTAAACAGATTTTCAAGACCAATCGGGACTTAAATGGTAATATTGAATGTCACAAAGCCAGACTTGTTTCCAAAAGTTTCACTCAGAAACATGGCGTTGACTATACAAAGACATTTTCACCTATTTCTAAAAAGGATTCACTTAGAATTATAATGGCTTTGGTGGCTCATTATGACTTAGAGCTATATCAAATGGATGTGAAAACCGCCTTTCTAAATGAAAAATTAAAGGAAGAAGTTTATATGGATCAACTAGAGGGTTTGAAGCTAAAGAAAAGAAACACATGGTGTGTAAACTAAAGAAATCAACAGGTTTAAACAAGCTTCTCGACAATGGTATCTTAAGTTTCATGAAATTGTTGTCGCCTTTGGATTCAAGAAAAACATCGTTGACCGGTGTATATATCTGAAGATCAGTGGGAGTAAGTTTATAATTTTAGTCTTGTATGTTGATGACATCTTGCTTGCTACTAATGATCTTGGTATGATGCATGACACAATGGGAGTAAGTTTATAATTTTAGTCTTGTATGTTGATGACATCTTGCTTGCTACTAATGATCTTGGTATGATGCATGACACCAAGAAGTTTCTCTCTAAGAACTTTGAAATAAAAGATATGGGAGTTGCGACCTATGTGATTGAGATATAAATATTCTGGTATAGATCACAAGGATTGTTGAGATTGTCTCTAAAATACTATATCAATAAAGTGTTAGAGAGATTTCGAATGGAAGATTGCCATCAAGTCCCGTTCCAATTCAGAAAGGAGATAAATTAAATCTCAATCAATGTCCACAGAATTAATTCGAACGTAAGCAATGAAATATATGTTCACTTATAGAAAATCTAATCATCTTGATATGGTTAGATATCCAGATTCACATTATGATGGTTGTGGCATGCTTTGAGGCCATAGTTTAGATTTAGTGGCTGCGGAATGTTATTTCAGAACCTGGATTAGTCGACAATATTGCCATGTTACTGAAAATTCATTGTGATAATTCCTCAGCAATGTTCTTTGAAAAGAACGACAAGTATATGAAGGGTGTTAAATCAATAGACTTGAAATACTTTGTCGCTAAAGAACAAATACAAAAATATAAAGTGTCAAATAATGATATTAGCACCAAATTTATGATTGTTGATCCTTTGACGAAAGGATTACCGTCCAAGGCATTTACAGAACATGTTGAAAGAATGGGCATTATCGATAGCAATATATGACTTTATGTAAAGATTTTGATGTTTATGAGATTGATACTTTGAGCTCATTAATGTAAATATTTCTGTTATTACATGTTTTCTCTTGTATACATAATGTGAGATTGACGATGACAAGTTTTAGCTTAGATAAAGATATTCTAAGCGTTACTGTTGGACCATTATGTATTAAAGTTTGTGTTGGATAATAGACTAATATTGTAGTACATGGAAGAGACTATGTTGAAAGTGATGTACAACCACAATGACTCATATTAATTGACTTATTCAATAACAGTAAATAATGTGGGATTTATTTTTAACTGTGCGCATGATGATTGAAATATTTACTAAACCATTAAGTGAATAATAAACGTGTGCCAAGTGGGAGAATGTAAGTTATGGCCCACATGCTTATATTTGGTTTAATAAATAAATTAAACGGAAAAGGGCCAAAACTGCCCTTAACGTATACGAAAAGGATTAAAATTGCCCTCGCCGTTAGTTTTTTTGGTTTTTTTGCCCGCACCGTTAACGCAGTGGCTCAACTTTGCCCTCCCCACTAACGGAATTAATTTATTTTTGCTTTTCTTTCTCTTTTAATTACGTGGCTGCCTAATATTTTGCCACATCACTTAATTTAACCCACCCAAACCAATTAACCCACTCCCTTAGTTAACCCACCCCAAACTAAATTAACCCGACCCATATCCCAAATAACCCGCCACCCATTTTCTTCTACTTAAAACATTTCTTCCCCATTCAAACACCCACTTCTTCTTATTGGGTTCTATAAAAAATTTCCAACATTTTCTTGTATTTCATTCATTTTATGTAAAAATCTCAATCTTTAGTTGGTCACACGATGAAACTTAAGATTGAGACATTTTTTCGTAAAATGAATGAAACACGAAAAAATATTGAAAAAAGTTTGATAGAACCCAATAAGAAGAAGTGAGTGCTTGAATGAGGAAGAAAGATTTTATGTAGAAGAAATGGGGTGGCGGGTTATTTGCGATATGGGTCGGGTTAATTTAGTTTGGGGTGGGTTAACTAAGGGAGTGGGTTAATTGGTTTGGGTGGGTTAAATTAAGTGACGTGGCAAAATATTAGGCAGCCACGTAATTAAAAGAGAAAGAAAAGCAAAAATAAATTAATTCCGTTAGTGGGGAGGGCAAAGTTGAGCCACTACGTTAATGGTGCGGGCAAAAAAACCAAAAAACTAACGGCGAGGGCAATTTTAATCCTTTTCGTATACGTTAAGGGCAGTTTTGACCCTTTTCCGTAAATTAAATAATATTTACTAAATCTTAACTAAATATGGGAAGTTACTTAGTGGTTTTAAAACTACCCACTCCCTCACATTGATGGAACGTGGAATTAAATGGTCTTCTCATTAAAAGGGTTCTCTCTCTCTACCAATAATGATAACGTTTCCATCATACGTTTTCTTAAAGTTGAGGAAAGAAAGAGATATCACCTTTTATCAAGAACAAAGAATTAAGCTTCCGCTTTAAGTCAAGAGAACGCTATGACTGATTCGAGTACGTTTTCTTGAATTACTCTTTATGTGTGAATGTGAAAATCATATAGTTCCATGGTCCTAAAATTATTGAATTCTTACAGACAAATAATTCGTATTCCATATATGAATATTTAGCTACCCTTTAGAAGAGATCTTATGATCTTCGTTTTTATAGATACTTTTTATCTTCTTTTATATTGTATCCATAAAATTGACGATAAAAACTTACCACTTGGATGTTATACTTATATCAACCCAATAAAGTTAATATTAGTAGTTATTAAAAATTAAAGTGAAAAAAATATTATTTAACCATGGTCAATTGATAAATATTTATGTTAAAGACACATGTTTTATTCATCCATTGTTTTGTTATGAAAGCTCGTGCAGATTATGTTATATGTAAAGTGACTCAAAAAGTCTTACCGCAACAAATTTGGTGTTCCAGCCGGGAGAATGAACTATTTAGTGGTCATATGCTAGGCAAAGTGCACGAATAGCCACTTTTGCAAGTGGTCTTTCGTTTGAGACAACTTTTTTAATTGGTTATGCATGAGAGGCCACTTTTTGGAACTTCAATCCTTGTGGGTTGAACTTCATACAAGTTCAGCCCACAAGGATTGAAGGTCAACTTCAGTCCACTACTAGAGTTGAAGTTTACCCATCTATGCGTAAAAGTTTAGCCCTTACAGATTGAATTTGAACTTCATAACTTAGGCATGAAGTTCAACCCGCAGGATTTAAAGTTCAGTCCACAAAGATTGAAGTTCTAAAAAGTGGTCTCTCATAAAAAACTAATAAAAAATGTGGCTTCAAACCAAATACTAGTGACATGTGGGCCGAAATTTTTACTCATATGCAATGCAAATTTTATTACCCTTATCCAGTGAGTTGTACATACTATAAATTTAAATTGAAATGAAATTTTAAAAAGTCACATTGCACCTTTAGGCCACTTTGGCACTAGACATGGGTTTGTAAACTTATAGATGTGCAATTTTGACTGTAACGCCATTAAAATCCAAAATATGTTTATGTAATGACGTCCCCATGAGCACAACGTTTATGAAGCCATCTCTACGCGTGTAAGTTGTAACCATATCTTACCACACAGCTCTACCGTTATATGTCCCATAACCCATCACCATGGACCCACAAATGAGAATAAAGCATCGAATAAAGTCCACATTATTAATCTATCAAGTTGATTGATTATATGTTCACATTTCACTAGGAGAAAATACCATATAATATAATTATTCGAGTGGTCCAAATTCAAACTCACAAATTCTCAACACCTTCCGGGGCATCTAATTTTTCAATTCAACAAATCAAGAGTTGACACGTCTCAAAAAGAGGCAAAACTTTATGCCATGTAGGAGAATCATTATAAAGCTTCCATCACACGATTGGATAAGTCAAGAAGCAGCTTCCCGAATAAGCCTTTCAATTGACAACCCATAAAAAGCCCCACCTTTGCCTCCTATATATAAAGTAGTACAACTGTACCATTATACAAACACACATTCAGCGGCATAAAAACATAAGAGTACTAGTATTAGCAAATATTACTACTACAATCCCTATAGATTGAACAGAGTTGTATGGTAATCTCAAGGTTGCAGCACGTGCGGTCGTCATAGTCACGAATTTGTTTATAGTGACTGTTGTAGTAAAAAAAAAACTTCGAATTCGAAGGGCGCTTCTGTCTTGTTTGTTGGACAAACTGACACCTTACTTGCACAAGTGCGCAACATTATTCTTGAAATGAAGGATAATTGTTATGAGATGGTGGAAGAAGGATGCAAGACCCCAAGGCATGACAAATGTAAGATTTTAGTGAATTCATTGTGTCCACCGCCAGCGCCTAGAAAGAAACGAGTTTATGTGAAAACACAAAGTCCTCCGCCAAAGGATGGTTATTATCAGCCTCCTGATCTTGAACTTTTCTTCAATATTGTCCCAAGGAGGGAAACTTGTGTTTGATATTAATCAAAAGCCAAAAAAGAAAACTACTCGTTTTGGTATACTTTTTCATGTTTCAGCAAATGATGCGTTTGCCTTTTTTTTTTTTTTTTTTTTTTTTTTTTTTTCTCTTTCCCGATATCTAGCTCTCATATTTTGTAGGGATTTTTACACTCTATACCCATGAAATTTAAAGTATTTACAAGTTATACCCATTAAAAATTACACTACCCATAAAACTAAAAGTATTTACCAACCTACCCATTTATTATTGTATACTTTTGTTATACCTTATAGGTGTATACCTTTAAGGTATACTGCAGAAATTATGGTATAAAAGTCTGGAGGACCATTTATTACTGTATACCTTTGTTATACCTTATAGATTATATGTGTATACCTTTATGGTATACTGCATAAACTATGGTATACAAGTCTGGATGGGTAGAATGTGTAAATAGTTTAGTGGATAGGTTGAGTAATATTTGAAAATAGTGGGTAGTGGTTGTAATTATTTTTGATTTTGTGGGTACTTTTGTAAGTATCCCTATTTTGTATAATGTAGAATGTAGAATTCTTCGGACATGTTAGCACTTACGACAGCATTTTTTATCATCCATGTTTCACTTATTTGGTAAGTTTTATGTCTTCTCCCTAGTCCCTAGTTCTGGAGCCAAGGCTAAAGCAAGACGATCTATTAAGGGGGATTTAAAGTCAAATAGTTCATTGAAGTATCCTATTTCTGAAAATAGTCCAGTAAACCTGGACATGAAGTACATCAGAAAGGATTTCTACGTAAATAGCCCTCAATATACCATATTAACAAGTCACCTAACACTAACATAATCTAGTTACAATATTTATATTTAAAATTTGATTTATTATTAAAATATGGCATAGAATTATATTGATATTCTTTATATATAGCTTCTATATACCTATATATACATATATTTGTCTTATATTTTTTAAAGTGGATGGGTTGAAAAGCGTCATTAAGAAGTTTTTAAGTAGAGAAGACTCTTTTGGAACCAATGCTACAATTTTGACCCCATTAAAAAAAACTTACAAAAATGGCATCCATTAGGAATAGTTGCTGACGATAGCCCAAAAAAGCTCTTGATGATCTCCAAATCTTTGCTAATAGAAAGATCTTGCGATCAGCACATTTTGTAAGGCTTCCTTTACCGTAAAATCTCTGATGGGGCGTCAAAAAGTGTCCTATATCTATAAATTCCCATCCGAAACAATGGCCCAACACTATTTCACGTGGTGTCTGCAAAATTGACTAGTTCTTAGAGTTTATCCTCATTTAACATTCTTTTAGAAAAATGGCCTCCAATTAATCTGTAGACAATGCTTCAAGTTATCAATTGACATTCTCTTACGAAAATTTCAATTAAATGGATGTCATAATTGCTAAACCACTGTGATGGGGCGTCAAAAAGGCAAACCATTGGCTAGGGTGTCACAGTTTTGCATTTAGGCCGTGTAAAGTTAACAGTTTCTCTACATAAAGCCCATAAGAACTGAATTTCAAGTCAACGAAAGATATCCACTCCATCCGAATTCAAACTAACCAGCGATTTTGAATATTGAAAACCTTCCCATATAAAGTGGTTAACCCGAACCGATATTAGTAAACGAATATCGAATGGATAAAATGGTAGTATGATTTTTCTGAAGTACTTCACTGATTAAAAATTCTGAGTAAGCTACTGAGTTCACTTAATGTCTCTTAAATACAAAAGAATATGTTCGTGTGGTGTATGCTTGTACGTACCCTGTGACGAATTTTCACACATGACTGGCTAGCATAGTAATAATATACGTGTAGGCTCCATCAAACCTTCCACCAATCAGGTCAATCAAAACAAATCTTACATAACTTAGAGCATCCTTATTCAATGCAAGGTTTTGAACATGGACTCTACTAGAGCAATAATAAAGGCTTATATGAAACAAACTATTTCAAAGAGTTCAAAATTTTATGGTCCATTACTCTCAATTAACTGCAGTCACTTCCGACAGTTATGTTTCCTTCGAGACTTTTGGTAGTGTGGTATATTGTAACCTTGGACATATCAAATAACCAAGCCAATTGGCTTAGCAAGGATAGTATGCATTATCATTTCTTTAGATTTATAGAACTAAAATATCTCTCATATAGCGAATAATTTGGAACACTCTATGAAAAAGTCCCTCTATATTAGCTCGTAAGTGGAAATATTTAATTGCTTAATTAGCAAGGCAAGGAAATTTTATGAGCAATATCAATCCGCAGCTTACTATCCCTGATAATTACTAGGTGTTTATCATTAAAAGATCATGTACAAATTCACATGAGGAAAGATATCAAAATGATGAGATAATAGCGATAGAGTATAATAACACTAAGCCAATAACTGAGATGTTTGATTGCTGCATTGGCTCTCCATAGCATAGCTGACGTTAACATTCGTCCTCTGAATATGCAGTGCATTATAGCTAGTTCGTCATGAGTAGCCAATTGAACCAAATGAAAGAAAATTGCCAAGTATAGTATGATTTAGATTTTAAGGTATATCAAATTGGAAAAATAATTTATGTCACTACCTAGACAAGCGAGTTGAAGAAGGAAAATTTAAATGGCGTATAAAATGCAAAATAGGCACGTTTAGATGATTTTAATAGGCTTAAGTCACAATAACAATGAGAGAAACTGCAACTTCAAATGTTTGATGCCTAAGAACAAAACTATTATTACAGGCAAACCCTAAAATAGTGGCAATTTCCAGACTCGTAAGTTGTATACTAATAACATGGCGTGTATTTACAATATGCCATTAGAAAGCCGTGTGGCGAAGTCACATATACAGCTTAGTACATAGCTTGCTAACCTTCTTACCCTATTCACAACAACTACTATACAGGGAAGTTGTTAAAGGGGCTTATTCACTCAACTTTCTAATGTTATGGTTCATGCATAATATTTACAAAGGCTCAACCCCTTAGCTTGGATTTTTTCAGTTCTTGGCCTCTATAATAAGTGTTTCATACTGATCTTGTAGTATAAATCTGGTTGCTAAGAGAACAAATTTTTCCACATCTTCAATTCCCTCTGATCCTAAACAAAATGTCTCTATAACAAAACAGGCTACTTAGCCAGAACGGTACCCAAAATGTTAAATCGTGCGAATAACACAGGGAAAGATTTAAGTTCATCACATGAATATTAACAAGAATGGTATCCAAAAAGAGAAAGAAAAAAAGAGTTAACGAGTCAAAGTAATGAAAAGATCTTGCATTTCTTTGACAAAACAACCAACAATATTACTCCACATTGGTAGAAAGCTGCAACCAAAAAAAGGAAGGTAAAAAAAAAAAAAAAAACTCCATGATTTTCTTGCAACAATATTTCACTATCATGACCATGTTTTTACTGGGATCGATTTTTTTAATTATGTGATATTTTTAGTTTTATTGACACCAAATCGTTGCGAGATTTATTAAAACAAAAAAAGACATTATAGAAAGGTTAGACTTATATTACTGACCTGAAACTACACATGGTCTGCCACTTATGAAAAATCTGAAGGCACCCTTTGCTAAAGGTCCCAAAAGAGCTGTAACAAACAATAGCAAGAGATCTTCAGAGATTATGAGTAGAACTGTAGAAGGAGACAGAAACAGTCTTTAGCAAAAGAGATAGTGGCATTGCAGAATCCAAGAAGAGCAGTTTAAAATTATGACACACATTAATTTCACTTTTGTGTAATGAATTATACCATTGCAAGTACAGACATACTTACTGCATCCACTAGTACGGCCATGTTCAGAACAACTAAAAAGAAAAATACATCATACTCTCATTGAAATCATCACTGGACTAACCCTCCCAACCCAACCCCCAGGCCACCACTAACTGGAAAAAAGGTCCCAAAACTCTTGTATTAATTTCGTGGTATTTGGCCATATAGTTTCACTAGCAAATATTGACGGTCGTCAATTTTTCTAATAATTAAATTTTAGTGTCGTAAATAGTGGAGAAATGTTAGAAAAACATAATTCTGAGCTGTGTTTCAAGTAAAATAATCATACTAATTTTTCCTCACAAAAATATACTACTTTACTAATTTTTTTTAAGTAAAATTCATGTCACACAACCAACTTACAAATACTCGCATTTAACTTCAACTTTAATTTATTTATCGGATGGACCGAGGAGACATTAAACTTCTAACTTCAAATACTCATTTTTCAAACTCCGAGTTAATGTCCAGATCATTCATAGTATGATTAACTAGTGAAAGAAGCAGTCTAAAGAATTTATTTCCCTGCTTCTCAAAACAATCTGTACATAAGGATATGATAAACCATCAAAAATGTGAAGATATTAAATAGTTTCACCTTTTCCAGATTCAACTTTGAAGAAGCAAACATCCCACGATCTGGATTTATAGCCATTTTTTGCCGCTGCAGCATCATCAAGATTCCCACAATCAATGAGCAATAGGGGCAAAAATGTAATTATCCTCACCCCTATGAAACCCTAACAAGGCTATGTGAATCTTGATGATGCTCCACCCGCAAAAAAACTGACTGTGGTATGAGATCTTTAGCATTATATGCACTAATCCATGCAATGATTATGAAAAATAAAGAGAAGTGTTAAGGATACTTTATAAATCTAGCCCTAACCCTAGCATACTACAAGAAATGAGACTTTTTGTGTTGACTAAAGGGTATAATAAAAAAGAGCTGGAAAGATTTAGATCCATTTGTATTATACAAAATGAACAAGAAGGATCTACTTTAAACACTTGAAAAGTAGAGACAACAAGAAGATGGTAAAGAGAAAGCTCAAAGAGATAGCAATATATATGAGACTAGTGATGATAAAAATGAAGTCAAAAGGGATCTATAAATACTGAAAGAGAGCTGATGGTAGGGAAGTGATGAGTATTGAATACGAGATATTAGGATTGGTTAAGACTTGATGAGAGAGACTTTAAGAGATGTTTAAAGAGTAAATACTTATCAAGAATTGTTTATCCAAGCACTGAAAATGGAGAAACAGTAATAGAAAAGCTTTTTTTCTTTCAAATGATTCCTACACACGCAAATATAGATTATTAGGTCTAGTAAGTAAGTAACACATGATGGTAATTTAAAAAAGAAAACTTGACGTTACTCTAAATTAATGAATAGAAAACATGTATACATATTTATCACTTAATTATGTGTAATCTAATTTTAATTTTATAAGTTGGTTATTTAGTTGTAAAGGTAATTAGTACGTGTAAATATTTATCATGTTTAAGGTGTACCCGTAACAGTTAGACATCACAATCCGAGATACCAAATGTTTACCGAGAAATTTAAGTCAGCTCAATTTCCACAGATGTACAAAAAATAATTGCAGCTTAATATGGAAAATAAAGCTTGCCTAGTAATGGTGGCAACTAGGTTAGGGGATATATGTTGCGTCCTGCAAAAGAATTTTTAAATTGACAGACAGCGATGTTTATTGAAGGAAGAGACGTGAACTTTTCTATGGTTTTTAATGTATACGATGTGTTGATTCGTCAATTGCCATTTTGGTTCTCTTCTAATTTTTCCTTACTGGTCCTCACAAAGCCCTATTAACAGTTTTTTCTTTTCAAACATCTACGCGACTTCTGTGGTTTTCGATCTGTTCCTAGGTCCAATACGCCACCATCATAATGATTATTTGTTAGGGTAAATGTCAAAATTTTCATGAACTTTGCAAAACGGTAGGATTTGCCCCCCTATTGTTACTTTGGGTTAAATCATACCCTTACAACAATGAGTTAACTTTGTCCTTGTAGAGTCAACTATTAAAATTTTTTTGGTCCCCACTGTTAACACATAATTTAGTTTAGAGGTAATTTTGAACTATTTCGCATGGTTCCTGACCTATTGAAAATAATTTTCAAAGTTTAGAAAAAATTACCCCTAGTGTCATTCTAGGCAAGTTTTTTTAAAAACATAGCAAAACTTTATCACTTTACCAAACTTAAATATTTTTTGCAATGCTACCAAATATAGTTTTTTTTAAAAACCCTAACTTTCCACCCTCTTCTCTCTCTTCTCTCCACGCACCCTACCCGCACTATTTTTACTGCCGCTACAACCCTTTCTCTTTGCCGGCGTCCCCTCCCCCTCCCACCATCGTCGCCTACGTCCCCTCCCCCATGCCCCGTCGTAGCCGGTGACATCACTAGGCATTGTTTGTATCTCGTTGTGGCTGTTTCTCTCTCGTCGTGGCGAGTTTCTGGTGTTGCTGTTAGCCGGTGATGGAGCTCTGGTGGCTCCATCGTCGGTTTTAGTGTTTATGCTACCTGATCTGAGCTCTGTCGTCGGCTTTAGTGTTTATGCTACCTGATCTGAGCTCTGTCGTCGGCTTTAATGTTTATGCTGCCAGATCTGTCCGGTGCCGACAGATCTGACGTGTTTATATACATATATATATATATATATATATATATATATATATATATATATATATATATATATATATATATATTTGTGTTTTCCGGTAGCTACGGTGGTTGTTGGTGGTGGTTTGGAGGCAAAGAAATTGTATGTAATGCGTATACCCCATGTATGTCCGTTGTATGTCACTGGACATATATTGGGTATACACTTTACATACAACACGTATAGATGTATGTTTGTTTGTTGGTTCTCCGGTGGTGCACGGTGAATGTTGGTGGAGGTGTCGACAAAAAACTATATATCATGCATATACCAAATATATGTCACCGGACATACACTGGATGTACACCTTACACACAATACGTATAAGTGTATATTTGTATTTATTCATTGTATATGTTGTGTATGGCCTATGCATATTCACACACTTTACATACACTAGCCATACAAAGATATATAAACAACACACCCCAAGCTACTTCGTGTATCTTAATGTATTTGCAGTATAAATAGAAAGAATATACATGTGCATATAATGAAAATATACAACACATATAAAAAAAATATATAAAACAGAATTTTTCGGCAACCGGCGACCAGCAGCGGCGGCTGGTGGCTGGAGACGACGACAGTGATAGGGTTGGTGGTTGAGGGTGGTAGGAGGAAGATCTAGAATTTTTAGCACCCTTTTCTATGTATTTGCTATGTTTTGAAAAAAAAAATATTGCTATGTTTTGAAAATGAAAAAAATATTGGCATCTTTGTGTAAACAAGAATGTTAGATTGTATATTTATGTAAATTCCACCAAAGTTTAACATGATTTCGGCGTGGATCTCATCAACGGCAGTGGAGGCCCGTCAATATTACAACTTTTCTGAACTATCAAAACACCCTGAAATGATAATGAACCCCTTCGTTCCCTAAAATTTCAGCAAACTTTGATGTCTCAACACTTTGATTCGACAAATTCATCAAAAAGTTTCAATCACCAATGCTGTGATAATTACTATTCATCACCAATTTCATACTATTTTTAAGCAACAATTTCATACCTGAACAAATTTAATATCAATGTACCAAAAAAGAAAAAAACATCCATAAACTTTTCCCACCAACTAATAAATCAACATCAACCTTTGTGAACAGTCCAAGACAAAGCATTGCTGAAAGTATTGGGAATTTTCAAAATCTATATACGATGGGGCTTTTGAATTGTGTAGAGGTAATGGAAAATAATTAAGAAGATGGATAGTCTTTCAAATTTAATCTAAAATAAGTAGTGTTTTTTATAACTAAAATTCATTGATTAGTTTGACGATAAAGTATGAGAAAATATAAAAGATACTTGAGGAGATATAATAAAATTAATCAAATAGTAACACTTACAATTAATATCATTGAATGTTTTTCATAATATGTGTTAGATAATTTTAATAGAAAAATGATATGGATCGGATGTAATACTCCATCCGGTTCAAAATAATAAGCCATTTAGTCAATCTTATTTTGTCCAAAATAATAGGCCATTTAGGAAAATAAGACCAAATTAATGTCTTTTTTCCCATAATACCCTTGCTTCGTTTATTATTTCAATCAGAGGCAGATCCAGAATTTGAACTTTATGGGTTCTAAATTTTAGAATAATGATTTTTTGTGTTAGTTACTGGATTCTCAACTTGATTTTTGTATATATTTAATGATTTTTTTAACACAAATACACTATCTATACTAAACCTACTGGGATTCCACCGAGCCCTTATCGTACTCTCTACATCGCCACTGGTTCCAATCACCTTTTTAAAATAGTGTAAGAAAAAGTAAAGGACAACATAGTAAAACAATCCTAAATTATTATATTTTTTCAACTTTTTTAATAAGTGTGTAAAAGCCAAAATGACATATTATTTTGAACTAGAGAGAGTATTACAGTCCTGCTTATGGCGGGAATGATTATAGCGATATCATTGAACACATAGTGACAGTATACTATTTCTACACTAGCAATAAGTGTATTCTAATATATTATTACACATAATTAACTTATTTTTCAAGCTACAAATCTTATTTTTTGTGAAACGTTAGCTGTAATTATATCTTTTCTACTGTACTCCTTTAAATTATTACCCCATGTATTGGCAAATAGACGGGCACATAAGGGATAACAAAAGTAAGCAGAGTAGCTCCATGGATGTGCTTTTTCATAATGTTAACATTTGTTACATGGTATCAATTCAAGGCCTCAACTAGGTTGACTCTGACTTTTCATTACTAGTCCATTGAATTTGAATTCCAAATTATGCGGATTAGAAAAAAGAACATTTTCTGAAAATTGTATCATCGATCCGTCTAAATCCTACATAATTTAAAACAACTTATAATTGTTTCAGACCCTCTCTTACCTATAAGGTATCTTTTAAAGAAAAAACTTGTACAATTGGACAATACTTCATAAAGTTTGGTACCATGTTTGGCAAAAGACTTGGTCATCGCAATGTGGCCCGGTATATAGGGATGACAACTACTCCCTCCGTTTCAAAATGGTTGTCACAGTTCGAATTTCGAGAGTCAAATGAGTTCATTTTGACCGTAAATTTAAATATATAATCTTTAAGTTTTTTGTAACGATGTTTATATAATTAGAAACTATATAAAAAGTACTATAAGTCACAATAATTAACAATTCAAAAAATTTAAAAGACATATAAATATATTACGGTCAAAGTTAAATTCGTTTGACTCTCGAAATCCGAACTATGACAACCATTTTGGAACGGAGGGAGTATGTGCGACCATTTCCTTCCACAGGCACCTTGGCTAATTAGGGATTACTAATAGTTAGAGAGGCTACATTACTGTCCGCGAAAGTGGTCAATTGAATATCTTCGTAAAAGAATGCTATCATGTACTATATATATGGAGTATATGTCAAATATTACTCATTTTTATGCTTATCTATAAAAAATTAAATATTTTTGGTGAAATTTCTGATTTTACCACTGCATGCATGTGATCGCGAACTCTGTCCCACTTAACCAGCTTATAATTTTTGTTCACTCTCTTATCAGTGAGATGATCTTTAAGACAAAATCCATAGCTACAATAATACCTCATTTTTGTATTATTTTTATACTCCCTCCGTTTCAAAATGGTTGTCACAGTTCGAATTTCGAGAGTCAAATGAGTTCATTTTGACCGTAAATTTAAACATATAATCTTTAAGTTTTTTGTAACGATGTTTATATATTTAGAAACTATATAAAAAGTACTATAAGTCACAATAATTAACAATTCAAAAAATTTAAAAAACATATAAATATATTACGGTCAAAGTTAAATTCGTTTGACTCTCGAAATCCGAACTATGAAAACCATTTTGGAACGGAGGGAGTATTTTTTTACAACTGATAGGTTTCGCTTGCACTTATGTTCTGTCACGATTCAACACCTATATGTAAATATTATCATGGTCGATCGGTAAAAAACGTGTCCAGCGATTTTTTTTTTTTTTTTTGGTAACAATTGTGATTAATTACCATTAACAAAACAAATCCATTACACGACTCAAGTCGTGGTTGCATACCATTAACTTAATGCCTCCAACAAATTGAACAACTAATTACATAACTGTTGTTCATAGATATTATTATGGGTTTTATTTCGATTAAACATTCAAACTTATATGAACTTTCATTTCTGCCCCTTAACTCCTCGAGTTTCAACAGACACCTCAACTCGTACTCCCTCTATATGTGCCCATTGGAGTAGAGAATCCTGATTGCAAAACAAAACAAGTTGGCAAGAGAGAACGAGAAAATTAAAGATGTGACATTGATGGGGCTTTGAAAGGACTAACAGAACAAAGTAAGTGCGACAATAAGCGGCGAACACGGGGTAGTGGCCTTTGGGCCACACTTCCATGCAAAGTCAGTGCAGTAAGATGCAGCAAAAGCCAAAGCCCCAACTCCTCAGTTCCTGTCATTTCCGTACGGACTCTTTCAATTATTCCCTCCGAGTTTAGAAGTTCGCACAGGAGATATATATTTACACTATCAAATTATATACAGTATTAGGTTGTTACGGATATAATTGGTGTACGGTGTAATCTCTTCACATAGATGGAGTAAGATCTGCATATATTTCACTCTTTTCAGACCTTACTTGTGAGATAACATTAAATATGTTGTTGTACGAATGATAAACTTGATCAGTAATTTGGTAAAAACGATATGTAACGGTCTATATCATAGATACTAATAGTATAAAAAAATTCTTAGAGCGCCAATGCATATAATTCAAATTTATTTAATATCATTTCACTTTTCACTCAGTCATCTAACATCTCTTTTCTAAATATAAGCGCTCCGTCATGCGGGAATATTAGTATTAGCTATTCAGTTATTGTTTCATTCGGTCTCATATGTCAACAAATATGTTGAAACTGTTTAAAATATTTGATGTTGTTTAAAACAGAAATTCATTAATTACTTACTTTACTTGCAAATCTGTCATTCATTTTAACTTTTAATCATTGAAATGTTGATTAAGTGACACGTTTGGGGAGAAATAGATAATAACTTTGTTGAGTGAATTAGTATTAAGGGTAGTTTAGTCTTTCCACTAATGCAGTTAGTTAGTTAGAATCAAGTTAGTTAGGTAGTTATTTCCTTTAACTACTTTTGTTATAAGTAGTAGTATCTGTACTCATTTCAGATTATGATTTCAATGTTCAATGTATAAGCTTCTTCCTCATCTCTCTCTTCTTCTTCAATCTACTTTCTCTTCTCTCCATTAACTAATCACAACATGGTATCAGAGCCCGTGACCAGTTGACCTGGTTCATCAAGTTTCTGGGCTCCCAGTTCAAGTTCTTGAATTCAGTGTTCGATTGTTCTGCTCGTGCTCTTCTGTTCTTGAAACAAATTAATCTTCCGCTGCAAGAATGGCAAATGTACCAGTTAATGGTGTTGCACAGAATGGGCATCAGGTGATTGATCATAACCATCCTTTATATTTGCAATCAAATGATATTAGTGGAATTTCCTTGGTCTCAATTCAGTTAACTGGGTCTGAAAACTATTCTTTGTGGAGTCGTTCAATGAAAATTGCCTTGTTAGGACGTAATAAAATTGGTTTAATTGATGGAACTTGTAAGAAGGAAATGTATCCTGAAGAACTTCACACCCAGTGGGAAAGGTGTAATGCGATTGTTTTGTCTTGGTTAATGAATTCAGTTGCTAGTAGTCTTCTTGGAGGAATAGTGTATGCCTCGAATGCTCAGGTTGTTTGGGATGACTTGTGTGAGAGATTTGACAAGATAAATGACTCAAGAACCTTTAATCTCCATAAAGAAATTGCAACACTGACTCAGGGCACTAGTTCTGTGTCTGTTTACTACTCTAGATTAAAAAATCTTTGGGATGAATTTGAAGCTCTAGTCCCTCCTCCTAGTTGTGCTTGTGAAAAGTCTAAGGAATTCGTCATTTACCTTCAAAGACAGAAGCTCTATCAGTTCTTGATGGGGTTGAATGAATCTTATTTGCAAGCAAGAAGTCAGATCTTGCTTATGAGTCCATTACCCTCAGTGAACCAGGCCTATAGCATGATAGTCAGTGATGAGAGTCAAAAAGGAATCTCAAATGGTGTGCTGGGTGCTGCTCCTGTAATGAGCAGTCTTGAACCTTCAGCTTTGTATACCAGGACTTATGGTAATCAAAATCAGAAGTATAAGAAGAATTACAATCTATACTGTGAGTTGTGTAAGATAAAGGGGCATACCAGAGAAAATTGCTTCAGAGAAGTGGGATATCCCCCAGGATACAAGAAAAGAAGATATGGGAATGCTGGTAATAATACTATTGCTCACAATGTGGTGCTTGAAGGGGCTGAGGACAAGTCTAATTTGTACAATCCACAGTTCAACTGCTCTACCTCTGGGGAAATGCAACTCTCTGGCTATCCTGGTGGTCAACAGCTTACTACCTGTACCTTTACCAGAGAGCAATATGATCAAATACTGCAGATTCTTGGCTCAAGCAACAATGCTCCCACCTCTTCAGCTAATATAGCAGGTATACATGCTGCCTTTCTAGTGTCTAACAGCTCTCAGGAATGGATCATTGATACAGGAGCAACTAATCACATGGTGTCTGATATTACTATGTTGAATCAGTCTACTGTGACAAAGAACACTAATCCTAAGAAGGTTTTTCTGCCTAATGGAGATGTCTCTCTTGTGACACATACTGGTTCTAGTACCATTTCTCAAAGAAGTACAATAGGGAATGTATTCCATGTGCCTCAGTTTAAGTATAATCTTCTTTCAGTCTCAAAGCTGACCAAAGAGTTAGGTTGCTCAGTTACATTCTATCCAACTTTTTGTGTCTTCCAGGATCTTTACAGTGGGAAGGTGAAGGAGATTGGTAGAGAGAAGAATGGACTGTATGTGCTGGTTAAGGAGTTTCAGAAGGATGCTGAAGAAGTCAGTCTCACTGTATCAAGTCAGAAGAATCTGGATATTGGATTGTGGCACAAGAGACTAGGCCATGTGTCTACTACTGTACTCAAGAAGATGTTTCCTACTGTAGCTGAAAATATAAGCAGTGTAGTTGATAAATGTATTGTTTGCCCTTGTGCAAAACAAACTAGAGTACCTTTTCCCAGTAGTACTGTTAAAAGTTCCAGCTGCTTTGATTTGATACATGTAGATGTGTGGGGTCCATATAAACATTCAACTTTTGATGGCAATAGATATTTTTTGACTATAGTCGATGATTTGTCAAGAATGACTTGGGTGTTCCTTCTAAAGCTGAAGTCAGATGTGTGTGCAGCCTTAGATTGCTTCTTTAAATATGTCTTTACTCAATTTAATAAAAGAGTTAAAGTCATCAGAACAGACAATGGGGCAGAATTTCTGAATAATGTCTGTAGTACAAAGTTTAAGCAGCTAGGAATGATACATCAAAGAACTTGTGCTTATACTCCTCAACAGAATGGTGTTGCTGAAAGGAAACACAGGCACATTCTGGAAGTAACAAGGGCTATAAGGTTTCAGGCAAACATTCCCATTAGATTTTGGGGACATTGTGTTATAGCTGCAGTCTATCTAATTAACAGGATGCCCTCATCAGTGCTTAATAATAGAGCACCCTATCAGGTGTTATATGGCAGGCAACCATCACTCATTCATCTCAGAGTCCTTGGTTGCTTGTGCTTTGCCAAAATAGTCCAAGAATCAGACAAGATGATGTCTAGGAGTTGTCCAGCTATTCATATGGGTTACTCAGATGTTCACAAAGCATATATCCTCTATGATATTTCAAAAAGGTCTTTTTTTATTAATAGGGATGTAATCTTCAGGGAGGATCAGTTTCCTTTCAAAAGAATCAACTCTTACTCTCCAATGTTTGTTGACAACTCACAAACTTTGGGTCAGACTGACAACTACAACCTGATTTTTCCATCACCTATTCAGATAGACAATGAGGAATTGACAGATGAATTAATTGCTGAACCACATATACCAGCAGATGCACCAGAGTTAGACAATGCAGCTGACTTGCCTGACCCAGTGGTAGCACAACATGAACAGGTGCATGATCCTCCAGCTCAGCAACAGATTCCAGCACAGATGCCTGACCACTTACCTGATACAGGAAGACCTAACAGGAACAAGAATCCTCCAGCATGGCTAAAAGATTTTGTATCACTAGGGATACATCAGGATATACCTTACTCCCTAGATAAGTATTTGTCATATGATCAGCTATCACCTAAATATCAAGCTTACATAGCAGCTTTTTCAACTAACACAGAGCCTACCTCCTATAATGAAGCAGTGAAGGATCCCAGGTGGATAGAAGCTATGAAAGCAGAGATTGAGGCATTAGAGAGTAATAATACCTGGAAAGTGGTTACATTACCAGAAGGGAAAAGAACAATAGGCTGCAAATGGGTATACAAGATAAAATACAAGGCATCTGGTGAAGTTGAGAGGTTTAAAGCTAGATTGGTGGCTAAAGGGTATAGTCAGCAAGAAGGCATTGATTATCAAGAAACCTTTTCTCCTGTAGTAAAGATGGTAACAGTGAGGACAGTCCTAGCAGTAGCAGCTGCACAGAATTGGCCTGTGCACCAGATGGATGTGTACAATGCCTTCCTACAAGGTGATCTATATGATGAGATTTACATGGAACTCCCACAAGGATTCAAGAGTCAGGGGGAGAAACAAGTGTGCAGGCTCATCAAATCCTTGTATGGATTGAAGCAAGCACCAAGACAATGGAATGAGAAGTTGTCACAGGCTTTGTTAGAGTTTAACTTTGTACAAAGTCAACTGGATCACTCCTTGTTTACAAAAAGGACCAAGACTGGAGTTGTAGTGATTCTTGTGTATGTAGATGATATGCTTATCACAGGTGACAATCTGGAACTAATTGAAGAAACTAAAGCAGCATTACAAAAGGCCTTCAAGATGAAAGAACTTGGAGAGTTAAAATACTTCCTAGGCATTGAGTTTGCCAGGTCTAAGCAGGGAATCTCTATGCATCAAAGGAAATATGCTCTGGAACTTATCTCTGAAACTGGTTTAACTGCAGCCAAACCAGCAGCTTCTCCTATGGATCCAAATCTGAAACTCACTACTAGAGAGTATGATGTTCATGTATATGGACTGGACAAGACAGATGATGACTTACTACCTGAACCTAGCTCTTATCAAAGACTGATGGGCAAACTTCTCTATCTTACAGTGACAAGGCCAGACATTGCCTATAGTGTTCAGACACTAAGCCAGTTCCTTCAGCAGCCCAAAAGGTCACATATGGAAGCAGCCTTAAGAGTGGTAAAATATGTCAAAGCTCATCCAGGACAAGGTATACTGTTGTCAAGCAAACCTATTAATGTGGTCAAAGCTCATTGTGATGCTGATTGGGCAGCATGCTCATTCTCAAGAAGATCTGTCACAGGTTTTATGGTTCAGCTGGGTGAATCACTTGTGTCCTGGAAATCTAAGAAACAGACAACTGTGTCTAGGAGCTCAGCAGAGGCTGAGTATAGAAGTCTAGCCTCTGTGGTAGCTGAACTAACATGGCTGACAAGACTGATCAAGGAGATTGGAGTTCAGATAGAATTTCCAGTTGGCATACACACTGATAGCAAAGCAGCAATGCAGATAGCTGCTAATCCAGTTTTTCATGAAAGGACAAAGCATATTGAAATTGACTGCCACTTCTCAAGGGAAAAGATTCAACAGGGCTTAGTCAAGACTATCTATGTTCCAACTAAAGAACAACCTGCAGACATCCTAACAAAAGGTCTCAATCGAGTTCAGCATCACTACCTGATGTCCAAGCTAGGAGTGCTAGATGTTTTTGCACCTGCTAGCTTGAGGGGGAGTGTTGAGTGAATTAGTATTAAGGGTAGTTTAGTCTTTCCACTAATGCAGTTAGTTAGTTAGAATCAAGTTAGTTAGGTAGTTATTTCCTTTAACTACTTTTGTTATAAGTAGTAGTATCTGTACTCATTTCAGATTATGATTTCAATGTTCAATGTATAAGCTTCTTCCTCATCTCTCTCTTCTTCTTCAATCTACTTTCTCTTCTCTCCATTAACTAATCACAACAAACTTAAACAAAATTCTTATAGTAATCGTTATGAAAGTATTTTTTTTAAATGACGTGCAAGAGGACTGGTCTGAGACTGGAGGTTGTGCTATGTTATTTGTCTTTATTAAGATTTTTTTTTTCTGCTGTAATGTTGTGAGATAATAATATTTGGGTTTATCATGCTCTCTCCAGTACTCTCCACTTTCCAACATCTACAGTCTTTGTCTTGCTCATATTAGTAATTTTACTTTAGCTAAATTATTTGCTACTCTCCTAGAAGTTGGCTTTATTTTAATTTAAAGATGTTTATCTAAGTATAAGATGTCGAGATTCATTAGGTGCAACAACAAGACTAGTGAGCATCGGAGAAACTAATGAATCTTCGTTAACATCGTATGATTATTCTCTCGTTTGAAAGGCTTGGCTAGGCTTTTCACCCTTTGCCTAACCCTAAGGCTAGCTAGCTATATAACCTAAGGATTTGATTTCATGTTTGCACATGACAACTGGTGTGTCAAATCAAATTGAAATTGATCGTTTCCTTTGCTGTGAACATCTACCGCCAATTATACGACACACCCGTCGAAACTTTTTATCACATCATTAATTGCCTTGGTAGCAATGAGAAAACAAACAAATAAAATGAGTCTCTCAGGATGTACCTCCTCCAGGTTGAACATGGTTTTCCTCGTTCACATCTAGCGTATAGTACCAATGATTTTTACTCCATTGTTTACGTGACTTTTTTTTTATTCCGTTAAAAAAATGATTCATTTAAAATTATGAATCAATTTAATCTAAATTTCTCAATTTATCTTTAACAAGAAATTTTTATAATCATCCAAATATATTAACATATATATGATCGTATGTTTCAAAAGTCAACCATACGACTATTATGTATGTTTGAGAACATAAGGTTCAAAATGATTCATGTATACAAATTTGTGTAAAATTAAATAGATTTACATTAATTAAAATAATAGGGGGAATAAATAATTTGGGGGTGTCTCGTCAAGTTATCTTTTGTTATCATTCAATGTGGTAAATATTTGAGCACTCAATAAGAAGATATCATTTTACTATTTATGTGATATTAATATAAATCATGTCCTAATTAATAGACAAGGTAAGTATAGATGGCAGAAAAGTATCAAGTTCTTGGTATAACATATAAATATCTGAAGTTAGTGTAATGTTCAACTCAAATAGAAGAAAGTACAACATAGATTCACTTTCCTTGTTATGTTTAAATTGGACAATATTATATTGTCTTTGCTTCTGTTGTCATGTGCTAACATTTCTTATCACAGAGATATATAGGGAGATCAGATACTCCATCAATTTTGTCTATGGGTGCACCTTCTTAATGACAGCAGCACAATTGGTCTGTACGGCACTCGTACTCCCATCTGACTACAAGTCAACCTGCTCCTTATCTCATATTTTTTGAAAGCTTGCCTCAGTAACCTCGTTTCAACTGTGTCGCCCGAAGGTTCTTTTTTGTGCGCATCTCATATTCGGAAATTTTAATATGTGCACGTCTGGGGTTGGCTAAGGACTTGCCCATCCCTCACCTAGCTAACGTCGTTCCTGCGTGTGCAGTGCAATCCTCAGGCTTGGCCCTCGCCTTTTACCCTGACACTTGGCTAGGCTTTACCCGAATAGGATAAGTTTTAAGCCCTTGCCTCTTGTCATGTGCATATCCAAAGACACCTCCCAATGTCGCCCGATATTGGCAAGCGTAGCCCTCACATCATGTCTCCCTCCTGAGTAGTGCAGCGTCATCCCACGACTGCATGTTTAGGCCAACAAGCCCTTGCTTGCATGGTTGAATCCTTGCCATGCTCACAAGTCAATACACGAGGCTCTTGATAGCTCCTCGAGTATTCATGACACGACCCGGAATCCGGTAGGGCCGTGCGGACACCCGACATCCTTCTCTAGACCCGTCGGACGAACCCTTATCAATTAAATTAGGAAAATAAAAATAATTCAATTTACAAATTAAAGCAAGACTTAGAAAAAGTACAAACATAATGATACCTCTAAGCTGTAAAAAAAGAACTTACAGCTAACTACCCACATACTAGGTTTAGGGCTATCCAGACTAGACATCTAAGAGTACAAACAATACAGATACCTCCTGAAGGGAGCAAAATGCAACTGAAATAATAACCAATAAACTGGTGGCCATCCGGAATAAAAGCTGGCTCACCCTGACAACTGAAGTCGTCTTCGCTCCTTCACAACGTGGCCAACTCAATCCTGGAGCGAACCTGCCGGAACGAAATAGATAGACAAGAAACAAACAACAAACAAGGGTGAGTCAAAAGGACTCAATAAGTGGGGCAGACTAGCCACCTCAAAGAATAGGATAGCTAGCCAGGGAGAAGAAACAGATAAACCAAATTCCTTTTATTTAAATTATAAAAAGACAGAGCCAGATAACAACCGGAAACACGTAAGAAACTTCTAAACTCAACCAAGGGTGTGTGCCAGAAACATATCAACAAATAAGCAATGCACATATAAGCAGAACAGTAGTCATGTACCGCAAGTCTACACAATGGTATGAATTGAGATGAGATGAAATGAAATGACATGAAGTGAGATGAAATGAAATATGATGCAAACGGTCACATGTGCCAAATGAATGGAGCGGAATCCTCCTGCTCCGAGAGCGGAATCCTCCTACCCTCAATATGATGCAATGGAGTGGAATCCTCCTGCTCCGAGGGCGGAATCCTCCTACCCTCAATATAATGCTCCGAGGGCGGAATCCTCCTACCCTCAATATGATGCAATGGAGCGGAATCCTCCTGCTCCGAGGGCGGAATCCTCCTACCCTCAATATAATGCAATGGAGCGGAATCCTCCTGCTCCGAGGACGGAATCCTCCTACCCTCAATATGATGCAATGTAGCGGAATCCTCCTACTCCGAGGGCGGAATCCTCCTACCCTCAATATGATGCAATGCATAACCAGAAAACATAATACATACGAATACGGTATGATGCAATAATAACCCTTCACCGGCGCGGAACTCTCATCGACTGCTGGGAAGTATATATCAACTCACAGCCAGAGCACAATGCCCAGATCCTCAATGCAATACCAACAACAGGACATAACATATATTATACAATGTAAATTCAAAGCTAAGGCGTAATGAGTACGCCTATCGGCAGCTACACACGTAAGGAACACGTGGTAGAAAATCCACGAGGCCAGGTGCCTCCAAAGAAATGGATATAAACACTTACCTCGTTCCAAAGTTAATACTGCTACCCAACAACCGCTTTATTCTTTGGTTTCATTGCCAAACGATCCCACTCTATTCAATAAGCAGAAAAATATATCAAATTAGACTAAAGGCTTCATTCCTCAAATCTTAGGACAATCCGGTTAGGAACCTGATACCTTATTTGCATACGCAATACGCAGGCCAGGCCTATGTATAGGGTTTAAGGTCACATAACCAAACCCCAAATAAATTACATTTATATGGTGCCCATAACTCACTGAGTACGAATATATAATCAATTTCATTATCAGGGTCCATTTGACCCTTTAAACTATTAATTGAACTTATTAAAACGATGTCTAATATTCCAAGTTTTACCGTCAAAACATATTCAAACACACGTAATAAACTCAAATAATGCATTAAGATCATTACCTCAATATTTCGGGGTAAAAATTTTACTATTTTCCCGGTTCTTTTCTCATTTTCTGGCAATTTTTCCTGATAATTTTCGTTGTTTTTCGTTTTCTCTAATTCTGATCCATTTCGCTCATTTGCTTCTGTTTGCATCGTACTACTAAGGACCCACCGCCTAACATTACATATTTTATGTTTTCTCCTTTTTTCGATTTTCTTTTCGCGACGCAAATTAAAACGGTACCCTACATTATTCAAAATAATTCCAACTTTTGCATACAAGTTATACAAAATATATGTAACATACTAGCGAAGGTGGATCTCAAATTGGACTCCCGAAACTCAAGATGCGAATTTAAATAGAAAAAGTCAAATTATTTAACTTTCACCATTTTAGCGGAAACTAGTCGAACAATATCGAAATTCACTTTTGAAAGTTCACAAAAGTCACAAATAATCATACGAACCTAGCGGTGCTTTCGGATTTCGAATCGGAGCTCATTCGCCAAAACCGAGATCGAAAATCTCTTTTTAACATTTATCGATAATAAAAACTGAAACCTTCTTTCGATGCCTACCAAACGAGGTTTGATTTAGCTCAAATTTTACAGACAGATCCTAATGGATATTACAAATATTTTAAAATTATCGGCACGCCAATCGGAGTCCTAACTTCCGAAACGACTGACGGAGGTCGTTTCATTCGTCCTCGAACGAGCGTAAGTCTAAAGCAAGATTCACGCTGATAAGAAAAGAACTTGCACGACCTTCGTAAAATGCTCCACGGGCATTATCTTCTTATTACATGATCAAAATCATAACACACATATCGTACCTTTGGAATAAAAATATATGGATAATATGATAATACCATTGCAAAGCTTATTCTGACTAAGCTGATCGTTCCTCGATCACGAGAAGGGAGTTTTACCTTTTCAAAATAAAGATACACGGAACTTTGAATGGGTTAACATGATTCAGCCGATAATCACCTCTTCGATATACCTTTCGATATAGAACAGGTCGATGAAACTAAGAATTAATTCACTCTTGATGCAATAGAGGGAATTTTTGAAGTACCTTGTCACTAGTCACTATAGAAGATTTGATGCAAGCTATATTATTTTTACGAATGCACTATGCAACATCTCAGTTGATTTTAGTGTTGTTCCGCAAGCTCCTTGTGGGAATGTAGTTACTCATATCCTAATGTATGTCAAAGGTTCATCTGAACAGGGTCTATCATATAAGGATAAGGATCATACAAATACTACTGGATAATATGATACAGACCAGGAATGATATTCAGACTGAACATCTACTTCAGGGTATTGTCTTTGAATTGGAAATATATTGACTTGAAAAGGTAAAAATAAAAGAGACATATAGTTGGACCATGAGCTGAGGCAAAGTACCAGCAACAAAGTTGATTACATGTGTACTTATAACGCTAGAGTAACTTCTCAAAGAGTTGAGGTATGAAGGAGATATGCCAATGATGGATGGATGATAAGCTGCACTAGACCTTTAACTCTACATTTTCATGAAGGAAACCAGCGTCAGTATGAGGATCCAGTTGTAGTTGAATACAGACAGATAGCCAGAAGAAAACCGGAGTCACCATACAGGGTTACTACTGATGGTGTTCTCATGTATAACGATAGACTTTGTGTTCCTGATGTTGCAGATTTACGTGGACAGATTATGATAGAGGCACCTTATTCCAAATACACTGTTCGTTCAGGTTCGACTAAGATGTACTATGATCTTAAGTAGATTTATTGGTGGGGCGGAATGAAGTGCGACATAGCAGAATTTGCGGCTCAGTGTTCAAATTGCCAGCAAGTTAAAGTCGTGTCATCTTTCCAGACTTTATGCTTTCAGCAGATAGGTACGTATATATGATCAGGTTGCCAGCTTATCTCTATCATTAATAGATTATTAGTGGGTTTAGCAATGATCGACACTCATTGTAGGTTTCTGTCGTGGCCCTAGGTTGGGTCGTGGCAAAAGTGGTATCAACGCCTTAGAGATTTAGTATTACCATTCAGTGTTTGGAGGAAGACTCCTCCACTTAAAGCACAAACTTATGCAGCAATTTGAATAGGAATAACCATCCTCGCACAGTCTGCTGGACTAAAGAAGATTTAGCTAAAAGCTGAACGTAGGCAGTCCTAAGCTACCAACTACCCTTTCGAGTTGCCAAACAGCTGCAACTCTCAAGTTCACAACTCCATACCTTTGTCGTAAACACCACCGCCTGATGGATGGTACTTCTATATAAAAATTTCGGCAGAGTTTACCCGATTACAATAACACGTACTCTGGCTCAACATAGGGAACATCACAAGCGGCTACCAACTGCCCAAGCTTACCAGTGCCGAACAAAGAAGAGATGGCAATGAGCTGAGGATAGAAATAATTAGAGCTTCAGGTTGCTCATCTTTTTATTTGCTTGGCTCCCAGAGCTACACTACTTCCGAGTCAGGCTAACCCAAAAATCATAATTGAAGAAATAGACATTAAATGAGCTTTATGGAACAACATCTATGCCAATTTAATCTCCCAATAAAAAGGAACTCTGACAATTTACCAGAAACCCGTTTATAACCCAGACAAGCTCATAGGATAACATGACTATACTAGCGTTTTGAACCAAGAGGAGATACGTAGATCGAATATTACTTACTAACCACTTTACACCGGAAGAAACCATGACGCTCCCTTATGGTGATGAACTAGAATCCCATAATCCAACCAACATGGAATTTCCGAGAACAGAGGTAAACTAATTTGATATAATAATAGAAGGTGGCACGACAAGATGCCAAGCAGACAATAGTGACACTCATCGTCAAATTTCTCATATTTAGACCAGATAAATTAGTAGGGTCTCACCAATGCAAGGAATAAATCGTATCAGAAACTCACCCCCTCTACCGCAACCGATTCTTAATTACGACAATATCCAAGGAAACCGTCGAAACATGATAAGACACACCATTGCCAGATCGATCGAAAAGATAAATCTTACTTACATATAAGGGAAGAAGAAACACACGGGTCTACTACATCGGATGCCTCAGCATCCTGTCAGACTAGCAGTTCATAGAACTGCCTCTGCAGCTGAGTCGAGCCACTACCCTGATAATTACTTCTAGAAGAACTACTACCACCACGCTCTCGACCTCGACTGGATGGTGGCATTTCTCTGATAGATTAAAATTTAAATGAAATTCCTGCGACTGTGCATGTGCCTGAGGGCAAGAAGAAGGACGATTGTCTACTTGCTGGAGTAAGGAAAAACTCCTCAAAAGATAACCAGACGCATGACAGTGATAACACCCTTTTCCCTAAAAATGAAAACTGGATAGATTATAGATAGCTACAAAGAGAAAACTGGATCGGATCTTGACGAACTACTGCCGCACTTTAAGAATCATGTGACATAAGCTGAGATAACCTGGAAGGTGGCCTCCCAAAATAATCAGAACTCTTACCTCCAAATGAGGTACCATGGTTACCTACTAGGGCCACGAGATCTCTTGCTCTCCCGCTCTAACTCTTCCCCTCTAACTTACGGTATGCCTAATACCTTTGAGCAATATCAATAATGATATCAAATGAAGTTCCAACCTCAATTTTTCGAGCCATCTGGGATCTCAAGGAAGGAGAAAGGTCATCAATAAATCTTTGAATCCTCGAAAGGCTCATGGACTAGTTATATTGCATATTCAGTCATTCGATAGAATTCAATCTCATATTCTGAAACACCAACGGGCTAACCGACAGGCTACCCTGTCCAATCCACTCAAAGTGGCAACACTTATCATCTCGCTCGCTACTCGAAAGGAACTTTTCCACGAATCTAGAAGAAAATTCGAACCAAGTCAGCTAATAAGAGGGCGGCCCACCAATTCAAGGCTGGACCCTGAAACTGGAAAGAAAAATAATAAACACCATACTGCTCGATATAATCAAGAGCCTGAAGGATACGCTGACATCATTTTATGTAAAAATAAAAAAATTACACAGGGATTATTTGATGCATGGCCTAAGAACATCAGAAGGTCCAATCGGGTAAAATAATGTATCCTCTTCAGACACTCGGACCGAGCCAATATTCGGGCTAGCTAACCAGCCAGAATAACTAGAGGCACAACACATGCTACTTCCAGAACATAATTTACTATGACAATATTAAGAATTGGAATAGGAGCTCCCTGAGACCGAACGTCTGCAGCTGCGGCAACCTGATAAGCTGCCTAGCGAATAATAGGTTCTTGTGGTATCTGCGTCGCCAAAATTCTCATAAAAGCATCATAGAGAGCCAAGGGAACCACAAGGTCCTGCTCCCTTGCCCATCGCGAGCTCGTACGTCTGGGACCTCCATAACCCTATCGTCAGCACAATCAAAACTCTCGGGGCTTCGTCAGTGCTAGCCCCAGGCTAGACTGCTTCGTCTTGAACTCATACCGTCTGCTGATTTGTCGCATGAGGGTTCACAATTACACGAATTAACGAAAATACTTTTGAATCCTAGACCGACGCACGATCAGAAATGAAGGAAGTAAAACTTCCTAAATGCCACCATAGCCTCTCGTAGATAAGTACGGACGTCTACGTACCCATCAGCGAGACTCTACTAGACACTGTCTTAGTCTGGATAGACTCTAAATTAGGCTCTGATACCAACTGACATGACCCGGAATCCGGTAGGGCCATGAGGGCACCTGACATCCTTCCCTAGACCCGTCGGGCGAACCCTTATCAATTAAATTAGGAAAATAAAAATAATTCAATTTACAAATAAAAGCAAGACTTAGAAAAAGTACAAACATAATGATACCTCTAAGCTATAAAAAAAGAACTTACCGCTAACTACCCACATACTAGGTTTAGGGCTATCCAGACTAGACATCTAAGAGTACAAAATATACATATACCTCCTGAAGGGAGCAAAATACGACTGAAATAATAACCAATAAACTGGTGGCCACCCGAAATAAAAGCTGGCTCACCCTGACAGCTGAAGTCGTCTTCGCTCCTTCACAACGTGGCCAACTCAATCCTGGAGCGAACCTTCCGGAACGAAATAGATAGACAAGAAACAAACAACAAACAAGGGTGAGTAAAAAGGACTCAATAAGTGCGGCAGACTAGCCACCTCAAAGAATAGGACAGCTAGCCAGGGAGAAGAAACAGATAAACCAAATTCCTTTTATTTAAATTATAAAAAGGCAGAGCCAGATAACAACCGGAAACACGTAAGAAACTTCTAAACTCAACCAAGGGTGTGTGCCAGAAACATATCAACAAATAAGCAATGCACATATAAGCAGAACATTAGTCATGTACCGCAAGTCTACACAATGGTATGAATTGAGATGAGATGAAATGAAATGACATGAAGTGAGATGAAATGAAATATGATGCAAAGGGTCACATGTGCCAAATGAATGGAGCGGAATCCTCCTGCTCCGAGAGCGAAATCCTCCTACCCTCAATATGATGCAATGGAGTGGAATCCTCCTGCTCCGAGGGCGGAATCCTCCTACCCTCAATATAATGCTCCGAGGGCAGAATCCTCCTGCTCCGAGGGCGGAATCCTCCTACCCTCAATATGATGCAATGGAGCGGAATCCTCCTGCTCCGAGGGCGGAATCCTCATACCCTCAATATAATGCTCCGAGGGCGGAATCCTCCTACCGTCAATATGATGCAACGGAGCGGAATCCTCCTGCTCCGAAGGCGGAATCCTCCTACCCTCAATATAATGCAATGGAGCGGAATCCTCCTGCTCCGAGGGCGGAATCCTCCTACCCTCAATATGATGCAATGGAGCGGAATCCTCCTGCTCCGAGGGCGGAATCCTCCTACCCTTAATATGATGGAATGCATAACCAGAAAACGTAATACATACGAATACAGTATGATGCAATAATAACCCTTCACCGGCGCGGAACTCTCATCGACTGCTGGAAAGTATATATCAACTCACAGCCAGAGCACAATGCCCAGATCCTCAATGCAATACCAACAACAGGACATAACATATATTATACAATGTAAATTCAAAGCTAAGGCGTAATGAGTACGCCTATCGGCAGCTACACACGTAAGGAACACGTGGTAGAAAATCCACGAGGCCAGGTGCCTCCAAAGAAATGGATATAAACACTTACCTCGTTCCAAAGTTAATACTGCTACCCAACAACCGCTTTATTCTTTGGTTTCATTGCCAAACGATCCCACTCTATTCAATAAGCAGAAAAATATATCAAATTAGACTAAAGGCTTCATTCCTCAAATCTTAGGGCAATCCGGTTAGGAACCTGATACCTTATTTGCATACGCAATACGCAGGCCAGGCCTATGTATAGGGTTTAAGGTCACATAACCAAACCCCAAATAAATTACATTTATATGTTGCCCATAACTCACTGAGTACGAATATATAATCAATTTCATTATCAGGGTCTATTTGACCCTTTAAACTATTAATTGAACTTATTAAAACGATGTCTAATATTCCAAGTTTTACCGTCAAAACATATTCAAACACACGTAATAAACTCAAATAATGCATTAAGATCATTACCTCAATGTTTCGGAGTAAAAATTCTACTATTTTCCCAGCTCTTTTCTCATTTTCTGGCAATTTTTCCTGATACTTTTCGTTGTTTCTCGTTTTCTCTAATTCTGTTCCATTTCGCTCATTTGCTTCTGTTTGCATCGTACTACTAAGGACCCACAGCCTAACATTATATATTTTATGTTTTGCCCTTATTTTATTATTTTTTTTCGCGACAAAAATTAAAACGGTACCCTACATTATTCGAAATAATTCCAACTTTTGAATATAAGTTATACAAAACATATGTAACATACTCGCGAAGGCGGATCTCAAATTGGACTCCCGAAACTCAAGATGCGAATTTAAATGGAAAAAAGTCAAATTATTTAGCTTTCAGCATTTTAGCGGAAACTAGCCGAACAATATCGAAACTCACTTTTGAAAGTTCACAAAAGTCACAAATAATCATACGAACCTAACGGCGCTTTCGGATTTCGAATCGGAGTTCATTCGCCAAAACCGAGCTCGAAAATCTCTTTTTAACATTTATCGATAATAAAAACTGAAACCTTCTTCCGATGCCTACCAAACGAGGTCTGATTTAGCTCAAATTTCACAGATAGGTCCTAATGGATATTACAAATATTTTAAAATTATCGACACGCCAATCGGAGTTCTAACTTCCGAAACGACTGACGGAGGTCGTTTCAATTCAATCGGCACATAGGTCTTTATCATATCCAAAGACAGTCTGTGGGGGTTAGTCTTTCTTCCCGTCAAGCCTCTGCCGCCCGTTGTACGCCCAACGTTGGCCCTCTAGCCACACGTCGTCCATAGAGTCGCCCGACTCGTATGGATACCTGGAACAATTCTCTGACATGTCCAGGCAGACCCTTGAGGTCCTTCCTCAAGGCAGCTCACTTGGTGCGACTTCCCCTTAAAGTCTACGGGGAGGGCTGGTAAGCTGTCACCTTGCATGTCCCCCTTATGTATGTGTTAAAAAGATAAACCCATGTCTCAGCACTTGTCATCCTTTGTCCTGAGAATCATACAAGGGCTTAATTTTCAACTCCAACCTCCAAATAAGGTGTCGTTTATTCCTTATGATTCCTCTTGACTTCTTTCACACCTCCATGAAGTTCCATCTTATTCCCATACTTGTGGAAAGAGATACAGCCATCGGAAGATCAGCATAATTACGATAATGCCTCTGCTCCTTGACTAAGTCAAGCCGCAAACAAGCCCGAACGACACCAAACTAGGTATGCACACTCTATAGCATCTTAGGAACAAGGCCCTCAGCCTATATTCCAAGATTCCTACTAAAGCTAAAAAACGTACGGCACTGACACTTCCGCCCGCACATAGCTCGCACGGCTGACACTTAACCTGCACCTAGCTGACCCTCAGCACCTTGCTGGCCCTTATCTAGCACGTGCCTAGCACTCGTCTAGCATATGGCCAATGCTTCCCCTCAAGCACGCGGCTGACACTTGTCCAGCGCACGATTAGCCCTCGTTTAACACGACTGACACTAATTCAGCGCACGGCCGACACTTGGTCGAGTGGCTGACATTCGTCTAGTCCGCCTGTGGTGCAGAGACATGACGCACGCCAAGGCATCAAAAGGGCACCGCGCAACAATTTATATGACAAAATTTGAATTGATGTGGAGTTTGACAAAGAAATGAAGACCTGTAAATCTTGTGGTCGTAAACATTTCATACATTTTCGTAATTATAAAAGCTTTTCAAAGTTAGACAAGTTTAATTGGTTATAATTTTGAAAGCTATCTTTTTAGCATGGATTAAAAAGAATACTCCATATTAGTATTAAATAAGCTGAAACATGAGATATGACCAACATTAGCGAATTGTTCAAGACTAGACACACAAAAAAGTTTTTGAAAAGCCAGTACATATATACTCCATGATACTGACCTGGATTATCCTGATCGGGTTTGAATTAGATTCCATGAAAGAAAACTGGAGTTTGAACTGAATTCTAAGGAAGATTTTGAACCCTAGTTCAGTTCAAACTACATGATTCTTTCCTTAAGTTCCTTCCAAAGGGATTCGCTAGCTTGTTTCTGAAACTCAACTTTACGCATTTTAAGTTTGGGTTGTTCTTCAATGATGATAGCACCTAAAAAGTGGATGTCCGGTATAAAATTTTAACTGGTACAGCTAATTCAAATTTGTATATGTAGGGCCATAAATATTCATAATCTATCATAAGATATATCTGATTAACTATGGAGAGATTTTGTCCAAAATATCCCTATAACTACACCTTGATGAATATATCAAAACCCTCGTTTCTAATTTACATGACATTATTTTTTTAGTGCGTCTCAAAAAGAATATTATCTTTATCAGTAACAGTTTGTTTTTATGAAATGATTTTTTTCAGACACGTAAATTTGTATGCTTTGTTTTAGACCACAATTTTTTAAAAATATTCTTTCTTTTATAAACTCCGTCAAATACTGCTACATAAATTGGAACAGATGGAATAATAATGTTTTCTTTGATAGAGAAACTCACGAGAAAGTGATACTCCTAGAAGTTATTAGCGTTAATTAGCCCAACCTCCATTTCGATGTCAGATTTGTACTTCTATCAAGAACTTCGGAAGTCGTAGAAAGGGTGATGCTTGCTTATTGATGAGCTAGTGTGAAACCATTGAAAACTCCATCAGAAAGATAGCCCAGAAATCGCGCTGATCATATCATACAGAGAAGTTGACACATACTACACATTGAGTACTTCATTGCCTGCGCCTATGCTACTCGATGTAGCTTTCTTAATTTGGAAATTCACTTGTCCTTTGCCTACTTGTCTCTGCTCTTCTTTTATAAGATAACACGCCAACATAGTCAAATTTTTGCTTCCCGTCCTCCTCCATTTAAGTACATATGCACACATTACTCCTACTCCTACTTTGAGTGCGATAACGCTCCATTTAAGTACTTATATTGCAACTTAATATTATTAAAATTAAATTATTTTTTATTATTAGCACCAAAGATTTTGTTTATGGAGTATAAAGTTCTACCACGTTTTTAATGCATTCTTACCGTAATTTCACAGACCGTGCATCTAGAGTTGATATTGGAAATGACCCCATCACTGAAAAATCTTCCCTCGTTTATCATATGTGTTATCTTTTGTTGAATGTGGTCATCTTTATTCATGTCCATCTTGACATCTGCATTTCCAGGACGGTTATATGTGGAAATGTTGGACATCTTTAGAAGCTCAACATTAACTTTTATATAACATTGCTAGTTTTACAGTCGTTCTATCAGAACTTGTCTTTCACTAGGTATTCTCCTATTTTATAATTACTCAAGTAGCTCACTTCTTTTTCTCACTAAAGAAAAATTAAGTCTGAACGTGATGACCATGTATAATATTAGTGATATGAAAAGGCAAATATCTAAATGCAAATCGGAATATTGGTGAGGAATATATTTAGGTAGTCGCATCAAGTCACAGGAAAAGTTATATCATGGCATAAATCTAAAAAGCGAGATGAATCAGACTCGCTTTTACAATGAAGGAATATACATACATATATATAGTGACGGCAGACATATTTGCATCTGCAGGGCTGCTGTTTCTAGAGTAGTAATCAGTGCCTTTTCCAAATTTTAGTTTCTTCTTTTGATGCCTCAGCTGCAATATAAAACCTTTTTTTTTTTTGTTAATACACCGTGTAGTGATGGTACTGGACATTGACTCTTAATTATATACATGACGGATAAAAGACATCATACTGAAACTTACGAAGTCATTTTTTGAAGATCGAAGAAATTCCCCAGCTTGAAGGCTTAGAAGGGCTATAATGAAATTATGTGACTGGGTCTTCCAAAAGCAAAGAAATGATCCGTTGCGTTTTGCATTCTTCTCAAGAAAAGAAAAGAAAGCAGAGAGGGTGATTGAATTTCACTCTTTATCATTACTGACTACTCAATTCCCATCAAGTGTTCTCTTCCACATAATTCTTTGTGAAAGATGGTATAATATGCAAGAGAGTTGAACTTTGTGTTATTAACCAGCTCCATAGAAAGATTAAGAGGGGGTAATGTTACCCTTACTGAAAAAAAAAAAAAAATAGAATTTAATCAAAATATGTAGTGTTTCACACGCAGTGGTAGCTAATTAACACAAAATTACTCATGCCTCTAGAAGGTAAAAAAAAACTAAATTCGAACGAAGCTAAAAATAAAAGGAAGTGCACGCAGCATGAGTTGATAGAAGAATCGATTTGATGAGAAAAATAGCCACATTTCACCCAAAAAAAAACTAATTTCCTCACTGCTAAAACTTCCAGAAACAAGTTTTCAGGACAATGATGGGAGGAAAGATAATCTGTTCAGACCAAAAGGGCCCTGTGTTTCACGGAGACCTCGATCGAGAGCTCTGCATCATAACATTAAAAGACTAAGGAATAAATTAATCTGCACAGGCCAAAAGGGCACTGTCTTTCACGGAGAACTCGATTGAGAGCTCTCACCTCCGCATCATAACATTAAAAGACTAAGCTACTATTTACCAATGTGACATATTTTCTGCTACATTGCACGATTACAGGGTGCGACATGATATTCATGTCGATTTGGGCTTGTGTGTGCATATGTATATATGTGTATTGACATTGGTTTTACAAATAAGTTAGGGATACAGCTTTCTATCACCATGCATAAACTAAACCATATCATAAGCATCAACTTCTCCTTGTCCATTCTCATGCCAGCTGGAACCGGCCCTAAATTTGCAGACAGGGCAAGTTCCCCGCTGCCGCAGCCATGGGTCGATGCAGTTTGCATGGAACTGCAAAAGAAAAAAGTAACAAATGAAAATATGTACCTACTCTGCAAATATATGTCAAAACTATTCATAGGGAGCACTAACAACTTGGCTGCTGAGAACTTAACAGAGTTCAATCCTCAAAGCAACACGGCCTCCACACCCACCCCCTTCTCCGTCTCCCAACCCCGCCATTGATTGTGAAAACAGAATAAAATTTGATTGAGAACTTGAAAACATGAAATTGTGGGATGCCGGTTATAGAACTAAACTATACTATACCAATAAATAAACAAATAAAAGAGATAATATGTGGGTTCTCTATGCAATACTTTCCACAAGTTCTTCTAACTATAGGATACCTGTTGGTTATTGAACCATAATTCTCCTCCTTGTTTATGATACTTACGTACTCAACATAATAAAGTGAGATCTCGTAGGAGTTTAAAACAAAAAAAAAAAAAAAAAAAAAAAAGAACAAGAAGACGAAGAAGGAGAAGGAGAAGATCTCACTGATCTACTGAAATGTGCTCAAGGGGGTATTTTATGAAGGTAAGAAATGTGTGATACACTTGCATGCTAGAAGACTACCCCTTTTTAGGACTGAAAACAAGTATATAAACGTAACTATCATGATACTTAACCTGATGTAAGCAAGGCAAGCTACGAACAAGTTCCCCAACATCGACTTGCTCCAGGCAGACACTGCAAGTTAGTTCGTCGTCTGAATTCTTTGTACCTCCTACAGCAGTTGCAGGTTCTTGCTTCTTCTGCTTGAAATACAATAATAAGTTCCACACTTTTCTCGTGATGAAACAATGAACTTTAGAGTACTAGAAAACATTTGGCAAATCATATAAAGGTCTAGCACAGAAAACACAGATCAACAACATGACTTAGTTATCATTTCATCAACGATGCAGAAAACAAGAATAAAGAAAGGGAACAATTAGCAGTAAAAGTATGTCAAAGCGACATGATAACTCTTGTCTTTTGTTTGTCATTATGAATCCAAAACTCTCTTCCTTCAACTTTACTCTCCATTTCATTTCTTTTTCTTCCTTCTTTCAATGGTTTTTTTTTTCTAAGTGAACAAAGAGCCTATATGCTATAGGTTCCATAGTCATAGAATAAATGGTCCTCAAATCCATTGGGGCTCTTGGTTTTAGGTAAAGTTGAGTAGACGCGCCTCAGACTATGTAGCAAATCATAGCAAACTTTCAAAGAGCCGAGATGTCCCCATCAAAGAATAAGAAAACTCTGCGATGGGGGTCCATATTATATAATCTTTGTGAATATGAGCACTAATATCTCTGGAAGAAATCATCTCTAAGAAGGACTACTTTAGACATGAGGCCACAGATATCTAACAAGGAAAAAGAAAAAAGGAAAATTAGATGGCCAGTTCAAGAATGCAGCCTAGGGCTGTCCAGTGCTGGGGGCATATGAGCAGCATCCACGGTAACATGAAAGGAGCTCAATGCTTCACTTGACTGCAGGTGAAACACCTCTTTAAAAATTTGAGTCCACATTTGTGCACATACTTTGGCGTCACTATATACGGATCAGTTTGCCATCTAAACATTAGTTGTGGCAAAGACATTTGCAACGTATTCTAAGAGACATTGTAGAAGTAGGATTATATCATTGCACTGTGTATTAGACATAAAGTCAAACATCAATCCTGCAAATCAAATGTTCAAACAAAAAGGACACTAGAATGTAAAGTAATACGAATCCAACAGATAAATGATTGGATAGACATTTCTTTTACAAGCTTCGAGAAAGGGCAAAGAAATATTAGGTACCTCAGTGGACCCTGAAGAAGATGCCGGGTGTGTTGATGAACCAGCACTGTCAAGAAGACCAGTAATCAGGAGCATGCGAAGCCAAGATATTACTGATGGAGAGGCATGGCATAGTACTTGTGAAAACATTCAAGGACGGAGTCTTTGGCACAAAGAAAGAAAGAAAGAACTAACGTGCAGATGTTTTATGTTGTACTTAACTTCATCAGAGAACATAAAACAACTACGCCTCAATCCCAAGCACATTGGTTCTGTATATATCCTTGTTGTCCATATAACTCCATCTAAGCTCATCTCAATTCAACAAAATAAAAATAATAAGTACTAAAAGTACTCTATATTTTCCAATGGCATATAAATATCTAACAATCTCTGACAGGACTAAAAGACTCCTAGAAAACATCGGACCTAAAGTGAATGTACTACATGACTAAAACTTAATGTCTCGAACCCATTCTTCCATTGTGACCTACCTCATAGAAATTGAGACATAAAAGTTCCTAAACGTTCACACCAGAAAGAGAACAGCAAAAAGACAACGAACTTAAGCTCTTCATAAGGCTCGTTGCAAGCAACTTTAGGTTTCCATTGGACATAATCCAAGGTGGTTATGAGCAACCTGAGAATCACACCTTGAAACCACATTTAGGAAATCTTCTTAAAACCGACTAGACCCGACATCAAGCCCCTCATTTTTCTAATCACATGCTATAGTTAACGAAGAGAAGAGGAAGAAAACAGGACTGTTTAAGTTTCAAATTAGTCCAGTAAAAGCTGAGTCATCAAGACAGTGCAGAAGAAAGAAATAGTAACAAAATCAACATGACCGACCTTTGGGGGCCAGAAACTTTGTACTTGTGAACAGGAAGAGCATTTATCTCTTCCTCGGTCATTGATGGTGTTGTAGGACCATCATCAGCGTCTAGTGCTCTCAATGTTTCATAATCTGCTAATACCAAAAAATATTAATAGACTTCTCACACATTTTAAGACCATTCCAAGAAAAAATTTGGTTTGGATTGTGAAAAGGCCAGATAATGCTCAAGATCAGAGATGCATGCATTGTCACCTAAATCATCAAACTCCCGGTCAAGAAGTGCAAGCTGTAGTCTGAGCCCTCGCAACCGTCCTCTGGTTGCAAGTGCTATAGAAGGGGGCATGTGCAGCCGCAACTCTGTAGGACCAAGAAGGCCACTTGCAGCAACAGCATGAGCTTGTGCCTGGGCTTGAAGCTGCTGACAGGTTGCATACATCCTTAGGGTTGTCGCCATGAAGAAGACACCAAGCACCAACCAGAGCTTGAAGGTAAATTTGCAGAAAGTTCCACATAAATAAAATAAGGACCAGATTTACTTCAACAAAATACATGCTCCAATTTCATTTTTAAGAGACCACTAACCAGAAAATTCGGTGACATTTGATGAGAGTTTAGAATCATGAACAGCAAGAGCACTGTCACAACAAAGTGGTTTCATGAAAACTTGTAAGTAAATCAAACGCATGACCAAGAAAGAAAACGAACAAAGGGATAGAAACTACAGGTACCAGTGACAAGAAAAGCAAGTGAATTAGTATTAACCGGCCGGGCTGCATGGACTCGCTGAATGTGGAAACAGTACAATGAAAAGATAAACAGGATGAGTAAAATTGATAATGTAAAATGCATTGACTACCACTAGAAGCATTTAGAGCAATCTTGTCATGATTACAAGGAGATGCTTGAAAATTACCACTGCACGGCGCTCAGGGATCAATCCTGGAAACCCAGTTTCTATATCAGCTCTAGTGCCTCGGAAAACAAAACTCATGTTTGGAGTTGTACAGACTAATTCAGCACAGAAGTTGATGTTCAAAGAAGGTACGGCTACCAAATCCCACTGACGAGCTTTCACTAACTGGAATCCAGATTAAAAAAGAAAAATTTAAGTGAGAAAACTTGTTATGTAAAACCCACTGCACTTTATTTCATAAGAATGCAAACTGCTATCAGTGGAGATAAATAGCTCAATTTAAAAAGAAGAGCCAGATTATGGACTTGGGGCAAGAAATATCTTGAAAAGGAACAATGTGTTAATTTATGTACGAAGACTCATGTAGAGAACCAATTCTCTAGAAATATACGCCCCCCCCCCCCCCCCCCCCTCTTTTAACTAACCTACTGGAGTGACATTATCTTATATCACCGCCTTTAATCCATTCCCACTACCATCAGTTATGTAACCATTACCACCTAGATCACAGCCAGTGTGTCATTCAATACTCCTCAAGTTGGAGACCGCAGAATGTTCAACACCCCAATTAGCCAAGAAATGTTCTGCTCTGTGCTTCCCAAGCCTATAGTTAATAAATCAGCTATTTGCTACTTAGTGAATAGATGTTTGTCTTCTATCAAACCCTGTTTAAGTTTATCCCTCACAAAAACGGCAATCCATTTTGATGTTCTTCGCCATCTCTTGAAAAAATGGATTTCCTGCTAGTGGATTGTAGCTTACTGTCAGTTTCACAGGTTTTTGCACCCCACCTACCAGCTCCCTGGGAAGGCAGCCAACCTAATGACTTCAGCCACTACAAAACTCTTGTTTCTTTGACTTTGAAGAAATAAACACACTCCAAACTTCAACGTATATCCAATGATTGATTTCCTAGTTGGAACGTGCAGCCTAATTAGAGCCACAGTGAACCACGATGTTCGTGCATCCATGCTCCTTCCTGATGTATTTGACTACCAATAGAGCAAACTACAAGCATTCGACTAACTGTTTGGACTTTTGACCAAAAGCTATATCAAGTCTTCCCATGGTTAGATATTGCCACCAATCTTTGGTGTCACTCGGATGGAATTATAGAGGATGGTTGCAATTGATCACAACTTATACCTGAGCATTCACCATAAACCATTGAAAAATTGATCCAGGTAACTATGAGATGAAGCTAAATCTTATCCAAGTGCAGTGACACAATTCAAGCACTCAATGCCAGCGTTGAATTCTCTGGACCATGTTATCAATTAAAATTACAATCTCAATTCACTACAAGTTTTCTACGTGTATACACGTGCCAAAGTTGACTAAACCCTCAACCTACTAATGAACAATATTAGCTTAATCGTTGTCTTTTATGTTCCTTATCGCCATTGCTTAACATCAGACCCACCAAGTCACTTCCATCACAACTGAGGCCCGAAGCATATTTAATACCTCTAACCTACATTCGAGTAAATGTAAGCTGACCATATCAGCAGGCAGGATATTCAGGCAAATAAGGGATTTGAACTTTATGGTTTCAGAATGTCAATAAACTCACTGACTAGTTAAGTTACTGGGCTTAAAATAGAATATTTGCACATGTTTAAGTTATTGCGCCAAAGCTAATGTGTTCGGCCAAACCCGTAATTCCCATTGTGCAAACCCACCTATTGCGCACATAATTTAAAGGAATTCATATAACTCTAAAGCTAAAAAGACCTGCAAACTATCAACTCATAATTGCACAGTAAAAGAGACTTATGATTAGCTATCAAATATCATCTTTAGCGCGCAAAACTCCACTTAATCGTCAGTACATTATAGGAAGTCGTTATATCATGCTAAATCAAATAGGAAAGTTCCATTTATTACAACCACAAAGACAACAAAAGAAAGTTTTCTCCTGAACTGATGCCCAAAGAGTCTTTCAACTGCAAAAGAAAAGGGCAGCCTAGTGCACAAAGTATCTCGAGCAAGCATTAGGGGTTGTTTCCACGGCTCGAACTCGTGACCTTAGGTAACACAAAGACAGCTTTACCCATTGTACAAAACTAAAAAGTATTTGTTAATAGTATTTAAGTTACACACACTATCGGAAGCAGCCTCTCTACCTCACTTGAGGTAGGGTAAGGTCTGGTACACCTCACCCTCCCACACCCGCACTTGTGGAACCATTATGGGAATGAGTAAACAATTTTTACACTATCAACTCACATTTACTTATTGTAGTAGGTTACCTTCCTTTAAGAAGGCTCGGTGAATAGGGCCTATTGCAAGCTGTGTTTTTGCAATGCTTATATAACACTATATGGAGGAAAAGGAATCAGCTTAGATTCCAAACAGGCACCTATGATGAAGAAAGGGTCAGCAGGAAGATCGTGATGCACATCCACATACGAGGGCAAGCTCGTCCTAAGTGGAAGAAGATACTAGAGCAACTAAATGTATACCCCTAAAAGGGAAGGAGTAGCATAGACTACCACTGATAGGCAAGTAGACATTTCAAGTAGATATTGGCATTGTCTGTTGGTAGTTAATGTTTATAGTCAAGAATCATAGGAGATAGCATGAGGTCAGCTCATGTTGGATATGTAATGAACAATTTGATTTAATGGAAATAGCCGTTATGATCAAAAAAAGAAGGCTCGGTGACCAATCGGCGTAAAAAAATTTTACACTATCATCTCACACTTACCTATTATTTACCTATTGTAGTAGACTACCTGCTTTTTATGAAGGCTCAGTGACCTATCAGCGTAAACAAATTTAAGACTATCAGCTCATATTTACCTATTGTAGTAGGTTACCGGCCTTTTATGAAGGCCCGGCGACCTATTAGTGTAAACAATTTTTAGACTATCATCTCACATTTAACTATTGTAGCAGGTAACCTGTCTTTTTATGAAGGCTTGGTGACCAGAGAGTGTAAAACTTTCTTTATACTGACGATGTATATAACTTACCTCCTCGATCACTAAAAAACAAAATTCAACGCAAAAATAAGCAAAATACACCTATTTTCTTCACAATAAAATGTAACATTAATCTAATTACCAAAACAGATGCAATTTCACCTAAAACCCCTAAATTTATCAATAAATAGCTAAATTTCGACGGAATCTTCTAGATGTTACAAATAATAATAAAACTATTAAAAACAGAAAACAAAAAACACACATTATTATTATTCGGTGCAAATGAAAATGACGGAAGGTTCCAAATGATATATATAAAAAAGACAGTTCATGCATCCCGCTCAGACAGGGTTCATAAAGGATATTATACAAAATAATAATGAAGAGAAAAAGGAGATTAATGACTTACAGATTTTAAAAAATTTCGGTGCAAATGATATGTTTGATAAAAATTTGTAGCATAATTCTTTTGAGTTTTAGAGCGAACGAGTCAGGAAATGCCCAAAATAAAATTTGACTCGGACGCCCACGGGTAAAATTGCTGAAATCGGTGAATGAATTTTTGTTAGTTGAGGCGTTATGTGAAACGTCGACGTTTATGGTGCAGTTTTGCTTGGACGATCTGGTGAGGAATTAATGACATTTCTAACGTTCTAACGAGCCTGTTTGGTCAAGTTGTATAAACTAAAGGGTAATTTACACTGTATGCCCACCCTTTTGATAGTAATTACAGAGCATACCCATTTGAATTTTCTCTACCCATTTATTGAAAAATATTTACAGCCCATACTCATTCCCTCAAATTCCTATTCCCTTTCCCTTTCCCGCCCCTTCCCATTTCTCTGATCTTCCCCCATCTCCCCATCTCCCCCAAAATCTATGATGCATACACTCTACCGATTTCAAAATTGAGCTTGTATAATTAGATTCTACATTCTCTCAAATCAATCCCAAATGTTAAACCCTAGACATTCAAAATTGAGCTTGAAAAACGTTTATAAACGTCGACGTCGTAGTAACAGTCCACCTAATATGTCGCTTGTTCCTGTTGAGGAGACTACGGAGCCTAAGGTACTTTTTTATTTTTTGTAGTATAAAAAATTACTTCGTTTCACTGGTTTTGCGCCCACTGTTACTGACATTTTTGACATTTTTACTGGGTGGTTATTGCAATTAATAGTGTTGCACCCAATGTTTAGAAAAAGCATTCGATAGTTTTGTTGAAGCCATCCATGAAGTATATAATGCACATAGAAGATGAGCTACCATGTCGCACATTGTGCTGCAGATGTAGAACATTAAACTAATCTGCAATGCAGGTTACATATTAAACGTATGTTGTATGCTAAAAGGTATACCAGTAAAGTATGTTGTATGCTAAAAAGTATACCAGCTAAGTAATAAAATTACCAAATTTGTGAAACAAAGTAAATTGGTATACCAGTAAAGTATACTATATACTAAAAGGTATACCACCTAAGTAAAGTATGTTTTTACTCTCAGCTTTTGTTAATTACCATCTAATAGAATTTTTTGAATTAATTAAAGAATTAGCTTAATTGCATGAAGTAGGTTTTACACTTTGTCATATGTATTGTACTGCTTATGATGCCAATCTACTTTTTTTTTTGTAGGTTTGGGATTTTTATTTTTCTTTACATGAAACGTACTTCCCAAAGATTGCGTATGATGCCAATCTAAATATTGTTGACGATTTGAAGTCAAACTTGACCTCGACACAACTCCAGCTATTTCGGGAAACTTGCTTTGGATATTTCTTGGATATGCCAAAGCAAACAAAGCAGACTCGGTTTGTGCAGTATTTGATGAGTAGGCAAGTCCATCATGATTCACCAGACGCTTTATGGTTTGATTTGAATGGCTGTCAATTACGTTTTGGACTTGGTGAGTTTGCATTAGTCACAGGTCTAAAATGTACGGGTGTCCAGGAGGTGGTTTATCGTGAAGACAATAACCTATTACGCATGTATTTTAATGGGTCTGCCAATGTCACCCGACAGGAGATAGCGCATCGTTTTGAAACGAAATGTTGGGGAAATTCTGACACTGATGCGGTGAAGATTGTTGTTTTGCATTTTCTTTCTTCATTTCTTTTTCTACCATTAAAAACTGCATGTCTTGCTCGGTGTTATGTCGACTTGGTTGATAGTGGTAACTTTAATGATTACCCATGGGGTATCGACATATTTAAAAAAACCAACATAATTTCTTGGTATATCAAGGGTCTATAGGGACATTTTTGCATGTCCTATGATTGTGGCCTTTCCTTCCACACCGTTGACATGTAAGTTGCACTTTCTCATAAGACATTTCCCAATTTGATTTGATTCTTCCAGTCTTTGGCCTTCCAGGTGGTATTCTGCCTATTGGTGGTAGCACCTCTTGTGATAAAACTTCTTCTGGTATCTGCCATGTAGTTTCATCTGGTATAGGATAAACTGGTATTGCATACGTTTGAATAAAACTATCCCTAGTGTAGTGTTCAGAGCAGTATTGGTATGGAGACAATTTATATTTGTCCAGCACTGCCAAGGCATGACGACATGGCATGTCTTCCAGATCAAACCATCGACAAGTGCATCTCTTTTCAGCCAAGGACACTTGATACGTTACTAAACCATCCACTACTGAATGCAAGAAGTCATTTGATGGCAGGACCTACATTTTTTGTGAAACAAATTGTATTACTGACATTGAAACATACAATATACAGTACTTTCAGAAAGTATACATTGAAGTACATCATACCTTCATTATTTTTGATGCGATGATTTCTGCTCTCAAGATATCATCATACTTTTTAGACAGTTTCAGCTCCTTACAAGTACCCAAAGCTTCCATCCTGTTTTTAAAGTTCCATTCCCTAACCAGATGCATCATATAGTTTAGAAAATTAATTACGGGGAGGTATCTTATGTTCCTCGTTCTAGAGTTCATCGATTCTGCATTGTTGGAGGTCATGGTGTTTGTTCTATTTGCAATGGAATATGCCCTCGACCATATTTTATATCCAGCGTCAATCAAGTACTGTTTGACATTGCTATCAATCTTCCCAATAGCACCCATGTGTATGTTGAACTCTGTAACGGTGTAAGCTCTTGCTAACTTATAGTATGTTTTTGAATTTTTCTTGTGCGTCCTATTGAACTTAACTTTTATATTATTCCATAGGTGGAATATACAGATACAGTACGGCACATGAGGATACACTGTGGTTAGTGCATTGTGAATGCTCTCATTTCTATCAGATACAAAGCACATGCCATCCCTCTGAGATGTACGCTTCTTTGAAGCATTGAAAGAACCAATGGTATGATGCATAATTCTCAGAATCGACAACAGCATATGCTAGGGGTAGAATATGTCCTGTAAAAAGAAGAGTTATTATTTAGTAACAACATGAGTGTACTTTATTTTTTGACAACTTTCACTAAGATGCTGAAATTGATAAATGTTCCTTCTTTAAAAAGCTGTAGTTTACCTCCTGCATCTTGTGCACATGCAATAATGTATGTCCCTCCATATGCATCTCTGAGGAAGCTCGCATCGACTACAACTGTTGGCCTACAGTATTTCCATCCTTTAATCGTTGTTACAAGGGCAACAAAAGCATAAAGGAAGCGCCCATTTGCTGCAGTGTGTAGGCATATTATTGATCCAGGATTTGCATGGTGCAGAACATACAAATAACTCGGTAACTTCTTATAAGAGTCACGAGGTTTCCCTCTTACTATTTGTAACGCCTTTTCCTTTGATCTCCATGCTTGCATGTAGTTTATGTCAACACTGTGCTCTTTTTTCATATACCTCATTATATCTGCTGGTGTGTAGACTGTCCTCGGATCCTCATAATTTTCTTTTATCATTCCTCCAATAACTGAAGCAGTAGCTTGTCTTTGTGCATTAAACCTCTGCTCATGTGAGCACGTGTGCTCATCCTTGAAAGATGTTACTTTAAATAGGTTTGACCTTCCCACACTTGACGATTTCAGAACCCACTCGCATTGCTCATCAATGCATATAAGACAGTACCTGTTTACGTAAGAGTACCAAGGAATCATGCGCAGCAGTAATACAGAGGCATAAAACTAGTATACCTCCAGGGTATAATGTACATTACCAAGGTATACACTGAAGAGTTTTTCTCTGTTGCTACTGCCTCGACATTTACACTAAAAACAATAGAAGTAGCAAGTGCATTTGCACTGTATACACATTTGGTATTTTTGCAACATATTTCTTATGGCATAGATTTGCGCAAAAAACAGGAAACATAGTGCATGCAGTATGTTATACAACTACTCAGAAATAGTAAAGTGATAAATTACTTCTTCTAGGGGGTACAATTGTACTGTATACCTGCTTGGTATACTGTTATTTCCATAGTATTTTGTTAGCGCATACAGTTCTGTTATATTTGAAGTACATTAGAATAGTATACTATTACAATAGAAGTATATACTAAAATAGTATATAATAGATAAATTATAGTTATATTACCTTCTCGAACACGATCGATCAACCTTAAATTGAAATTTTCTGTAAATCGCATAGTGCTTCATAACACTACTGAGGACATCCTTGTCCCTGAAAACTTGCCCAGTTTTAATGTTTCGATGATATTCATCCGTAATGATGTTGCCTTCATCAATTTGAACAATGTGATCGCCTTCTTCAATTTCCATATCGATCATCCCCAACTCGTTCGACGAAATTTCAATTCCTTCCATATAATTCAATGCCGTGGAACTCCCCGCGCTTGTTAGGTTGCGGATTAAGGTTACTGAGATTGGAAAATCAATCATGTCAGGTTTTTTCCTCTTTTGCTGTATATACAGCTTCACTGACATGTCATTATTGATCGACATGGGAAGATATGCATCTTTTACCACAAATTTGATCTCAAATTGTTGTTTCGACAAATCGATATTTAGGAGCTCTGCGATAGCTGTCTGAAATTGTTTAAAACTACAGCTATTTTCAATCATAAAACCAGCAACTTGGGAATCACAGTACCTATTAGCAGAATCCCAATGACCGTTAAATTGTACTAAAATTTCGACTTCCATTAGTGAAGAGAGTATACCGATCTCTGTGAGCGTGAAATTAGGGTTTTGGAAGCGTGAAATTGGAAGAGATTAAGCGGGAGAAGCGGGAGTGTTTTGGATGTTGTAAAATTCTGAAAGTTGAGGATGTTTTGGACTGGGAGAAGCGGGAGTGCTTAAATGGGTATTTAGGTAATTATTTTAATGGGTAGATGAGGTAATATGTGAAAGTTGTGGGTAGGGGGTGTAAATACTTTACCTTGTGTGGGTATTTTTGTAAGTCACCCAAAACTAAATTATTTTGAGAAGTGATTTTAAAATAAGTACTTTGCGAGAGTAGTTGTTTATGTTTGATCAAATTATAGAGATATGCTTTTGTAAGTAATTTATGTTTGACTAATATTTAAAAAAAATCTAAGTTATGAGAATGGATACATAATATCACTTATTTGAATTAAAAATAGAAGTTTAATATAAGTATTCTTGTCCTAAATAATCTAGAGATAATTACTAAATCATCCAGTTAACTTCCTCCCCTTATTTTTTTAATAGCCCTTACTTTTTATAGTCAATTTACACAAAGTCAATACACAATATGTACAAACAATGTCATAGTGTATACAGACGAACTCATCGCATATACATAGTGTTTACACTTAATTTTACAGTATATACAATCAGATTTATCAGCTATACATAATATATACACTCATTTTTTCAGTTATATTCAGTGTATGCACACTTTTTTTTATAGTGTATACATATTTTAATACTCCATCCGGTCCATTTTAGTTGATAGGTTTCGCTTTTCAAGAGTCAAGTTGACCAATCTTCAGAGTTAAATTGAACTAGACCTATTTAATATTATAAAATTATAATTTAGATATTAAAAAAGAGATTTTTACGCTAGTTGACATATTATACCTCAAAATTACAAAATATACCGACATTTTTAAATATTTACAAAATATACCAATATTTTTCAATTTATTACCCTACATACCATTTTTCACTCTCACACTTCCCAAAACAAAATCCTATCTTCCTTTCTCTCTCCCCTCCTCCACCCACCCCTACCCGCCGCCCCCTCATTTCTGGCGATCTGTTACTCCCCTGCGTCGTCCCGTTGCTGCTGCTCTGCCACCGGAGCTCCGATCTGCTTCATCTCTTTCTTCTTTTTTTTTTTTTTTTTTTTTTTTTTGTGTTTGTATGTGTATGTACGTGTATACACTTTGTATACCCGTGTATGTGTATGTGGTGGTGGTGGTTGTTGGTGGCTGTCTGAAGGTGGAACAAACTATATGTTTAGTTTTATACGGGTGTATGAAACTGTATGTTTGTGTATGTATCTGTATGTATATGAATACCTTTTCCAAGTGCAGAGTGTATGTATGTGTATATCATTGTATGAATGTGTATTTTTGAGTATATATTATATATTTTTGTATGTTTTATGTGTGTGTATGTAAGTCCAAGCTTGGCACACATAAATTTGTATGTATAATTCATAGACCTGCAGATCCGTGTATGTATGTGAGTGTTTAATGTGTGTATAATATTTTTTTTTGTATGTGCATGTTTTTTTGTTTAAATGTATTTTGAAACTGTATTTTGAAAAAAAAAAAAACACACGCACACACATTGTATATATGTGTATTTTGGTGTCTTCCATTTTTTAGATCCAAATAAACCAAAAAAAAAATATTTCGGTAGGTGCCCGGTGATGTGTGGTTAAAATACCACACATTACATACTTATACTTGAGCTTTTGTTGTGTTAAATTGGTGAAATAAGCGCATTTAACATGGTGAAATTGCGAAGCCATATTCACATCAAATTGTATATCCGCCCTTATAAAGGATAAATATTGAAGGCTTCCAACTATTTGGCGATATAGAGAAGGATCATCAAGGAGTGGTGTAGCTGCAGAATGCCACTCAAATTTGCTGAAAAGAGGGGTTTGGACAGGCTTGACTTCGGCTAAATCAAATCGACGCAAAAGGTCCAATATATACTTTCGCTGCAACAAAAGAACCACATCACTATTGTGAAGTATCTCCACACCTAGAAAGTAACCAAGAGAACCGAGATCCTTCATTGAAAATTCAGACTTCGTGGCTGCTATAAATTCTAAAACAAGTATCTTAGAGGAGCCAAAAATAGCAATGTCATCTACATAAATAAGAAGAACCAAAACAGCACTATTCCTGCAAAAAATGAACATGTTGTGATCTGATGTTGATTGCTTAAATGCCAGGTCCAAAAGATAAGTTGCTAGTCGAGTAAATCATGCCCTAGGTGATTGTTTCAACCCATATAGGACACGCTTTAGCTTGCACACATGTTGGGAATATTCTGGATGTTCAAAACCTCTCGGTTGCTTCATATAAACCACTTCATTGAGCGTTCCATGCAAAAAAGCATTAGATACATCTAGTTGATGCATACACCAATTGTTACATAGAGCCAAAGATAACACTAGACGGACAGTACTTGGCTTGAACACAGGGGCAAAAGTATCTGTATAATCTAAACCGGGCTGCTGAGAGAAGCCTTGTGCAACCAAGCGAGCTTTGAAGTGGTCTATAGAGCCATTAGCGCCATACTTAATCCGATATACCCACTTATTTCCTACAATATTTATATTTGGAGGTGGAGGAACTAATACCCATGTTTGGTTTTGTAGGAGAGCATTAAATTCCTCACTCATCGCATTGAGCCATCTAGAATCCTTTGCAGCTTGTGTGTAGGATTTTGGTTCAGAAGGTTGACTGGAAAGAGAGATAATAAGTGAGGGTAGAATACGTGGTTTAAGAGACCTTGACTTGGAACGAGTAACCATGACATGTGCACGAGTATCCTGTTGTTTGGAGGCTAACGGTTAAGAAAAATTTAAATTGGAAGGAGGGAAGGATTGCTCGATTTGAGTAGGAATAGAAACCGATACATCTGGACAAGAGTGAGACATGGAGCAAGATGGATTTGAAGGTGGGTGCATTAAGCTAAAATTATGCATTAGTGGATGTATAGTAGACATGGTAGCATTAGAGATTGATTGCTGATTTTGTGGGGGATAATGGATTTGAAATAGGAGACATGCGCACAATATGCGTAGGAAGTTGAGTTAACTGATTTGAAGATGAGGGAACATAGAGTCCTAGGAGGAGTTATACACACGTTTTTAGGAAAAAAAGAATTAGTGGAGGAAGATTGGGAAGCCATGGTGCTCTTGATACCAAGTTGAAGTTTAAATCTGCAAAATATTAGCCAAGAATATTGCGAATATTGTAATGGCCTGCTTAAGTTACAAAGGCCAAAATGTATATTATTTATAGTTCTGTACAATGAGTAACTGCAATATATGTAAAAATTTCGTGCAGGGGCCTGTTTGGCGCGCGTTAATTGATTTGTAGCCGTCAGAAACAAATTCGCTGAGAAATAGCCACCTCCGGACAAATTCCAGTATAAATACTGGGGCTTTGAACAAGTTGGGAAGCTTCAGTAAACTAACCCAGTATAAAATACTAGGGCTTTGAACAAGTTTTGTTCAAGGCCCCAGCATTTTGTTATGTGACTTTGTATAAAGCTTCAATCCCATAACAAAATGTTGGGGCTGTGAACAAAACTTATTCAAAGCCCCAGCATTTTGTTATGGGACTGAAACTTTATATATAAAGTCCCATAACCCATAACAAAATGCTGGGGCTGTGAACAAAACTTTGTTCACAGCCCCAGTATTTTGTTATGGGACTGAAGCTTTATATATAAAGTCCCATAACAAAATACTTAGGCTTTGAACAAGTTTTATTCAAAGCCTCAGTATTTGTTATGGGACTAGTCTGGGGTGTTTTTCCAACGCTAATGGAGCTTAAGTGTGCGAGCGAATTTTTGGCTATTCTTCAATGAATTTTGAAACGGTGGATAGTCCCCATTGAGCGCGTCCAAAAATGGCTAGTGATCAAAATTTCCCGCAATATATAAATGTACAATAATATCCCTATTAGCTTGAATCCTCATCATCTTCAAAAGTAACCTCACAGTTTCGAGTATTATAGTTTTTATCATATGAATCTTCTAAAAATTTGTAACTTGCTGCTATCCTAAACGAACTCGTCATTGTAGCAGAGGAGTATCCTCGTAAAATTATAGGGTTGTGGTGAAAAGAAAATAAGGTGTTGCGGCTTTACGAGTGATATTTTCGTAAGTTAACTTTATAGGTCAAATCTAATATGATAAAGTTTTAGGGTTGGGGTGAAAGAAAATAAGAGATCGTTTGGCTCGAGTATTAGGGACATGTAACTTGTAATATATGTGTAATTTCAATAAATAGCTGAAATTCGAGGATGCTACACAGACATAGTAAAAACAGGAAACACACCCATTCTTTACAATTTAAACAAAATTATCAGTGCAGCTAAAAAGAAATTTGTTGCAAAATGAAATAACGGAAGGTTTTAGATGATACATGTTAAGAGATATATATATACAAGATAATGAAGAGAAAAATGATATTAATGACTTACCGATTTTAAAATTTTTGGTGCAAATAAAATGTTTGATACAAATTTGTAACAGAAATTTTATGACTTTTATAAATTTGAGTTTTTGAGCGAATGAGTCACGAAATACCCAAAATAAAATTGACTCGGACGCCCACAGGTAAAATTGATGAAATCGTGAATGAAACTTTTGATAGTTGAGGTGTTATGAGTTACAACGTCGTTTTGATGCAATTTTGTTTCGACAAATTAGTGAGAAAGTAATGACACATCTAACATTCTAACCACACAAAAAAAAAAAAAAACATTCTTTATAGAGAGTTGAAATTCGTTAAATGATTATAAAAGCGTTCTTTTTTTATTTAGAGACATATTGTGTTTATCAATTTTTTTTTTAAAAAAAGTATGTTTGAGTGTCGAGTTATAAAAAGGAAAGAAAAACATAAAATTTAATTTTCATCAAAAAGAAAATATAAATTTATGTTTTTTATGCTTGTTTCCCAATGGAAAAAATGTTTCGGCTACTTTTCTGAATCACTTATTCTTTTCGCAAAAGTTTGACTGCAATATCTTAATTGTCGTTTGAAAAAAGAAATAACTATCCAATAAGTACTTATCTTTATATTTTAAAGCACGTCATATTTTCAGGACAAGAAAACTCTAAGACTTTGTGTCATAGTGATTAAAAAGGAAGAAGTATCGTAATATATAAGCTTTGAGGTCCTTCTTACATTTTTTTCCCTTTAAACAACTTTTGCAAGCCTAGCCTTCTGTCGTACGACAGTGGGGAGCCACACTATTCTTTTCATCCTCCTCCTTCATCGGTTTGGTCTAAAGTTTGGTATAAATTAATACCAGACCTAAATTCTAGTGCAACATCAGTACAACAATTGGAACAATAAACTACTGGTTCAAAGTTACAATATACAATAGTATAGAACTTTAGAAGTTCAAATGGACCAGTACGTTTGAAGTTCAAATTGATACATACGAACTTCAGAATGCAGGAAAATGTTACACTTGAAATACAGATTATAGTTGATAATATTGCAATTGCTTCACCGTTACTAATACGTTTCTCACATTTTTCGAACATATTACTGAGAATTCACTGTTGGTCAACCAGAAACAGTGGGATTGAGTTTCATTTTCTGATGAGAAGCAATCAATTACATCTATTTGATGTTTATTTTCTTATGCTTGTTTTAATTTGTATTTCAACAATAATCTCTTTTGCTATGACTTCTTTGTTTCTTTTGTAGTTTTTATTTCTAAATTATTACATTTACACCAGAGTTTTATATTAGTACTTTTCTAACTAGTCGTCTCTTGTTATAGTGAGTCATGACTTCCATCAGCACGTACCAATACCAATAAACCACAATAATAAACCACAATAATAAAACAAAATTCTACATCAAACATTTGCAGTAAATACATCAAACAAGATCTCTCTTAATTAAAACAATAATAATAAACAAAACAAATTTACACTCCTTCTGGACTAGCTAATAGCAGTAGAAGCAACTGCAGTTAATCCAGTACATTATTTAGCAGTTCCGGGAAAAAATAATTAAAAGAAAAATATTAAAACAAAGAATACACAATATTTAAGTGGATAAACTTAAATACTAAAGAAGCTCACAATCATCTTCTTTCTTGTCCCCATCACCTGTATGACCTTGCTGACCAATTTATTTATCCCAATAACTTTAGAACTCTTTGAGACAATTCCATCATTACCAGCAAGAATTCTGTACTTGTCTTTCCTCGTAAAATTTGTACACTCAAATCCTAATGTTGCAGCCAAAATTCTCTGAACATAATTTGCAACATCATGTGGACTTTTCCCTGATGAACACGTGGCTTCAATTGGCAATTGATTCAAGAATGTTACCTCATAAATTGGTCTTGGATTCATAAAGAAAAATATTGGGTCCATTGCTTTCCAACCCCTAGCTGTTGTTGCATGAAAAAATCCAACTCTATAGTTCATTGCAACAGGCACTATACGATCTGTTAATTCAGCAAAAAGTGCACTGAATCTTAATAAAAATGGTTCCCTACATGTTGTTCCTTCAGGACAAACAGCTAAATCTCCTTTCTCGAGTTGACGTTTGATTTTTTGTGCGTCAATGTCCCGAATTCTTGTCAATCCTATTGTTGGTATTGGTGATAAAATTTCAGTTAATCGGGAAATTGAGTATGTTACTGCTGGAATTTTACGTTGAAGTACGGTCGATAGAACAACGGGGTCCATGAGAGTACGGTGAGTGCACACGAATAATACGCCCGAGTTGGTAGTAGATGGTGGTGGTGGTGGTTTTCCCTTGACTATGACCTTGGCACCAAATAAAGGAGCTAAATAGGGAACCATGCATATTGGAATTATTACACCAATGACAATTCGAATTGTAGCTAGGATGATGCCTATTGGAATCCATACAAGGATTATAAGGGCTGAAAATGGTGTTGGACGTTTAACAAGGCGACCATCATGGAAAATCACTGGTAATGGCTTGATGATAAGGTGGTCATCCTGATTTTTGCTCCTCAAGAATGGTGGTTGTGATTGTTCCTGTTACATGCAACATTTTTAGCAAAATATCTATAACAATGGTATTAGAAAAGGAAATGGTAGTATAATTATAGTTTTTGTTAATGGACTTTCTATGAATTACTACTATATTATTGATAGTAATTCTTAAACTTCTACTTCTACATGTACACTATCATGTAACCTATGGAGCAGAGATAAATATATGTAATTTTTCATAATAATTAAAAAGTTGGATAAGCAAGCCAGTGACGGCCTTTTAATTCTTGTTAGCTAGAACAAATTAAAGCACACTGAGCGCAAAAATTCTTTATACCTTAAGAGTATATAAGTTGAATAATTTTAGTTATACCATATAAACTTATACATTATTAGGGTATAAATTAAATGATTTGATTGTAAATATTGTAGCTGCGCAAATATTCGTTTTTCCGAACTTACCTTGCACAAAGAAAGGAAGGAACAACCAGATTGTGGCCTACCAAGGCCTAAGCTAGGTTGCTCATCTCCAAATAAAGAAGCAATCCGATCCGTAATAGAGTCAAAATCATCCTTAATAAACCCAGTGGCTAATCCAGATTTGGTTATAGCAAGTTCAGTACCAACAACATAATCAGCACGTAAATGCTCTTTCACAAATCTCTCTACCATAATTCTTGGAGTTTTTGTCACCACAGCTCTCTTGTTAAACGAACTAAATATCCTCCAAGCTTCCATATCAATATCTTCAAAGTAAAACTTAGGTAAAACAGCTCTAGCTACTGCTTCAATCTCACATATTTTTAATCCTGCAGTAGCTACAAAGATAGTAAGTCTTAATCCACCATCATGTCTCCCACAAAGTTCGAGAAGTCGAATGATTGGCCATAACATTAGTAACATGGTAAATCGAATTAGCCCCGATGCCTCAAAGGCAATTAACATGAAGTAACAAAAAGGATTAGGGTCTTTCAAAAGAATCCCTTCTAGCTCAGAAATAACAGACTCCATTTAAGTTGTTAATTAGTTCTCTAAAGAAAAGAAATGGTGCAAACTTTGTATTGTTCTAAGGAAAACTTGTAATCAAGAATTGGAATTTGGATGTAGAAGGTGAATGTAATATTGACTATGTTTCTAATGAGAGAGTAAGGCCGTTTATCTGTTTACAACTACCATTTGATGCATGGAAGACCCTTATTTATATTCACTTTTAAGCCCTATTTACATACTTCTTTAAAGTGGATATATTTACGTGGAATGTTAGCATTATATTATACGCCACGTTTACATGCAAAGATTGGTTACTTAACTCTACCAACTATTTTAATCTCTTCCGACATATTTTTAAATAATTTGTGGGAGTCATAAGATCAATGGAGTCCAGGTGTCCAAAAATGAGTGTCTGCTATGTTCGTTTTTAGGCTACTTTTATCATTTTTTATATGGCTGATAGGATTTCTCTGATACAAGCGGCTAAGATCAATACGTACCATTTAAGTATGCGTTTAACTTCTTTGTCTTAACAGTGTGGTTAAATGTTAATTTACCTTAAAGTTGATTTCATTAATGTAACTGTGATCAATATATACAGTTTAACCTCATTTTGGTTAACTGTTATAACTAATTAAAACAACAATGCTGAAAGGCAGCCCAATGTATCAATTAAGCATCTTGAGTTCATGCAGGATTTGGAGAAGGACCGCACTTCAAAGAATATAAGGTACACATTTGTAAAATTTCTTTAAGTTATTAGTGTGTATAAGTTTATAAATCTTTTAATTAACTTGCGGCGATTTTGTGGGGGCGTTTCTGGGAAAGTTCTCTATCATCAATTAAATAATCTGTTGCTTCCATTGAAGAAGTAGGTTTTGTGTGATTGTGTTTCACAAATAGATGATTTTGATTCAGCTATCCCGTCATCTTGTCTAGAATTTCCTCTATGTCCCCCACACATTTTTTATTCTTTTGTTTTTGGCCCTCTATATATGTGTCAAGTTCTGCAGATATAAGTCACAAATAGCTGACGCAAATGGGGTGCTCATGCCAACTTGGACTTTCAAGATCTTTTAGGGGTTCTGACTTTAGAAATCGACAAATGGATATATGTGAAGAAGATACTTGGACCATTAAAAAGATTATACTTATAAAATAAAAAACAATTTACTTATGTACTTAATATTTAATTAAAGAGACGAAGCACTGAACGAGATATTGGACCTTATACAGATAATTTCAATTAAAGAGCTTGTGGAATGAATACTATTACTAAATTTGTTGTCGACCTAGCTTACTTGTCAGTTCAACCCAAATTCAAATGGTGCTAGTGTATTATTAGCCTACTTTTATTGCTTTGCTCAAAACAAGGAAGCGAAATAAAGAGTTGAAATCTCAAATGGTCACTCAACTTTGGAAAATTAACCATCAAAATTATTTTGCTTTAGTTGGTCCTAAAAAGGTCACTCAACTTAGGAAAATATCTCCAAAAGTAATTATTGTCGATTTTTGTACGGTCACCCAACGAAAATCTGACGTGGCTTTATAAAATAATTTTATATAACCATAGGTCCCACTTTCTTTGCCATGTAGGACTTTTTTAATAGTTACTTACTAGTTTTCTGACAAGTGCAATGCACGTGTATTCCTAATATAACTAGTACTCCCTCCGTTCCAAAATGGTTGTCATAGTTCGGATTCGAGAGTCAAATGAGTTTAAATTTGACCGTAATATTTTTATATGTCTTTTAAATATTTTAAATTATTAATTATTGTGACTTATAGTACCTTTTATATAGTTTCTAAATATATAAACATCATTACAAAAAATCTAAAGATTATCTGTTTAAATACACGGTCAAAATAAACTCGTATGACTCTCTAAATCCGAACTATGACAACCATTTTGGAACGGAGTGAGTACAAAAATTATAAATATTTAGTAATAAGCGTGTATAATTGCTAGTAAATTAATAGAAAAAAATATAAATTAAAAGTACTGATATATCGAATCCTTTACAATTAATATTTTTTATTTTTGCAATACATAATCATACTAATTAAACATTACTATTGTACGAAGGCCAGTAATTAATATTTGAACAATTTTAATCATGCAAATTTTATAATATCAAGTATTTAGCTTGATATCAATACCTTTTCTTGGTTTTTGTTTTTTTTTTGTGCTAATGGCAAACTGTTATTATGCACTAGGAATTAGGAGTACGACAAACAATTATTTGGCCTTCGAACTTGATATGTTATAAAATTTGTATGATTATAATCGTTCGAATATTAATTACTGGCCTTCGTACAGTTGTAATGTTTAATATGATTATGTATTATGATAATAAAAAATATCGAACGGAAAGGATTCGATATATCAGTACTTTGAATTTACATATTTTTCTTTAATTTACTAGCAACGATGCATGTTTATTACACATATTTATAATTTTTGTACTAGTTATTAAGAATACACGTGCATTGTACTTGTCAGAAAACTAGTAAGTAGGAGTAACTATTAAAAAAGTCCTACATGGCAAAAAAAAGTGGAACCTACAATTATATAAAAATATTTTAAAAAGCCACGTCAGATTTTCGGTGGGTGACGGTGCAAAAACTAGCAAGAATTACTTTTAGAGATATTTTTCCTAAGTTGAGTGACCTTTTGGGAACCACCTAAAGCAAAGTGACTTTGATGGTTAATTGCTTAAAGTTGAGTGACCATTTGAGATATTAACTCACGAAATAAATAAGACATATTCCATTCTAAATTATATGAGAGTCAAGTTCAATAAGTGAGGAAATAATTTGAAACTTATTGTCTTAAATAAGTTATATATAAAAATTTATGTATCTATAAATTATTTCATTATATGTAAGATGGAAAGTTTAAAGTTAAAATGTTAGTACTAAGTATAGAAAGGTATTATTTTTTAGAATTAATTAAAATGTAAGAGTGTAGCGTAAATTGAGATTGAGGAGAAAGTTATATGGAAACCACTTATAAGCCAAACAAGCAAGTGAGAATTTGGTAAGACGATTGGCCAGCATCTTGATGATAGGCATGAATTGGTTACCTGGTGAGAATGGTAAATAATTTCCTATCATGAATTAACTTACAGTAATGGTGTACAAAAAATTTGCATCTCAATATATATATATATACACACCCCTTGACTGTAATCCTATAACTAATTAGACTTTCACTTGTAGAGAAACATTGTTCTTGGATTATACTATATCACCTTAAGTCTTAAATGAATTCATTAAATTGAGTTCAAATACCACTTAGTTAAAATAGATCTTTCGTGTATAAACATTGTGCTTGGACTATACCACTCTTAAGTCTTAATTATGACTTAAATATATTCATTAAATTGAGTTTTAATACCAATTAGTTAAAAAAAAAAAGTGATTTCGTGTACAAATTAGCAACTGCTTGTTGCATGCCCTGCTTTGTCCACTTATGGAAAATGTTGAATTTGGAAAATCCAACCTAAATAAATTTGAAGTCTAAGTACAAACTTTCATTCCATTTGTGGAGAATAAACAGCTGTAAATTAGAAGAGGTCAAAAAGCAAGAGTTCGTCCACCAAATATTCATCTTGAGCATGAGACTTGTTTAAGTTTCTAATAATCTCAAGCTATACTGGTAGCTCAACTGCTTCTCACCACGTTTTTCTCTTTTAGCTTTTGAATGTCATTAAACTATTGTTTTCATTCTTTCAAGACTTGCAATTTGCTTACTGGTGGAGTTTTAATTTACAACAGAATGATTATTTTATTTAGCATGACTATCAAAGGTTGTTATGGATGGATGGGATCCTTAATCAGATATATTGAGATCGAAAATGAAAAACATGTTGATAGGGAGAAACTTTACCCTCCGTCGTCAGCTTACTAGACAATTATTCGATTAATCAATTAGCGAGTTTCATATGAATGCCTTAAACTTTAAAAAGGTCAATACATAGTAGATCCTTGGGTTAATTTTACCGATGATCACTGAACTATTGTTTTATTATCACAAAGCCACTTTTGTTTCATTTGTTATACAAAAGTCACCCAATTTTGCTCCGGTCTACAACAAAGTCACTCAAGTCGAATTTTGTTTAAAACTTGTCGGAAAAATGACGTGGCATCATTAATTAAAGATAATTTTCTTAATTTATTTTTTTTCTATTAATCTAATTTCTTAACCCATTATTCTTATTCTACCCAACCCAAACACATTTCTCTACGTCATCGTCGTGCATAAACATTTCATACTGATGTCATTTCTCTTTGCTTCTGTTTCGTATTGAATTAATTAGTTAATCAAATTGAGTGATGTCAGGCAAATTGGTTATGCAAAAAGGGGAAATGAGGAACAGGGAACGAATAAAAATTAACGAGCTTAGATCGGTTTGGTTCGGCTTTTTTATTTATGAAATCAAACTAGTTATGTCGATTTTTTAAAATTTTAAAACCAAAATAACAGCTCGTTTGGACTGTTGTTATGTATATGGTTTCATAATGTATCTATTGTATTATACTTAATGTTTTGTTGAGCTCAACATTTTGATAGATTATATTGTTTGTAGTCGTTTCATGATATAACATACTAGTAAATAAAGAATGAATTTACAATATTGCCAAGAAAATAATAAGATACGAGATAGAGTTACTATAAAAAAGATAATGTGGCAAAAAATAAGTAGCAAAATTCTTGGCATAATGTGGCAAAAAAGAAGTAGTAAAATGTGTTTGGGTTGGGTAGAATAAGAATAATGGGTTAAAAGAATTAGATTAATAGATAAAAAATTAATTAAGAAAATTATTTTACCCTCCTTCCTCAGCTTACTAGACAATTATTCGATTAATCAATTAGCGAGTTTCATATGAATGCTTTAAATTTTAAAAATGTCAATACATAGTCGATCCTTTAAAATGTCTGAGTATTTCACTTGGCCACTTTAAACTCATTACATGGCCATTTGAACTCTTTATTTGTACTAAAATTGTTCCACACAAGTTTGACAATGCTTAACCAATTTCGGTGCGTGAAAATAGCTGTTAACACTGTCTTCTGAGCATGTATGTTTGAACGTGAAGAAATTAAGGTAGTATTTCATAACAAAACGCTATTCTATGATCTAAACTCTTGTGTGTGAAAATAATTTGTTACACTAGATGAGGAGGCATAGTACAGAATTTGTTTCATGCCATGTACATTAATGGGACCACAGTGTTGGAGTATTTAGCTTTCAAGCAAAGAATTGGTTATCTTATCAAGAAGTAAAAGCTCGACTAAGCTTAGAATTGTTTTATAATTATAGTGGCATTTTGTTATCTCTTAGACTTCTAATTGTCCAATATCTTTTATTGCAAGTTAGAGTAAAGATGCAATGGTTGCTAAAATTCTCAACTACTCTTTTTCAACTTTAATTTCAAATATTTTTTTTTTGGATTTCACCCGTCAAAATGCATACTTCAGGACTAAGGACGTGTGTTTTCCTTGGTGTGGGCAGGGAGGGGGTGGGGAGGCAACGTGGAAGGGTATTATGTCTGTTTTGGGAACTAGCTAGTAACAAAACAAAACAACCTGGTAAATTTTTCTCCAGTTAGAAAACAAAGTTTAGATACTATTAAAATATCTGATACCTGAGAGAACTAACCTTAGTTTTGGATTTGACACTTCCATCTTGTGAAAAGCTTTAGTCAGTATTAAAGAAACTTAGAGCCTTTGGACTAGGAAACACAAACAGATAAATCGTACGTGTATATAATGAAAGATGTCAATATATCATTAGCCAACAGAGTAAATGTTGACAGAAGAGCTTGTTGATAAATAGAAATACAGAAAATCAGGAAAAAAGTTGCATACATTGAATTAACACTTGAACGTAGATGTTAATTAGATCCAATGTCTATTTTCTTAAGAGTAATGCACTCGATCGTACGTGACTGTTGAGCTGCTCATTCAATTAATTTGGAGGGCAAAACGTGATGAGATACCGCGGTGCCCTACAATTCTTAAGTCCAGTAGATTCATCAAAAGCATAACTATAAGCCCTGGGACAAATAGTCTTAAACAGACGTGAAAATGCTGTTGGTTGGCAAGTGTTCCTATTAGCAAATTCCCCAGTGCAGCAATATTTCGGAGAATTAGTAGCAAGACAAGCACTTTTACATCCCACAACTTTTCCTTGACTCTTAATTGCCAAATATTCAGGACAACAATTGTTCAAATCAGCTTCACAAGCAGCAACTCCACAACCAGCACTACCGCCAATCGGAATCATTGAAACAGGAATATTAAATCCATCAACTAAGCTAACATCATAGTAATGTTGAGCATTAGTTGAGGTACCTAATGTCATTTCAACGAGCGTTGCAGGGGGGATTCCTCCGACCCCTGAACAATGCAGAAGGCCGGAACAATCTCCTGTTTGACATGATCCTTTACCATTTTCGTCGAAACAACAACCTTGTCTACCCCATATTCTTCCTGACCATTGTTCAGGTACTTGAAGTAGTACTTGTTGGCCACTGTTTAGATGGAAGCCACCGTCGTTCGGGGTCTCATGGCCTGCTGTGCCAAGAATTCCAGGCCATATGCTTTCTTTGCAATTGTTCACTATATGTAGTTGAGTTCCATCTGCATAACATAGACAAAGTTAGACAAGTACATTAGGGCATGTTGACCAATTCCCACGTATGGAAAACATTACAGACATGTAAAAAACATAGGGCGAAAGAGAATAGTTACTTGAATAACATAGATAAAAGGACAAATAACATAGGAAGAGCAAGAGATTTAAAGTTCTCATATTCTTCTGAATATTATTCTTGATTTGACAAAGTGAGAAAGTGAGCAAAGGTGACTATGTAAAGGGTGAAAAGAAGAGTGCAATTGGTTATGCAAACGTGTGAACATTTCTTAATCTATTGAAAGAAACTGTATAGGTCATGTAGAAGAGGTGGTAGAAGGTAAGGGGGAGGTACTCAATGAGCATTTTCTCCATGTTCCACTTTTCTAGGACAAATATATGAATATTCCCTCTGAAATTTCATACTACTATATATTTAGCAATAACAAAATTTGTGTTTTCTTTTCTAAATTTCTTATTTCATACGTAAGGGTATTGTGTTGAAAAATTTCACTGATAAAGGTGATACCACTAAATTATAAGTCTCGGTAGTAATTTGTCAAGTTTGCTATTTACAATCATATCTGTACACGATAGTCTATCCTGATCATGACTACGTTATTGCTAAATCTTTTTTCTACATTTATTTTATTTGCTATAAAGCTGGCAATCACACAAAAACTAAATTCGTTAGTGGAGGATATAGATAGAAATGGTCTATAGCTAATTTTGTCTGTGAAAAAGATTGAAAAATAATATCCTTAAAATTGTTTTTTGGGTCATCCAATCAGATAAGTGATTATTTTTCAAAGATCATAGTGTGGTTGGTTCTCGTTAATAAAGGAACTTTAATATGCAACAATGTTTTGAGATTGATAAAGTCATTTTTACACTTATTCCTATTATAGTTGTAGATCTCGAGGACAAAAGAGCAATTCTTGAAAACTCCAAATGAGTACACTGAAATCTGTAGCCCACATTCACCTTTCTTTAATTCAATAACATGTGAAATTGAACCTCAGATTACTCTTAACAGATGCTAAGTAATTTTGGTATATATCAAGATTCAATTCAAACCCTTATTTATATCAAGATTCAATATTGCATATACGAGTGACTATGACTGTGGATGCCATATGCAACTTTTCTATTAAGCAGCAGATCCACCATTTTTAAGCTAGAAATGCGGATATGCAGAGTTAATTTCACCGGTGGTCATTAAACTATTGTTTCATTACCACAAAGTCACTTTTGTTTCATTTGTTACCCAAAAGTCACTCAACTTTGCTCCGGTCCACAACAAAGTCACTCAAGCCGGATTTTGTTTAAAATTTACCGGAAAAATGATGTGGCATCATTAATTAAAATAATTTTCTTAATTAAATTTTTCATCTATTAATCCAATTTCTTAACCCATTATTCTTATTCTACCCATAATGGACCAAATACAATTGCTGCATAATGGGCCAAATACAATCTTTCACAACCCTTAGGAGTCGTTTGGTTCAAAGTGGATAATCCCGGGATTACAAATTCCGGGATTAAAATTTGGACTAAAAGTGGGATAAATAAACCCACCTCCTATATGGGATTAGTTAATCCCATGATTTTGGGATAAAAACTCTCCCAACTTAGCTAATCCCAACAACCAAACATGGGATTAATTTAGTCCCAAATCTAATCCCGAGACTATTAGTCCAATCCCGCCAACCAAACGACCCCTTAATGTCCTACTGCATAAATTCTCCCATCAGCTTTAAGAATAGCAAATTGCGTCTAAAGCATTACAGAATATGCATGATAGAGGAGGCATCTACACAATTACATCAATACACAAAGAAAGTTGCAACTATCAGCTGGAGGAAGTTAGGGTATATTATGGGTAGAATAAGAATAATGGGTTAAGGAATTGGATTAATAGATGAAAAATTTAACTAAGAAAATTATTTTTAATTAATGATGCCACATCATTTTTCCCGCAAGTTTTGAACAAAATTTGGCTTGAGTGACTTTATTGTGGACCCGAGTTGGGTAACAAATGAAACAAAAGTGACTTTGTGGTAATGAAACAATAGTTCAGTAACCACCGGTGAAATTAATTCCGAATATGTATACAAATATTTCAATATATGTTTACAAAAAATGTGAAAATACACAGAATTTTACACGTGTCGGCATAGTGTTACCATTCGACTTAGAAGGGAGTTTGGTTTTGGAGTGAGTTGGTTTAGACACTTACTTGCCAGTTTGATATTTAATTGCAACTCTAAGGGTTGTCCCTATTTTTTTTTCCTAAGATGAAAAAATCCCCAAAATAGAGTAAATTTACCCAATCATTTCCCCTTTTTCCCCTCCAAAAAAGAATATTTCTTTTTATATCCTACTCTCTCTTCTATATTATATTAATATTTTTTATTTCAACTTTATTTTTTTATTTTCATTAAACAAATTCTATCTTTTATTTTCTTTTTTACATATTTGTCATATATAATTTATATTCAATATAAAATTATTTTGTATGCAATAGCTATAACAAAAATTGAGAAAATGTCTCCTTTTAATTCTGTAAGCAAATATTAAAGATTATATATATGAACGGATAATTCAAATAAAAGGAAATCATTGTGATACAAGATAATTAAATACACATTACATTACGATAAAATTCATTCGAAATACTACATAAAAATTCAGCTTCCACCTCTAGTATGCTACCATAAATGATCAATTAATCCACCTCTAGTAATGCTCCCATACATATGACATTGGTGAATCTGGAAAGGACATGCCTCGCTACTAAGTTATTACGTTATTCAACATAATTTCAAGTTTAATATATTTTCAATTTTAATTTATTTTCAATTTTAATTTATTTTTATTTAACGTCTTTTTAATTTTAGCAACATTAAATATTTTATATTTTTACCTTTCATTGTTTATAATGGTTATATCTTTTTTATACAATTATAACTCATAATAAAATTAACTATCAATTTTACATAAAAAATAGATACACGATAATTAAATTTTCAAAATAATACGACAATGTTAAGACGATAATTTAATTATATAAGATATTATATAAACATAATTAAGCATATATAAAAAGATAAATTAAAAGGTTAAATAATAAAAATAGTACTATTTTAATGGTGAATAGTAAATAGGGAGTGAATAGTGTCTCCCCAATTCACTCCCTATTTTAGGGGCACAAATAGGGAGTCATTGGAGTGAAATTTCCCCAAATGTGTCCTCAAAATGGGGAAAAGTAGAAATAGGAACCATGGTTGGAGTTGCTCTAACTTTGTATAATTTTCAACAGTATCGGCGTATTGTATATATACCTATCGTTTTCTTGAAAACCATAATTTAGACACATATATAAGTTTTTTTCTTTGGGGCGGAATGACACCTCTTACTAAAGGGTGTCTCCACCGTAGTACCTGATAAAACTAAACAACTTGATGAATACCATCTCCTAACTTCGAAGCTAAATTTGAATAAGGCCTGTGAAAAAGGATCAAAATTCATGGTAAAAATTTCGCCCAGCAGCCACTTTTAATACTGGTATTTAGTTTGATGCCACTATTTTCTTTGGTCTTACACTAGAGGCCACTTTTGGGCTTTTACTAAATAAATGTTGACTTAAGTTCTGATAGTTGACTGAAGTTCAGTCCACACGGCCCCTGGACTGAAGTTCCATCTCTTAAGGACTGAACTTTCAGTCCATGTGGCCATGTACTGAACTTCAGTCCATGGTATGGCCATGGACTGAACTTCAGTCCATGGCCATGGACGGAAGTTCTATCTTAAGGACTGGACTGAACTTCAGTCCATATGGCCGTGGATTGAAGTTCAATCTTTAAGGACTGAACTTCAATCCGGCCTCTGGACTGAAGTTCTATCTCTTTAAGCAAAAGTGGCCACAAACTAAATGTTTTGGTATTAGTGGCCTGTGCCCAAAGACCAGTGTCAAAAGTGGCCTTTCGTGCAATTAGCCCAAATTCATGTGCTTACAGAAAAGCACTTGGGCTGCAGGGTTGAAGCCTGCAGAATATCAAGGCCTGAAGCCCTAAGGTATAGATTAAGGTTAAATCAAGTTAAAGGTCGACCCAGCCCACCTCAAAAGACTCATCAATCAAAATGGACCACCTGAATTGAATCATGACTATATAAGTTGTTCCACGTAAGAACATAGTACGAATGAATTTTCCCTGGATGCTTTATTGGAATCCATCGCTATTCCTTTCTTCCACCAATAATACTTTCTCAAGTGCTAGGGGGAAAAGAAATTCTTTATCACCAGCAAACAAAAACCAACTTTACTTTTTAAAAACCAGCAAACAGAGATCAAAAGAGAGTTGATGGTAGATACTTTGCTGATTGACATTTGGCGGGGGCGAAAACTTAAGAAACTAGTTGATTCCTGAAGTTTTTAAATATGAAGGTTCCTTGGCCTCAGCTTCTAGGAGTAGTAGAAAAGAGTTGTGACAAATGAAGTACATTAATTCTATTTATTCATTTTTCTCTTTTGTAGTGACCTTGTTTAGCTAGCATGATCTGCTTAAAGTAAGAAGTTTTATTCTTCATATACTTGCTTCTAATGAGCTGGTTATTAACTTCTACTCTAGGTTCTTGTACTTGAGAGCATATTCTTAATAGCCTAAAGCAAGTCCCTATTATGTTCTACTCATAGAGTAACTTCTTCTAGTTGTGAGGGACCATGAAAACGAATTAAGCAACAAGTTGGACTTGATCTTTGTCAAGGTGTTAAGCCGCATGGGCTGTTAAATAGTATTACTTCCAACAAATATTCTCCTATAATTTCAGCATGATATTTGGCACTATACGTCATGGAGAAGAGATGTGAAGTTTCAGAAATTATGTGGATTCATCTCTTTATATTCGGAAAAGGGCCAAATTTGCCCCTCTACTATGGCAAATCGGACCAGTTTACCCTCCGTTAAGTTTTTGGATCTACCACACCCCTGCCGTTACCAATGTACACCATTTTGCCCTTAAAACTGACGGGCCTCCAGCGTGTCAACAACGTGGCTGCCACCTCACTGCCATGTAGATCCAAACCATAGTAGAGGGGCAAATTTGGCCCCTTTTCCGTTTTTTCCAAAGTCGTTTCTGGACTAAGTTTCAATACTTAGAGAAGACGTTTCGATGCTTAGAGGAGTTATTATAAGAGAGAAAAATGTGCTAAGAATTATAGATAAGATATTTTGCGAGAAATACGGAATTAAAATGATACTCTCTTCAGTTTGGTTCCATAAGAAAGATATACTTTTGAATTTTGTGACTAAAATTATCTTTATTAAAGATGAGATAAAAGTTTAAAAATAAAATTATTTCTAAATAAATATATATGTTCTTTTTACAAAGACTAAAAGGTAAAATGTGCTACTCCTATTAAAGTGGATGAACAGTTCTTTCCGGTGTTTCAATTTAAAAAATATTTTTAAATTTATCACAAAAAGTGATTTTTGCTACGTATTGACTTATTAACTTTAGTTTAATCTCTTTTTCTTTAATGGCATACTGTTACAAAAGGTATGCCATTAAAGGAAAAGAGATTAAACTAAAGTTAATAAGTCAATATATAGCAAAAGTCACTTTTTGTGATAAATTAAAAATATCTTTTAAATTGAAACACCGGAAAGAACTGTTCATCCACTTTAATAGGAGTAGCATATTTTACCTTTTAGTCTTTGTAAAAAGAACATATATATTTATTTAGAAATAATTTTATTTTTAAACTTTTATCTCATCTTTAATAAAGATAATTTTAGTCACAAAATTCAAAAGTATATCTTTCTTATGGAACCAAACTGAAGAGAGTATCATTTTAATTTCGTATTTCTCGCAAAATATCTTATCTATCATTCTTAGCACATTTTTCTCTCTTATAATAACTCCTCTAAGCATCGAAACGTCTTCTCTAAGTATTGAAACTTAGTCCAGAAACGACTTTGGAAAAAACGGAAAAGGGGCCAAATTTGCCCTTCTACTATGGTTTGGATCTACATGGCAGTGAGGTGGCAGCCACGTTGTTGACACGCTGGAGGCCCGTCAGTTTTAAGGGCAAAATGGTGTACATTGGTAACGGCAGGGGTGTGGTAGATCCAAAAACTTAACTGCCATAGTAGAGGGACAATTTTGGCCCTTTTCCGCTTTATATTCTATCTTGTTTATAATAAAAAATCTCTAGGACCAAGACATACAGTTCAAAATTTGGTAGATAATAAACCCTCTTTAAACTCGTAGATAATGGACCCTCTTTGCATTTTAAATTACAGAAAAACCAGGTTTGACAATTCTGAACTACTTGGAGATTTGACAAGTCAGCCCACCAAAGCAAGATTTCTTATATAGATCTTATCTTCATTTCTATTGATCCCAAACATGCTTGTGAAATAAATATCTGATTCTGTGCAATAATATATTGCTGGTGGAATCTGTCAACAAAATGCCACTATTGACTAGCTGCTTTCCTTCTTTTGTTTTCTTTTCTCGAGTATGATGAATGTTTTGGAGCTTACATACAGTTTATAGTTGGAGGTTTTGTCCATATATAAATGTGCCTGTCAACTGCAATATATGTTTCATGCTGCTGCCTTGTCCATATCATTTTGTGGAGGTTAAAAGAGATTTGGAAACATGACACTAATACATGGACATAAGGCAATTACATACTAAGAAACAAAGACAGTTTGGACGAGGCAAATAAAATATCGATAACATTTCATATATAACAGCTTAAGAACTTTATATAAGAATAAAGAGTTCCCATCCAAGACTATCACATTATATGATTTACAATGTGATAAAACTCCATATATAGATGCTCATATATAAAGTTTACTACAACCAGAATATTTACTTCCATAATCTCATCGAATTCCACTGTGATTGAAATCTATGGAACAAGAAGAAATATCTCAAATCTTAATTAGTAATACTAGAAGTTCTTCATAACTTGTCAGACTGCATAAACATGACCTTATGTAACTAAAAGACTGAAAGTTTCTTAAGATATCTGTATTACTTTGCACATAGCAGTACATACATACTATCTGTGCAATGAAAATAGGACAAGATTTCAAAGGAAGCAATACTACTAACTACTAAGCATTTGAGCTAAATAGCCGGCAAAGCATGCTATAAGAACTAATGATTGTTGTTGTTTACTGGGGTTTACCTGTTGCAGCGCGTTTTCATCTTTCTCAAGAATGTGTTGGATGTTGCAGGAAGAAAAGTTGAAGCTGTTTTTGGAAACTCAACTAAAATTCCAACAAGCAGCAAAAGCCATCAGCCTAGACCCATTCCACAAGTATTAAATTGAAAACTAATTGTTATTTTGTAATGATTTTTACTTCAAAATAGCATTGCAACCTCTGTAAGCTGAACTTAGCTATAACATACAACTTGGCCCAGTTCACATATTTTTATCAAGGGGCCAGTTCACCATATTATAGAATAATGCTATATATTGGTTAGGATATTGATTTACTTTTGCGCAATAGCCAGTACATTCTGCAGCATTGAGTTAGAATAACTGCAATAGAACTATGCCATAAAGGTCTTCCAAGAACAAGAAAAGAGAAAAAACAAAGGAACCAAATGCAGCTAGAATTCTTTTGAATTGGACAGTTTTTCTTCAAGATTCAAAAGTGAGTCGCTGCTCAAATATATTCACATCCTACTAACACCAATATTCTCAAAACCAGAGAACGGTTGATATGATATCATTTTCTTTCCAAAACCATAATTTACATTTAAATCTAAAATCAAACCAGGAAAAGAAGTACTAAAACATGGAGGGGGTTTGGGAGAAGATGGAGAATGGACCCTCCATTTCCCATGGCTACCTGCTATCTTCTCTGCCAAAATCCGTTAACGGCTTTATCGAATTAGCTTCAACATCAATATCTCCTTCACCATCATAAGCCGATGACCATGTGCTTACTTTCTCAAAATAAGATGAGGATGGATAGGAATGTAGAAAGTCCTCAAACTCCATACAACTAGGCGCACCCTTTTTCCCATCATATTCATCAGGCGCTGCCAGTGTCTCTGGCAGCAGCACCTCGCCTTCTAAGTATCTCAACACTAGCCGCATGTTTGGTCTCTTGGATGGTGTATTATTTGAACATAGTAGTCCTAATTTAAGCACCATCACTGCCTCGATCTCATCATACTCACCATTTAATCTCGGATCAACCACTTCAAGTATGGCACCTTCCTTCCATTTATCCCATACCCAATCGACTAAAATTAACTCCTCAGGTAATGCTTTTGCCTCTATTGGCCTCCTTCCACAAGCAACTTCTAGCAGCAATGCACCAAATGCAAAAACATCTGAACTTGTTGTGGGCTTCCCAGTCTTGGTTAATTCTGGAGCTAAGTAACCCAATGTCCCCACTACTCTCGTAGTGCCTGGATTTGATCCATGCTCATATAACTTTGCAAGTCCAAAATCTCCAAGTCGTCCATTCATTTCCGAATCTAACAACACATTCCCTGCTTTAATATCTCTATGGATTACAGCTTGTTCCCATTCTTCATGTAAATATAGCAGACCAGAAGCAACACCTTTAATTATCTTGAATCTCTGATCCCAACTTAAAATGACTCTTGGTTCATCATAAATGCACTTGTCTAAGCTTCCATTAGGCATAAAGTCGTAAACAAGTAACAAGTCACCTCTTCGCCTACACCATCCTAGTAGCTGAACCAAATTTCTATGTCGAAGGCGCCCAATAGAGGCAATTTCAGACACAAATTCTTTAAGACCTTGTTTTGCTTCATGATTTATTCGCTTAACAGCAACCTCAGTATTGGTCTTAGGCAATGTTCCTTTATAAACTCGACCGAATCCACCGAAACCAAGAAGTTCTTTATCTCTGAAACCTCTTGTAGCATTCTTTAACTCCTTGTAACCAAACCTATGTGGACCAATTTCAAGTTCCCAAGGTTCAATCACATCTATATTCTTGATTTTCCAAATGATGTATAAAGCTAAAACAACACCTAACACGACAAATATCACAGCCGATAAAGAGGTAGCTACAATTAAGGTTGTTTGATCCTTTTTCGGTCCGGGAAGTTTAGGCAATGAATCAAGATCTAAAGATTGAGCTATCCCATTCAACTTGAAACTCCAACCAAATATATAATGTGAACTAGCAAGTAAACCAGTTGAAGCAGAAAATCCAACATACATAAACTCTTCAAGAATAGGAGAAAGATCCACAGGAAACGACAATATCGAAGAACTCGGTTTTCTTGAAGAATCAGATAATGTAACATTCAACACATTACTTGTTCCATCATAATCAATCCAAGCCTGAATTGTTTTACCACTTTGAAGAACAAGTTTTTGTTTAGTTACATTTCCTTCAGTAAAGTAACTAGCATTAACAGAAGCATTAGACGCTAAACTATCAATATCAATACCAACATGATTATCACTTATATCACCAAACTCAAAATCTTGAACAGTATCAAATTCAACAGCAAATAAATGATTTGAAAAATTACCAACATCACTTGAATTTAATAGGCCTAAATATTGACTAGGAAGTGCACCTTTTAACTCCTTAGTTCTTGAAATTGTAAAAGCTAAACCATGTCCACCTAACTTAGCATATTCAGGAACAATTCCAAAAGCAAAAGCAGTAGAAAAAGAACAAACTTTTCCTAAATTCTTGAACTTAATAGCATTTTTATAAAAAGCATGGCCATAAATTCTTGATGTTTCATTTGTTAGCCTTAAAGCACCATTTTTTTCAATTTCAGCAGCACCATTTACACTTATATCACCAATTGATACACCATTAAAACCATTGTACAAGAATTCATGATCAGACAAACAAAAAACTGATCTTGATAGCAAAATACAACTAATAAAATGTACCAAGAAACATATTAGTATAACTTTTTTGGCCATGGCATAGCTAAAGATTTAAACTTTTGAGTGTAGAGCTAATGAATTGTATGTGGTGATGATATATAGCTGAATTTAGACATTGGTTTTTTAGAGTGGTTACTGATTTGTTACATGTGATATGTCTGTGTGATGAAAAAGGAAAGTTGGAAAGAGAATGGAAGGTGAAGAAGGATGGTGAGTAATTGAGTATATGTAGCATAGTTTGAATTTGTACCGACACTCCGTGTACAAAGTATTTCGTGTTTACCCACAATCCGACTTCATTTGATCTTAATACAAGTTATTAGTTGTTGTTTTCACGACTCAAACTCGTGATGTAAAGTTTGAATTGACATAAAGTTTGAAAAATAAATGTATATTTTGAGACTTATTGTTTATAATAGATCATAGTTACTTATTTGTTTGATTATAAATTATTTTATCAAAAATAAAGTGAATTTTTTTGAGATTATATTATTTTCAATATAAATATTACTCGATCCGTACCACTATATGTGTCATAGTTTGACTTGACACGGAATTTAAGAAACAAAATAAAATTTTTAAAACTTGTGGTCTAAAATAAGACATAAATGTTTATATGATTGTAAATCATTTCAATAACGATAAAATAGTAATTTTGAAGTTAACTTCTTACTAAATTTAGAATGATATCAATTTTTTGGAACAAACTAATAAGTTCAACGCCATCTCATAAATTAAAATAGAAAAATATCATTTTTCTTATAAATAAATTAATAAAGAAATACTACCATATAGTAAATTAGAACAGATGGAGCACTAATAATGACATTGAGTTCATAAATGAGGGGTTGTAATTTGTAAAGTGGAAGGGAAAAAAATGTGGTGGGTGATTTTTTGAGCACATGGATTTTTATGGAATTAAATGCAGAATTACCACTAGTGAGTTCTACAGTCAATTGTTGACAACTAAAGCCTTGGGTACTTTGACACTTGGTTTCACGAAAATGGATTTATGTAAGTGTGACTGTCATGATATTGCTACAGTATTTCTGGACATAAGGTTACCCGCCTCCTGGCTTTACAGACGTAGAAATTAGATATATGTTGGTATTGAATTGAATATAATGGTTATTTTAGGTTAAACAAATTGGTTATTTGTTTGAGTTCGAGTAATTCAAACTCATGCAGAAAATTTTTATTTTGAGGTAACATAGTTCCTATCAAATATTCAAATATAACTCCATTCTTATGCCTCAAATCTGAGAACTTTGACTAACATTGGAGGAGTACTTACTCCACTCCATTTTAATTGTAAAAGTTGGCTTTACACATATTTTAAGAAATCATGAATAAGCATATTATTTTTACTAATTTATCCTTTTATCTTCTTGTTATTTTCAAAAAAGATCCACTAATATTGAGGTGTTTGTATTTTTCAATAACATTTAATATTAGGGTATTATGAAGAAGAAATGGTAATTTACCTTGATATTCTTAATTGACAAACATTTTGGACCTTCTTAGCACAATGGTGATTGAGTGCTCCATAAAATTAAAAAAAAAAACAAAAAAAACAAAACAAAACATGAAACAACATTGTACTAACCTAGAAGAGTTTCCTTTTTTTCTTTCTTTGGAATGAGTTTAGAAGAGTTGATTGCAAGTGTCTCCTACTTTATCGAAGGATTGATATGAACATTAAATTCATGTACTTAAAAGTCCACCTACCGCGTTGCTTCTGGAGCTTAGCATTATACATTATAAATGACAAGTTCCTACTATTAAAGTTCCACAAGCAATACTTCCTGATATTTTTGAAGCTTCAAATTGAAAGCCAATAATCAATGGTAAGAGGCCGGTGGCACATGAATTAGCTAAAGTATCCACTCATTGCATCATCAGGGATGGAAAGACATGCTTATAGGAGGTTAATTTCTGAATAAAAATCCTTTAAATAGCAATTATGAAGACTTTTCATGTGTTTTATTAAATCCCTAAATTTAAGTGATATAAAGTGAAATTGTAACCACAAAGTCCTCTTGGGAATGAGCTTGATAAGAGCAACTTCTACATAAAATATGCAACTAGCTTAATTAGCAACTTGAACTGCTGAGAATAGTTTTCTTATAAAACAAAAATAGGATAACATAGAAAATATGTAGTTGATGAGTAGATTATTGTTTTCGTTTTGCTGAATTCAACGTTAGGTCAGTAATGTTGCACTTTCAGTAGTATCATCAAGATAAGTCATGTGATCATTTTCTTTAATCATATCGTTGAGCCAATAAGGGCAGCCCAATCTGGACAAGGAATATTAACGTGAATACCACCTTGGCGATTTTTAACTTCTTGTTGGTTGCTAACACGGGATCTTTTGGCTTCACTTGGTTAGGGGATCAGTTTGTCACAAAATATGAAAAATTTACGTAGCATGAGGCATGTTAAAAATATTGTTTTAAAATATATCACCCACATAATAAACAATAATATAAAAAGTTGAATAATTGCAATATCTTCCATGGTATAACTAAATACTTGTCCTGATCAAAGATTCAAAGAATGCTAACAACTTTCTGGATTTTTTTTCCTTGAATGTCTCTAATCACAAACGTGTTTGGATTGCTGTAGTTTTTTTTTTTTAAATGAGAGTGTATTCTTGCGAATGTAACGAGCTCTTTGCTTTAAGCAAACTTTAAACATAGTTTTGGTACAACACTTTTCTGCAAAATAATCGTCAATTAAGAAAACCTTGAACAATATGTTTTTGAGAAGTTGTTGCTAGATTTCAACAATAAATTAAACAAAACCCACCTAAACTTTCACATCAATACTTCCTTACTCAAACTACCCTCCTTGCTGGAACTATGCATCTTATTTAAATAAAAAAGAAAATACTAAAAGCTCCCCGTTGAGACTAAAGATTACACCACTATACTCCCATTATTTATTACTAGTATAGTACCCGTGCGATGCACGGTGAATATGTCGATATCTAAAGAAAAATAAAGTGTATACACTAAACGTATACTTTTCAGAAGTGTTTCGAAAATCACTTTTAAAGAAAAAAACTTTTCAAAATGTAGAGTTTTCATAAGCTCAGCCTAACCGGTGTTAAATCGTATTGTGTCAACAAATTTTAAATTGTCATCTTGTTTCTTAATGTCATGTACTTATTAACAAAAGTTCTATGAAATTAAAGGAAGCAAATCAATCATCAAATAACTTGAATTATTTTCTTATTTATTATCCAATACACATGTTTTCTTCAAAATGACATAAACGATTTGACTCGACTTTTCTTAAAAATCACGATTAAGTAAAAAGATTAAAAAAATCGATAGAAAATTGTCTTTGCTTAATTTAATAGCTAAATCTTACATGGTAAACGATTTTTTGGTGTTTGAAGATTAAAATATTGTGTTTCATGTATAAATATAGGTTAATGAATGACACACATTAAGAAGGCTATTGAAGTTTTAGCTCTAAAATATGTTGAAATATTTGATGGAATGGTTTGAATTTCAGCCGGATGACGAATTTATATTTTATTTGTACCACTCACACCAATATAAGAAACTATTGGAAGTACAAATACCAAGCAGACAATGATATAGAGAGTTAATTGATCTTTCAAATGTCAACCGTATTAAGGTACTATTAACCTTTTCTTTTATTTAATCTAGTAAGTGTACTGCTAACCTTTATGTGCATGATTTGTTGTTCAATACATTGGCAGGCAAGTTCTTCTGGACTATATATGCAGATTCAACTCGAATGAAGGATTTGTAGAAGTTTATATCACTTTAGAAGCTACTGGGCTGGTAATTCAATTTCACAGGTTTCTAATTGCGGCATATAACTGGTTGTATGTTAATATTAATCAAGAATTCCCAACTTCTACTTCATTGTTTAACCAATTAAATCTCAATCAAAGCATGTTACTAATGTAATTTTTTTGTTGAGATAAATTTTGGGAATACACAAAAAGAAATAGAAAATAAAATCAAGAAAATAAATCAAGTCATTAAACATATTATTTTATCATGTATCAATAATTAATTGATAAATAAGCCTTCCTTTACTTTATGTAAAATTTACAAAATAAATGTCAATAACTAAGTACAAAGATTAGGAGCTCGATCTCCAAATCCAGTACATCCGAAAGAATTTTCAAAACATAAATTTATTCTACCATATACTCTAGCAAATTAGCACATTGAAATTTTAGTTATTTAATACTTTAGAAACATACATATGTGCGCTTGTCGATCCTATTAGACAAAAAAATATTGATGCAAACGAAATATCATCTCTAATAAAAAAAATTAGTAACACCTTTCTTAAATTTTTGAGATACTAATTGAAGTCATTAACAATGATGAATTTAATAGACTGCTACTTTAAACAGCAATACAGGTTCATATAAATTGTGAAGGGAGTGTTTTCTCTCGAAATTGGTGAGAAATTGAAAACACATCTATATCTATATATCTTCTAATTGAGAAACATAGACGAGTGATGTGGCATGCCTCTATGACCACCATTTCATCAAAAAGTAGAAAAAATAATGGTTTCTTTTTAGTCATGTTTTTGGCTTTTTTACTCATTTCAAGAAGAATTCATTGATGTAGTAACTATTGCAATATTTATTAATTAAATACTAATTAAGAGTCTTAACTAAGGGAAGGGGGTTGTGGATATCAATTACAACTTTCAAAGTATACTGGTAGGAAGAGGAACTGGCGAATATGAGCACCATTCAATTCTCACGGTCAGTTTCAAAGTTTCCATTGAATAATTATGCAATAAAAAGGATTCATGGCCAAACAAATCACTACTCCTCCTATATTTCTTAATATATATAATTAATGGTAATTAATAGGAAAATTAGCATTAATAAATAAATCAGAAAACGCCAATTTCTTTACGTTACTCACTCTTTTTCCCAACTTAATTTCTTATCAATTTAATATATATTGAATGTGATAATTATATGGATGTGAAAGGTATTCCTTAATCATTGTGTATATATATGTGTGTGTCTGCACCTTTGATTGTATATCTCACCTCCAGTCCTCTTCTTTCTCACCTAGCTAAATTTAATTTTTCTACTTATTTTCATTCTTAATTTCTTTTTCTTTGTTACTGTATTTTTTTTTATTTCTTGACTATGTAATTTATTTTGTTTCTTTTATTTGATTATTTTGACAAGATAATCTATTTAGGTTGGTGAACAAAAGAAAATGAGAAAGCAAATACTGATGAAGACCGCAAAGAGGAAGAAGAAGAACATGAAAAATTAGACGTAAAAAACTAAGTACATTATCTCTCCCATGCCAACCCCTTTTTGATGAAGTTGTATACTCGAGCATATTACTTTTTATATTTGCGCTATTTAGAATAGTTTGATGATTTTGAGGAAGAAAAGTTATTATGTATTTTAATGAAAGGGATGGTTCATTATGAAATTTGAAAAAAATTTAAAAATGAAGAAAAAACTTGAATATAGATTTTTTCCTCCAAGATTGTTGGCTGCTCTGTGTTTTTTCTGTTCTTGGTCCATCCGTTATGGCATGCCTCAATCCTTTCTTTTATACTTTCAGTTAGATATTTCTTTTTAAAATTTTGGAGTATTTTCGTTGGTACCACTTGACTGTACTATATAAAACTCTCGATTTGATTTAATATGGCTTTGGTTTAGGCTGCATATTAAACATTCAGTTTAGATAATAAAGATGATTTCAAAACCTCTTATAGTTATTTGAAGAAATTGTTAATAGAATTAGAAAAGTCGCATAGTATAGAACTCAATTCTTTCAAATAAAAATATTAGTAAGAATATTGAGTTAATAAAGTAATTTTCTAAATAGTTTCTATGATTACAAGATATTTACAATGTCATATCCACATTCCATCTTCCATTTTTCACTGGCGGAAGACATTTAGTGGTGTTGGGTTGCTGGGAATTGGAACATTAAAATATATTGAATAGAGATTATAGATCAACAGTAAATGCATTGCTATTTATTATTTATTTTAGATGTTCTCAATTAAGTTCACATATACTAATTTAACGAATTATGTCATATTTAACTTTGAATATTTTCGCAAATTCTTTTTGTCAAAGACCTTATACCTTATTAATCATGAAAAGAATATGGATGTGTAAATATTGATCTTTCTGCATAAAATTTGTGAAATTAATGTTCAGTCATATTTTAGTTTTAGGACAGCGCAAAGTGTTTGGCAGAATTATCAACATAAACAATATACACGACAATAAAAGTGAACTCACGATAATATAAATAAATTTACTATAGAATAGGAAATTGTGCACGTACACCCGCGCTAGCGCGGGCCAGTTCCCTAGTTTATAACTAAAGGCAAACATCACTCCCTCCGTCCCTTTTTCTTTCACTTCTCTCCATTAGAGCTCTAATATATTTAAGAGCTTGATGTGCTTCTAAGTTGTACTATAAAAAAATAATTATGCCAAAACCAATTTACGTACAATCTTAGTATCAAATCTCATACTAATTAAGACGGAACCTCCAAATACAACCTTCTGCTGGTTCCTCCACCATATGCTCCATCTGAGTAATTCCAGTGTGTTAGCAATGGAGCGTATATGTTCCTATTGAAATAACGATCCACAATGAGTGAAAAATGTTCTTACAGGTACAACACTTAATTAAGTTAGTCACAGTATTTTCGATGAATATATAATAGCCATGACACCATCCACATTAACAGTACATATGTTACCAATTACCTATGCCTCAAATCCCAAAACTGTGATCAATTTTTTTTTTTTTTGGTAACTAAAGCTGTGATCAATATTTACTTCTACAAAGAGTAAGATAAAATTTGCATATAAAATATTTTGCAGTAAAATAACTATAATCTATAACTTCATATTCACTACCCTCATTTTGCATTACATGCAGAATCAACAATTTCTCTCTTTTATTTTTTGACATAAAAAGTTATATTTCAACTTTACATATCGAAATTACCTACATGAATCAATAAAATTACATATTATGTGCTGGTCATATTATTAAAGTTATGAAAACTTAATCAGAGATATTAAAAGTCCACAAATTACATCAGGTTCATCAACACATAGAAATGAGATCTAACAATAAAAATGCAAAAAAGCCATCCACATACTTATGGTAGCGTTTTCTTCAAAGGTGATTGTGCTGGATCTATATGTGCTTGGTGGATCCCATGAGAAAACCCTATAGCATCTTGGTCATCGAAACATTGAAATCCTACATAAATATTGTATTTCTTCATCTCCATCTCCATCATTGCATCAAATAATAAGAAAATGTTGAACAAACTTAAAAAACATATGTATAAAAAGTGAACAAATCTATGATGCAACAGAAATCAAAGTGTAATTAATAATGCTTCTTAATTTTCAATTGAAAGAATGTATAACTTCTTGGAAAATATACATAAATCTACAATTGATAATATACTAAATTGGGACTCACTCGTGCTTGCTTCCGTTGCAAATTCAGATAGTTGTCTGATAACTTTCATCCCAAGTGACATAAATGCTCATTGCTTGAGCTACAACGTTAATTAATGTTACATAGGAAGAATAATAATACCAGGCCTTCAAAATCTTGTCCATTTCTTCTCTCTTTAATTATGTTCATGAAAGTACCCCCAAAAAATCTCGGTGAATTAGAAGTCTTATTTGCAAAGAAAGAAGAAAAAGGAAACGATGAAAGTCAGTTTCTGATTAAATATTTTTTGATTAAATATTATATTAGGCAGGAGGCACGTAGAGAAACAGACTTTCGGTTGCAACACGTAGGCTTAATTTTAGGTTTTTGACATATTAAAAGTCTATAATTACTTAACTACTTCCGCTCTTAATCGCACTGTACTCTATGTGTCCGAGCGTTTCGCCTTCGTAAATGCTATCATATAAAAATTTCTTCTACTATAACAATGTCCTTATTAGCATAGGCTACAGTACACAAATTCCAATATATCTTCGGCCTAAAAGATTGATCAATTTTACCCAAGTATAATCTAATCAACTAAAAATTACTTCATATGAGCACCAGGTAAGATATTAAAGTGAAGTAATATATGAATCTCAAGATATACAAAAATTAAATAAAGGATAATCCCAAAGATATCATTCAGATGTTCATGTGTCAGTTGTTAAAATAATGTATTGAGTATTAACATTCAAAGAAAACAAACACATAAGAAGAAATAAATTAGCAGTTTGTAGCTTAAGCCCCGTCAAACACCATTTAGTTGTAATTTAGTGAATCACAGATAATCAAACCTCCATGTAAACAACCAAATTATAGAAATAAATATAATTACAAATACAAAATAAAAATTACTACTTCTATAAATTATTTGTACTTCTTCGATCAAGCAAGCAGTATGAGTTAATTTGTTACTTGACCATACCGTTAGCAGATGGCTTTTCATATGTTTTCTACTTGATATAACATCAATGCATTATCGTGGAGTTGAAGATTACCTAATGAATTTCAGTAAGAATTTTAGGTTTTTGATTGCAAAATCCATTTCACAATAAAATAAATAAATACATAATAAAAGAAAAAGCGCATACCTGATATCTTCATATGAATGTTTGACGTCAGGCAAGGCCATGTTATATCAAGCATTCCTGATATTACAGAGGATAAATATATGGATCATAGTACCAAATCAATACAGTAAAAGAAAAAATTAATGCAAGGATGATGGAGAGTTCTTGATTGTTGTAAACTGTCTAATAAGTAAACCGTGAATAAAACTCACAATCTCCAAGATACATATCAACTTACAATCCTTTATGTCCTTAAAACATGAAATCTTTGAATAGATTTACAATCTCTGTAATTAGAACCTTGTCCCAATGCATTACCGTCTTCATATTTAACATATAGAGTTGGATATTCTCATTTAAGTCAGAATTTATATAAAATTCGTTGAAGTAGGATTACTTCTACAGTATTTGGTTAAAAAAAAACAAAAACAAAAACAAAAAGAACACGGGTAATTATAGATCAAAGTAGCATTTATGGTGAGTTTCTGTAGGCTATGGTTAAGGGAACGTGGTTAGTGAAATAATGGAGAGGAGTTATCTTCATATTTTTGGCAGTTATCTTTAAAAGTTAAGCCCTGCTAAGGAGGCAAAAACTATCACGTTGGATGGGAGGAGTTATCTTCATGTTTTTTTTTAGATACATGACATTTGGTTCTCTTTTAATATTTTACCATTTTGAATTTATTTTCTTCAAATAACTGAAAAAGTTAAGTAAGTAAACAAATTTCATTAGTATTGCACAACGTGGATATCGTCTTCGTTTCTAGAATTCTCTAAATACCAAAAAATAATTTTCAAAGATTCTTAAATGTACGGAAAACACCTTGCCCATTTTTATCTTTAAATTAAAATAAAATTAAAATATCCTATAAACCTAATTTAGCTGACCATAAAAATTCAAATTCAAATATTATTTATCTTGGAATCACGTGGAATAAGGAGAAGTAACTTCCTTTAAGATTAATGGAGAAAAGTTAAAAATGTTTTACAGATTTTGATTCAAAATTTAGAGTAATAGGCTTGCGCCACTTGTTAATTATTAAAATAAAATTAACTATATTTCAAATTCAAATGGAGTAACTAATAACTAATTTTTATCTTAAAATTGCCATGTATTTTTTTTAATTTATTGTCACTTGGCTTCTTTCCATAGGCTTACTATCCTCCTTTTAATAATATATAGATATAGATATAGATATAGATATAGATTAAAATTTATTTATTTATTTATTATTGTTTTCTTTAGAAATGTTTTACATATATTAATTCAAATTTTATATTGATAGTTAGACTTGTGCCACTTGTACATTTAAAACTTAACTATATTTCAAATTATATAACTAATAATTAATTTTTGTCCTAAATTTGCCAAATGGCATTTTTCTAGGCTATCATTTGGCTATTTTTAATAGGCTACTACATTCCTTTTAATATATATATAGATTATAGCATGCAACTTCCTAGATATTTTGGGTGATCTAATAGTCAAAAAATATAACTTTTCAATTCAAACCTAAATAACCATACTAGTTGACATCATAAATAAAAAAGTGATGCAACAGTGCTTTACTACAACAACAACATACACAGTTTATTCTATAAGTGATGTCTGTGGAGGGTGAGATGTATGCATACCTTACCCCTATCAAAGTGGAGAGGTTGTTTTCGATAGATCTTCGATTAGGAAAATAAAAAATATTTTAGACAATTCTGAAAATCAGGACAACAATACAATAATAGACAACAATACAATGCTAGAGAAAAAGATAAAACTAACGCTTATCCAAAATAAATATAAAACATCAATAGATGTAACGGTGCAGTGCTTTATTATAGAAAAATCTTCAACTACATCATTTTATACCTTTCTCAAAAAGAAAAAAAGATCAGTGGTCACTGGTGCCTACCCAAGGAATTGTCTCAATCAAACTATTTTTTATACTGGAAGTCAATGAAAGTTATTTCTAGGGTACACTCACCCCCTCTCCCCCTACCCAAAAAAAAAAACTACTCAATCCCTAAATATGATCTACAAAGTTAAGTGTAGGGTTTAAAGGTAGGAGTAGTTTACAATATTTAGGTGCAACTCGCTTTCGGCTATTAATGCAATTGCTGGCATGCCCACATATTTGAGAGTTTTGTACTGTCCATTTCTTTTATCTGAATCGCACAAATATGACACGGTAATCAATAGTTTGCATATTTATTCTCAATAATATTTGTTCTAACATAAAATATCCTTCACTAATTTAATAAAATATTTTCTCGACGAATACCCCTCACAACTTAAAAAATGACCCGCACAATCCTTCCCACTTTTCTCCATTCAAATATCTAACCCTAAAAACACACACTTTTTACAGATTTCTCCATAGAAACAAATATTCAAGCTTTAATTTCTACTGAGTTTTACTAAATTTTGCATTAAAATTCTATATAATTTCGTTTGCAATATTTTATCAAATATTTATTTCGATTAACTTGTATAAAATCTATGAAGTCTCTACAAGTCTTACCATAGCTAATACTTTAAACTCTAATACAATGAGAGACTTGCAGAGTCGGCTATAGCCAAGAGTTTAAGTTCTGGTACAATGGGTTCGCAATAAGTCATGACTTAAAATTCTGGTGCAATGGGCTAAGCCCTGGTGCAGTGGGCACTTGTAGAGAAAATCTCTGCAAGTCTTGGCTATATCTAAGACTATAAGCTCTGGTGCAATGGTCAATTTGTAGATAAAGTCTCTGCAAGTTTGGATATAGCCAAACTTTAAGCTCTGGTGAAATGGTCAACTTGCAGAGACTTAGCCAAGACTTTAAGCTCTGGTACAATGAGCAACTTGCAGAGAAAGTCTCTGCAAGTATTTGGTATAGCCGAACTTTAAGATCTGGTACAACGTTCAACTTGTAGAGTCTTAGCCAAGACCTTAAGCTCTGGTGCAATGGACAATTTGGATAGAAAGTCTCTGCAAGTCTTGGCTAAGCTCTTGTCCAACAACGAAGGCAAGAGTTCACCCATATTCACTTTCTAGAACTCTAAATCTGTAGAACACAAAGAAGAAAGAAGCAAAGGAAAGAGGAAAGAAGGAAAGAGACAAGCACAATGTGAACTTGGTTAGGCATGGTCTAAATAGTCATTTTCCGTATTAAATAATGATATGGAGAGCATTTTGCTAACACATTTAAAAATAAGACAAATACCCACAGCCAATACTTATTGAGGGCATGCAGTGAAAATTTTGTTTTCGAAGGGCATTGACTAAGTGGCTTGGAAAAACTAAAAAAGAAAAAAAAAAAAAAAGAGATAGAAAGAGGAGTTGAGTTGACTGAGGTTCTGTCGTTTAAGTTTCCGTTTGTTTATAAAATTTGGAAGTATTTTTTTTAAATAATACTTTAAATCTTTGTTTGTTTATAAGATTTATCTAAAATTTAAAAACCAAATCTTTAAATTCCCAAAAATTGGTTGAGACTAGTTTTTGAAAAAAAAAATTCCCTCTCACAAAAATTCAAGTTTTTTTCAAGTAAAATATATATCCAAACACAATTTTAAGTTCCAAAAATTATTTTTCAACTCAACTTTAAAAATCCATTTTTTACAAATTTCAACCAAATCTGTGTCCAAAAGCTAGCTTAATTTTGGATTGAACTATTTAATTTTTTTAATAGGCATAGAGTTTTAATGGGGATCCTACTGTAAAAGTACCTTTATTTGTAGTAGGAGTATATTTTAGTTGTAAAACATGAAGTCAAAAAAAATTTAGTACTCATTCAGTTTAATTTATGTGAACTCATATTATATGAGTCATATAGGTACGGACTTTAGAAAATAAATGAAAAAAATTCAAACTTGTTGGTGGGGTGGGGGGATTGAGAGGGAATGTTTAACCACTAATCTACTACTATAACTTGTCTAATATCTCTAACCTTTTTTAGAATGAGTAGAGTGGAAGTTATAAAGAAAATCCAACTTCTAAGTCTCTACATTTACTTAAAAATTTATATTTAAGGCGTGGTATGTTTTTGAAGCGAACTTAATGAATCAAGTTTTTGTAGCTTACGTAATCTTTTTTCTTTCCATTTACAATTTATTGATGATTGAGTCCCGTCGAGAAGATTGTCGTAGCTTTTATGTGGAGGAAAGTAAAATGAAAGTGATATTTATGTCACTGGAAATTGGAATGTTGGTCGAAAGCACGACTGTAAACTTTTTATATATATGAGATCCTCGAAGCATATCCAAAAATACACATTATTTGGAAAGTGGCAGTCAATTTGTTTTGACATATACTTGTGCTTTCATTTCCTTGGCTTTTATCTTTTTCTCCTCAAGGCTTGTCGTAGTTCCAAGAAATTATCACCATCCACTACTGAAAAGAAGAAGACGAAGTGTTTTGCTTTTTTTCATCTCTTTTAGTCTTTGGAATGGTACCTGCTCTAGATTATGGTCCTAAGATGAAGAATTCAACTCCATCTAATAAGAGTCAGAAGTCATACCTTGTAGACCAAAAACATGTAGCAAGCACAAAAAATGTGCAAAGTGAGAATCTGATAAATTCGATATGGTCAAAGTCCAACGCTTAATTTAGCAGAGTAATGTTGAAACATATAATTGTATAGGGAATATAGAATGTTTTACAATGCATATGCATGTTTCTGTCCCGTCTCTTTCTCGTGTATGTGTGCGTCTCCTTATCCTTTTTTTTTCCTAGTGTACATGTTTGGTTTATACTGGTAATTTATGCCTCTAGGCTTCCTCCTTTGTTTGTCCCATTTCCTCATGCTTTTTAGTGTCTTTCCTTTGTTCATTTGAATCCTTTCTTATCCACCATCTTCACATGCTTGAATGTTCTAGTATCTCCACTTGAGGTGATGATGTTGTCCTTTCGATTGATCATAATCGGCGATTAATAGGCTGATATGCTAGGCAATGATTTATCTTTTTGCCCCACATAACTGTGCTTTAGCAAAATCGCTCCCTGATTTAATCAATAAATTTTGGACGGAAATATTCGTATAAATTTTATAATAATGCATGAATCCTAGTCTTCTTGCCTTTGACCCCTTTCAAATCTCTTTCCAAATTTTCACAGATAATTTGAAGTATTGCTTTGACTTATTCTTAATAGGCAACACTTGCCAATGGACAACTTGAAGTGTTGCCTACCGACCAAGTAGAGAGCATTTTACTAAAATCATGTTAAATGGCGACAAAAACTCTTAAAACCAGTCAATTATGGGAACACCAAGTGAAATTTTTTGCGATTTATAATAGCAAGATCATGATAGTGTTTGAATTAGCGCAGATTGAGTTTGGGTTGGCAACACTCGATGGTTATTTGATTTGTTTCACTCTTTATCTTTTTGTTGTTAATTATGCAAAAACGAAGTTTTCTTACAATCCATCATTCTTCGAATAATTTTTTTTCTAACAATTTACACTAACGACTTCAAGTAACAGTACAATGTGTTGCCCGTCTAGCTCAGTTGGTAGAGCGCAAGGCTCTTAACCTTGTGGTCGTGGGTTCGAGCCCCACGGTGGGCGCTATGCATCCATCTCTTATGTGTCAATCCATCTTTCCTATAATGTCCACAAGAAATGGATTACATTAAGAATCTTTTGTTTAGATATATTCCCTGATATGTTTTGAATTAAAGACAAAAGAAAAAGGCAAGAATGTTTTGACTCTCTCCCCTTGTGTCATACTCTACTTCACATGAAACATTCTCGTCCTCTACCTAGGCCAAAATTCTGTACAAGGAAACAAAAATTGTCCGACTTTCTCCCTTGAACCAACACCATTGCGACATACTGGTTTTGTTTTCACGGTTATCCACTCAACTTCAGCTCACAAGTCACAGGTAATGATTCAGTTTTCACAAGATGATATTAGACAATCTTCATCCGCCTCCACTTTCTGGTAGTAGTATTCAATGTTCCTAGTCGCACACAGTCCGCCAATATTGACTATGGCATATTCTGGTGTTGGGTGTCTGCGGACTTTTGAGTGTAACAAAATTTGAACCTTGTGAATGGAAAAAACGTCTGATAAGGAGTGCTTCCATTTAATATATCATACACACAATGCAAATCTGAATTATTAGGATCAACGTCTATTACATGTCCAGACAGCCTACCATAAGGAGGACAAGTTGCTGAGATCCCTGAACATTCATGACCAAATTGAACCAGCGGTAGAGGCAGAATTTCACCAGGAGAATTCAGAATTCAATAAAATGGTGAATGTGGGGTGAGAGATACATACTTGAGAATCAAAACCACATCAGTTTTTAAACTCCTTGCCACTAAACTAAATGTTTCTCGTGTTACCGGGAATTCAATAATCTATACTCCTCTAAACATAAAACCTGAATAACTCGTATAGTGTTTTGACGAACAAGAATCAATCGAACCCTGTGTCCCTGTCAATGTGATTCTGCCACTGAGTGAAAAAGAAATCACCCACTCAGAGTCACATAATGATGATCTTTTATGAAAGAAAGGTAGGGAAAGTTCACATATCAACATACATATATCTTATAATAGCATAACCATGTTAGTCAAATCCTCCCCGGCTTATAGCTTATAATATTTTTCCTCCTCACTATTTACCTTACCTTGTTTTTCTGAGCCTTTTCTCAGTGAACATTTCCACAAGTAACATTACAGCATCAACCGAATCAGCGTATACCATTGTTATCACATAAATAATTACCAGATTTATCAACTTAGATATTTCCTTAAATAGATTATTTCCTCATCAAAAGATATATAATACGAGGTTTACTAAAATGATTACTGACCAGAGCAAAAGTTAAGATTGTATAGAGAAAGTGATGACGAACAGTAAATGCCAAATAAACAACATGTCTTAATATTTCACAATCATATCGATCTCTACAAAGATCAGGCCTAAGAAACAAATGCTCGCATTGAGTAATGAGATCCTGACATTGGCACTAGAAGCTCTACTTCATCTACCAACCTTAGTGAAGTTTCCAGATACAACCAGTTTAAATGAGAGAGGCGCGCACACATACACACGAGCACACACACACTGTCTTCATTCTTCTATCAGAGTTAAGACAATTGCTAATGGAGTAGTAAGATAGGAAGACACATTTTTCCTTTAATCAGAGTTCAAAAAATAAACCTACTTTTTCTTACTAAACAACTAACTACTTAGTATATGACTTTCATATACATATACACATCAAGTCAGAATTTAGAAACTTAGAAACATCACAATTTATGACGAACAACAAATGATGGCACTAACAATCCTCCTGAATGTTAAACTTCCCACATACAAAATTGGTGAAAGTTAAATCAATGACATCATGATCATATGACAATATGTTGCATAATAAGAGCTAATTAGCCACTTCGATATGCTAGGGCGGAAAAATAAGCATGATGCACAACTTTTACCTCAGTTATCTTGGAACAAAGGCGATAAATTAATGTTGTGACAAGCCTTATTGACCTACACAAATTAATGAGCAGAAAATTGAAGAACCTAAGCAGGCCAAATGCAGTTAACTTGCATGAGCAGCTCAGTGCATAAAATTGATGCCACTAAGATAACAGTGAGAAGCTTCATGAAAATACAATCAGCGTTGAAAAAGAGCTGTTTAGCTAGTTATAGTTGGAAAGATATCTAAGACAGAAACATACTTCCAACTTCCAAGTAATAAACGTAGATAACTAGCTATCAAAGATATAATTCTACTGAGATATCTAGCTATTTACGGAATAATTCTACCTAGAAAACTAGCTATTGATGATATATTATTACCTCGCCAAAATTAGAAATTTTATGAGGGACTAGACAACAGTAAAGTCGGATGCAATATTGGTTCAGCTAAACCCAACCTTCTTGACAGCTAAACCCACATTGATGCTCAAAAAAGTGCTAGATTGCTGGAAATCAGCTTGTCTAGATTCATCTTTAAAGAAGATTTATTTGGGTCAATATTCCTCTATGCATAGCAGGAGTATAAGGAAAGAGAAATTTGAGATGTTTTGAACACAAAAGAATTTGGAAAGATGGAAAGATTGTGTTGGATTGGCAAAATCTGCTGGACTTGCTAGACTGCTTTTAGGCATTTGATGTAACTGAGTCCAATTTGATTCTTATGTACTCTTCAAAGTATCATCTTGACACTGTTTTCTTTCATGATTTTTTTTTTACCTAACCAAAAAAATATTCCGACGAACAACAAATGATGGCACAAATATTCATCATGAAATGTTAAACTTCCTACATAGAAAATTGGTGAAAGTAAAACCTATGACATCGATCATATGAAAAGATGTCATTTTCTAGTATGCTACAAAAATAAGCATGATGCACAGTTAATGCTGTGGAGAGCATTATCAACTTGCATAACTAGCTCGCACGTTTAAGCATTAAAAATAAAATGCACCGAACTAATGATATAGCGATGATAGCTACTGCTCCTTCCCAATTTATTTAACACATGTACAGTAGTTTCCATTAATACGTGAATAGATAGCTTTAATTTGTAATCCAAATCAAAGGAAGAGAGGCAATGGATGTAACACTCCAGCCGTGCTGTTCTCTCAGTTGAATATCACACAAGCCTAAACTAGAAACACAATTCCAAGTCATAAACATTGATAACTAGCTACCATATACCGAGATATCTAGCTATTAAAGAGATAATTCTACCTATACAGCTAACTATTGTAGATATAATTACCTACAAGAAGTTTTACCAGGGACTAGACAACAGTAAAGTCGGATAATATTGGTTCAGCTAAACGCAACCTTTTTGACACATAATAATTAAACATGTACTATTTGATACATCACTAGATTTTCAACAATTACCAAACCCATAATCTATTAAGTGCAACGAGTTCAATGATAAGAACATGAAGATATGAAAAGAAAACAATGAACATACACTTAACCACATCAAGATTAATCCATGAATCAAGAGGAGATCACATAAAAAGAACAAATTAAGGTGTTCAAAGGTACCTGTATACCTCGATAAATGTAACTGCTTCATCTCCATGTCTAGACAAGTTTAATTTGTGATCTTACCTACATCAAAACAATGCAACCATTCTACAAAGAGAGTAGCTCATAAAAGAAACCATTTTGATAAACCTAAAGGATACAAAGTTACCAACACAAACCTAAAACCTAACAAAAACAAAAGATTCACAAAAGATACAATAAGGTCAAGAAAGTTAACAACAATCTTCCTATGCTTACAACAACTAAAAGTTAACTTCTAAAAAAAGGATAGCAACTAAAGCTACTGTTTTAGTACGACGGTGGAGGCCTTGAAGGTGGAGTACTCCAAAAAACATCATGGGGCATTTGACCATTAGGCAACAAATTAGGGGGCAAATTATACAAAGGCATAGAACTAGATGCATCAACCATACTACCAGAATTTCCTGCAATACCCCCTGAAGTTGGTGTAGTTTGCATTTGCATCCCTTCGCTCACATTTTCCTCATCTTCTAATGGTAACCTTTCAAAAGTGGCATTCGTAAAAGTAGCTGCAATAACCATAACTGGACCTGATGCAATTAATTCACCTACGACGTTTCCACCAACAACTTGTCCTTGACTTCCAGCTAAATAAACAGTTAATCCTGATGATCCTGGAGGTGATGGAGAAGGCAAGAAAGCACCAGAAAGTGATAATATCTCAAATCTACCATGTAATGTAACAACACCAGATGGCGTAGCAGAAGGTTGTCGTAAAGTCACATTGTTAACAATCCCACTTCCACTTAAAACAGACACACCTCGATGTCTCCTATGTGCAAAAGTTGATATACTTTCAACAATATCACTCCCACTTTTAATTTCCAACACATGACTTCTTAGTGCATTTGGACTTTCTTTTGTTATCACAATAGGTGCCTTTGGTTTGTTTTTAGAACCTGGAGGCCTTCCTCTGGGTTTACCTCCTGACCGTCCCCTGGACGGTCCACCTCCAGAGGTTTCCTGACCTCCAAGCTCATTTTCTTGAGCCATGTCATCATGGCTTGCTTCTTCATTATTATTATTATTGCTTCCACTACTATTAGTGGTCGTGGCGGTGGTGGTAGTGTTGGTTGTTGTGTTAGGTTTTTCAACAGGTGTATCCATGTTAACTTGTGTTGATGAATCCATTTGATTCGTAGCTATATTACCAGCCCACCACCTATTAGCCATGATACCTTGTTCTTCACTCTTTTGCCTTAAATTCTCACTATCCAAGGAAGAATTCACCAGAAGTTATCTACAGTCAAAAGTGATGAACTTCTCTCTCTAGAACTGTTTCATTTTCCTAATATTATAATGAGAAATGTGTTCTTTTGATATAAGATATAGCCAAAGTGAGTCTTGGAGATACCAACCAGCTCTCCACCGTTACATTGGGTTAATAAAAATTGAGTAAAACAGTATAGTAAAGATGGAAAAATAGAGGGAAACCCCAAGTTTCTTCCTTTCCTGCTTTGTTGCTTTTGCTAATAAAAAGCACACTTCCATTTTATAATGTATTGTAATATAGTTTGACTTAGGATCAAATATTTTTTTTAAAAAAAATTGAAATTCATAATTTAAAATAAAACAAATATATTTATGTGGTTATAAATTAATCTCTCCATTCCGTTTTAGTAATTCATTTAGCTCAAAAGATTTATCCCAAAATATTTGTCCTTTGAGAAATACAAGATTAAATTTGTTAGTTATTTTCAACTATAACTTTGATCATTAAAGAAATACTACTACTTAGTTCTTTTAATTTTAGTATTGCTCAATTTTCAAAAAGCATTTAATAGGGATAATTTTGTAAAATGTACATTGTATTTTTTATTGATAATAAACGTAAAAAAGTTAAATGGACGACTAAAATGGGACGGAAGGGATGCCTTAAAGTTTAAAGTTAACAACAACAACATATTTAATATATTTTCACAAGTGAGTTTGGAGAGGATGAGATGTACGTTGACCTTATTACTATCTCAACTGAAGTGGAAACTGTTTTTGAAAGGCCCTCGTCTCTAGAAAAATAGAGAGTTAGAGATTAAAATTGAATTATTTTTAAATTTCAAATTATATTATTCTTCTTTTAGCGACTAATAATGAAATTGTTTCAACGACCTATTTTTGAATACTCATATTGGTGAATGCAATGTACACTCAGTAGTCTTTATCGCATATAAAAACACAGCTGTAAACCTATAAATCTTGCCAAGCAATAAAGTGGGTTGCTGGTCTCTGAATAAATGTAAGCAAAAGTTTGTAGCAGGAAATTAGTAATTTTTGTTTCTGAGATTTTTTCTGAGCAGAAAGATATGAAGGCAAGAGTTCTTATAGTACTTACCTTAAAATTTACTCCTATATATTCAGTCGGTACGGGCTGTGTGTTTTGGGTCAAAGACACTGCAACTCTGGGGTTTCTTCAGTTCTTTTTATCATTTATTAGTACAACTACATCAAGATTTTCTTTTCTCATAAAATAAGGTGCTTTACTGCTTTCCTTTGTTTATACTCCCTCCCTTTCATGAAAGATATGCGATTCGGATTTGGAATTTCAAATTTCGAGAGTTCATCTAATTTTTTTTTAATATTTTTATATGATTTTTAAGTATTTTGAATTATTAATTATAGTGACTTGTTGTATTTTTTTAATGTAGTTTTCAAATATATAAAGTTTATTTGAAAAAAATCAAAATTTTATGTCCGAATATACAGTCAAAATAACTCGTATGTCTCTCGAAATCCGAATTGTGACATTCTTCATGTAATGAATGGAGTAGTCGTTTGGTATATGAACAAGTGTTAGAAAAATATTAAAACTTTAATAAATGTGTTCTATAATTACATCATTTCCATGTTGGGCTTATAGGACAAAAAAATATGGCTGATTACAAATATATACAACCCTAACATTAAAATTACAAAAAATAACAACATTATTCCTCTTTACAAAAAATACCAATATTTTTTTACACATTATATACAAAACTAACAAATTAAGGTTTGTTCCTGCTTCTTCCTACTGGCCCCTCCCACTGCTACCACCCCAGTCGGCACCGCCGGCCGCCGCCAGCCACCCTGCCGGAGTTTTTTTTTTTTTTTTTTTTGAATCTAAAAAGTGAATTATACATTGATTTCTCTTTGAAAATATACTTGCAACATATATATAAACAAAAAATACATGTAAATACACAATATATATATATATATATATATATATATATGTGTGTGTGTGTGTGTTTGACATACACTAGATACACACATACATACAAGGATCTACAGGTCTACAACTTAAAACATACAAATTTATGTATGCCACACATATACTTGACATACACACAAAAATACATACAAAAAATATCATAGATGCTCAGATATACATATTCATACAGTGATATACATATATATATATATATATATATATATATATATATATATATATATACATACATACTTGTGTGCTTGAAATAAATACATATATATATATATATACACGAACATACAGATACATACACTTGTAGAAAAACTAACCATACACTTTCTTCAACCTTCAAATAAACATTAACAACCTGAAAATACAAAGGGATACATGTATGTATGTATTTTTTTTTTTTTTTAAAAAAAGAATGAGAAGAACTGGATTTGAACCAGCAGCTCCGGCAAGGTCAGATCTGTAGCAGCAGCAGCGCCGCCACTCCGGTGATGGAGCAGCGGCAACGGGATGACGTGGGAGAGTAAGAACAGCCACTGCATCACTCCGCAGTGAGGGGGGACGGCGGGAGGAGTAGGTGGATGGAGGAGGGGAGAGAGAAGAAGATAGGGTTTGTTTTGGAAAGAGTGGAAATAAAAAATGGTATATGTAGTGTAATAAATTGAGAAATATTGGTATATTTTGTAAATGTTTGAAAATTTCGGTATATTTTACAATTTTGGGGTTTAGTGTGTCAACTAGCGTAAAAATTTCCAAAAAATACTACACCCTCTCTAGTTCGTATTACAACACTTTCATATCAGACGGTTTTAAAAATACGACAACTTTCTTACTTTAAAATTACAACTTTATTTTAATAAAATAATTTATAATCACAAAAATATTTATTGCTTATATTTTACAATAAGTCTCAAAGATCTTTTTTTCTTTTTTAAATTTTATGCAATTCAAATAAGCCACATAAGGTGAAACCGGTGAAGTACTAGGAATCCTCACTAAATAAATTTTTAATTTTAATTTTAACATTAATCTTCTTCAAGAACAATAAAAGAAGAGTTTTGACAAAAAATAACTCTCATTTGGTATTTTATTGTTTAGAATCATTATTGCACATGAATATAGTATAAAATAAACATATAGAGGTTAATATTCAGACATTTTATCCTTCAACCAAACAACTAAGGACGGACCTTTGAGATAAGGAAGCTTAGCTGGTAGCAGAAGCCAGAAGGGATTGGGCTCTGTTGAGATGAGTAAGGGCTTGTGAACTTTTACTTTTTTGAAGCGGTTCTGCAGAGACTTACAATAGTTCATATGGTTTGTCATATAGTAACTGATTAACTGGTAATAATCATTTTTTGTGCTGTCAATATAGTAAGGTCCCAAATTTGCAATCTTCATGCGGTCGATTCTGTGACACATTTCTCAGAATCAGACACATAGCCTTCACCTTGTGCATCACCTTTTTCTTTCCTATGGTCGTTGACAAGTAGACTAGTGATTAGGACTATTATATTAAGTTATTGTTTTGTTAAATTAAATATACGATGTTGGTATTTCAATTTCGACGGGTTTTTTTGTTTAGAGTAGTTTTTTCTTCTTTCTTATTGTGATCTATAGTAAAACGAAATTTTTTTCAATTTGCAAAAATATACATTATAGAAAAAAATAGTACTTGTAAATGAATGAAATGATTGTGGGATGTGATGATTGGTTGCCTCAAGGTCAAGGGTAGCTCTTGTATTTGGTAAGATTGGACTTTCACCGTTCAAAGGGGAGTATTTGAAAAGTGTGGTTGTGGGGATATCACAGCCTACAAGTCTCGACAAAATTATCGAATGCCAATGTCTGAAACATCCCCCTTTCTTCCTCTTTTCCTTCACCAAACTATTCCCAAAGTACAATTTATACTTTTTACTATAATTGACATTAAGGGTGTGTTTGGCACGAAGGAACTTATTTTATACACAAAATTATTTTTCATGAAAAATATCTTCTTGAAAAATAAGCGATTTCTACTGGCTTTCTAGGGTTTAGTTGCCCAAAAAAAAAAAATCCTTTCTATTATGCCTATCGCCCTATCCTACACTCAATATACCTAATGACACCTCCTATCATCAACCGACTCATACGCCCCCTAAACCTCGGTCATGCCAACCACCTCCCAAATACCCTCCTCTAAACTTCCCCACCCGTTTCGTGAATTGGGGGTGGACTTGACTGAAGCGGAGTTCCGAGAAACGGCTAACGAGATCTTCGTGGGAGCCTACCAGACTTCTAGCTCCGGCAAGCCATTGATGGGGAGTTCCGCCACCACAGGATGTTATCGATGAAGGCTAGTAAGGTAACAAAAGCACTAGCATTGAGATGGCCGGTGGTGTTTAGGCTGCCGGTGAAAGTAGGCAGTGCTGATTGAGTTTCCGGCGGGTTTTGCCGACGACGACGTAAACAGAGAGCTATGTCTAATGACGGGATGGGTCGTGGTAATGATACAGGTGGGGGTGGGTCTATGTGTAGATTGGGGGTTAGGGAGGTTGGCTAATTAGGGCAAGGGATTGGGGTGATGATAGGGTTAGGATTTGTGTTTCAAGAAAATGTTTTCGGTACGATTTTTAGGCAAGTTTTTTTTTTCCAATAAGTTGGTATGTCTATTTTTCAAACCATTTAGGCAAACCAAATATAAGGAAATTGGAAAATATTTTTTATTTTCTTCCATACCAAACACACCTTAAAGAGTCTCTATCACTCCTATATTTCTTTTTCTTATAATTATTTGATGTTGAAATTGTAATTATTCAATTAATTTAAATTTGTCCCTCAGAAAGTTTGTAAAGTATTCAATCACTAAATTAACTGTCACGACCCAATTTTCGGGGCCGTGATGGCACCTAAGTGTTACATCCTTAGGCGAACCACGAATAATTAAACTGACTCATAATGATAATTTAGATAGACATATTTCAATAAAATGTAGGTGTAAACATCCACCCGAAATACAGTGTCAATAGAGCATCTACGAAATCTGACAACCGATATATATATATATATATATATATATATATATATATATATATATATATAATACAAGATGTAGGAAGCGTCTAAGCACTACGGTGGATTAGACGGTATGCCACCGCGAACCATGCGGTTGGCTCACCTCAAGCAAAAATAGTCACAGCCTCGAACAGATCAGATAAGTCCAGCTGTCTGACTAGTAGAAGGATCTGCACATTTAAAACAGTAAGTTATGAGCCAAAGCCCAGTAAGATCATCGACAGGCCCGCTAAATTACCCTTTCGGGACAAGTCTTTGATAATGCATAAGCAGAAAACAGAAGTACAATCCACACCTTTACAGTAACCCATAAACATTACATACGATAATATAATTATACAACAACACAAGCAATAATACGCGAATACATAACATAGTCAATAATATAAAGATACATAATATAGGCAGCATATACAATATTATATTGATACTATGGCATAAGCAGTAATAAATTAACACACAGCATGGCGATGATATATCTCGCACACCACATAGGTAATGATATACCTAGCACATAGCATAAGCACACACCCTGTGCGGCTTTATTTATAGGTCATAACGCGCCACAGGCCTCTGTCCCTATAAACAACTTTACTTATAGGTCATAACGCACCACAAGCCTCTGTCCCTATAAGTCTCCACATCTAGGTCATAACGCACCACCGGCCTCTGTCCCTAGATGGAATTTCGCTTCTAGGTCATAACGCACCACCGGCCTCTGTCCCTAGAGCATATCAATAACACACCAGCACACAACATCGACTATACACGAGTCACGTTTGTGCTTCACCTTTTTGTATAAATATAACGAGTAGTACATAATACTATCCACTAGACAATGCTAGTCAATTAAGTACTCGACATCTTACTTAGCAAGATCAAATCTTATCCGCAAGCAAAATAGAGGTCAAGTCTCACTTACCTCAAAATCGGCTCAAGTGGCTAAGGAACGACCTCCTTTCCCAAACGATGTGCCTCCGAAAGACTCCTCTCTGAGCCAAAGAAATAGTGTCGCACTCGTAAGCATGTGAGGAAAGGATTCTAAGCCCTTACGCAATTTAAGAGGCAATTTACCAAAATACCTCCGGGTCGGACGTACCCAAAACCCGTAAAATTTATGTTTCCGGACTCCCCATACTCTCACGAGTCCAAAAGTACCATTATTGTACATACCCGAGTCCAACTCGGTCATTTTTCCCATTTCACAAATCTAGGGTTCAAACCCTCTTTCCAAGGATCGTCACTTTGATCCTCGGATTAAAGCGTTAAAAATGGGTAAGAATAGTTACCTTGTGTTTAGGAATGATTTTGGTACTTCAAATTCCCCCTTGGAATCACTTTTAGAAGCTCAAAACATGAAAATAAAAATGAATGCCCGCCCTAGAATATATAGCAGCCCGCAGCTTTAAAGAGTTGTACCACATGCTGTCCAAATTGTACCTCACTAGACAGCTTTCGGTAAAATACACATAACTTTTTGTAAAAATGTCCAAATAATACGAAATTGGTGGCATTAGAACCACAACTTAAATAGCTACAACTTTTATGTTTTGAATTTTTTCTAATTCCTTATGGAGTGATCTGAAAAATTGATTTCTTTCCGGATGAACAGTAAAAAAACAGATTTCAGCAGCTTTTTGGCTTCGCACCAGGTCAGCCACTGTTTTTGGGTCCAAACGGGACCCTACGAAGCTCGGAATGACCCCAAATTTTGTACACAAGTCATACAAGACTTGTGTGATATGCTCGTCAAGACGGAACTCAATTCGAATCTCTAGAACTCAAAAAGTGGGTCCCACGGGAAAGGGTCAAATTTCGACTTTCGCCAAAATCGAGAATTTTAATCAAACGACCCCGGAATCCAAATTCGAAAGTTGCTACAAGTCACAAATGACGATACGAACCTAACGGAACCCTCAGATCTCTCATCGGAGTTCATTTACTCAAATCGAGCTCGAAAACCTCTTTTAACCTTTTTAAACTTCCGCAACGGAGACTTTATCAAAAGTCCTATCAAACGAGGTCCGTTTTCACTTCTGAAGGTTGCTACAGGTCATAAATTACCATACGAACCTAACGCAACTTTCAGATTTCACATCAGAGCTCATTTTCTCAAATCGAGCTCCGGAACCTCTTTTAGCCTTAACGAATATCCGAAACGGATGTCTTTCTCCGATACCTATCTAACAAAGTTCGTTTTAGCTAAAAAATTTCATGCATGTCATAATGGACCTTACGGAGCTTTTGGTATTGTCGATACGTAAATCGAGGTCCCGATTCCCGAAATGACTATTTGAGGTCGTTACAATCTCCCCCACTTAGACTCTCGTTCGTCCTCGGACGAGCCAGAGTCTAAGGTAAGATTCACATTTTCACGACAATAATTACACGGATTTCGAGGACTCTCGCTACTATCCGAAATCATAAACAACAACATAACTTTCAGGCTTTAGAGATTGAAATCAAACCTGAATTATCGAAAAGGCGATGATACTTCTCCCGCATGTCGGACTCGAGTTCCCAAGTGGCCTCTTCGCTAGGACCATTCTTCCATAGCACTTTAACCAACGGGATCTCTTTCGACCTTAGCTTACGGATCTCTCTAGCTGCAATAGCAATCGGCTCCTCCAAATAAGCCAAGTCCTCGTCGATCTCGACAGAAGCCATATCAATCACATGGGATGGATCATGAACATACTTTCGGAGCATAGATACGTGGAATACCGGATGAACTGACAGAGATGGAGGCAAAGCAAGCCTATATGCAACAGCGCCAATGCGCTCCAAGACCTCAAAAGGACCAATGAACCTCGGACTAAGCTTGCCCTTTTTTCCGAATCTCATAACACCCTTCATCGGCGATACTTTAAGAAACACCCGGTCACCTACCATAAACACCAAATCTCTCTTCCTCCGATCCGCATAAGATATTTATCGACTCTGAGCTGTGCGGAGCCGATCCTGAATGATTCGGACCTTATCTAAGGTCTGCTGAACTAGATCCGGACCCAACACCTTCACCTCTCCAGGTTCAAACCAACCAACTGGAGAACGACATCGGCGGCCATATAATGCCTCAAACGGAGCCATCTGGATAGAAGACTGATAACTATTATAGGAAAATTCCGCCAAAGGCAAATAACTGTCCCAATGACCTCCAAAGTCAATAGCAGAAGCCCTCAGCATATCCTCAAGAATCTGGACGGTCCTCTCGGACTGACCATCAGTCTGAGGATGAAATGCGGTGCTAAGATCAACTCGGGTACCCAGCTCCTTCTGAAATGATCTCCAGAACTGAGCTGTGAACTGAGTACCGCGATCTGATATAATAGAGACTGGAGCACCATGCAATCTCACAATCTGCTCGATAAAGATACGAGCTAAGCGCTCCGATGAATAAGTAGTCCTCACGGGGATGAAATTAGCTGACTTGGTGAGACGATCCACCACTACCCATACTGAATCATGCTTGCCCAAGGTCAAAGGCAATCCAACCACAAAGTCCATAGTAATATGCTCCCATTTCCATTCTGGAATCGGCATGGACTGAGTCACCCCGGCTGGTCTTCTATGCTCATACTTTACCTGCTGACAATTTAAGCACCGAGACACATGATCAGCAACATCTCTCTTCATTCCCTTCCACCAATATAACTCCCGAAGATCTTGATACATCTTCGTAATACCAGGATGAATAGAATACCGAGAACTGTGTGCCTCTGCCAATATCAGCTGCCTCAACTCCCCAACATTCGGAACACACAACCGACCGTTGAGGCGCAGTACACCATCATCTCCGATCATAAATGAGGTCACTCCCACACTTAAAACTCTATCTCGAATATCACGCAAATATGAATCATCAAATTGCTTTTCCTTGATCTGGGAAGCTAGGGATGACTGAGTCCCTATATAAGCAAAAACTCGGTCTGGCACAGAATCATCAAATTGCACTCCACTAATGGACAAGGCCTGCAACTCTCGAGCTAGTGGTCTCATATCAACATCAAGATAGGCAAGGCTACCCATAGACTTCCTGCTCAGAGCATCAGCCACAACATTAGCTTTCCGGGGATGATACCGAATAGCGATGTCATAATCTTTAAGCAACTCCAACCATCGGCGCTGTCTCCCGTTCAAGTCCTTCTGGGTGAACAGATACTGGAGACTCTTATGATCAGTGAAAATCTCACAAGGCTCACCATATAAATAATGCCTCCACAACTTCAATGCAAATACCACCGCCAATAACTCTAGATCATGGACAGGGTAGTTCTTCTCATGCACTTTCAGTTGTCTCGAGGCATAAGCTATCACCTTGCCATTTTGCATCAAAACACCACCTAAGCCAATACCAGAAGCATCACAATAGACTGTGAATCCCCCGGATCCACTAGGCAAGTCCAATACAGGTTCTGTAGTCAAGACAGTCTTGAGCCTCTGAAAGCTAGACTCACAAGCAGCAGACCATAGAAAAGGAACATTCTTGTGCGTCAATTTAGTCAGTGGTGCCGATATAGAAGAAAATCCCTCCACGAAACGTCGATAATAGCCTGCCAAGCCTAAGAAACTCCGAATCTCTGTAGGAGAAGTAGGCCTAGGCCAATTCTGAACGGCCTCCACCTTCTTGGGATCAATACTAATACCGTCCTTGGTCACCACGTGCCCCAGGAATGACACGGTATCCAGCCAGAACTCACATTTAGAGAATTTAGCATACAATTCATGGTCTCTCAAGGTCTGAAGGATAATCTTCAAGTGATGCTCATGCTCCCCTCGGCTCCTTGAATATATAAGGATGTCATCAATGAACACAATAACAAAAGAATCAAGATATGGCTTGAACACACGGTTCATAAGATCCATAAAGGCGGCCGGAGCATTTGTAAGCCCAAATGACATGACAAGAAACTCATAGTGCCCATATCTCGTACGGAAAGAAGTCTTAGAAATATCCTCAGACCGAATCCGCAACTGATGATACCCCGATCTCAAGTCAATCTTGGAAAAATGAGTAGCGCCCTGAAGCTGATCAAATAAATCATCTATACGCGGTAAAGGATACCTGTTTTTGATAGTCACTTTGTTCAATTGCCGATAATCAATACACATGCGCATAGAACCATCCTTCTTCTTTACAAAAAGAACCGGAGCACCCCAAGGAGATACACTGGGTCTAATAAAACCCTTATCAAGCAAATCTTGAATTTGCTCCTTCAATTCCCTCAACTCAGCAGGAGCCATACGATATGGAGGAATAGATATAGGCTGAGTACCTGGCAATATATCAATACAGAACTCAATCTCCCGCATAGGAGGCAAACCCGGCAAGTCATCCGGATACTCGCATACTACCGGTACTCGATCAATAGATACCTCCTCCACTCGAACATCTCGAATAGAAGCAATATACCCTCCGCACCCGCGAGCTATTATCTTCTGAGCCTTCATGAATGATATGATCTTGTTCCTCGGAGAAGACCTGAAACCCTTCCAAATAGCCTTAAGCTCACCTTCGGTACCTATAGTCACGGACTTGGCATGGCAATCCAACGTCGCGTGACAGGATGCCAACCAATCCATGCCCATGATCACATCAAATTCCACCATATCTAGCAATATCAAGTCTACTAGAGACTCAACACCACAAATAGAAATCACACACTCCCGATACCCTTTATCTACATATATAGGATCTCCGACAGGCATTGCCACCATAAATGGAGCATCAATAAAAACCAGATCCTTGCTCAAGCAAGGTGAAAATCCAGGAGACACATAAGAGAAAGTAGATCCCGGATCTATAAGGGCAAAGGCACTGCGGCCACAAACAGAAAGAGTACCTGTGATCACATCATTGGATGCCTCGGCATCCTGGCGTGTCATAGCAAAAACCTGAGCTGAACCTCCAGGACCAGGAGCTCTCTGAACCGGCTGCCTAGGAGGAACCTGAGTGACAGGCCTAGCTGCCTGAGGAGAAGACCGAACCATAGCAGCAGAACTCTGATGTCCCGCGGAGGTAGGTCCAGATGAAGTAACATAGGGGCAATCCCTAACAAAGTGCATGGGATCCCCACACTGGTAACAAGCCTTACTACCGCCTCCTCCACGTCCACCTCCGGGCCTGCACCTCCCATAGTGCCTCTGACGGCATCTCCCACAAACAGGTGGAACAGACTGAGATGAATCCCCACGCCTCTGAGACGGCTGAGGCCTCTGAACACCCGACGAAGTACCCTGAGATGGTAAAGCAGCGGCCTGGGGAAGCCTAGGCTGAGTATGACCACGAAAACTCTGACCACCATGTGAGGGGCCACCAGAAGTACCAGAATATCGTACCCTCTTGCTCGCCCTCTCTGCATCTGCTCTAGCATGAATGTCCTCCATACGCCTCGCAATATCAACCACATCATAATAAGACTTGTTGCCAATATGTGAGGCAACAGCCACCTGAAGACGAGGGTGAAGACCCTCAACAAATCTAAGAACCTTGTCTCTCTCCAGCATAACCATAGCAGGCGCATACTGAGATAACTCTAAAAATCTTGTATCATAAGCAGTCACGGACATGCCTCCCTGTCTCAACAACTCAAACTCGCGTCTCTGGGCATCAAGATGACTCTGAGGCACAAATCTACTCATAAACATAGCAACGAATTCGGTCCAAGTCAAGGGAGGAAGATCACTCGACCTCTGTCTCATCATAGAAGACCACCAAGTCTCGGCATCACCGGATAAACGGAAAGAAGCACATCTCACCCCAAGGGTGTCCCTAGTACCCAATACAAAAAATATCTTCTCACATTTCTGAATATACCTCTGGGCAGTGCAAGTAGCTGGGGTACCATCGAACTCGGGAGGCTTGAGCTTCATGAAGGACTCAATCCTCCGAGCTACCTCCTCGTCACTCATAGAAAGAGCAGGAATAGAATGACCCGACTGAATACCCGACTGAGGAGCCAAAGTGGAAGGCTGAGCAATAGGACTAATAACTGGAGTAGACTGAGGAATCACTGGAGTAGCCTCAGGAGTCGGCGTACTCATAGCTGGAGTAACTGGCTGGGGTACCGCAGAAGGTACTGGCATATCGCCCATAGGCGAGGCCTGAGATCTAAGCATGCCCATCATCCGCAATAGAACATCTGCAGAAATAGATACCGTTGTACCCGGCACAAGAGAAGGCATAGTCGATGGGACATGTGTGACGGGTATCTCAGAAGACACCGGTGGCACTGTACTAGTCTGTCTGGCAGCAGGAGGTCTGCCCAGAGAAGCTCTGGTAGTAGCCGCTCTCGGCTGAGTAGGTGCCCGCGCACCAATCCGTGTGCTACGCACAGCTCTCCCACGGACCGACTCAGTCAGTGCGTCACCAGCTCCCGAAGCAGAGGACGATCGCGTTCTCACCATCTGTCATAATCACATTAAAGGATTAGCACCTATGTAAGAATCATAGCACGAGAAGAGATGAAATGAAGGGAAACAACTCTTCCTAAAATGCCTTTGCAGCCTCTCGCTTATAAGTATGGTCGACAACATACCCATAAACAAGACTCTGCTCGGACACTGCTCCATTGACTCCCTAAGACTCGACTTAAAACCTAGGGCTCTGATACCAATTTGTCACGACCCAATTTTCGGGGCCGTGATGGCACCTAAGTGTTACATCCTTAGGCGAACCACGAATAATTAAACTGACTCATAATGATAATTTAGATAGACATATTTCAATAAAATGTAGGTGTAAACATCCACCCGAAATACAGTGTCAATAGAGCATCTACGAAATCTGACAACCGATATATATATATATATATATATATATATATATATATATATATATATATATATATATATAATACAAGATGTAGGAAGCGTCTAAGCACTACGGTGGATTAGACGGTATGCCACCGCGAACCATGCGGTTGGCTCACCTCAAGCAAAAATAGTCACAGCCTCGAACGGATCAGATAAGTCCAGCTGTCTGACTAGTAGAAGGATCTGCACATTTAAAACAGTAAGTTATGAGCCAAAGCCCAGTAAGATCATCGACAGGCCCGCTAAATTACCCTTTCGGGACAAGTCTTTGATAATGCATAAGCAGAAAACGGAAGTACAATCCACACCTTTACAGTAACCCATAAACATTACATACGATAATATAATTATACAACAACACAAGCAATAATACGCGAATACATAACATAGTCAATAATATAAAGATACATAATATAGGCAGCATATACAATATTATATTGATACTATGGCATAAGCAGTAATAAATTAACACACAGCATGGCGATGATATATCTCGCACACCACATAGGTAATGATATACCTAGCACATAGCATAAGCACACACCCTGTGCGGCTTTATTTATAGGTCATAACGCGCCACAGGCCTCTGTCCCTATAAACAACTTTACTTATAGGTCATAACGCACCACAAGCCTCTGTCCCTATAAGTCTCCACATCTAGGTCATAACGCACCATCGGCCTCTGTCCCTAGATGGAATTTTGCTTCTAGGTCATAACGCATCACCGGCCTCTGTCCCTAGAGCATATCAATAACACACCGGCACACAACATCGACTATACACGAGTCACGTTTGTGCTTCACCTTTTTGTATAAATATAACGAGTAGTACATAATACTATCCACTAGACAATGCTAGTCAATTAAGTACTCGACATCTTACTTAGCAAGATCAAATCTTATCCGCAAGCAAAATAGAGGTCAAGTCTCACTTACCTCAAAATCGGCTCAAGTGGCTAAGGAACGACCTCCTTTCCCAAACGATGTGCCTCCGAAAGACTCCTCTCTGAGCCAAAGAAATAGTGTCGCACTCGTAAGCATGTGAGGAAAGGATTCTAAGCCCTTACGCAATTTAAGAGGCAATATACCAAAATACCCCCGGGTCGGACGTACCAAAAACCCGTAAAATTTATGTTTCCGGACTCCCCATACTCCCACGAGTCCAAAAGTACCATTATTGTACATACCCGAGTCCAACTCGGTCATTTTTCCCATTTCACAAATCTAGGGTTCAAACCCTCTTTCCAAGGATCGTCACTTTGATCCTCGGATTAAAGCGTTAAAAATGGGTAAGAATAGTTACCTTGTGTTTAGGAATGATTTTGGTACTTCAAATTCCCCTTGGAATCACTTTTAGAAGCTCAAAACATGAAAATAAAAATGAATGCCCGCCCTAGAATATATAGCAGCCCGCAGCTTTAAAGAGTTGTACCACATGCTGTCCAAATTGTACTTTACTGGACAGCTTTCGGTAAAATATACATAACTTTTCGTAAAAATGTCTAAATGATACAAAATTGGTGGAATTAGAACCACAACTCAAAGAGCTACAACTTTCATGTTTTGACTTTTTTCTAATTCCTTATGGAGTGATCTTAAAAATTGATTTCTTTCCGGATGAACAGTAAAAAAACAGATTTCAGCAGCTTTTTGGCTTCGCACCAGGTCAGCCACTGTTCTTGGGTCCAAACGGGACCCTACGAAGCTCGGAATAACTCCAAATTTTGTACACAAGTCATACAAGACTTGTGTGATATGCTCGTCAAGACGGAACTCAATTCGGATCTCTAGAACTCAAAAAGTGGGTCCCACGGGAAAGGGTCAAATTTCGACTTTCGCCAAAATAGAGAATTTTAATCAAACGACCCCGGAATCCAAATTCGAAAGTTGCTACAAGTCACAAATGATGATACGAACCTAACGGAACCCTCAGATGTCTCATCGGAGTTCATTTACTCAAATCGAGCTCGAAAACCTCTTTTAACCTTTTTAAACTTCCGCAACGGAGACTTTATCAAAAGTCCTATCAAACGAGGTCCATTTTCACTTCTGAAGGTTGCTACAGGTCATAAATTACCATACGAACCTAACGCAACTTTCAGATTTCACATCAGAGCTCATTTTCTCAAATCGAGCTCCGGAACCTCTTTTAGCCTTAACGAATATCCGAAACGGATGTCTTTCTCCGATACCTATCTAACAAAGTTCGTTTTAGCTAAAAAATTTCAGGCATGTCATAATGGACCTTACAGAGCTTTTGGGATTGTCGATACGTAAATCGAGGTCTCGATTCCCTAAACGACTATTTGAGGTCGTTACATTAACAAAGAAAAAATAACAAAAATAATTCCTTATGTTTAGAAGTAGTCTAAAATAGTCCCTTTATGTTTATTCCTGAGCAGTTTTAGTGCTTTAAGTTTTTAAAAAAAGAGTGTTTGAAGATACATTTCTTTTGTCTTTTCAAGCATATGGTACTTTTCTTAACATGTATTCTGTTATATTTTGTCTGTCTTGAGTGTCGGATGCAGCTTTCAGGGATGCATTTTATGAGACTTAAATTATGTTTCTGATTAAATCTTTTTTCTTATACAGTTTTAGTCAAACATAATCGACGAAATTCATTAAATATTCAATAGAGATCAAAAAATTTATTTCTATTTAAAGGATTAAATCTGCTCAGAAGTAAACATAAGGGACTTTTTAGATCAACCCCAAACATAAGGATTTGAAGGGTTCCAACTTCAATCACTAGTAAATTCTATGACAATATTTCCTTTTTAGTTAGTTTCAAAGTATTATTGCTTTCTAAATTTAGCAGTGTGACTTCATTTGTGTGCTGATTCACAATTTTCTTTACTGCAAAAATGTAGATCAGCCTGGTAATTTTCGTCCTTTTAAAGAGCTGGGAATTCGAGAAAGTTATCCTTAGAGGCATGTTGCTGATAGCTTGACATTGGAACCAGGAACTTAATTAACAGAACACCAATATTTAGGTTCCTCCAATCCTACTCATGTTCGATGTACATAGACAGCGAAATATTGTTATAGTAGGACACAAAATAGAATATAGGCGGAATACATTGGCAGCCCCCTAAAGTTGACAGCATTTTCCTCCCAGCCCCCTTTACTGTGCCTCTTCCCATCTGGCTACCTAAACACACTATATTTTGTGCCACCGTAGCACAGCCCGCTTACTTGGCATCTGTCGTGTTTTTCACTTGCTGGAGACGCGTGAGAGAGTAAAAAAGCGTGCTGATGGGTACTATTTCAACGGTAATATTTCTATTACTCCCTCTTTAATATACAACACCCACTTAATTTATAACCCCAACCTTATTTCTTCTTCTTTGCTTCTTCTTCTTTGTTTCTTCTTCTCTCTTCTTTGTTTTCCTCCATAGCCATTGTAGACCCAAACTCTTACAAAAAAATTGCGATGGTAAATGTATGTCATTGTGGCCATAATGCGAAGATGAGAACCTCATGGACTCAAGCAAATCCCGGACGTAGGTTCTATGGGTGCAAATTCGGTCCAACCGGATGCAATTACTTTCGTTGGTATGATGATGAAATACCACAACAAGCTAGTAGGGTTATCTGGGGTCTCTTGAACAAAGTCAAGCAACTTGAAGAAGAAAGGGATCGAAGAAGAAATGGTCGTACGAAGTTCATTGTAATATTCATTTGTATCATTTGTTGGACTTTGAATATGTGCTTTTGATTGTCGTTATCTATCAATATTTTGGCAACAATGTTCTGGAATTTTGTTGTTTAATCAGTAGATGTATGGTGTTAATATATGAAGAATGATCATTTGTTGTGTATTTCGGCTTTTTAATATGAATTATTCAACGTTTAATTCTCACTCAATATGTCACAACCTCACAGATATATATCACATAGTAGCTGAAAACAAAATAATGCCATAAATTTGATTTGGTAGATTTGAAGACATAAAGGTTCATAGCAACACAAGACTGTTACAATGCTATATAGTTCAACAGGCAGATTTCAAGAACCAAAAGAACAACAAAATATCACAAAAGTCTAAGTAAAGATTTAGCTCCCATAGTAGTTCATTTGGCAGAGCATATTAGGTACAATGTCATAATAGTTCAATGGCAGATTACAAGACAAAAAACTTAGACAAATTACAATTACACTCCAGATTTTGCTGGAAATTGGACTGAGCTTTGTGAAGATGGTCCAGCAGTTCCCATTTGTTTTCTACGCTCAGAAGTCATTCTTTGAAGCTGCCCAGTAGTGACTGCCTTTTTTCCTTGCCATTTCAGTCCATGTGGTTGATAGCCAAAGTCCAGATTTTTCCCAACTGCACTCCTTTTTCTTATGCCACCATCTACCACCTTTTCAGATCTTGTTCCAGGCTGAAACATTAAGGCTCATTAAGCTACTGTATTGCAACATTAAGCACTAACAAAAAAATGTGGAAGTAGGACTTACATTAAGGATTGTTCTTGATGTTGTTGGGTCAATGTATATACCATATCCAAAGCATTAAACCCTCCTCTAACAGTTGTTTCCTCTCTCTCTCTCTTCTAACTGGAATGCAAGGACCCTTTCCACCATCTGCTGCACCCCTTCCTCTTCCTCCTAGTGATGTGCCATTGCCCCTTCCACCTACTGCTGCACCCTTGCCTCTATGAGCTACTGATCCACCCCTACCTCCTACATAACTTGCTTGACTACTTGCACCTTGTTGGCCACCTACTGCTGCACCCATTTCTCTACCACCTAATGTAGAACAACCTCCTACAGAACTTGCTTGGCTTGAATTCCCCTGTCCAGTTCTAGGTACAGTTGTACCCCTACCCACTGATCCACCCCTGCCACCCACTGATCCACCCCTTCCCCTGCCACCCACTGATCCACCCCTTCCCTTGCCACCTATTGTTGCTCCTTGTTGACTGGACTGTCCTCCTCTAGAACTCTATTCAAACAAGGCACATAACATGTAAGTATATAAAGTAGATTTCCAGGACAAAAAGAACAAAAGAAAGAAAAAGAATTCAATACCTTTGCAGGACAAGCAGACTTGTTATGCCCTGGTTGATGGCATATTTAACAGGTCATCTTAACTCCCTTTTTGGACAACTTGCCATACTTCTTCTTAGGTTCATCCCTATCCTTTCTTCTACACCTCTTAGGTATTCCAGGCATTACTTTGGGTGCAGGTGGTTCAATTGGGGGTTCTTAAAATCAGGCCACATTTGCATACTTGGAATTTGTTGAATGTAATAATTGTAAGCCTCTAGAAACTTGTCCTTTTTATACCAATCTTCCACATAATGTTCAGGTTCAAGACCAATGTGATACAAAGCACACACTGCATGTTGACAAGGAATCCCTCTCAATTCCCAAAGCCTACAAGAGCATGTTCTGCTCCTTATGTTTACAGTGTGAGTAAACACCTCCCCATTTTTTTTATAGGTTCATCAACCTCAAACCCTACATCTCCATTCCATTTAACATCACACTCTTGGGCTTTTTCCTTATTCTCGTCTAATGTTAACCTTGCCATTGGTGTTATATCAGAAATCCAAGTTTCAGAAAAGTTTCTCATGTCTACATACCTACTCATCATTTTGTGTCTAATTTCTTCAAACATGCTAATCACAGACTTATGTCTAGCACCCAAAATCCAAGAATTGAAAGTTTCACACATATTATTTTCTACAACATCACACTTAGAAAATTCTTTAAACAATGCCCTACACCAAAATTCTTTATTATAACATAATAAAGACTCACAAATTTCATCACCAAGCAGATCCAAAGCATCAAACTCATCCTGCAGCAAGACTTCAAATGATGCCTTTGCACATCTCCAGAACTGTATCCTCCTTTCTTCCCCTCTGAAGTTCTTTGCCCAGTTGGACCAGATATGTCTTGCACACATTCTCTGTTCACACTGAGGTAGCAGCTCCCTGATGCTTGGCACAAGTCCCTACGAAAAAGATGAACAATGCAGTTAAAACTGTTAACTTTAACAAAGAAAGACATAATTCAAGTAATGAACTAAAACAATTAGTACCTTCTGCATGTCTGACATTACTGTTAATCCTTCTCCTTTGCCAAGCTCCAAGTCTTCAATAAGATGGGTAATAAACCAAGTCCAAGACTGTTTTGTCTCTTGGTCAACAAGAGCCCAAGCTATGGGATACATTTGATTGTTCCCATTTTTGCTAACAGCCACTGACAGTTCACCTTTACAAGCACCTTTCAAGAAGCACCCATCAAAACCAATTATCCTCCTACAACCTCCTAGCCAACCCTTCTTCATTGCATCAAAACAGACATAGAAATAATGGAAGAGACTCTTTCCTGGAACTGTTTCTCTATCTGTTTTGATCCAAACAGAGCTACCAGGATTTGTCTGTTTAATCATTTCAGCATAATCACATAGCCTTGAGAACTCCAGCTTCCAATCACCCATAAACTTTTGAAGAATCTTACACTTAGCCCTATAACAGACTGTTCTGCCCACATATAAGCCTAACTTCTTTCTGACTTCTTCTTGTATCTCATGAATTTTGATTTCTGGTTGAGAAACAATCCTATCCTTGAATTTATCAGCAATGAAGTTTGAGTTGCACATCTTGTTGTGGTTATACTTATGAACATTTATGGACAGGGTGGTAGTTCTTGACAATAAAGTCACCAGAATCCCTATCAAGACTAGCAAATAACAACCACTTACAGTTTTTCCCACCTCTACATTTCACTCTAATTCTGTGCTTATCATTTGGTCTCAACTTAACCTTCCTTTTATTTTGAATGGCATAGTCAGTCACTGCCTTCCTAAATTCAATAGCATATTCAAAAACCATTCCTAGTTCAAATACACTTACCTTGCATTTAGGATCATACCTCACTTTGTTGCTCCTCCTTCTAGCAGGTAAATCTGCCCCAACTTCAGCATATGGATCTAATTCTTCCCTACTATCATCACTCCAACAGTCATCACTATCCAACTATTCCTCATCTCCACCTAATTTACCAGCATACCTTGCAGCTTTGTCCCTCCCAATATCCTCAAACCCTTTATCTATCCCACCTTCCCCTACAACAACTTCTTCTAAAGGAGCAACTTTCTTTTTATTTTTTTTAACAGGTTTAGCAGCTAACTTAGCTCTCCTACTTTCCCTAAATCCCCTTAATTCATCATCAATGTCTGATCCATCCTCTGGAGGAATAGCATCTCCATCAGATTCACTACTCTCAAAATCTGAAAGTTGCCCCTCTAAGTCACTCTCATCAGAACCTTCCCTCTCTAAGTCACTCCCAGCAGCACCTCCCCCTTCTAAGTCACTCTCAGCAACCCCTTCACCCACTAAGTCTTCCCCTTCTAGGGTTTCCTCATTTACAGATTGTGTATTTATATTGGAAGGCTCATTGGTTGTTGAAGTGGACCCAACTGTGGGCCCAGAGACATTAAAGGAGCTATTTTCCCCAACTGTGGGGTCAGGAGGCTTAAAAGAATCATTTTCAATACCTGTGGGCCCAAGAAGTAGAGGAACAGGTCCCCCATCAACAGGTTCAGCCAAAGAAACAATATGTTGAATATATAACTCAAGAATATCACCATGTTTTAAAGGTCTAATTAAATCCAACAATTGCATGTCAATTTTAATTTGGACAAATTTGCAACTAGTCGGGTCAAAGCTAAAGAATGGACCCGCTTCATCATACCCCATTTCATTAGTGTAGTGGAGGAGTTCAAATAAGGAAAAGTGGTCTTTATCGATAAAGAAACCCCTGACTTCACTCTCCCCTACATATTTTGGGACAGGTTCTTCAATAAACACACCCCCATGGTGAATATGAGTCACTATTATTTCCTCCATTAACAAACTAACAGAAGAAAACAACCAGAAGCTTACAAATCGTCACATACAACCAGAAACCCTAAATTTGTACCAAATTTCAAAATTACTTAAAAGTAACCATTGATGTCTCAAATAAGATTTATATGTAACTAATCTTCTTTTTTTATCCACCAATTTAGAATATTCAATGAGAATCGCATAACGGAAAAGAATTCTTCAACATACCGTAATACGAATCACGAATGATGGAACAAGTTCCTCGCATCCAAAGATGACATCTTAGAGCAACATTGATTCCATTTTTGATTCACATCGGTGGAAAATTTGAAGAGCAAGGATCGGGTTAAAGTTTGGGGGAGATGATCGGGTTTGGGAATTTGGGGCAAAGTGAATTTTGGGAGAGTAGAAATTAGGTTAACCGTAAAATGAAAGGTAATAAAATTTAACCTTGGGCCCTTTTGACGTGGAAATGACGAGGAATTTTTTGATTGGGTATTATTTACACGTCAGTGGCGACTGTATTCACGCTCTTAAATTTTTAAGCCAAGTAAGCGGGTTGTGCTAAGGTGGCACAAAATATAGTGTGTTTAGGTAGCCAGATGGGAAGAGGCATAGTAAAGGGGACTGGGAGGAAAATGCTGTCAACTTTAGGGGGCTGCCAATGTATTCCATCATGTTAAATTGACTCCAAATAAAACCTATATAATTTTAGTAAAATTTTTGTTTTAGAAGATGATTGCTATTAAAAAATTTCAAAATGAATAACGAAATCCAACTTTTAATATGTGTGTATTGTTTCAAAGGGAAGGAAGCAAAATCGAAACAAATGGATATTTAAGGCCACTATTAAAGTTTTAAGTGGTCCTTTGATAGGAGGGATAAGGAGGATAGTCCCAAATTCTATCCGAGGATTATAATTCTTATCCCAGTTGCCAATGGGTACAAAAAGAAGATGGGAAACCTTGTATTTACTACGTGAAAAAATTTACTCTAATAATTAAGCTAATGATTCATGGATGAAAATCTAAAGCTGGAAATCTTTGCAAGGTCTTTTTGGCATATTGCGAGTAATCACTAATCATTCATGGATGAAAATTCGTTTCTGTTACTTTAAACTTGCCGTGATTCCAGTTGCATGCACCCTCCTTGGCTAGAAACTCGACAAAAATGGATTGACAGTATAATAAAGTACAATTTTGTGATGTTTTAATTTGGTCGAATTCTTGTTTCCACACAATCCAACATATTGATTTTCTTCCATTCAGGTATTGGGTAACGTATCACGTCCTATTTTGTACTTTACTGCAAGTTGTTGGCCTAATTCGACCTGCATCCTCTCTCCTGTCTAACCCTTTAATAATTTTGATGAAAACCATATATATATCACACACTAGCGTTTTTCTGTTTAGCCCCGACAATGTCACTTCCCCCGTCCCATTTTAATTGTTCATATAGCTCAAAAGATTTGTCCCAAAATAATTGTCCTTTTAGAAATTCTGAACTAAATTTGTTAGTTGTTTTGATGAAAACATGTTTGTTTAAAGTTTTTGGGAACATTTTTTTGGGAGTTTTTGGTAGAAAAACTGTTTGTTTATGTTATTTGAGCAAAACTTCTCCCACAAACTCAAAAAGAGCCAAAAACTAATATTTACATATCAAATTTTATTTTCATAAGAGCTCAAAGGCTCTTTTTGAGCCAAAATTTTTTTTTCCAAAAAGTATCTCCAAACACTTTTTCATTTTCATATCAAACTTCACCCAGAAAGTGTTTCCCAAAAACTATTTGGGAATCTATGTCCAAACGCTAGCTATTAATCATTAAAGAAGTTTTTGTTCTTTTTGGTATTGCTCAATTCTCAAAAAAATTTAATAGGGATAATTTTGTAAAATAAATATTGTATTTATTAATTTTTAATGAACGTGATAAAGTTAAAGAGACAACTAAAATGGGACGGAAGGATAATTGTTAGTCTTAAATTTTGTTAGGGTTTTTTACACAAATATACAAATTTTCATCCTTAATTACAAAAAAAAAAAAAAAATAGCAATATTTCTCTGATTACAATGCATAACATTATTTTTCTTACACATTTAACAATAATCTAACACATTTCACTTTCACTTCCCATTTTTCCCAAATTAAAAATTCTCTCACTTGCTCTCTCTTTCTCCCATCACCCCCCACCACCCCAACGCCATAACCCCCACCCTAACGCCATCACCACCACCACACCACCATTACCCCCACCACCTCATCGCAAATCCAAACATTCAACGGAGAGAAACACTATCGGCGGGGGGTGGAGATACTCAGAAGACAAGGGGAGACGAGATGCATAGCAGTGGTACATGCTCAGAACTCCTATCACCGGTTGCTCAGAGCTCCCATCGCCGGTGACTCTTTTGTTTCTCTTCCTCTGCCTTCGATTGGTCTGTTATTGAAGCAAAAAAAAAAAAAAAGTGCAAAAGGGAAGGCGAAGGCCGGAGTAACAGTGATGCTACCAAAGCCATCTCACCGGAAAAAGGACCCGGCGTCGCTCTTTCACTCAACCACTGTCTCATCAAAGGAATCAAAGTTTTGTTTGATTGTTCGATCTACTTTGGGACTTAACGGAGTCTCTGTTTCCTCCACTACTCGTTGCCCCTATTTCGTTCGTCTTAACCAGTCATTAAAACTCTGTAAGATCGGGAGAAACTTTCTGATATACGTTTCTACTTTACAAATCTCAGTTATATATGTAGTACTGGAACAATATTCAATTTTTTACTGCTACTGCGAGACTTGGGTAGGGATGGCAATTGGGGCGGGGCGGGGCAAGGCGGGGCGGGGCAAAACAGTAAACGGGGCAGGACGGGGCAACTGTTAAACGGGGCGGGGCGGGGCAGGCCGGGGCAAAATTTTGTTTTAGAATTTTCGGGGCGGGGCGGGGCAACATAGAAGCCCATTAATTTTACTTGTTCCTTTTCCACTATTTTCTTATTTCATGATTAAGTTGATGGAAATATTGTTCCACTATTGGCTATTTAAGCTATTAATTAATATAGTAAATACGTAATACTTTTGAAATACTATAAATTTTTTAAAAGCTTCAATTTTTTCAAGTAATTCCAAAATCATCAAATTTGAAAATTTCAATAGAAAAAAGTTAGAGATATGTTAAATGGATTTAAAGTTAAAAGAAAAGTTCAATTTTGATAATAAAAAATAAAAAAATAAAGACTTAAAATGTAATTTAAGTGGGGCGGGGCGGGACGGGTCAAAACGGGGCACGGCAGGGCGGTTCAAAACGGGGCACGGCAGGGCGGGTCAAACGGGGCAGGGCGGGGCGGGGCAGAAACTTGACAAAGACCAAATGGGGCGGGGCGGGGCAGGGCAAAACTTTGGCAGGGGAAGGGCTCAACCCGCCCCGCCCCGCCCTGCCCCGCCCCATTGCCACCCCTAGACTTGGGGATGAGAATTGGGCATCATTCATCACTGCTGCTGTGATTTTCCAGTTGCAACAGTTGCTTGTATTTCATTTTTCTTGCTTCTTTTGGTATGGATTTTTGTGACATTGTTGTTGGATTTTCGGCCGAGATATACTTGGATTTCTTGGCACTTTCTTTCTGTTTGTCTTTTGCTTAAGCTTTTTTATCAAGATATTTCGTTTATTATTTCTGGGTTTGATATCGTATATTTTTGCCACTTGATTATGTAGTTCTTCTATTTGTTCTTCTGTCTGCTCATTGAAACATTGAAACAATATGAAACAGTTGGTGAAACAGTCTGATACAGTCTGAAACGGCGTTGAAACAGTGTGATACAGTCTGAAACGGCATTGAAACAATCTAAAATAGTTGTTGAAACAGTCTGATAGAAGCACAAGTTTAATTACCTATTTCAGAAACAATAAAAAACAATAGAATGATACAGTTTAAAACGGAGTTGATACAGTCTGAAACAGGAGTTGATACAGTTTAAAACAGTCTGAAACGGGGAGTTGATACAGTTTAAAATAGTTTGATACAGTCTGAAACAGTTAAAACGGTGCAGAAATAGTTAAATACGGTGCTGTAGAAACAGTTGAAACGGTGCAGAAACAGTTGAAACGATGCAGAAACTGTTAGATACTGTTAAAACGGTGCAGAAACGGTTGAAACGGTGCAGAAACAGTTAGAAACAGTTTGAAACGGTGCAGAAATAGTTAGATACGGTGCTGCAGAAACAGTTGAAACGGTACAGAAACAGTTAGATACAGTGCTGAAATGAACTAAAACGGTGCAGAAACAGTTACATACAGTGCTGCAGAAACAGTTGATACGGTGCATAAATAGTGAGATTCAACGAGATACATTGAGGATGGATGAGGAAAAGTGAAATTTGAGAAAATGAGAGGAGTAAAAGTGAAATTAGGGGGAAATAGTGGGAGGAAAAGTGAAATAGAGGGAAATGAGAGGAGTAAAAGTGATAGTGGGGGAAATAGAAAGAAGAATGTAAGAGTTTTGTATGTTATGGGAAATTATTGATATGTTTTTGCTATGTTTGTAATTATCTTGTGTTTTCCTCTATATAAGGTAATTTTACTAGAATGTTGTTATTTTTGGTAATTAAGCTCTAAAACTTATACTTTTATGTAAAAAAATCCATATTGTTATTACAAAAAGATAGGTGGTTGAAGTCTTTTACGTAAAATTTCGCAAAGGGGCCTGTTTGGCGCACGCTAATTGATTTGTAGCCGTCAAAAATAATTTCGCTGAGAAATAGCCACCTCCGGACAAATTCCAGTATAAAATATTGGGGCTTTGAACAAGTTTTATTCAAACCCCAGTATTTTACTATGAGACTTTATATAAAGCGTCAGTAAACTAATCCCAGTATAAAATATGGGGGTTTTGAACAAAACATGTTCAAAGTCGCTATACGCGACCTCACACTAAAGTCGCTACCAAAGTTAAAGGTATGTGACCAATAATGTCACAATGCCATCCTTTAGTAGCGCACATTTTTCTACTATATGTTTACTCCGTATTTTGTTACTTAAAAGGTAACTTGTGTTAATTAAAGTATAAGATGACAATATTTGTTAACTTTGCCTAACATTGCAAATTGTAGCTATATGTGCAAGATGTCTGTAAATTGAGATTGTATATACTAAACTGCTTATTTTCATATCCTTTAACTTGTTTGCATACATGTTCTCTTTGCTTATTTTATTTAATTTTTTATCCTCTTAGTTTCCTTACATGTTAAAACCCAATATAGAAATCGGCCGGGAATCACGTTTAGTGGAACCTAGGAGGTGCCTAACCCCTTCCTTCTAGGTTAACTTGAACACCTACCTGAATCTCTGATTAGTTGACCAAACCCGGAGTTATATATTTTAAATTATATAGAAAATGCTTTAGGTGACCTAATATACCTAGATAAATTTATTAGGTGGCGACTCCAAAACTCTAACTCCAAACGAGTTACCTCAAGTCGAAAACCACTTTACTTGTATTTAAGTGGGGTGCGACAGTTGAGATACATCGAGATACAGTAAGATACAAGGTGGTTGGTTCCATTAAAAGAAGTTGGTAGGATAATGGAAGGAGGAAAAGTGGAATTGGGGGAAATGAGAGGAAAAATGTAAGGTTTTGCTATGTTATACTTTTTTTTTTTGCTATATTTTGTAATTAACTTTTTCTTTCCTCAATATTGGGTAACTTTGCTAAAATATTGCTATGTTTCATAAATAACTTCTAAAAAATATACATTTCTGTAAAAATTCCCAAAATTTCATGTGGGAACCTATTTATGAATCCCGTTTAGGGTTTAGCCAATCTGTAAAATATATTTTGTTATTATCAGTGATGTTGAACTTCAAATCTTCAAGCTGTCTATGTCTAACGTCAAACCTGAAGATTTAAACTTCAAAAAAATTGAAGATAAGGCCCGAAAGTTTGAAGTTAGATCTGGCTAGATCTTAAATGGAACGCATGAAATAGGCTCTTCGTGCACATTCCTAAAACGAATGAATGGTCGAAGTAACTTCACAAGTAAAAATTTAGTGTAGGGGCCTGTTTGGCGCGCGTTGATTGATTTGTAGCCGTCAATAACAAATTCGCTGAGAAATAGCCACCTCCGGACAAATCCCAGTATAAATACTGGGACTTTGAACAAAACTTGTTCAAGGCCCCAGTATTTGTACTGGGGAAGCTTCAGTAAACTAACCCCAGTATAAATACTGGGGCTTTGAACAAGTTTTGTTCAAGGCCCCAGCATTTTGTTATGGGACTATGTATAAAGCTTCAGTCCCATAACAAAATGCTGGGGCTGTGAACAAAACTTGTTCAAAGCCCCAGCATTATTATGGGACTGAAGCTTTATATATAAAGTCTCATAACCCATAACAAAATGCTGGGGCTGTGAACAAAACTTGTTCAAAGCCCCATCATTTTGTTATGGGACTCAGCTTTATATATAAAGTCCCATAACAAAATACTTGGGCTTTGAACAAGTTTTGTTCAAAGCCCCAGTTTTTTGTTATGGGGCTAGTCTGGGGTGTTTTTCCAACGCTAATGGAGCTTAAGTGTGCGCGCGAATTTTTGGCTATTCTTCAATGAATTTTGAAACGGTGGATAGTCCCCATTGAGCGCGTCCAAAAATGGCTAGTGATCAAAATTCTCCACTTCACAAATAATCTGCTTTACAATAGCTAGTTAGAGAACAACCAAACTACCATAAAGTTTAAATTTTAGCCGTATCTTCAACTAATTTAGATCTGAAGTTGGCCTAGAGATTCTTCTTTCATTAAAACATGAAATTCACATTATGTTGAAACTGTATGTTGTATGCAGATGCCTAATGGTAATATCAATATAAAATATATTCCTTCTCTAATTGACTTCTATATTGATATAATTCATTCATGCAAGGGGTACTATATTTGGCTCTCTTACTCTTTTGGAATGCAACGTTTTCAATTTAAATTACACGTACACCTAGACGAGCATATGGTCCAATACTCCAAAATGCCTATATATCCATCAAAAAAAAGAAATACCCAAAGATTGCTACATAGTGCAAGCCTTGATAAAAGTTCAGAGCGAGAAGGATAATTTATTTTCCAGTTCATCCATGGACCAAACAATAATCCTAGTGACAAGTATTCGATCTTGCTGCAAAGCAACGTGTATGTTGGTAGCCCAGACAACTCCTAAAGGTGTTCTTAGTGTTATGGGTGTACAAGCTAAGGCTTAACAATTTGCCATGTAGAAAGTCATTTACAAAAATATTGACTAGCTAAACGTCCATCTGATCATGGGAGAAAATCTTCTGATAATATGGTAATCTAAAGTTCAGATATTTATTCAGCTGGAATATTGCAAAATATTACTGATGCTCTAAACTTGACATGATATGGATGTGCAAAGAAGAATCCAGGAGAAAATGGAGGTTCAAAGACAGCTACAACTTAGAAAACAGCCACTAGTCTTGTTGAGTCTCCTCGTGTTATTCAGTAAAAGAAAATCAGGCCCAAACCAAGAGCCTATATAAAAATGAAACACATCATGACCCTCGTATTCCAGATTCTAGTTAGGGTTTCGAAATGGAAGTGTTAGGCTAAATTTGAAAGGTTCAGAGTGAGCTTAGTTGATAAATGGTGAGTTTAAAAAAACATTATATACATGGACAGGTACATAATTAACCTATCAAAGAATACTATAATCAGCTAGCTTTCTATATTCACATTTTCATTAGAGGTAATCAACTATATATGTGTGCCAAGATAATGACCGAGTTTGGCTTTAATCAACCAAGAGTTAATCATGTGTGTTAGGCTTTAAGATTACATAGTCAGACTTTTCCACAAAGCTATAAAAATATTTGCTTCTCGTTTGCTTACAAAGAATTGCCATGCTTTCTTCCCTTTCCATTTTCTTTCTTTCTTCGTTTGCTCTTCTTTCCTTTTTCTCAATAAAATTTAAGATTAACTTATTTAATTTGACGTTTTGCACTATCAATAAGTACATAGTACTCAAAACACATTCCTTTAATAACTTTGAACGATGAAAGAAGTCAAGCCACTAGAAGACTTACCTTGTCCAACTAGTTAAATTTTGGGCAGGTTTGAGGTGTTACATATATAATTTCAAGTCGATTTGCCACCATTTGATGAGATCGTATGCCAGTCATCATCGATAAGTCATGACTCTCTTTCTTTCTAAGGTTTCCATCAGGATCATAAACTTTCTAATACTTTCATCCGAGTTGAAACAACTCTGCGAAAACCGAAAAGTTTTTGGGATAATTACAATAAAAGACAAGCAAAAGACGAAAATTACCAAAAATGACCCATATTTTCGAATCTTACCCGAGTTGTCACCCTTTTCCCGAGATAGCAGTCGCCGCAAGTTTATACAATTTTATACAAATTTATACACATGTATAAAATTGTATAAATTTGTATAAGTGTGTATATGCGAGTGAATAAATCTGTATATTAAGGATGTTTATATGAATTTTCACTTTTTTTGTGTATATTTTTGTATTTCTCTCATTGCTATGCATTTATCTATGTATATTCATGTATAATTTATTTTTTTGGGGGGAAATTTGTGCGTATAAACTTGTCCAAAGCAATGATTTAAACGCAATAAATAACATAAATTCAGTAAAATACAAAAAAATAACGACACCAATGGCGGGAGAAGGTGTATACCGGCGACTTAGTAGCTGGGGAGGGGGAGATTTGGTTGCTAGGGTATTTTTTATGAAGGAGTGCTAAAATTTATAATTTTAGGGGTGGGTGCTACGCATGGAAAAAAAATATGGTCTCTTGTTTGTAATTTTGGGTAGTGGGTGCCTTATTTTGAAAATTTTCCAAAGTTTTTGCATTGTCATATCAGAATATATTTCCATTTCGGAATGAAATGTCATGCTATATACTGTACTGGCCTAAATTGATTTTAGGCTACATATCGAATTTGGGTCGAGAATACAAGCAAATCTGAGTATCAAAGTCGAAATAAAAGCAATAAAAGGCAAAAATGTGAATAAATGAACGAGATTTCAATATATATTATTAATTACAAATTTTGGCAGAGTTTCTGTATGTATTTTTGAATGAATACATCATAACATAGAAGCTATTTATAGGCTCATGAATGCAAAAAGTTTGAGCCATGTGCTCCATGTCTCCCACTAGCTCATCCACGCCTCAACTTCCCTAAAAATGGAGTTAGTGGGCCGAAATAAGAGGAGGCCATTATGCTGAGGATTGATTAGTTCTTCGAGGCTCGAATTATTGACCTCGGAGGCATGGATGTGCTATTTTACCGAGGTGATTTTCACGGAGGTGCAATTTGAACTCCATCCTCGACTGATGACTTTCGGTGACTACGTCATTTTATTTCGAATCATAGCTCACGAACATCTGTTCGGTTCTCCCTGAATCATGCCATCGAGGTGCCACATACGCAAGCCAATTTTTGCCCAATACATATACTATTGTCATATCAGAATATATTTCCAATTCGAAATGAAATATCATGCTATATACTAGTAGAAGTAGACGTAATTTGTTATACAAACTTGAACAATGAATGTATAGGTGGGCTCAAATGAGACGTAAACTCTAATTTGGACTTCCCATTTCTGTTCTTGTGGGCCTATGCAGATCAGTTCTTTCTTCCTTCTTATACTGTGAAATATTGACCCCATAGTCAGTGTTCAGCACACTAAATGAGAACTAGCCAAAGAAAAAAAAGTAGCCAGATTCAAGAAACACAAAAAAAAAAAAAAAAAAAAAAAAACAAGATATTTTTACTGAGATTTTGAACTAAAATTTTCAAAGTCCCGATAAAAATTTCTGGGAAGTGCTAATACGAAGTCTCAGAAAATTTTAATGAAACTTTGAAATTTTTGTTCAAAGTCCCAGAAAAATTTACTGAACATCAAATACGAAGCTCCGTAAAATCTTTTGGAACTTTAAACTAAATCCTAAAAAAATTTACTAGGGTTTAGGTCAAATTCTAAGAGTTTTTTTTGGAACAAAAAAACACGTATTTTAAAGTATGGATATTTTTCTAAAAGTTTTTCATTGTTGTATGCTTTTCTTTGAGCGGTTTAAAACTTGGCTAGTCATTAAATGAAATTTTTACATAAAAGTATAAGTTTTAGAAGTTATTTACAAAACATAACAATATTTTAGCATAATTATCCATTATACAAGAAATGAAACGTTAATTACAAAACATAACAAAAACATAGCAATATTTTCCCATAACATAGCAAACTCTTACATTCTTCCTCCTATTTTCCCCAATACCACTTTTGCTTCTTTCATTTCCCCCAATTCACTTTTCCTCCCACCATTTCCCATAATTTCACTTTTACTCCTCCCATTTATCCCAATTTCACTTTTCCTCACCCCATCCTCACTGTATCTCGTTGTATTTCACTGTATCTTGATGTTTCAAAACTACTAACCACCTCGTATCTTGTTGTATCTTTCTGTATCTCACTGTATCTGCATTGTTCGGCACCGTATCTACCTATTTCTAAACTGTATTTAGCAGTTTCTAGATTGTTTTTGCATTTGTTTCATCCCGTTTGTGCGTTGTTTCTCACTGTTTTTAAACTATTTCACTTTTGTGCATTGTTTCACATTATTTTTTACATTTTTTTTGGACTTTTCTGTATCTCGTTGTATCTTATTGTATCTCGACATTTCTTAACTACTAACTACCTCGTATCTCGTTGTATCTTTTCGTATCTCACTGTATCTGCATTGTTCTGCACCGTATCTTCCTATTTCTAGACTGTATCTAGTTGTTTCTAGATTGTTTTTGCATTTTTTTCATCCCGTTTGTGCGTTGTTTCTCACTGTTTCTAAAATAACTTCATTTTTTTTGCGTTGTTTCACATTATTTTTTATATTTGGTTTCGGGATTTTTCACTAGTTGTTTCAGACTGTTTCAGCGTTGTATCTCACTGTATCTGCACTATTTCTGCTTCGTATCAAACTGTATCTCACTGTATCTACGCTGTTTCGGCACTGTTTCAGATTGTTTCAGTATCGTCTCAGGTGGTTTTGCATCATATCTAACTATTTTTAGACTGTATTTAGCTGTTTCTAGACTGTTTTAGCATTTGTTGCATCTCGTTTGTGCATTGTTTCTCACTGCTTCTAAACTATTTCACCTTTTTTTGCATTGTTTCACATTATTTTTTATATTTTGTTTTGGACTTTTTCACTAGCTATTTTAGACGGTTTCACTGCTGTATCTACACTATTTTTGCTCCATATCTAACTGTTTCTGCATCGTTTCAGGTTGTGTTCATCACTGCATATAACTATTTATGCACCGTTTCAGGTTGTTTCAGCACTGTATCTAATGATTTTGCATCGTTTCAGGTTGTTTCAATGTTGTTTCTCACTATTTCTAAACTATTTTCCATTTTTTCTATTGTTATACATAATTTTTTACTTTATTTCAGACTTAAAGCTGTTTTAGACCATTTCAACATCGTATCTGTACTATTTTTGCTTCGTACCTAACTGTATCAGTGCTGTTTCAAACTGTTTCAGCATCATATTTGCACTATTTCTGCTCCGTATCTAACTGTATCTTGCTGTATCTGCGCCGTTTCAGACTGATTCAACACCGTTTCAACTGTTTCAGCGTCGTTTCAGGCTTTTTCAGCACCGTTTCAGACTGTTTCAGCACCGTTTCAGATTGTTTCAGCACCGTTTCAGACTGTTCAGCAGCCATTTCAGTCTGTTTTAGTGCTTCTCAAGCTGCTCCAGACTATTTCAGTGATGTTCACACCATACATATCAAAAAAAAGGCATATTCACATATACTCATACACAAACAGAAATAGAGACGCACACAAACTACTGTAAGAAGTTTTAAATAATTAAATTAAAATTCAGGAAAAAATAAAAACGGACACACATCCTTATCAAATCTATTGGAATCACAAATGCTTCTCCTAGTGTCATCAACCATTTCTCACTTATACTACTGCTTCTCTTAGTGTCATTAACCAGATCTGTTGTTAGAGATTCAATTCGAAAGAAAAATCGGGGTACCCGAATGCAGTAAAATCGGGTCAAGATCTGATTGTTTGCAGTGCAAAAGCGAAATAGTGGATGACACTCTATGTCCTACGACTCTACTTAATCAACAACAGTCGGTTTCATGAACAGACTGAGCTGTTTCATGAACAGACTGAGCTGACACAACACGGTACTGTGGTACCATTATTACCCCCAATTCGCTGAAAAAATCCATGTAGGATCCAAACCCACCATTGCCATTCGTATCTGGATCAATATGGAATGCAGTCCATCTAACCTCCTTCATACCCAAATTACCTGATCCACTGGTGGACGGCGGAAACGCCGTGGTCACAGCGATGATGAATAAGAAAATAGTGGAAACAGAGATGGTGCTGATACCTAGATCGGGAAGCGCGTGGTGGAGGTTTTTCGCGGTGGAGGTTTTTCGTGGTGGCGGGGATTAAGGTATTGGGGATTGTTGATTCTGCATTGTGATAGAGGAATTAAGGTTAGAAGAAGACGAGAGAAAAAAGTGAGAAATATAATTTGGGAAAATGAAAGTGTGTGAGAGAAAATAATGTTATGTATCATAATTTGAAAAATATTGCTATTTTTTTGTAATATAGGAGTGTAGTTTTATATATATGTGTAAGAAACCCCATTAAAATCGCTTCTAATTTCCATTTCCCCTCCTCCTACTTTCTCCTCTTCCTTCTTATCTTTTTCCTGTAAACCTTCCCTCCTAAATACTCTTTCTCTTGCAAGACACTAACACTCCACTTGGATGGTTGTTACCTATCATTTCATAATGTATTGTATTGTATTGTATTGAATCGTATCGTATTGTGTTGTACAATATTTGGATAGCCTGTATTGGTTACCGTGATTTAATAAGTAAATATAAGGTAAAGGGTAAAATGAGAATATTAAATAATAAGTGAGGTCATGATGAGAAAGAAAAACAAGTAACGACGCGATTCCACCAAATCGGTCGTTACGTACATAAAGTGATGGTTTATATGGTTACATGACCATGAATTTAACGATACAATACAATAGTAATTAGAATAACAATAAAAACAAACATAGTAATCATAGTAACATTACAATACGATACAATGGGTTACAACCATCCAAACAAGCTATAAAGAGAAAGATAAATAAAATATGATTATTTGCAAGCGTACAGCAAGGTATCCCAAAACATAGAAATGTATACAATACTCAGCCACATGTATGATCGATAACTTCCACATAAGATAAAAAACATCGTTTGCATATAATGTTTACATCAAATAATATAATACAAACACACATATAATGGGTATATACACACTTACGCCTTAATTATGGTCCACTATATGTATACTCATTTTAATTTTTAATAGTTAAAGCTCACTTCGTTGAGAAAATACAAGATGTATATGTAGTCCTGCATCCGTTGTTCAGTTCATCCCCTTTAAATCTTGGCTCACAATATGAAATGGCAACTTGCACTCTTTCTTGTTTCAGTTGACACGTAAATCATCCCATTTTGACGATGTTTGATGCAATTCCACTTTTAGAAACTCTAGCTTTACATTTTTATAAAATATTAAATTCGTTAAATTATTGAAAAATCTAAAAAGATAATCTGATGTTTCCTATCAAATTAACTTTTGACTACTACTTTAATAACTTTATTCTATTATCACTAATATAATAACCAAAACTCAGCATTACCACTTGCAAACCATCTACTAATATACTAATTAATGAGCAGTAGAAATAAGGCAAACAAGAAATTGAAATCGTAATGGCAAGTAGTTCATGCAGCCGAAATCAGTCTCAGTCGCAGCTGTCACCGTTGTCTGTACCACAAAATATCCAAAGACGATAACTAGTATTATAAGCATATATACAAACTACTGTGCATGATAAATAAACGTTTTCACCATTAATTTAGTATTATCTGAAACTATGTGTCACCATTAATTTGGTACTATACGAATATCTAACTAGGTCCCAACAAGTTGATGGGTCGACATTCAGCCAGCTGTGTTGACACTAAGTTTAAGCTGCCAACTGTAAAGCCAATGAGTCACAGCTTTTCATTTCGCCCTCACAAATACAATGAATGAACAATTAAAGGATCGTTTGGTTGGAAAACGATACAAATATTAGCAAGGTAGGTATTAGGGGTGGCTAACGGCTCGGTCCGGTCCGGGACCGGTACCGGATTCCAGTTCCGATCCGGAATCGGGCCAAAAAAAATTCAAAATCGGAGTGGTACCGGTCTACCGGTCCGGTCAGTGCCGGTTATAAAAATTGGTGCCGGATTGGAACCGGTTCCGGCGACCGTTAAGCCGGTCGGTACCGGTCCGGTCCGGCCGGTTTAACGGTTTTTTAAATTTTTTTTTAAATTTTTTTTAGGCAAATAAAGTTAAAATTTGAAAAACTTAACAATTTATTTAAACATCATTTGTGATAATTATGTAAATTATATTTTTTAATGAAACAAAATAATTATGTAAATTATATTTTAAAATTTATTAATGTAAAATAAATAAATAAACACAAAACAAACGTTTATTGAATGGGAAATACATAATTGAAATGACAAAACAAACTAGAAATCGAAAAATTACAAAGATACTAAATAAACTAGAAATTCGAAAATACATAATTGAAATGACATAGATATTCCCTTAGCCATCTCTTCAAATTTTCAATCACGCGGAATAAAGTCATTTATTCTATCCCATTCAATTTTGTGTTTTTTTTCTAAGTGTTGCCTAAACTTTCCCGTCCCTCCATTGTTGGGTCCAGTGTAAATTTGCCACTCTTAGTTACAGAGGCTACATTTAGCTTTCTGAGTTTCACTATCTTTCATAATAAGTTCCCACACTATAGAACGGCGTCTTCGTTCCGCAATTCTTGTTTCAGTAGGACCGGGAGCAGCGGGAGCTTGATTTTCAGCCATTATAATTGTTTGGATTTTGGAAGAAATTTAGAAATAGCCTTTGAGAGTAATTTGAGAGATAAATTGATAGAAAGTGCTAAATTGTGTGATATAATGATGAAATATTAGAGTATATATAGATAAAAATAGGTTGGGAGGGTATGGGGGGCGTTTAGGGGGGGGGGGGGGTGATAGGCAAATATAGCCGTTTTTGGCCGTTGGCCAACGTCTATATTTGAAAGAGAGCCGCTGGCCCAAACTGCCTGCCGGTCCGGTCCGGTCCGGCAGTTCGGCCCAAATATTTTTTTTGTTTTTTTTTTAGTTTTATTTAAAGTGGTGGAAACTTTGAAAAATATTACAACAAAATATTATTTAGTTTTTACTTGTACATATTAAAGTTTAAACTTAGAATTAAAAAACTTGTAGTATTTTTTTATACTTTGAACTTTGAAGTAATGAAATTTTTGAAGTGATGATTCAAATTTCAAACTTTTGAATTAATTTGTTAAGTTCAATATTCAAACTTTGAATTAATTTTAGTAAATTCAAATTTTGAATTAATTTGTTAAGTTCAAAATTCAAACTTTGAACTAATTTACAAACTAGTAATTAATTGTAGTATTTTTTACGCAAACTATAAATTAAAAATAAAAAGTATGAAGACAATAGTTGTGATTGAATTCCAAGCTTGGAGCAATTTTATTGAATTGTTTAAGATATAAGTAGTGCAAATTACATCTAAACTTCAAACTTGTAAATTCAAAATTCTTATTTAGAAAATTACAATTCTTTTAAACATATTAGCTAGTTTCTTGAGGATAGTTGTAGGCTTTTCTTTTGGAACTGGCCGTTGTTGATCTTGTTCATCATCTCCTTATGGTTCTTCGTCTTCTTCTTGTTCTTCATTGCCGGTTTGACACCCTTCACTTGTTCCGTCGCTCAAAATTTGATCGAGATATGCTTTGCCCTTTTCCTTAGTAAGTTCTGGTAGACCAAAGTTTCTTCGCTCTGCTCTGATCCAATCCCTGAATAAAACTCCTGTCTCCATTGCCTCCTCCCTCAATGAATATCTGTGATCTCCAATTTGAAATCTTCCTTGGCTAAAAGCGCTTTCCGATGCAACTGATGAAGCTTGAATTGTTAATATATCCCGGGCCATTTTTGCAAGAATTGGAAATTGCGATTCTTGATTCTTCCAATAATCCAACAAATTCGCAGTTCCAAAGTTGTTAAGTTTCTTTGGATATTGAATTAAATACACTTGGAACTCACTGTATTCCTCCCCGTACTCGACCTGTTCTGAAAGCAACTTTTCGTCAAGTCCCCCAAAAGTGCTCATTCCCGCATGTGAAGAGCTTTGCCCGGTGGATAGTATTGGTTCCGTTGGTGTAGCAGTGTCTGCCCAAGCTCTATACTTTGCAAAAACAGCTACGGTATCTGCATAAACTTTAGCAACAGCCTCGTCTACACTTGGATACCCATTAGTAGCAATTTCATCTGGAGTAATTTCTAAATTTTCATATACTTCTCTAACAAGTCGTTCAGTTAACTTAATTTTAAAAGCAGGATGCAACACAGAAGCAATGTAAAAAAGAGGAGAAATTGGAAAAAAAATATTTTCTAAACTTTTCAATCATTAACTCTACAGCCGGTAAGTAAACTTCATATTGTTTATACATTTCAATAATTCCGATATTCCAGCTATGTAATATAACATGGTAGGAGTAGTTGGATAATATTGACCGGAAAATTCTAAAGTAGCTTGATAAAATTTTTGTAAAACTGAAGAAGATGTTGAACAAGTTGCCAATCCTGATCTTGAAGGTGATAGATTTGCATAAAATGTTTATTATACATTTGAGAAATAGGCAGTCTATATTCATAAGCAACTTTCAATGCCTCATATAAAGTGTTCCACCTAGTACAAACTTCCTTTGGGACTCTCCTAATTGGCATTCCTAATTCTACACATTTTCTTTCCCATTCTCGTCTTCTTTCTTGGTTTTTATTTCTAAAAATATAAGTAATAGCTATCTGCACCTTTGCGATAATTTCGTTAAACAAGACAAGACCATCTCTTACTACTAAGTTGTTAACATGACAAGCATATCTAACATGAAAAAATTCAGGAAAAGGAGGGTTCAAAATAAGTATCAAGCTCCTAAGTGCATCTGTGTTGTTTGTAGCATTATCTACCGTAATACTAAAAACTTTGTTAGATATAAAGTACGTACGACAAATTGATGAAACTTTATTACAAATATAATTTCCCGTATGTGGTTCATCAACAATTTTATAAGCAATAATACGTTTTTGAAAAATCCAATTAGGATCTATCCAATGAACAGTAACAGTAATATAATCACATCCATTAGTAGAACGACCCAAATCCGTAGTAAGACATACTCTAGTGTCAAAGTTATCAAACATATATCGCAAATAATCCTGATATTCGTTTTTAAATTTAATAATATCATTTTTAACAGTAGTTCTTGGAAAACCATGAAAAGAGGGATTATATATAGACTGAACATAACGAACAAAACCAGTAGAAGAAGGAAAACTATAAGGTAAACTCTCGAGGGCAACTAGTTTAGGAATAGCTTCCCTATCCTTTTGTTTATCATAAGTAAGAAGCCCTCCTGTTGTTTGGTTTATTCTTGTTTGGGCACCTGAAGATTCATCATGCGCTACTCCCCCATGTTCGGTCCCTAAATATATACCGCCCGCCCGCGTTGACCATTCTTTAGGATGTTTCTTTTGTAAGTGCTGCCTAAGTTTACCCATCCCACCCTCATTACCCCCAGTTCTAAAAACCCACACCTTATCACAAAGCCCGCAGGAGGCCGTCTGCTCTGCAACATTCTTTGATGCAAAATCCCACACATCAGATCTTTCCTTACGTTTAGCCGGTATTCTAGCAGGAGGTTCAGGAGGCAAGTCTGACTGAACTTCGGGTGGACTAGCTTGAAATTCAGGTGTTTCTTCTAAATTAACCCCGCTTTGATTCCCATATTGTGTTTCTAACATTTCGTGATCAAGTATGTTACCAGCACTAACATTATGATAATATTGAGAATCATTTATGTGGGTGAACTGATTAGAACTACCAGCAATTTCTTTACCCCTATTTCCCCTACGACCACGTGTTCGCCCCCCACTACTAGTTCCAATTGAACCTCTTTGAGACATAATAATAGCAAATAAAATAAATATATATGACAAAAAAATAATAAAATAGTAGAAGTAGGAACGACCAACCAAATATAACCGTATAATTGAGGTGAAGTTGAAACTTGAGCCTCCACTTCAATTAATTAGTTGAATACTTGATAATCGAAAAATTGCAAAAATAACCAAATTGATATTTCAACCACGTAGCGCCTCTAATTGACCCAATACTTGATATTTGTAAACTTCACCAAGTAGCCAAATATAACTTTGATAGAAACTCCAAATAGAACTTGATAAAGTAGCCAAATTATAAATTTTTAACAAATAGCCAAAGTAGAATAATAGCAATATTGTAGAAAATTTGAGAGAATTGGAAGATTTGTGCGAAAAATATGATGAAATAATGGAGGTATTTATAGAAAAAAATAGTTAGGGGTGGTTATGGGGTGGTAGAGGGGTGAAATTGGCCGTTTTTGGCCGTTGGACAACGGCTAGGGGGTCAAAAGAGCCGTTGCCCAACGGCTAGAAATGGCTAGATCCACCAGATTTTTCCTTTTTTTTTTTAATTTTTTGGACCGGTCCGGCCGGTTCCGGCCCAAAATTATACCGGTTCATCCGGTTTTTTTTCGTGGAACCGGTTCGGGACCGGGACCGAGGTCCGTTAGGGACCAATGGTCCGGTCTCAACCGGTCCGAGCCGGTTTCCGGCCCGAATCCGGTCCGGTCCGGTCAAAACCGGACCGTTAGCCACCCTTAGTAGGTATTAACATTGAGATTAAGAATGCAGGTATGAGTAAATCAAGAATAGTAACGCGGTTATTAGCTATGTAAGGGATTAACATTTATGAATTGTAGTTATATATTATTTCTTGTCGAATAATTGAAATCTCACAAATTAATACACAATTTTTTATTCATTATAATTAAAAAACTTATTTATTATTATGAGGATTAATTTTATCATTTTAGAATATTAATACATGTACTGTTAATACTTACATTCTTAGTTCACGTATTTATCCTGCATAACTTATGCGAGTATTAATTATACGAACAATAAAAAGGACAACTAAACTATGTAAAGCTTATCTCCAAGTACAAAAGGGCAGCCAAATGATGCATTGCGGATGCTTGTTTCTATGCGGGTTATCACACATAGCATGTGTAAATGAACGACTCTAGTTCGGATGAAAATTAATTTATACGAGTATTATTAATATTGGAATTAGTAATGTGAATATTAGCGATGTGAATATTTGTACTGCAAAAATTAGTAATGTGCATATTAACTATTCGTGGATTAAAACGTATAGATAAATAATGCCTGGATTGTAATGTAGGAGTTATTTATTGTTGAATATTTTATATAACACAAATAAATATGCTAAATTATAGTTTAAAATATATTTATCTATTATTCAGCAATTTTTTTTTTTAAATATTAATATCTTAAATATTAATACATGTAGGGGTCGTTTGGTTGGCACTTGGATAAGCTAATATCTTCATTAAATTCAACACTAATTAGTACATTGTATGATTGGTGATTGGATATTTGCATAAAACCTTGCATAAGTAATACATTGTTTGGTTGGTAATTGGATATTTGCATAAAACCTTTCATAAATAATACATTGTTTGGTTTGGTTTTATGCATCCTTCATAGTAATACATGTATTAAATAATGAGGAAATCTATGTATTATTTTGTGCTGAATAGAAGGTGGAATAATAACGCGGCTATTAGCAAAACATGTATTAAAATTCTAAAATGACAAAACTACCCTCATAAGGATATGATTATTTTTCTATAATTTATTTTAACAATAAACAAGTATTTGAATTATACATTGTATATTAATTTATGATATATCAGTTGATTCAACAATAAATAATTAATGTATGACAATCTTTACTTTTTTTTAATCTTCACATAACTAATACCTACATAACTAATACCCATATACGGGTAATTTACAAAACTATGACACCTTAGGCAATGGTTTGCCTTATTGACCTCGCTTAAAGTGGTTTTACAATAATGGCCTCACTAATTTTAAGTAAGTGCTCCCTCGGAGGCAACACTTCAAGTTATAACTTGACAAGTGCACCCATGGAGGCAGCACTTCAAGTATAAAGTGCACCCACGGGGGCAGCACTTCAAGTATAAAGTGCACCCACGGGGGCAGCACTTCAAGTATAGAATGACAAGTGCTGCAAATGTTACCCCGTGGCAGCACTTGACCTTTTATCACTGTCAATATTATCTCCAGATAACTTGAAGTGCTGCCTTGCAGGCAACATTTACAATTTACTCTTGAAGTGTTTCTCCTGAGGGAACACTTAAAAAATTTTAACGTGAATTGTTGCCTACGGAGGCCATTTTGCTAAACCATTCTTTAGTGGGGACAAAAAATCATAACCAAGGTTAAGGGGGTGCATATAGTGAAATTTTTTGCCCATATAACTAAGGATTTTTTACATAAAAGTACAAGTTTTAGAACTTAATTACCAAACATAGCAATATTTTAGTAGAATTACCCTATATAGAGGAAAACACAAGTTAATTACTAATATAGCAAAAACATAGCAATATTTTCCCATAACATACCAAACTCTTACATTCTTCCTCCTATTTCCCCCTCTATCACTTTTGCTTCTCTCATTTCTCCCTATTTCACTTTTTCTCCCACTATTTCCCCCAATTTCACTTTTATTCCTATCATTTCCCCTAATTTCACTTTTTCTTATCCTATCCTCGATGTATCTCGTTGTATCTCACCGTATCTCAACTGTTTCTGCACCGTATCTCAACTGTTTCTGCACCATTTTAACCGTTTCTGCAGCACCGTATCTCAACTGTTTCTGCACCGTTTCAACCGTTTCTGCAGCACCGTATCTCAACTGTTTCTGCACCGTTTCAACTGTTTCTGCAGCACCGTATCTCAGCTGTTTCTGCACCGTTTCAACTGTTTCTGCAGCACCGTATCTCAGTTGTTTCTGCACCGTTTCAACTGTTTCTGCAGCGCTGTATCTAACTGTTTCTGCACCGTTTCAACTGTTTCTGCAGCACCTTATCTAACTGTTTCTGCACCGTTTCAACTGTTTCTGTAGCACCGTATCTAACTGTTTCTGCACCGTTTCAACTGTTTCTGCACCGTTTCAACTGTTTCTGCAGCACCGTATCTAACTGTTTCTGCACCGTTTCAACTGTTTCTGCAGCACCGTATCTAACTGTTTCAGCACTGTATCTGCGCTATTTTCAAACTGTTTCTGCATCGTTTCAGCACTGTATCTGCGCTGTTTTTGCATCGTTTCAGCACTGTATCTGCGTTGTTTCAAATTATTTTGTTTATTTCTAATTTATTAAAAAGTGGCGTGTATATATTTTTGTATCATCCTAGTCAATACATCTTAGAGTTTCTGCAGCCTATGCTGGATGTTTTCACCTCTGCATTTGTTACCCATTTATGCATATGGTAAGAATTTACTTGTACGTAGATGGTTTATAAGTTGCCTAATTTTAAAAATATTTATGTAGCGTTATTGCTGCATCAAAGTTAGCACTCTGATCTTCTCCACCATTTGTACACATAAACAGACAAAAGGGGTCCTGCTCCAATTTAGGGTGTCTTTAAATAACATCTTCGAAATAAAGGAAAGGAAAGAGAGTGTAATTAGGAGGTACGGTTCACAAAGTTCTAACGAGAAAAAACTCCAGACACAATCATCATCATCATCATCAGTAATTTCCTCTGAGGAAACTACTTGATTGGCTATCTCCTTTTCAAATTCTATACCAAAACAAAATGCAGAGTACAAACTTGTTTAATCAATCATTACTATTCATACTTCCAAAAATTTATTAGACTCATTAATTCTGGGGTGCTACTTCTCTTAATAGCAAACAGAGAACCAAATAGAAACGGGGGAGGGGGTGATGGTGCTGGGGTGGTGGGAGTAATCATGGTGGGGTGGTGGTGATGGCGTTAGGGTGGGGGTTATGGCATTGGGGTGGTGGGGGTGGGTGTGGGGTGATGGGAGAAAGAGAGAGTAAGTGAGAGAATTTTTAATTTGGGGAAAATGGGAAGTGAAAGTGAAATGTGTTAGATTATTGTTAAATGTGTTAGAAAAAATAATGCTATGCATTGTAATTAGAGAAATATTGCTATTTTTTTGTAATTAAAGGTGAAAATTTGTATATTTGTGTAAAAAACCCTATAACTAATACCTGCATAAATATACCCACATAACTAAAACCTACATAACTAATACCCACATTACTAATACCTACATAATTAATACACACATTGTTAATACCCGCATAACTTATTTTCGAACCAAACGACCTGGTATTGTTAATATCCACATTACTAGTTTCACATACTACCCTGCATAAGATAATACATAAATTTCTACATAACTTATGTAAAATATACAAAACACAACCAAACGATGTATTAAAATTATGCCAAATTCTATGATGAAGAAACTTTAAACCAAACATGGCACAAAGTTTTACCACATCTTAAGCAGTGATTAACTCTCTTACACACGCTACTGAACAAACTCTAAGGGGTCGTTTGGTACGAAGACAATTTATACATAAATTACAATACATAGATTAGTAATGCAAGGATTAGTAATATAGGGATCAGTAATATATGGATTATTTTTTGTTTAGTGTTTGGTACATTGTACTAAAATTGGAGATGTAAATTATCATATAAAATATTTAATTTATTTATATGTTAAAAAGAAATGAGTTTACAATTATGCCCTTTCATACTTGACTTTAATTGACTTTTAGGGAAAAGAGAATGATAATTTTATCTTTTTGGTCCTTTATCCATGTATAACTAATATATAGATTAGATATCCCACATAGGATCTGGGATAAAATAGTACCCCAATTGATGTATAAGTTAATACATGGATTGCTAATATTAACTAAACAAAAGATTAGACAATGGATAACTTTATACCATGACTAAATAGTCCTATCCCTCATACCAAATATCCCTTGAATGTTAAAGGTATGCAACACTAGGCGCAAGTTAGTACCAAGTGAGTCTCGATTTAGGGTGTTTTAGTCGTTTTCTCTAAAAGAAAAGTAAATCAAATAAGTTGATTTTTAAAAATATTTAACTGAATTAAACCATGCAAGTCGATCTTTATCCGTTCGATTTTTGTCATTGTGTCGGTTTGATTTTTTTTATCAAATCTTTTTCTTTCTATATATGCGATACACACTATCAAGGTTCAAACACATAATCTAGCGATACTATTCTACCATACTGCTCCCAGACTAGTTACACTTTAAAAAATAATAAATATAATCAACTTACAGATATAATTTCTTCCAATATATATGCATTGCCTACGGATTGAACCATTTTCATATAACCTGTAACTAATTACATAGGACTGTTCTTTTTTAAAAGCTGCCAATTACCAAGATATATTGATAATAATTGACTCAAATAATAAAGAAAGATTGAACGACTCAAAGACAAGTTATATTTATTATAAAAATTATTGAACTTATTAGAATAAACTACAAATCAAACAAGAATGTAAGAGGCAAAGGACAATATAACTGCTATAGTAAAGAGCTAGATTAGAATTAAAGATTACAACAAAATTACGTACACTATAAAGTCTAAAAAAAATTATATATAACAATATATATAATTGTAATTTTTATTAAGAATTTATATAATTTGTTTGTTATGTTCTTTTCTAGTTATTTTTTTGGAAAAGAAAAAAAAAATCAAATTGGACGGAATATCCGTCACAATATCACCTTGACCTCCCATGTCATTTTCGAGTAGAAAGCCTTTTTGGAACAATCGTGTCTGAGTCTAAGTGATTCTTTGACAGTTAAAGAAGGAGAACCATTCGGTCGTCTTCTAGAAGATTTCCCTCACAGTTTCTGCTCTTGTTTTCTTCGTTGAAGAAATAACAACACGACCAGGACGAGAACTAGAAGCTAGAGAAGCCATTTTTTAAGTAATCCCTAGTAAGAAGATTTATAAGGCAAGAGGAAAGAATGGGGAACACTCTAAAGAACAGTAGTTATGAAGAAGCCATCACTAGCTCGAGAACTGGAGAAGGCGTCACAACAAAATGGTATACATATGAACGATTGATGAGATGATTGATAAGTTGATTATTTTTTACCAACTTAAAAATTACTTTAGACTTGATTTTTCGAGTCCAAAAGCAACGTTTTGTACTATTAATGTCGTGATTTGTTTAGTTTCAAGTACAACGCGTTTACAAGAGTCATTGATTAAAGATTGAAGCTAAAGAGCAAAAAGTAGAGCCAAATTTTGTGAAGTGCAGCTGTGCAGAAGAAGGGCGCCCCAGCCTGGTTAATGGGCGGACCGCCTGATGAGAAGCTGAGAATTGATCAGCTGAAACTTGAGATGGGCACCCTGCCCTGAAAACTAGGCGAACCGCCTAGTGTGATCCTGAGAGTTATTAAAGCTGGAGTCAAAATGGGTGCCCCGCCCTGATGGTTAGGCAGGCCACCTCTAGAGGTTCAGAGTGTGTGCAAGTCCGAAGCCACGAAGGGTGGACTGCATTGACAATTGGACGGACCGCCTACAACCTGCAGATTAGAAGAACTCAAGTCAGCCACATCACCAGAGGGCAGACCACCCCAGTCTTTAGGGTGGGCTGCCCATGCCAGCATGGCAGATTTGTTATTAAATTCCTAGCATGGTATAAATAGAACAAGGCTAGAGTTTTAACATATTCTATTCTATATTTAAAATACTACCCTTAGAGTCGAGGTTTGAGAGAGAAGTATTAAGGTTCCTTTTCATCTGTAAGCCTTATAACTTGTACTTTTGAATCATTAATCTTATATCAATACACACTTCATGTTTGAATTTATTCCATCTTTTTTCTATATGATTTTGTCTTTGATTCAAACCCTTCGTATGAGTAGTTAAATTCATAACTAGGGGTGTAAACATGCTATAAGTGGTAGAAATTCAATGGGTGTTGTTTAGTTTCAATAAACATAATATAGATAATAATTATCTAACTCCTATAACATTAATATCAAAATCTTAATGAACATGACATTAGGATTTCATCTCTATTTTTCCAGTTAAAGACTCGGGAGAGATTAATTAGTGTAGCTTACCAGAGTAAGTAAGGATTTGGATTTTGTTGGCTAAAACATAGCCTAACCCATCTAAAAGGGGTTACACTCAGAAAATGTCCTCTTTCCTTGGGTCCATGAGTTAGACCGTTATGCGCCAAGCTGTGGCTCTGTCGAGCGTAGTGAGGTAGACCCTTCTTAGGCATGGTGGATTCTAGGGGTTACCGTAGAGTGACTCGACCATGTTCATACCCATGTTAGGTATGTGAAAATATTACACTCATCGATTGGTTTAGCTGTTTACGCCCCTAGGTTTCCATCTATAGAATCAATTAATTATTCTTACTTAATTGCTTTGTAGTTTACGATATATATATAACAAACACTCCTACTTTCCAGGAATCTTAACTGATATCATTTGATTGTCTATTTGCGACTCTCTCGCTTGAACAAACTAGTTTCCTTGGTAAATCAACCCCGACTCATATCGGGTAGATAACTATGACGACCGCCCCATACCATTAATGGTGTAGGATTGAGTGTGGATCAACGATAAGAAATTGAAATGACAAGACGACCACTATCGGATTCATACACCAGAGTCAAACCACGTCATGTTCCCGCCAATAAAAGAATTTAACTTGCCAGCCAAAACAGTTATATGTCCTGAAAGTGTGGTGACTACGTGTACTAGGTAAAATTCACATCCGCCACGTAAGCTGCATGATCGATCACATGACAATAATGAAAGACAAAATTCAAAGTGACATGGCAAGAAAAAGAAATCATAACCTAGGGAAGAAAGACTATATACAAGGTAAAAACATATCCCCAACCACGATCATGCCTCCCTCTCCCCGTCCCTTACTCGTCTTTTGAAAGCCGTCGTCTTGAATTTGATTTTCGTATGCCGGGGAAAGTTTCACCAAGTCCATACATAAGAGCACACTTTATTAAGGAGATTACCACAGGACACAGGTTCGAGTTAACATTGGATTCCACACTTGAACACTGAATAAGACACCCGGGCTAGTATATCAGTACAAAGAATAATATTTGGTCGTACACTGACACCAACGTCCACAATCCAATACGTGGATTAAATCATTATCCTGAAAAAGGCACATGTGCGAAAGAGAATAGGAAATACCTAGGGTTGTGAACATAGTATAAACATATTCTTTTTGTTAGAAATTAATAATGGTAACAGGAACATGAATTGTGTACCTGTTAACACCACAGCGGAAGATTGTATTTATCACCTTGCAATTGCCCAAGTCTACTTTGAATCACTAGGAAACAAAGTTTAATTGTCACCAACTAAATGTCTTCCTTTTGTTTTGTGTCTTTTTGGTGGAATAATAAGAAGAGTGAAAAGTTACTTCTTCTCTTTCTTTTGTTTCTTCTTCTTATATATAATATAAAGAAGTTGGAAGATAATGTAACTTCCCACTATCTTCCCCACTCCCCCACTTCCCCACTCCCCCACTTTTGCATATTCCTTTAGTGGAGGAAGTATAGGAGATGTGGTGGAATGTGGTAACTTCCTTTAACCACATATTCTTATTTCTCCTAACCGGGTCGGATCAGCCCAATTGGAGCGACCCATGACCCGTGATCCATATTCTTACATCTCCCACTTCGCTCATAGTGGGCTGGATCCACAACACAAAAACAAAAATCATACACGCAAATAGTTCGTGCGACCTGCGAGCATTAATAAGAGCTAAACCTGTTAAGGTTGTACAATAGCTCCATAAAGAAATCCAATCACATGCGGAAAAGGATTCACTACTAACATGAGGATCTTATTACTCGCAATACCCCAGACATCATTCGCTACTCTGGTAGCTACTTATCTGATCCCTCAACCTCGATTGAGGCGAACTCGAGTTCCTATTTAACTTAGTATCACAATTACACTTGAAACTCTCATGGCAAATGTAATGGTCGACCTGTGAATATAAGTTAATTTATAAATCATTCTAATTGTCTTCCCTTTCTACTCGAATCTATTCATCCCAAATCAACTGCTTTCCTAGACATGCACCGCATTGCCGAATCACTCGTGGCTATTAGTAACATGCTAAAGTAGCAACACAGATTTGTACTTCAAGAGACAGTAAAAGGTCAAAGGGTATTCTAATGAAAATCAAATTGATTTTTCTTAGGGTCTCACACAATGAAGAAGCAGGGATCCATTCTTCTATCACCCTATTGGTCGATCAACACACATGGTATGAAACACGTGCTACGGTGTTCTTGCCTAATTTTGGCGCGTGTGTCTCATTTCTAAATATATAAACACCGTACAGACCTTGATCTAGACACTTCTGAATGTCTAACCTGAGTTTTTCTTCAAACAATCCTCAGATCCATTAATTTATGAAAAACTCACATCTGGCTTACAAAACAAGTCATATAGGATATACAAATCCATAAGTCTGAAATCTAATCAAGACCGACCATTTAAACTATTTATGACCTTGTACAATTCAAGGTTCCAATTGGTCTCATCTCTGCACGTTCCTCGACGTCAGAGGCGATCGCCCGTGTGAGAGAGCCGATCTCGCGACTTGTTCGACACACTTATCACAAATAAATTCCATCACATGCACATGAGATTTAATACAAACTCAAAAATATATATATAGATGAGCATTTAAATTGTTCTACAATACATAAATTTAGTCATATCCTACGCAAACCTAGAGCCATAACATGTTTCTCAAACTGGTCTCTAGATATCGCCTTTGTAAAAGGATCAGCTACCATTTTCAGTGTAGGCATGTATTGTATTGGAACTTCACCACTTGCAACTATGTTTCTCAAGTACTTATACTTGGTATCAATGTGTTTGGTCTTTTCATGATGCTTAGGATCTTTTATAAAATCAATAGCCGCCTGACTATCACAATATAAAATTATCGATCCTTGAGAATTCTTTGCAATATCTAGATGCTCAAAGAATCTCTTCAACCAAACAGCTTCTTGTACTGCATATGTATAAGCTACAAACTCAGCTTCCATAGTTGAAAGAGCAATACAAGTTTGTTTCTTACTTTTCCATGAAATGGCCCCACCATTTAGTAAGAAAGCATATCCAGATGTTGACTTTCGTTCATCCAAGTCACCAGCCCAATCAGCATCTGTATAACCTCTCAACATCAAATCAGATCCACTATAGCATAGTGAATAATCTGCAGTTCCTTTCAGGTATCGAAATATCCTCTTCACTGCTTTCCAATGATCTCTTCCAGGATTGGATTGATACCTGCTAACTAGACCTACGGCATAACAGATATCAGGGCGAGTACACAACATAGCGTACATCAAGCTCCCGATAGCACTTGAGTATGGAACTCGAGACATTTCATCCTTCTCTCTTTGCGTCTGTGGACACATTTCAAGACATAGAGCTTCACCTTTCGCTACAGGAGTATCCATGGGTTTGCACTCATCCGAAAGCGTTCCAGAATTTTCTTTATATATGTTTCTTGAGACAGACTCAATAATTTCTTGGAACGGTTTCTTTGGATCTTAACTCCTAGGATATAGTCTGCTTCACCCATATCTTTCATGTCAAATGACTTTGAAAGCCATGACTTGATAATCTTTAGATACTCCAAATTATTTCCAGCCATCAATATATCATCCACGTAAAGAGAAAGAATTACAAACATATCATTGGACCTTTTAACATAAATGCAATGGTCTTCATCAAACATAGTAAAATCATATGAGATCATTTCTTTATGAAATCTCAAGTACCATTGCCTTGAAGACTGCTTTAGACCATAAATAGATCTTTTCAATTTACAGACCTTATTTTCTTGGCCCTTAACGATGAAACCTACAGGTTGTTCCATGTAGATCTCCTCGTTCAATTCTCCATTGAGAAAAGCTGTCTTTACGTCCATTTGGTGTAATTCTAGATCCAAACGCGCAACAATAGCTAAAAGTAAGCGAATTGAGGTAAACTTCACAACTGGCGAAAAAGTATCCTCATAATCAATTCCTGCTTGCTGAGTAAAGCCTTTTGCTACCAGTCGTGCCTTGTATCTTTCTATCGATCCATCCGCTTTACGTTTAATTTTCAGAACCCATTTGTTCTTAATTGCTTTACGTTCAGGCGGAAGATCAACTAAGTCCCAGACTTTGTTGGTTCTCATGGACTCTAACTCTTCTTTCATTGCTTTCATCCACTCATCCTTTTCAGGGCTCGATAAAGCCTCGGCAACGGAATTTGGTTCATTCACTTCCGATGCCGATACCAGGAAAACGTAATCCTCTATATCATAAGTACGTTTAGGTACACCTTTCCTGGTACTCTTTCTTAATTGAAACTCAGATTCACAAGAAGGATCTTGTATTGAAAAGCTCCCACTCGGATCAGCACCATACTCTTGATCAATTAGATCATCAAATGTGTCAGAAGACACTTGCTGACCATTTGAGTTCAACATTTCATAAAGAGGCTCTCCATCCTTTACTTCACCCTTCTTAGGAAAATCATTTTCTAAAAATGTGACATCTCGTGATTCAATTTCAGTAACACTTCCATCCTCCAATTCACCAATAAACACATACCCTTTGGAGTGTTCTGAGTATCTTATAAAGATACATTTCTTGCCTTTTGGACTCAGTTTACCAAACTTGTTAAAAGAATCTTTTATGAATGCAGCACAACCCCAAGGTCGTAAATAATCCAAGTTTGGTTTCTGGCCGGTCCATAGCTCATAAGGAGTGGAAGGAACTGACTTAGAAGGCACTCTATTCAATATATAGGCTGCAGTTAATAACGCATCTCCCCAAAAAGAGATAGGTAAATTAGCTTGCGCCATCATTGATCTTGTCATATCCAATAGAGTTCTATTCCTCCTTTCTGCTACACCATTTTGCTGAGGTGTATAAGGAATAGTTAATTGTCTGGTGATTCCTTTTTCACTACACAAGTCAATAAATTGTCTTGAAAGATATTCACGCCCTCTATAAGTTCTTAGAGTTTTTTTATACTCTTGTCTAATTGATTCTCAACCTCATTCATGTATCGTTTGAAGCACTCAAGTGCTTCGGATTTATGAGAAATCAAATAAACATAACCAAAACGCGTGAAATCATCAACAAACGTAATGAAGTACAAGGCACCAGATCTTGCCTTCACGTTCATTGGACCACAGATATTTGAATGGATTAATTGCAATGGAAAGTCAGCTCTCTTAGCCTTCCCAAAAGGTTTACGTGTAATCTTTCCGGCAAGACATTGTTCACAAGTTGGCATTTCAATTTTCGAGAAAGAACTCAAGTGTCCTTCCTTCGCCAATCTATTCATTCTATCTTGCCCAATGTGACCTAATCTAGCATGCCATGTAATAATGTCAACATCTCTATTACTAGAAGAACATGCCATAACACAACGGTCCACATAATAGTCATAAGTAGAAGGATTACAACTCAATACAAAGAAACCATCGTAAAGATGTCCAGAACCATAAAAAACATTGTCTTGAGTAATTCTCACAACATTGCGACTAAAGTTTAAACAGAAACCTAAATTAAGAAGGACAGACACAGATATTAAGTTCCGTCGAATTTCTGGAGCATATAGGACGTCATGCAATATCAAAGTACGGCCACCACGCAAGTCAATCCTGCAAGTGCCAAGACCTTTGACTTCAACCTTCGCATTATTTCCTACATATATCCACCTTGATCCAGATGGTACTCGACGGTACTCCACAAACGCTTCTCGATCACGGGTCACATGGTCGGTGGCCCCTGAGTCTACAATCCACACAGGATAAGATTCAGTTAATAAAACGGTGCTAGAAACAAATGTAGCACTTAGAGATGCGTTTTGAAATGCTACCTTTTTCGGCTCAGTGCATTCACGAGCAAAGTGTCCCGGCACTTGGCAGTTGTAGCATTTCATCTTGCTCTTGTCTTTCTTCTTAAAGAACCGTTTTCCCTTCTTAGGGTTTGGTTTGTTTCTCTTCTTTGAGGGTCCCTCACCAGTCTCCTTGCCCTTTCCGCCTTTCTTCCAATCATTTTTACGCTTGAATCCTGAAGCCTTTTTACCACTTGATTCTGCCACATAGGCAGTGGGTATAGCTTTTGCAGCACCAAGCCGCTCATCTTCAAGCTCAACATGGCGAGCAACATCACCAAAAGTTTTGATGCTGTCATTGTGGGTCAAGTTTACTTTCAGATGTTCCCAATTACTTGGAAAAGACCGGATCACTGCCTGAACCTGCTGCTCATCAGAGAGAATATGACCAGCACTTTTGAGTTGAGCTATCATGTTTGACATCACCCTAAGGTGTTGTTTGACACTGTGGTCATGACGCTTCTTGTAAGTGTCAAATTTGATAGTCAGCTGTCTAAGGCGGGTCACTGTAGTACCCCCATATGTTTCTCTCAAATGTGCCCACATGGCATGAGTAGTAGGGAATTGTTCACACTCGTGAATGAAATCATCCACAACCGAGCTTACAATGATTCCACGTGCAGTGGCATCTTTCTTTTTCCAAGAATTGTAAGCCTCAAGATCCCTCCTATGTTGGGCAGTGTTACCCTCCTCTGGGCAAACCATGACATGGTTAATAGCTTCTAAAGCATCTTGCTCTTCCAGCACATACCACATCTTACGGCTCCAAATATCATAATTTTTGCCGTTTAGTTTGTCACCCTTGTTTAAGTCAGCAATGATAGTTTTTGATGCCATAGTCTGTTAAATGAAACAATAATGCAAGTGTATTTATTACTCATCATTCTCGCATGTGATATGCACACTTAGGCGAATCAATTAAATAAAATATTAATTTTTACACTTAGTATAGAATCGAAAGGTTACTAAGTTTCCATTCATCATCTACAACTAAATGTTCAACTAATATTTTATAAAATCATTTCTCATAGTGTGTATCTCGTTAAGATTTTTCAATATCATGTCATACTTATTTTTTTTTTTATTTTTTTTTAATTGCCACACATAAAAAATTAAACAAATAAAATGACATGTAATCTTGCAAACAAATAACAAAGTTTCATTAATAAAAAAATAAATTACAAGTAGTTGTAGAGACGATTCTCCCACTCGGCTTCAAATTTAAGAATATAAACCCAAAAAGATTCACTTGGCCAAATCTCGTGATAAATATCAGTTAAAATGCTACCTAAAGGTTCTCCAAGTGAATCTACTAAAATTGCTAAGGCTTCCCAATCATAAAGTTCAATTTCGCCAATAGCATCAATTAGTGCATTTCGGGTAAACTGATAATGTTCAATTTGATCAGCCAGTGAAGCCCTAAGCTCTCTAAATTTCTTTTCTCTTTCTCTTCGTATAGCCCTTGCATCCCTTAGCACATTTTGCATCGTCCTGGAAACATCATTCCTTATGACTTCACGTCCTCGGGAATATGTCATACGACGACGTACTCTTCTACGTTGTCCTCTTGCTCGATTTCCAATACCACTCCCACTTGGAGCAAGTCGAGCTTGTCCCTGTTCAGCCATTTCTGAAATAGGAACAATGAAACAATAAGAATGGACATACCATTCAATATGACAACATATGTCACAACTTGTAGAAGAATGCCTGTAAGGGTTGTATACTATCACAATAGTTTGGCTATTACGAAGTCATTCGAAGAGAAACACATTTATTGGCAGAACTTCAACACTTCATATCTCACTCATTTTAAATCCGTTTATCATCATATAATATATCAACGGAAAGCTTGTGACGAGTAGATTATGAAAATATATAACTCATATTTTAATTCTAAACCAGTAATTTGCAGAAATCAAATTACAGAACGCAGTTTTTTATAAAACTGTCCAATTTTCAGCATAACTTCAAAAATTCATATCTTACTCGTTTTAAATCCGTTTTTGATGTATAATATATCAACGGAAAGCCCCAAACGAGTACAATCTAAATAAAATATGTATCATGTCGAAAATTTTTTTATGGGCTAGACTAATTTTAATTTTCAGACATTATATTATGCTGTTAACATTCAATATTTTCATCAACCACTATGAAACTTTTGTCTATTATTTTCTTTTAATGTTTTGTACACATACAAAAAAAAATAATAAAACATCGGCATTAAGTTAGAAAAATTAATCCAGGCTCTGATACCAATTGTTAGAAATTAATAACGGTAACAGGAACATGAATTGTGTACCTGTTAACACCACAGCGGAAGATTGTATTTATAACCTTGCAATTGCCCAAGTCTACTTTGAATCACTAGGAAACAAAGTTTAATTGTCACCAACTAAATGCCTTCCTTTTGTTTTGTGTCTTTTTGGTGGAATAATAAGAAGAGTGAAAAGTTACTTCTTCTCTTTCTTTTGTTTCTTCTTCTTATATATAATATAAAGAAGTTGGAAGATAATGTAACTTCCCACTATCTTCCCCACTCCCCCACTTCCCCACTCCCCCACTTTTGCATATTCCTTTAGTGGAGGAAGTATAGGAGATGTGGTGGAATGTGGTAACTTCCTTTAACCACATATTCTTATTTCTCCTAACCGGGTCGGATCAGCCCAATTGGAGCGACCCATGACCCGTGATCCATATTCTTACACTTTTTTCATACTCGTAAATATTCATGACACGTTCATTATAGTTATGGCGAAACGACAGCTTTGTAAAGACTAGTGAAATATCAAGCGTCTTTTGATTATCTTGAATCTTCATTCGATAAGATTATTTTTGCGCTTTATTTTGTTTGCCCATTAATTGTATGTGTTGTTCAATTGACCTCACGACTATAACTAATCACAGTGTTTTAGTCTTAATTTTGATCTAGACCGACTATTCAAAAACTAATCCCCCTCATTATATTTATGTCATTTGTCATTTTTACTAAAAAAAAATACATTTAACTTATATTTTTTGTAAATAATTTGAAGGATTTCCATCCAAACACGCAACTTTTTATTATTTCAGATCACAACAACACCTAAAAATAGTTTACCACATTATGTCTATTAGTCACTAATCAGCTAACTTAAACGGGCTCTTAAAGATGTGATAATCTATATATGATCGTAATATTTTAATTATTACATTAATCTTGACATAAATCTTAGACTCACACTTTCTCGTGAAATGAAATTCTCTAGCTCTAGTGACTAAAACTAATTACGATATAATACGAGGAACAAGAAACAAAAGAAAGTCTTGATCAAAAGAGAATTCTAAGTAATTAACCATTTCCAAAGAACAAAGAATTTGAAAAAGAGCTTTTGAAGTTGAGTTGGAAGATAGTATTCAAAAATTGATGTTGTGTTTGAATACATATACAGTTTACTTGAAAACAAGTTGGAATTGTGCGAGGTGAGGAGAAATTTTTTTTTTTCTTTCCTTTTTTTTGTGAAAATTTTGATTTTTTTTCCTATCAAAACCACTTTTTTTATTTTTAAAATAACTTTACAAAATTTATTGCATTTTATGGTCATGCGTTATTTTTTTTTTTTGAATAATTTTGGCAAAATAGGGGCGAGTTTTTTCCACAAGGAAAAGAAAGGGTCAAAACATTGTACATTTTCATCCTAATGGCAAATACAATAACCTTAACCGAGGTCACTAACCTAAAAAGGAAAGACAACAACAATAACATACCCAGTGTAGTCCCACAAGTGATGTCTGGAAAGGGTGAGATATATGCAGACCTTACCTCCACCAAGGTGGAGAGGCTGTTTCCGATAGACCCTCGGCTCAAAAGAAAAATAATTTGAAACATGCTTAAAAGTAATATGAGAGTATCTATGATGAAGAAAATACAATAAAAAAAAGGTATTGATAGCTACGATAAGACAACAATGAGAGTAGTAAAGGCACAAAAGGCGATAAACAAAGTATATAAAAATGATGTTACGACATAACTCTCACAGGTACTACCTAACCTTCTACCCTAATCTTCGACCTCCACGTTTTCCTATTAAGGGTCATGTCTTCGATGATCTGGAGGAGAGCCAAGTTCTGAAAAATCATCTCGCACTAATTCTTCTTTGGTCTACCTCTACCTCTCTATAGACCCACCACTGCCAACCTCTCGCACCTTCTCACCGGAGCATCTGTGCTCCTTCTTCTTACAAGGTCGAACCATCGCAGCCTCACTTCTCGCATCTTGTCTACCACAGGGGCCACTCCCACCTTGTCACAAGTGGCCTCATTCCTAAGCCACACATCCATCTAAGCAATTTCATCTCTGTTGCGCTCATCTTTTGAACGTGTGTGGTCTTGATTGGCCAATACTCTGCTCCATACAACATAGCAGGCCTAACGACCGCTTTATAGAACTTACCTTTGAGTCTAGGTACCACTTTCTTGTTGTATAGTACGCCGGATGCGAGTCTCCACTTCATCCAACCTACCTCTATACGATGAGTGACATCATCATCAATATCTCCACACCTTGAAGAATTGAGCCAAGATACTTGAAGCTTCTCTTCTGGGGAATGATCTGAGAATCGAGCATCACTTCCACCTGTGACTCTTGAGATGCGTCACTAAACTTACACTCTTTGTACTCTGTTTTCGTCCTATTCAGCTTGAAACCTTTAGACTCTAGGGTATACCTCCAAACCTTCATCTTCCCATTAACTCCGCCGCGAGTTTCATGCACCAAAACTATATCATCTACAAATAACATATATCATGGTACCTCTCCTTGGATGCTCTGTGTTGATTCATCCATCACCAGAGAGAATATAAACAGACTAAGCGCAGAACCATGATGCAACCTCATCTCGAGTGGGAAGTGGTCAGTCACTTCCAACAGTCCTCATGCGGGTCTTGGCGTCGTCATACATATCTTTAATCGCGTTGATGTATGCCAATGGAACACCTTTAGATTTCAAGCATCTCTACAAAAACTTTCTTGAGACTTTATTATATGACTTCTCTAAGTCAATAAACACCATATGTAAGTCATTTTTTAAATCCCTATACTTCTCAATCAACCTCTCAACAGATGGACTAAAAAGGAAAGATAATTCAATACTAAATAAGATAAAAAAACTAATAGTGAAGTGGTAAAAATTTACCCACACACAATATTTACACCAAGCTTGAGATTGAGATAGTTCGAATACGTGAATATAAATAGAATAATTGCTCCGGCGAGGAAGTGTGAGAGGTTGGATGTTTTGGGTCTACGAAGAAGTATAGGTAGACTGAAAAAAATTGGACCGAGGTGATTAGATAGAACATGACTCACCTCCATATCACAGAGTACATGACCCTAGATTGGAAAGCGTGGAGCTCAGGTGTTAGGGTAGAAGGTTAGAAAGTATTCGAGTGCTTTTTTTCTCTTACTATAAGTATAGACTATTTCTATCTTAGCCTTCGTCTTTATACCTATTGATGTTGTTTGTTTATCTTTAATATACTTTAGTTATATTTTTCTCTTTATCATGATATTCCCATCTCGTTATTGAAACGTGTTATTCTCTACTCGAGGGTCTATCGGAAACAGCTTTTCCACTTTGGTGAGAATAAGGTCGGCGTACATTTCACATCCCACCAGACCCCAATTGTGGGATAAAACTAGGTCTGTTGTTGTTGTTTTTGTTGTTGTTGTTGTTGTGTATTGCATACATTTTTTTTGGTTAACTAAAAATTTTATTTCAACCAAATAGTCAATTCATAGTTGCAAATGCTGACCATCCACTATTCCTATCTAGACTAATACAGACAGCGCATTAAACTGTTCATACAATGCATAGAAGCAGGTAAGAAACTATCACTAAGGTCCTACTGCTAATCCTGCAAGTGTATGCTTCCACTTCTTGAAGTCCCTACCTATCATGTGAATGTGAATTGCTATCTCTCTATAGACTCTCTCCATGTCATATGCTCCTTGCTGACTCACCAGCCTATTTCACTTTGCCAGTCAGCTGTATTGCTTGTTATACCCAGCTACTTCTTTAGTCTCATCCGTAGTACATTTTTCACAGAGCATTGGAAGTATAGATGTTCAATAGTTTCCATTCCACCCCCACGCTAGACACATCCCATTGGCACTTGGATACCGATTTTCAGCAATCTGTCAACAGTAGCTAACCTTTGCTTAATAGCTAGCCATAAAGCAAAGTTAAATCTAGGGTGAATAGAGTGTTTTTCATAATCAAGTTTTTTTCAATGTACTTTTGGAAGCTGAGGAAGTAGGTGTTGGTACATCATTTTATAGAGAATTTGCTTGCATTGTCTAGCATTTTCATTAGCCTCATACTTAATCCACCTTGTAGCTTTGTGTCTTGGATAACTATCTCCCTTGACTCTAGAACCTTTCTTACCACCCATGATGCATTTCTAGGGATGGTACAATGTTCAGCACAATCACCTTTATGCAGTAGGCATGTATCCACTTTATCCAGAGATAATCCTTCTTGCTTTCTATTGCCCATAATTGTTAGATCACTGCTGCTCTATTCCAATGGTGCAAGTTTATTATATTGAGTCTTCCAGTTACTTGAGGTTGATATACTCTCTCCCAAGCGACTAGTGCCTTCTTTGAAACATATATGTTGCATGTCTATATGAATGTTCTGTATACATTTATTTATTACTTAATCATGATTAGATGATATGAATTTATCTTTCAAATTTTAACTAACATAGCTAAATTGCATGGTTTGATGTAAACACCAAGAACAGGTAAATATATACTGTTTATATCTAAAATTGATCGTCTAGATAAAATAATTAAATTTGTTAGAGGGTTACAAGCAATATGATATATATGAAGGAAATAAGTAAAACAAAGATAAAAGGTAATAGACAAGAAAGTAAATAATTTTATTCTTTGAGAATAACCGGATTCGATCAGAATAGCCTTTTTTGTATAATACATTGTGGGGGGGCAGGGGTATGGTAAAATACAGAGACTAACGAGGCTATGAGCCTATTTACTCAAGGCGGTGGTATATACAAAATCCTAACTAGGAGACCGCAAACCCTAAGGCGGCGGGATGTATACCTCGCTTCCTACGACCCATACCGGCTGAGCAGTCATGGCTCGATGTACAGGCGTGTATCTTTTGTGCTCAGTGACTTGTAAGCTAAGCCTAGTCTCGCCAGCTGGATCCGTATCCCCGTGTTTATAGGTGGCATATTTTTAGCCACACAATCAAGCCCCCACTTGCTGAGTGATGTCGTAAGCAGTCATGAAGTGAAAGAGGTATGCAAAAAGAATGTGAAAAGATATCTCAATGACTCCTTGAAACTCACAGTCTCTTTGACCAAGACTGGCGCTTGATTTATTCTAGAACTCCACATGTTTTCTTTTGATTTGCCGATGTCAATTCCATGCACCTTTCCCATAAACGCCTTTTACTGCGCCGAATCGTTTAATATCTCCAGGCCATAATTACATTGACCATTTCATGCTCCATCTTTATCCCATCCCGCCTATAAATATGGGCTTCTTGATAGACGAGAATCACGAACCTTTTACAATATACATTATCTCTCCCAAAGCTTCCTTATGAAAGAATATCAATAATTTCTTCAAAAATATTTGTATTTGATCCTGGTTTGATATTCTCAAAACAACTTCTTCATTTAGAATAGATGGTATATGAGAAAAATGTAAATAAACAAAACCTCGTAGTTTTCTTACTCTGTTTCTGCATCCATGATTAGATGAATGGAGTCCTCCGAGTCATGAAATTTGTTCGAGATTCTAATGACGTTCTCCGAAATGTATTCATTGTGGAATGTGTACTGATTATGGTGCGCTCATCTTCTAACATAACGGATGCCTGTGAAATTCCTCTAGTCATGCGGGGTTATGATGCATAGCCCTTTCAGCATGAGACTTCTCTTCCGGGATGCCACAAGTGTTCAGGTAGCTCCTTCGATGTCATTGGGTTGATGCTCCGATGCCTGGCTCTGTTCCTTAGCCAGAAAGGTGATTCACCTTCTCACCATCAGCTGATTAAGTTGCCACCAAGCTCTAAATATACTTGTGACTCGAGGTTGTCACCTAGTTCGGCTGGTTCGACTGGACTGCTATTGTAATGCTCTTTGGCCGTTGGATGCAGAATACTCGGGAAGAAACTCCTCTTAGGCATTTGTTCCCAGCTTAAGCCCTCTGAACTTCAATGAGATCCTGATTATGCTCTAAGATCAACGGGTTTATGCACTCCAGTTTGACCAGTAAAGGTTAAAGAAGATATTCAAGCTTGTTTGCTATGACGAGGAAAGGTCTCGCCCGTGCTCAGACTCTTCTGAGGTCATTTGTTTCGAACAAGATGCTCAGGCGTTGGTTATATTAGTGACCATGTGCTGAAGAATGCTCGGGCTGACATATCTCCTGATGCCAGGAAAAACTTCAGGTTGCATGCTATATAGCAGCTACAATTCAAATGAAGGATCTTGGATGCATCAAATTTAGAAGAAATTGCAGTTTCATCCTTTTAGTTTCTTAAGAACACCTGTAATGAACAATGTTGTATTCGAAAGAACTTAGCTGTATAATGTAAGCCTACTAGCCTTTGATATTAAATAAAACGGACGTTCATCAATATTTTATGCGTACATGAGTAGTTTGTTGTGGTGTAGTCAAGCAACATGTTTCAGGTGCCTTTCTGGGCGTTTGTCATAAGACAGGTGTGCTCACTGTTGGGCACTTCTTTGGCATCAGTAAATGATGGCTTATTGTGCGTCTGTGATAGACAACTTTAGGGCAAGAATCGTGCCCGCAATGGGACGTCTTTAGACCGTTGTATGTAATGGGGGAATTTTTACGTCCAAGTTAGAACATCTATGTTTGTCCATTAGAGTGCTTAAGACTTTACTGGCACTATGTAGGCGGGCGTCTCCATCGACATGTTGGTGCAATTTGTCGAATTGGTGATTTTAACTTACGAATAATGCCTAGTGGCTGAACTAGAAGTGATCTAGCTTTAAGTGACTAGCATACTCTAATTTTGTAGCAAAAAGTGAGTGTTACTTCTACTTAAGTTGTGTCGGGGATATAAATATTTGGATCGTTGATGGATTTTTATGTAAAAATTGACAAAGTAGAATAGTAGTTTTATTGATAAAAGGGGGCACGGAGCCAATAGAAACTTAATAACGACGAGGCTAATTGCTCGTATAAAAGTAATGATAAAGACAAAGAGCAAGAAAGGAGAAAATACATGTCTCGAGTATATAGGCCTACTCGACCTTTAAAGAGTAGTACTTCTAAAGCCAAAAGATGTTCTAGTTGTTCGGAATGGATGTTCCCTCCACGTCTTTGAGCACTGCTCTATGCTTGACGAGGAGTTAGCTTTTGGGTGGCCCAGAAGTGTTCCCTGAGGCCCCCTCACCGGCTGGTGCTGGACCCCGGTGCGTGACTTGTAGGCCGTTGACCTCCCGATGATATAGCTCTCCATTAATCAAACAATAATAAACTGCTTGCATTCGCAGTTGTTTTCTTTCTGCCTTGTCTCTAGGGAATGTTCCCTTGTCCAAGTACTCAATTAATGCATAACGTCATTCTGGAACGGATTCTGTGTTTGGAAATTCGTGGTTCATTAGCTCCGCGTGAGTTAATTCGATCATTGTCAGGTGATCATCCGAGTGGATGTTTGTATCCTCAAATGGTCCGTCAGCTTCTGCGTATTCCTCATGATAAACAAACTCCCACTTGTGAAATTTTTTTAGAAGTGACCTTATTTTTGCTTGCTGCTCTTACGTGCATATACCTTCAACCATAAAAAATGCATTAATTCGATTGACCACCAGCCGGGATCCGTTATGGAGACTGAGCACCCTGGCCCCAATATGTAGGCTAAGTCAAGAGATTGAAATGTGGCTTCATATTCCACTTCGTTGTACGGGCATCTTTTGGCCTTGTTTAAGATCATCCTTGTGGGTGTTTTAATCCACAGATCAAGGTCGGCCTCTTCATCCTTGAGTACCACAATAGTATGGATTACTCAATGTCCTGAGCCAACTGTCTATGTATTCTTTATCTCCCCTCTACTTCTGATGCTAACTCTGCGCGGAAATCCATAGTAAAATCCTCCAGGGCTTGCAATCTAATAGCTGTTCGTGGCTGATAAATTATGTCATATTCTGTAAGCTCCTCGGTCTATTCTGCTAACCTTTTTAGAAGACCAGGCTTAGACAGAATGGTTTGCATTAACACAGAAAAGGCCACAATAACCGTATGATTAAGGAAATACGGGTGCAACTTTTGTGTCGCCATTACTACTGCTACCACGAACTAGACTTGCAACGGAAGGCGTCCACCCGCCTACAGAAGCCTCTTACTAGCATATTGTACAGGACGTTGCCACCCATTTTCTTCTCGCGTAAGGACTATATTCCATGCCACTTTTAAGATTGTCACGTGCAGCTGCAGGTTCTGCCTTGGGATCGGTTCAGTTATTGTCGGAGGTTTCAGGAGGTTCATTTTACTCGTGTCAATACTTGACAACAGAGTATTGGCCATTCAGGATCTTCATGTTATACCATTAATTCAGAGAGCTGGTACCATAATTTTGCACCTTGCAGGACCAGATTACTCATCTCTGACGCCCGCTCTCTTAGCTCTCCTATCGCTATTCTGGCTTTCTGCTCAATGGACGAGTCCTATATTGGCTCTTTTTTTATCATATTCATCTCCACTTTCGACCTCTCGTTAGCACTTTTACCGGGTGCTTTACTCTCTCTAGGAAAGGACCGCTCACTCCATAAGTCGTTGATCCTACACAAGGACGGGTATCTGAAGACTTGGTGAACTATTGAGGGTACTCCCTTTACTTCATGTATAAACGGTCGTCCCAGGATGACGTCGTATGAGAGACTAAAAACAAGTACCTGAGAAGTTGTTATGCTCGTCACGCCCGGGATATAGACCGATAGAGCTAGTTACCTGATAGGTTTTTCATAAATATTGTTAGAGTTGGTTATTCTATAGGGGCTCGAGAATATCCGTCGTTGCTGACCCATCTTCTGCAATGCCTCTCATCCAATGATGTTGACGCATTTTCCTGTGTCAATAGGAATATGAAAGTCAAGCGCCTTGATTGGGACGGTGAGGTCTTCTTGGTGCTCTCTTTCCTCATCTCCTGACCTAAACACAATAGGGCTAATAGGTAGTTTCGAAAATGATTGGCAACTAGTTCTACTGCATTCACCCATTATATGAAAACTTTGAAGATGCGTTGTTCTATACTTTTCTCATGAGATCAAGTTCCTCATGAACTTTTTTTATTTCCCGACTCTGCTTGCCTTTGAACCCTTCATTTTTTTCCTCATTTCGCCATCTTTCTCTTCCAGAGGTGGGTTGCCTGCTCGCTTCCTCTGTGTATCTTTGTTGGGTTTAGAGTCGGCTCAGGTTTAAGGTGAAGTTTCTCGTTATACCACTGGTGTAAGGCATTCCATATCGTTACCGGGTGTTGAGTAAGACTCCACTATAACTCCCGAGTGGCTAATGAGCCCCTGGAGTTTAGACTCTTACCAAAAGCTACAACAATGTTGTCAGAAACTGGAGGGAGCTCCATCTGTTCCTCTAAAATCTCTCCAGGTAGTCTTTCAGCAGCTTGTAGTCGCGTTACCGGATCTCAATGATATCTTCCATGCGCTTCTCTCACTTATGGGCACTAGAATGCTCCTTCTTGAATAGATCTTGCATCTGGGTGAATGACTCAACTGACCCTAATGGTAGCTGAGTGTACCATGCAAGGGCACCTTTAGTTCAGGTCGAGTCGAGTCGAACCTTTTAACCAGAACAGATTGAGTTTCTTCTTCAGTAATCTCATTGCTTTTGATTGATGTATAATAAGCACCGATGTGCTCGCCCAGATAAGTGGTTCCATCGTACTTTAGATTATTGACAGGCATAAGTGTTTGGGTACGTGTACTGGTGCAACACTCGCTTTGTATGTATACTTGTTGAACTTTAGCTCATCTATGGCGGTAATATGAGGAAGAACTCCCAGCACGTTACCGATCCGATCGTGGATGATCTTTAACTCCTTCAAGATATCCTGAATGACAGGTGTTCCTTCAATATTTTCGTTGCTGGCTACTTTAGAGCTTCCAATGACGACCTCTATGTTGAGTCTTCCATTGGGAACAGAAGCTGGTGACACGTTCATGGGAGCTAGTCCTCGCGGGGACACTGGCCTCTGGGACGAACCAGCAACAATTGCTTCTAACTTCTGGAACATGCTTTCGACTAGGTTGGCGGAGTTTTGTTCTGCCTGTTCTGCTGGGTTTTGAAGAGACCAGAAAGGAAATCTTCAAGTTTGAATTGCTTTCTCATGGTTGATCATCTTCGACATCACTGCCTGTAGAGATTGGATCTCGGGAAGGGTGCTTAGATTGTCCGTTGGGATCGCTGGGATCCTTTGCGGAATCATCTACTGCGTCAGCAGTGTTCTTCGAGACGTTATTGTTGTCATTTGGTATGTTTTCTCTTTTTTCTTCGTAGAAACCTACAATTGCCTGGGTCCCACGATGTACTCTAAACTGTTTATGGCTAAAATTGGTCGTCTAGGTAAAATAATTAAATTTATAAGAGGGTCAAAAGCAATAATGTAAATATGAAGGAAAAGAACTAAAACAGAGAGAAATAGTAACATACAAGAAAGTAAATAATTTTATTCTTTGAGAATAGTTGGATTCGGTCAGAATCGCTTCTTTTTATACAATACAATGTAGGAAGAGGTATTCATAGCTATTATTTATCCAGTCTTAATTATGCTAAAATACAAAAGCTAATGAGGTTGTGGGCCTGTTTACACAAAGCGGCGGTTTATACAAAATCCTAACTAGGAGACTGCAAACCCTAAGGAGGCGGGATGCATATCTTGCATCCTACGGCCCATGCCGACTGAGCGGCCGTGGAGGAGAAGACGTGTATCCTCTGTGCCTGGTGACTTGTAAGTTAAGCCTAGTTTCGCTAGTTGGACTCATATCCTCATAATCATAGATGGCGTCTTTTTGCCCGCACATTTACCAAAGTCGAAGTTAATGGGAATCAAAAGAAAAAATTGAAAGTAGAATATATTTTCTATGTAAAATGTGCAAAATCTACCATTGAGACTAAAACTATGTGAAGTTCATTATACATGTCAATTGTTAATAGTTTGAGTCAAATATAATTAGTCATTATAGAGTTGAGACAAATACGACTTATTCATTAACGAGAATATCTTTTTAACGTGTAGGCTTTTTATACACGAAAAAGGTTTAATGTGCCATAAAATATGCATAATAATCTATATTTACCCTTGAACTTTTACAAGATAGCCAAAATTTCATTATTCTCAAACACAAACCATTGTCTCTCTAAATAATTTACCACCACGATAATTTATCATTTCCTTATACTATTCAAACGATCTCTCTCACACATTCATATTTGCAAATTTTTCGACCTACTATTTTACCTCTTCATAACGATTTAAGAGTTGAAATTATGTACTTACATTTATTTTAGCCTTAAAAGTTTGATATGAGTTCAAGCATTGTTATTAGTTATTTGAGAGAGTTGATGACAAAATTGTGCCAATGAAGTTCTAGTAGAGTTGGAATTCAATCTAGTGGTGTATTTGCTTGTTGTTTGGGTTCAAATTCAGATTGATTTGAGCCTAGAGTCTAAAAGTTTTAGGTTGAGCGGGACGAAAATAGGTTATATGGAGTGCAAGTTTAACGATGCACCTCATGAGTCGGATGAGTTTGTCATGTTGGACACTCAAGCTATCCCTAAGAAAGGAAGCTTCAAGTATCTTGGGTCAATACTCCAAGAAAATGGAGAAATTGACGATGATGTCACACATCGTATAGGAGCAAGTTGGATGAAATGGAGTCTCACTTCTGGTGTAATTTGTGATAAGAAAGTTACACCTGAGCTTAAAGGTAAGTTCTATAGAGTGACTGAAAGACTAGTTATGTTATATAGGGCTGAATATTGTCCAGTCAAGAACACCAATGTTCAGAAGATGCAAGTATCTGAAATGAGGATGCTTAGATGGATGTGTAGGCATACGAAGAAAGATAAGATTATAATGAAGTCATACAAGACAAGGTGTGAGTTGCCTCAGTGGTGGATAAGATGCCTGAAGCGAGGCTTCGATAGTTTGGGCATAAAAAAGAAGCACGGATGCTCCAGTGAGGAAGTGCGAGAGGTTGGCAGCATTGGGTCTTCGGAGAGTTGAAGTAGACCGAAAAAGAATTGGGATGAGGTTATTAGACAAGACATGACTCACCTCCAGATAACCGAGGACATGATCCTAGATAGGAAAATGTGGAGGTCGAAGATTCGGGTAGAAGGTTAGATTGTAGCTGTGTGAATTTTTTTTTTTTTTTTTTGATAATAACATGATAATAATTATTTTGAAATTACGGAGGGTTACATAGAGAGTTCATGCGACTGTTTTGAAGCAGAGCATGACTTTGAATACATGAGTTCCTACTAGCCAGAGGTAGGTTCCTTCTTGGAGGAAGAGGATGACTTAGGATATTAAGATTTCCTAAAGTAGTAAGATATTTAATAGTACTATCCGATAGTTTTTTGATAACATATTTTCCTTCACGATCATCCAGCATAGGTTGATTAACAAAAGGTGGTGGTAGAACATAATGATATAGAACATTCTCTTTGGACTGTCCAGGAGCTCCTTTAGCTAAGAGATCAGCAGCTTTGTTACCTTGACGGAAGTTATGCCTGATTTGGGGCATCTCCAGCTTCGTTAGTAACAACCTGCATTGAATAATTAAAGGCAAATAAGTAGGAGTAGGATTGTCAAGCAAGGTTAGGACCTCAGTGGAGTCCGTTTCTATATCTAATGGCATAAGATTCTGCTCCAAAGCTAGGGATAATCCATAAAGCAAAGCTGAAAGTTCAGCATGAGCATGATTTAATGCATGAAGGGAGGAATGGAAGCCAAGGATCCAATCCCCTTGACTGTTTCTGAATACCCCTCCTATGCTAGCTTTATTTGAGTTTTGACTATAGGAGCCATCAATATTTAGCTTATAAAAGTTAGGGTTGGGGTGGTGCCATCTAACCCTAATGTCCCTATTATTTGCAAGATTTGGCTCTCTTAAAGTAAGAAGTTTAGTTACATCTTTATGAATTTTGGAGTAGTTGAGATGGTTGGAGAGGTTGTGAATATTATTGTGATTCCGGTTAAGCCACAGACCCCACAAAGCAAAAGATAAAAATTCTAACCATGAATAAAATTTCGATGATATAGAAGGAGAGTGGTCCTTTAAAGTTCTAAGCTAATTTGCAGGAGTTAAATTCAAATTGAGAGGAATACCACAACTTGTCCAAAAAGCTTTAGCAATTGTACAATTCCAGAAAATATGAAAGAAAGATTCATGCTCATTCTTACACATAGGACAAATAGGATCGATATTAATACCTATATTGTAGAGATAGGAACGACAGGGCAGTCTACTATGTTGGCATTGCCATAAAAGAAATTTTACTTTACGGGGAGCATAAACATCCCATACCCACTTGAATTCATCATCAGTAGGGGAGCTGTGGCCTAGGAGAACATTATAGGTTGACTTTAAAGAAAAAATTCCATTATTATTTAATCTCCAAAGAGGGTAGTCTTGTTTAGGGGTTCTACTAGGAGTAGGAGTGGAGAGGAAGATGTCTTTAATAAAAGTTGGGAGCTCAAAGGAGATTTTAGAGAAATCCCACCTATTATTATTATGAACCTCATATACTTTAGTATTAATCTCAGTTTTGGTAAGAGGGCCACTAATGAGATTTCGCAAGGATTTTTTAATAGGGAGCCAATGGGTATTTTCATAGCAGAAAGGAAGGTTTTTCCAATGTTTCTCCAAATAAATGATTGATTTTTAGAGGGTCGAGCATGAAGGTATCTAGCACTCAGAATTTTTGACCAAAGAGCCTGTGGGGATGTAAGAAATCTCCATGAGAGGCTAATAAGAAGAGCATTGTTTTTAACATGAGCCTTAGTAATAGCTAGTCCACCTAAGGATTTTGGCTTGGTAATGGTATCCCATGATAATAGGTGCATCTTCTTTCTACTATCAGTTGTACCCCATATAAAATTGTTTTGAATTTTATCAAAAGTTTTGAGAGTCTTCCTAGGAATTTGATGAAGCTGCATGATGTGATTTGGAAGAGTATTGAGAGTTGAATGAACCAAAGTGGTCCTGCCAGCTAGACTAAGTAGATTAACTTTCCAGTTGGAGAGTCTGGATTTGAAACTGTCAATCAAGAATTGGTAGTCCTAATGCTTAGGTTTGAGATTGAGAATAGGAAAACCTAAGTATTTTCCAAAGTGTTGGCCAATCTTAAAGTCTAAGATAGACCCTAGAGCAGTGGCTTCTTGGGGATCAAAATATTTGGAGAAAACAATCTTAGATTTCGTGGTATTAATCTTAGCTCCTGATATGTTGCAAAATAGATCCAATGAGTTTTTTATAGCTAGGGCAGATTTTTTATTAGCTTTGGCCATTAGAGTTAAATCATCGGCAAAGATAAGATGAGAGAGATTGGGGCCTTTGGGAGATATTTTAATAGGGTCCCAAAGGTTCACATCCACTAAATGATTAATGTAAACAGATAGAAGTTCTATAGATAAAATAAATAGGTATGGTGACATAGGATCACCTTGACGGATCCTTCTAGTAGGAGAAAAATAGTTAGTTTTATTTCCATTGATTAAAACTGAAATGCTAGAAGTTGAAATGCAAGATAAAATTAATTTTGAGATTTTGGGGGGAAATTTGAAAAAAGCTAGCATACTACGAATGAAGGACCATTCTATCCTGTCGAAAGCCTTTTCCAAATCAATTTTCACTAGCATTTCCCCCTTCCTACCTTTCATTCTAGCAAATTTTTAAACAAGCTCCTAAATGATAATAACATTGTCAGAGGCTCTTCTATTTTTTATAAAGCTAGATTGACAAGGGCTTATGAGGTCATCTAGATACGGCTTAATACGATTGGAGATAATTTTCGTAATAATTTTATAAGTTGTGTTACATAGCCCAATAGGTCTGAAATTTTTCAAATGAACTGCATTGTCAATTTTAGGAATAAGACAAATTAGAGTAGAGTTGCAATCACTAGGGATTGTACATTCATTGAAAACTTTATGACAAAAAGCTTTAACAGAAGGACCAACTATATTCCAATAGCGTTGGTAAAAAAAAGGATGAAACCCATCGGGGCCTGGGGCTTTAAAAGATTTAAATGAAAAAATTGCCTTTGTAATTTCTTCATCCCTTAAGGGCTTATCTAAATTTGAAAGATCAGTTTTCGAAAACCATGAGGGTGAAGTATTTATAGGGTTAATATTAGTAGAGAGTTGGCTGGTAGTAAATAGATCACCAAAATAATTTATTACATGGTTTGAAATTTCATCTTGATTAAAAATTTGATGACCATCATCATCATGAAAATACACAATACAGTTTTTCCTTCTACGATTAAGTGTTGAGACGTGAAAGAATTTTGTATTTGCGTCCCCATAATTTAGCCAGTCAACTCTAGATTTGAGTCTCCAAAATTCTTCTTCGTTTCTCAAAATATTGTTATAATCAAGGCTCAATTTAGTTTCCAAGTCTTGAAGAAAAGTACTAGTAGCATAATGAGGGGAAGATTGTATTCCATTCAGTCGTGCCAAAATTTTATTTTTACTCCGAAAAATATTCCCAAAAACATTTTTGTTCCATTGAATTATATTGTCCGAAAAAGTCTTTGTAGCATCTTGTAGATTTCTATCTAACCATGCATGTTTCACAACATTAATAAAATCAGGATGTGATGTCCACATTGATTCAAGTCTAAAAGGTTCTTGACGATTAGACTGAGACACTTTATTAAGGCTAATGAGGATAGGGTTATGGTCGCTGTATGTCTTAGGGAGATGAACAATAGATGAGTCCTTAAACATGGTGATCCACTCATTATTAGCTAGGCAACGATCTAATCTTTCCATTATGAGACCCTTCTTAATTTTATGATGGCTCGACCAAGTGTATTTGGGGCCTTTAAAGCCTAAGTCGACCAAGTTACAATAATTTATACACGACCAAAAGTGACTAGCATGATTGTTGTTAATAGGTCGACCTCCCTATTTGTCATTTTGAGACAGGATCTGATTAAAATCCCCCCCCCCCCACTAACCAGGGTCCTTTGTATGAATCGTAAATAGATTTAAGGTCATGCCATAATGAGAGTCTATTAACATACGAAGTATTTGCATAAATTGATGAAAATAACCAAGAGTGAGGAAAAAATGGGTGATTTACCTTTAACATTGCATGCACCTCATTACCTTTGATTTGAATATCGTTAACACTTACCAAGTCTTTTTTCCAGAGTAAGACAACCCCACCTGATCGTCCCTCAGCAGGAACTTCAACATAGTCGGAGAAATCAAAACGAACCCTAAGATCATAGTGATCCTCCATTTTTGTCTCAAGCAATGCCACCACTGAAGGCTTATGAATAGCTAAGAGAGCATCAAAATTTCTGCGAAAGTCAGAGTTATTAGCACCTCAAACATTCCAAATAATAATATTAATTTGTTTATCCATATTAGGGTTCAAGATTGGGTTCACATCCATGTCCAGATCAGGGTCAGTTCTCAATGTTGGATTGAGAACAATTACGTACTTTCCTGCCCTCCTGTTGGCTGGAGCCCTCACATCTAGGGAGCATTTGTATAAGGCTTGATGCCCTTGTAGAATAACCTTTTTGTCGATGCGCTCCTTGAACAGTAGTTTCGCTATTTCTCCTAGGTTTACGAACTCCGTGTGACTCTCCCTCACCCTTGGTGCGAGAATGTCCAAGGGGTCTCTCTCCTCTTCTCCATGTTCTTGTGGATTGGGATGGTGTCGAGGAGAATTTGGTGGCACTGGTGGAGGTGCATCCATTTGCATTTGCATGGGAGGTTGAATTGGAGGAGGGTTTGCCATCTGCAAGTTCAAGTGGTTGTGTATCCCGTTTAGCTCCACATAAGTGAAAAGAGGTTGATTCATAGCTAAGTCCCAGGGAATGAATATAGGGTTTTGTGGAGGCAGAACCCTTGGTGGAAAGAATGGAAGATCCACCAATGGAGGAGCATGTTGGTTCAATCCCTGGAGAAAATGTGGCCAAGTGTTTGACATGTAGTTGTTCATTGTCATATGCATGCCCTCGCTGACAATGAGAGCAAGGTAGTGAGGATTTTGTATCACCACAAGAGCATGTTGGCCATTGAGATCCATTGGGATCGTGAGAGCTTGCCCCCATAATGTTGATTCCAGCCATGATTGTGGCACTTGGTTTTGAGCTGGAGGGAGAGTGAAAATCAGGGGTTGCTCTTGTTGCTCTTGGCGTGGTGGAGGATTTGGAGGATTCATGATTGTAATTTTCTTGTTGAGTGAGTGTTCCTTTAATAGTGTCCTTACTTGTAGTTTGATGTGTGTAGAGTAAGTTTCCCCATTAGTAAATATAGGCTGAGATAGTGAAGGAGAAGAGATAATGTTTGAGCTCGTTTGCATGGTAGGTAGCGTGTGTGAAGTTTGAGTTGTGTCAGCTAAGTGTAAGCTAGCATGATTCAAAATAGAGGGGAAATCATTATGTGCATGTTGGTTGGGTGAGATGGGCGGTGCTTGGATTTCACAATTCGATTGTGTAGTAGTAAGAGTAGGATGTGGTTGTAGGGAATTAGGAGGATTGTCAGTAATAGTTTTGGTAGTAGCTACTTTGTCCGGTTGTGCCTTCAATATTTTAGTAACATCTTCCACTACTATTTCCATATTTGTTGCCACGTCAATTGCCACTTCATTCAGAAGGGGGGGGGGGGATTTAGGGCTTTGCGCAGGAGCATTGACTGATATCAGGGTTATAGGATTTATTATATTATTTTCATTATCATTATTTTGCAACACCAAATCTGAATTACACAAATGCAACGCGTCAAATTTATTAATGGAATTTATAATTGAACGTGATTTTTTTTGATATATTTGTTTAGAAGATTTACCTGGGTAATTACCTGATGCATTGATTGATGAAGCACGGGAATTTGATTTCCCTGTTGGTGAGGTGTACACGAGGTCAATAGATTTTTAGGAGACAAATTTTTCTTTTTGATGTGTAGAAAGGTTAGGGTATGCAGGAGATGAAGTTATAGGATTATAGGGACAAAATTCTTGAAGATGGCTCAATCGACCACATTTGATACAAAGGAATTTTTCCGCTTCGTACGTAATATTTTGCTTATGATGAGCGATATAAATATAACTTTTAAGAGGAGTATCCAAAGGAACTTCAACACATAGCCTTGCGTATCTAGCTCGTAATGCCGTTGAGGTCTTGAAATCCACTTTTAATAATTTACCAATACGACTACCAATTTTTTTCAGGATTCCTTCATCAAAAAATTCCGTAGGTAAGTTTGGTAGACGAATCCAAATTGCAGTGGACATTAATTTGATTTTAGTTGCCACAAAATTTGGCTCCCAACATCGAGTAGATAGGAAAAAACCATTTACGAACCATGGTCCTTCCGTGAGTACTTTATGTAAGCTTTCATGTTTATTGAATTCAGCAACATACAAGGTCTATTAGTGGAAAATCTTCCATTAGACTCTAAAGTTTCTTGAGCTTTTCAAATAAATATTGATGATGTAGCCTTTTCCCTTGTAGCTTTATTATCACAGAATTTGCCCAAGGAGAGTAAATTCTTTGTCGATCAGCTTGTGTGAGAGTAATGTGGTCAAAAGAGCTCTCTTCATCGATTGATGGGGTTTGCATGGAAGGGTGTGAAGTCGATGATGATGGATGTAAGAGTGGAGTAGAAGAAATAAGGCATGATTTGGTATTGGACTGAACCAATTTTTCATAGTAGGTAGGCTTAGCATTCAATGCTTGGTTAATATCAATTGGATCGGGAGTTTTGGGAGGTAATAGATGGAGTGTAGTAGAAGGAGTAGCATCGAGTGGTGCAGACATATGAGATGAGTAAAAGAAGTAAGTGATTGAAGGGGGAAGGGTAGAGAGAAGGGGGAGCTTCTCTCACTTACTCCTGTTTTGTTCCTATCATGATGAGTTAAACTAGCTGTGTGATTTCTATCATATAATATATGCTATTCTTATTTTTCTTCGATGTTGATGGTGTTTTTTGTATATCTTGCATAATTTTGATTATGTTAGCGCTTCCTTTACCATGATATCTGCATCTTATTTGTTGTAAACTTGTTTTTAGAATATTTGCTTTAGCCGAGGGTCTACCATAAATAGTCTCTCCATCTTGGTGGGGGTAAGTTCAGTGTACATCTCACCCTTCCCAAACCCCATTCGTAGGATATCACTAGGTATGTTGTTGTTGTTGTTGTTGTTGTTGTTGGTATCGTTGTTGCTGTAATAAGGAAATTGTTCTTTCAAGTTCAGGGACAAATTCAGTTCATTGTTTATTGTTAAAAGTAGGGGTATTCACGGTTTGGTTTGATTGGTTTTTTATCAAAACTATAACTAAATTAATTTAATCAATTTTTTAATTCTTAAAACCAAATCAAACCAAGTAAAATTAAAATAATCAGTTTGGTTATTGTCGGTTTGGTTTGGTTTATCGATTTTTTACAAATAAAACAGCAATGAGCGTTAGAAAAATGATAAAGAAAACTATTCTTAAAAAAGAATGATAAAGAGTACCACAAATATTTTTTTACTCACTTGAAACTCTCACATATGTAATAGAAAAGAAATATTAGTAATTCAACAAACACTAAAAATTATATATAATTAAGGAAAGCAGAATAATACAAAATAATTTATCTGCTGCTAGTCAGATTATCCTATCATGAGCTATAACATATCATGTTCATATACAGTCGAAATAGTAATTACAATTCATCCACACTTTTATGCAAGTATAGTTCTAACCGAGAGCCACTAGTTACTGGCAGACATGAGTGATTATAATAACTCATAAGTAATACAAAGATGTGAGAAACTTGTTTACTATAAATGGATCACCTTGTTAGATTCTTGTTGGGCTCAAGATCACAATTAGTGAAGTCCAATTCATTTAATCTACTACAAGTCTTGTTGAAAAGATATTGAAAACTTAAATAAACTATACAAATATTTAAATATTAATATATACATATTAAAATTGCATATATAATATATCGGTACGGTTCGGTTATTTATTTGGTTATTTTTTACAAAACCAAAATTAAACTGAATATTATCAGTTTATAAGAGTTAAAAATCAAACCAAACCAAAACCAATAAAGTATCGATTATTTTAATTAGTTTGATTCAGCTTTCGATTTTGGTAGATTTTTAACCAATCCGTGAATATCCCTAGTTGAAAGCGAAATATGATTTTTTTTTCTCGTGAGTGTAAAAGACACACATATTAAAAAGATTTTTTGTTAATGAATGAATAAAGGTATATTTAGCACAATTTTATAGCGGTGATGATACATTTTACCCAAACTAAACCCCCGTTTGTTTATAGTTTTTGGGGATATTTTTTGGGAGTTTTTGGGAAAAAAACTCTTTGTTTATGCTATTTGACCAAAAATTCAGCCAAAAAGTACCAAAAACTCAAAAAGGCTCTTTTTCAGCCAAAAAAATGAGTTTACATATCAAACTTCATTTTTATAGGATTTTTTACCCTACATGAACATTCATCAAAAATATTTTCTAATTATAAACACCTTTTGTTGATATTAACTTTCTGTAGCCATTTTTTTAAAATACTTTTTTATTAATATTAGTTTTTTGAATATTTCTGTAAATTAAATGTAATGAATATTATTCCGATAAATATGGAAATATAGGGGTAGTGTGTTGGTGTAGTTAGGATTCTAGGAGAGTAGTTGCTGTAGTACGTGTATTCCCCATATTCCTTATTTTTTGGGACAGATACAATATTTTTTGTTTGATATTTAATGTTTTAGGTATTTATTAATGAATATTATTATTTTTCTAATAATACATATTCTAATTATTTTGTTATTAATATTGGCTACAAATAGTTGTGGCCATTTTTTAGTAAATATTTTGTGTATGGTGGCTGTTTGTGTAATGAGCCCATTTTTATAAGAGCTCAAAGGCTCTCTCTTAACCAAACCCAAAAAATATGTCCAAATATTTTTTTCTTTTTCATATCAAATTTCACCAAAAAATTGTTTCCCAAAAACTATTTGGGAATCTATGTCCAAACGCTGCCTAAATGTGGTGTAATGAAATTTTAAGCTAGTGTTTGTGACGTGATTTGGTTGAAATTTGAAAATTTTGAGTTTTTAAAATTCCATTGAAAAATAATTTTTAGAATATTAAATTGTGTTGGACATATATTTTACTTGAAAAAATATTGAAATTTTATGAGTGAAAAATAAAAAGTTCCACCAAATATCAATCAATTTTTGGGATTTTGAAATTTACATTTCATAATTTAGATAAATTTTATGAACAAATAAGAATTAGAAAAAATGGTCCAAAAAATACTCCCAAATTTTATGTCCAAACGGGAGAAAACTCTAGGACAAATTCGAATACTTTTACATATTGTTAAATCAACATATATTATACATTTTAAATCAAGTTGCAGATGAAGAGTAGTTTAATACGAGTTGTGGGGTAGGTGATAGATACATCCTCCCAATTCACTTTTTGCAATTTCCAAAATAGTGAGAGGTGACACGTTTGTATGTTTTTAATTTTTTTAATAAGAAAGAAAGTTGCTATGCTCCAAACGTGTCGAGTAGAGAGTAAAATAGCAAGTCGAGAAGGTTTATTGCAGCTTCAGCTCCACGTCATTCAAAGGACGCGTGTCATTTATACAAGGATTACATAATTTCAGATATTCGTCAAGCGTCAATTTTGATGTTGACATATATAAGTAGGTCCCTTACTTTTCCTAATATCTCCGTTTGTTACGTACAAGCTTTTAATATTCACAACTCGAGTAATACCAAAGAATTAATGCAAAGTTTTATTGACATTCTACTAGCACTCTCATGGACGTGTTCGTCACGCTCCTGTATGAAGTAGATTCCACTAAACTAGACTTGTACGCTTGACATGAAAAGTAAAGGCAAGTAGAAAAACTTAACGGGCGTATACCAAATCATTTCATTTCAAAAAGTATAACATACTTGGATTAGAGTTTATCAAATGAAAGAAACTTTTGAAACTTGTGTGAATGTCATAGGTAAATGAGTGACATAGGCGGATTCAGGATTCGAATTTTATGGGTTCTAAAATTTTGAATAACGATTTTGAGTGCAAGTGACTGGATTCTCGACTTGATTTTTGTACATATTTAATGATTTTTTTAATACAAATACATTGTCTGCGTCGAACCTAGTGAGTTCTGCGAAACCCGTAATAGCCTCTCTACATCCGCCACTGATTAGTGATTATAAAACATCTCATTAAGAGTAAAGTGGAAAGTTTAAAACCGAATTGTTTTCAAATATAAGATTGTGTCACTCTTTTATAAACGAACTAAAAAGAAAATAATGTTATCTTTTAGAATAGATGGAGTAGTAGTGACACAAATCATATATGTATGGTGAAATATGTACTAATATATACAAATATTAATTAAATTTTGCATTTATTTAACTCAAATGATCATGAGCTCAGCCACATAATTTATAGAACCTAGATTATGCGTTCTTACCATTGTTATATCGAATAATTTAGATCACCAATTGTTGTGAGAGCATGAAGAATCTTTAAATGCTTATTAAAGGTTTCAAATTCATATATTGATAAATAAGTACTTTTAATATGAAGTTCTTTACCTCCTCTCCTTCTCCAAAGTTAGACTTCCCAACGCGTGTGTTATGGAGTCAAGTCCCAAATCAAATAACGAACACTGGATCAAACCAAATAATACTCCCTCCGTCCCATTTTGTTTGTAGTAGTTTGACTTGGCACAAAGTTTAATAAAACAACGAAGACTTTTGAAATTTGTGGTCTAAAATAAGTTATAGATATTTGTGTGGATATAAATGAGTCAAAAAGTAAGTTTGTAGTTGAATGGTTTCCAAATATAGAGGTATGACAATCTTTTTAGAACAGACTAATAAGGAAAGTATGACAAACAAAATGGGACAGAGGGAGTAATAATTTAGACATGTACTCTGGAAATACTTATTTCCACATACTCAGATTAAATCATATCAATTTATTGGCAATAAAGTTATACAATAAAGTGTTTAGAAGTATAATAATTGAACGTTATAATAAATGTCATTTTTGTTAGTATAATTCAAATGCATATAAAATATAATATAAAAAATTCAATTCTAAAAAAATCTGGTTGCTATAATAAGACGCAATAGTGCTATAGCAAATGGACACTATCACTGTATACATATTTTTATTGCACTTAAATATCAACAATAATAATATAATCAGTGATATTTTATCAGTATGGTATCTGAATGGGGTGAAATATATAGAGAAATAATGTTTAACCGTACAGAATTGACCATTGCATATGAAAGTGGACGGTGGTGGTCACCCGCTTAAAAGGAGCATGGGACCAAAAACACAATTACACAAATCTCGTATACTATGATGATGCCACCTGTTGTATTCTCTTTAAAACGCCAATATTTATTCCAAAAGCGAATAATCAGCGTGGTTGTCCTAAGTACCACATGCGTGTCAGAACAGCAAGCAAAGTTCTTCGTGTTGCTTTTTCATTGGCCCACGTAAATTGCAAAAACAAAAAATCTCCTTCACACGTGGTTTGAATATGTCAACAAATGGACGGCCAAGATCTATTTCTCACCTCCATTATTAATTACTTCCATTTTATTTTATGTGACGTCGTTTGACTTGATACCGCAAGTAAGAACGAAGAAAGAATTCCCTTTGACATTTATGATGTAAAATAAGTTATGAAAAATTGCTTATAAGGATAAAATAATTTCACTTACGAAAAAATAGTTTGTCGAAACTGCAATGTTTTAAAAGGCGGGGGCGCAAGGCGAGACGTTTTACTTAAAATGAGGCGAGGCGTAAGCCCCGAGACGTGTGACGTAAGTCCCATAGATCTTATTTTTTAATTAATTTTAAATTAATAAAATAGCATAATGAGCCAAAAAAAATCAACAATACAAAAAAGTTAAAAATAAGTAAAAAGACTATAGAAACAAAAGATCTAACCTTTTTAACAATGTAAGAAATTGAATAATGTTACAGTTTTTATGAGATATAAATAAACCATAAGGCCTTAACTTTCAAACAATTAAAAATAAAAATTTGTTACTATAAAAAGCGAATAAACAATAAATTAAACTATTATAATTTAAAATATTAATTATTCATTGATAAATATAAAATTATTTCTACATTGCAAAATAATTGAAGTCTAACAATTTTGAGTGACAAAAATAAAACATGAAGACCAATAACAAGTGATGATGTTATAAACATCGGCTATGTTTTTTTAGATAAGTATACATATGATATTCATCTTTATGATATTCTCAATTATAATAAATGTAATATCATGTCTCGTTAATTGAGCTATACTCAATTTTTGAATTTTTATAGATGAATATAACTTCATTTTTAAAGAAAATTGTGGATGAACAATTTTAATTAGGGAATTGGACAGATCATTTGCATAGGTTCTATAAGGCGAGTTCCGAATATTGGGCGTTGGGCGTGCTCTAGGCGCATCGTCGGGCGTTTGAGGCGTAAGCCTCATGGATCTAAGCCCCGCATGAGAGTCTCAGGGCGTTTTGCTAGTGCCCCGCCTCGGGGCAAGTACCGGACGAATTCTAGAACTGCCTTTTAAAACAGAGATCGGAAGAAACTAAAATAGAAAGTGTGTCACAAAAATTGAAAAAGACAATTGCATCACAACAATAATACGTGTCGAACTCTGCCCTAATTGGTGACGGGCAGAAAGGGCAGCCTGCCCAAAATTAGCCCCACTATAATTTGGTCTTTGTTCAGTACCAAAAAAGTTTCATTTTTATGGGTCATGTCCTGTCTACTCTAAAAGATTTCTCGTATCTCATCTTCTTGATTATTTTCCAGCTTTTATAGATCCTCTTGTCCTAAAAATTTAACAACAAAATTTCATTATACAAAATGGCTGGTATGTGTTGTGGTGTTAATATAGCTGAAACTGAGTCTTCTACAACAAGTCCAATTGAAATGAGTTCAACAGATGTTACAAGAAGACGTAGAATGGAAATACGTCAATTTTGTTTTGTTGCTAATGAAATTGAAGGAAGGAAAAGACACAAGATTGATAAACAAAACGATGGTAGTACAAGTAAAAGGTTGAAGTTGGATACAACTGTTACAATTTCATTGAGTACACCATTTGATCAAAAGAAGCTAGTTGAAGAAGAATCTAATAGTGAATCAGTTAATTTATCGGGATCTGCTATATCGATGAAGAATGACAACTTGGTGGTTAATTCGAACTTTCCTAAGTTTGGTATGACAAGTGTATGTGGTCGAAGACGTGATATGGAAGATGCTGTTGCAATTCACCCTACTTTTGCTAAAGAGAATAATGAAAGTTGTAACAACTTACATTTCTTTGGTGTATATGATGGTCACGGCTGTTCACATGTAAGTGTTCAACTAATTAGCTAAACGGTGGTCTATGTACTAGTCTACTTTTTATTTACAAGTATTTATTATGTAGCTGACTTTGTTTGTGATTATTTTAGGTGGCGATGAAATGTAAAGATCGAATGCATGAGATAGTTAAAAGCGAGGTTGAGAATAACGGAGAAGCTGATGCACAATGGAAAGATATGATGGTACGAAGTTTTTCTCAAATGGATAAAGAAGTTGTAAACTTTTCAAGTGGTGCAACTGGTGCTACATCAAGTTCTAGTTGTAGGTGTGAGCTACAGACTCCACAGTGCGACGCTGTTGGATCAACCGCAGTTGTTGCTTTAGTAACTCCCGACAAAATTGTTGTGTCCAATTGTGGTGATTCTCGTGCTGTCCTTTCTAGAAATGGCGTTGCAGTTCCTCTTTCGGTTGATCATAAGGTGAGTATTGGACTTGTTGTCACGATCTACTGAGATTCAGCTTTTTGTTGCTCCGATTTGTTGGTTTTTAAAAAAAAAATTATGATCCTAAAATTGTGCTTATTGCTATTGTAGCCCGATCGACCTGATGAATTAAATCGTATACAAGAAGCTGGTGGACGTGTTATTTATTGGGATGGACCTCGAGTTCTTGGAGTTTTAGCTATGTCACGAGCAATTGGTAAGTCATATGCCTGTACTTTTTATGTCAATATTGTATGATCTATTATTTTGATAGCCAAAGACTAATTGATTGTTTGTTATTTCAGGTGACAATTATTTGAAACCGTATGTTATATCAGAGCCAGAAGTGACAATAACTGAAAGGACTAGTGAAGATGAATGTCTAATATTAGCCAGTGATGGATTATGGGATGTTGTATCCAATGAAACAGCATGTGGGGTGGCTAAAATGTGCTTGCAATCTAGGAGGCCACCCTCCCCGGAGGCTTCACCGGAAAATGATGTCACGGTAACCGGAGCCGGAGAAAGTTCCGATAAGGCATGTTCTGATGCATCAATTCTGTTAACAAAGTTGGCCTTGGCTAGAGGAAGTACTGATAATGTTAGTGTTGTTGTGGTTGATTTGAGAAAAAATTTATAACATCATAGTAGTGAAATGTATATTTTTTGTTAATGATTTTTATTATGTTTGAGGATTTTCCTTAAAGAAGGAAACAACTCATATTCTTAGGTTTTAACAAAGGGTTCTTATGTAGATCTGAAGTAAGATGATCTTTTGATTTAGTGGCCCTTTGGGGATTATTATTTCTACCATATTTTTAGAGAAATGGAAATAGAAATTGTATAGAGCTACTTGCTCTTTCCAACTGTCTCAAATTTTATGTGAATTATATAAATGCAAAAATTCTAGTTTTATTCTTTTTTCCGATCCTGAATTTACAAGAACTGATCTATAGTTTAGATAGCTGGGATCGTATTCATTTAATGGGTATGAAAGAACTTCTTAGAGTTCATCTGGATCCGTGTGAATCGAAGAAGCAAGAGTTTGTCTGGATCCGTGTTAATTGAGTTCATTAATTTGGTGTAAACACTTTTTTTTATGTAAAATTTATTAATTCGTCTATGAAATGTTAAATTTAAGCTCTTGCAAATTGATGTTTTAAACTATTAAGTCGAGCTAATAATCTTAGAAAAATAATGGTATTTTGCTTGTATAGCGAATTGCATACCGCAACTGTGAAGTGGAGAACATAATTTTCTTTTAGTGAAGAAGAAAACGAAGGAGAAAATGGGCGGTCATAAGTAATGGGACGACAATGAAGATGATAAGTGGAACAATGGGTATGTTGGGGACCCATAGTATGTGTTCTTTCTATTTGATCTTGTTCCTGTTATTTTTTAATTAGTTCGCTTCAAAACAAATATTAGTATGCATTTTATATTTTTCGTAAGAAGACTTTATAATCACATTAATATTTGACATGCTTAAATTCATGAATTAAAATTTTATATTAAATATAGTTATGGCAAATAAGGTGAGATGGAAGATATGAAGAGGATAAATAATTGGTCAAGTGGGGATGGAGCATAGAGAGTTATGGTAACAGCTGGATGCAGCATTCGCTGAGAAGTCTACACATTAGGGGCTCCACTTGCCGATTCGAATCTGCTTTTGTTGGTGTGAAATGTACACTTCACCCCATCTATGCCTTCCACGTAATGCTTTTCCAATCCTCATCTCACTCATCATCACCTTCATTTCTTTTTCTTTTTAGCCGTGTTTCATATCCGTTTTGAAACCCGGCTACTTTGATGTCGCCCTAAGAAAATCTATTTTTTTCGTCTTAATTATGTCGCAGAGTTTAGTAATTACTCCTTCCGTTCCATGTTGTGTCATAGTTTCATTCGGTACGAATTTTAAAAAATAAAAGAAGGTTTTTGAAATTTATAGTGTAAAATAAGACATAGATATTTGTGTAGTAGTAAATTATTTCATTAATGGTTTAATTCTAATTTTTAAAATTAAATTATTACTACATTTAGAATAATGTCATTTTTTTTAAACAGACTAAAAGAAAATACCGTCACATAAACTAAAACAAAAGGGAGTAACAAATAAGAGAATGATATGCAATATTCCAGGTAAGTTTTGTTCTCAGTAAAGACTAAGGAGTAGATGTATTAGGTTGATTGGGACTGCATATATGTGATAAAATCGGTTTACATTGGATATATACCGTGTGTTGAACCTCCTTTGGGTTGCAATAAATATTTTCGACTTTTCCTTTTTATACTTTTTGAATCCCTTATTAAAATTTTCTGGCTCCGCCCCTGCTCGTATCATGATGCTAAAGAAAAAGCTTTGGACGCGGAGAAGGTAAAATAATCTATATAAGACTTGGACAATCCTCATTTCTTTGAGCTACTTTTTGGGATGAAGCTACACCCGAATCTAATGAGTAACAATTCAAAAAATTTCATCGTATCAGATTCAGAAGTTGGCCTCTCCATGCACAAATAATCCATTAACCCAAGTTAGGCCCGACCATTTGGAGGGAAGCCCCCAGCACACGATATTGTTCACGCTCCATCCTTAATCATCATTCGGATTGGGTCTAGGCGTGCAGTGAGTGTTAAATAAAAAGTCCCACATCGAATACGGAGAGGACAGAAAAGCACTACATAAGCTTTGGACAATCTTCTTCTCTTTGAGCTAGTTTTCGGCGTAGAGTTTGACACAAACCCAATAAATCTTAATTCAAATTTTATCTTGGTATCTGAGACAGATATTGGTTATGAGTAATTGGCCCCTCCATGCACACGATATTGTACACACCCATCCATAATGGGTGTGGGCGTGTGGGGAGGGGGAGGGTGTTAAAAAATGAATCTTTATGGGGTTATTTATCCGTTTATAAGCTTTGCGCAATCTTCCTGAACTAGCTTCTGGCGTGGAGTTAGGCTCAAGATCAAGGAATACCCAGTTGAGATTTTATTATGGTGTCAGAGCCAGAGCTAGCTTCTGACGTAGAATTAGGCTCAAGATGAAGGAATGCCCAGTTGAGATTTTATTATGGTGTCCGAGCCAAAGATTGGTGACGAGTAATTGGCCCCTTTCATATACACAGATATTGTCTATGCCCCACTTATAATGGATATGGGTGTGCTGGGGTGATGGTTAGAGAATGAATCTCACATTGATTGTGGGATGAGGTAATTTGTTCCTTATAAATTTTGGGCAATCCTCCTTCTTTCAGTTAGTTTTTGTTAAGCCTGAGCCCAAAAAATACTCAATTGCGAGTTTATTACATATTTAAATTTATAATCCAACTTAAAAGTAAAGGAGTATTAGCATTTCATCACACTCCTCTATATTAAGCCAATGTATTGTCCCAAACTTCATATTTAACATATTAAACTTTGTAAGAATAATTTAGAAGTACTACTTAATATTTAACCGGATTCAACTTACAAGCGTTAAGATTAGCTGATCTACACTAATTAAATATATAAGCATCGAGTAAGTTGGAAAATTTTAATAACGACCCCCACCTCACTCCACCACAACATGCCACGCCTACTTCAAAGATATTTTAAAGAAAGTTACGACAAAAGTTTGATTTCCAAATGATAAACAGAATGTTTAATATGGACGAGCACTGCTTAATGTGACGCATATGATAAATAGTCATCATATGCCAATTAATTTAGATTACATATGAACTTCTAAGCCTTGGTTATCATACACTTGTCAAATTAAGATTATATTAATGTAAACTAATTAACCGACAATTACATATAAAAATAATAAAACCAGCTTACTAACAAAAGATTAAATTTGACCAAACCTAATACAGTGGAATAATACTTGTTTGGGAGTCCCATGGTTTACATGACCATAGCACTACAGATCATTATTTCTTCATTATTTTTTTCAATTTTTCATAGTATTTTCTTTTTGTGGTCTCAATTCAAGATGCCATCATTTCATGCTTATTGGAAGATTAATTGGTGGATGTGTGTATGTGTTTATCAATTAACGAAACAAAGGTCGTACACCAAATTATTTTCTTTTCAAGACTGTTTTCATATATTAAAATTCGTGTATAATATAATGTAATTTAATTTTTTTTTCAAACTTCTTTTCAATGCTTTTCTTGAACCGATTGTGTATCGGAAACAACCTCTTTATCTTACTCTAGGTAAGGATAATACATCTCACCCTCCACGAACTGCACTTGTAATATATCATTTGGTATGTTTAGTGTTTAAAATTTGCTCGTTCAACTAGTTTATATTCGTGTCGCATACGCTAAAGAACTAATGGTGGACAACAAACAAGCAACTATGAAAAGGCAGCCCATGTAAGTACAACCTCACAGAGTAGCATCGTATCAGGAGCCTCACCAGTACCGGGGTTAACTCAGGAACAATACCTGTATCTGCTAGGAGTTCTGGGTTCAACCGGACAAAGTGAGGATTCTATTTCAGGTAAGATCTTTCAAATGAAGAATAGTTTACCATGGATTTTGGATAGTGGAGCTTCCTGCCACATGACAGGCTCTTTAGAGTTGCTGCGAGATGTAAAAAATAAAAGGCAATCTTCAATAGTTATGTTGCCAAATGGAAGGAAGTCCTCTTTATCCAAAATTGGAGAATTTATTGTGACATCAAGGATTGTTTTAAAAGATGTCATGTTCATTCTAGACTTTACGTGCAATTTAATCTCCATTGCACAATTAACTTCCGATTTGAATTGCTTCGTGACTTACCATCATGATTATTGTTTTATACAGGACCGTATCTCGGGGAACCTGATTGGTCTGGGTGAGAAAAGGCAAGGGGTGTACTATGTGGCGCATGCAACATTACAAATAGCTTCTCATGTCATTGCTGGTGATAACTTTGAATTATGGCATCGTAAGATGGGGCATCCGTCAAGGCAATCTTTGGTTCTCATGTCTGGTGTTAATTTTAGTTCTTCAAATAAAGAATGTAATAGTCCTTGTGAAATATGCATGCTTTCTAAACAAACTCGTTCCAGGTTTTATAACTCTAATAATAGAGCAATTGGAAGTTTTGAGTTGGTGCATTGTGATCTTTGGGGCCCATATCATACTGTTTCATTCAAGAAACAATCCATCATTAAATATCAACAAGTCTTTCATACACAGTTTCTTCTTTCCCTTAACCCTGTGGCAAGCGAGACACATACAACGCAACCTCAAAAAGTTTGGTTAACCTCTCCTTTTTATCTTCATTCGTCCGACAGTCCCGAAATAATATTGGTTGCATCGACCTTCAATGGAGATGGTTATGACCTTTGGGCTAGATCAATGAAGACAACTTTGAGAGCGAAGAATAAGTTGGGGTTCATAGATAGTTCCATAGCAAAACCAGAGAAAAATTCGAATGAATTTGGGTCATAGGAGGCTTGTAATTCCATGGTCATGTCGTAGTTAGTCAATTCATTGGATAAGCAGTTACAACCTAGTGTTGTATTTTTAAACACTGCAAAGGAAATATGGGAAGACCTCCGAGAGAGGTTTGGCCAAAGTAACGCCCCAAGAGTTTTTGAAGTAAAAAACAAAATACATGCCTTGTGTCAAGAAGGGCTTTCAGTTTCAGCATACTATACAGCACTCAAGGGCCTATGGGATGAACTAGAAAATTCATCAAGTGATTTTGAATTCACATGTACGTGCTAAGCTGCAAAAGAAATACAAAAGAAACAAGAAACTGAGAAAATTTACCAGTTTCTTATGGGTCTTAACTCTGATATGTTTGGTACTGTGAGATCACAAATTCTAAAAACTCAACCGTTGCCCTTGTTAAATCGAGCTTACCAAATGGTGAGTCAAGAAGAACGTCAACTTAACATAATCAGAAGGCAAACGGAGAAGGTAGAAGTCGCAACTTTTCATGTACATGAGGAGAATAAAGTGATTTCTGCAGCAGTTGTGCAACACAAGAATTACCACAATAACAAGTTTAGAGGAAGGGAGCGGCCAAACTGTTCTCATTGTGGTCTAATAGGACACTTGAAGGAAAGATTCTACGAGATTGTAGGTTATCCCCCTGGCTGGAACAAACGAAAAAGTGGTGGACAGCAAACATGCAACTATGAAAATGCAGCCCATGTAAGTACAACCTCATAGAGTAGCATCGAATCAGGAGCCTTACCAGTACCGGGGTTAACTCAGGAACAATACCAGCGTCTGCTAGGAGTTCTGGGTTCAACCGGATAAAGTGAGGATTCTATTTCAGGTAAGATCTTTCAAATGAAGAATAGTTCACCATAGATTTTGGATAGTGGAGCTTCCTGCCACATGATAGGCTCTTTAGAGTTACTGCGAGATGTAAAAAAAAAAAAAAGGCAACCTTCAATAGTTATGTTGCCAAATGGAAGGAAGTCCTCTTTATCCGAAATTGGAGAATTTGTTGTGACATCAAGGATTGTTTTAAAAGATGTCCTATTCATTCCAGATTTACGTGCAATTTAATCTCCATTGCATAGTTAACTTCAAATTTTAATTGCTTCGTGACTTACCATCATGATTATTATTTTATACACGATCGTACCTCGGGGAACCTGATTGGTCTGGGTGAGCAAAAGTGGGGGCGTACTATGTGGCGCAAACAACATCACAAATAGCTTCTCATGTCATTGCTGGTGATAACTTTGAATTATGGCATCATAAGATGGGGCATCCGTCGAGGCAATCGTAGGTTCTCAAGCCTGGTGTTAATTTTAGCTCTTCAAATAAAGAATGTAATAATCCTTGTGAAATATGTTTGCGTGTTAAACAAACTCGTTCCAGGTTTTATAACTCCAATAATAGAGCAATTAGACGTTTTGAGTTGGTGCATTGTGATATTTGGGACCCATATCATGCCGTTTCATTGTCTAGCTCACATTATTTTCTTATTGACGATTTTAGTACAGCTGTTTGGGTTTATCTCATACGAGTAAAATCTGAGGCGAGTAAAATATTGATTAATTTTTGTAAAATGGTTAATACCCAACGGATAAAGTGTATCCGAAGTGATAATGGGTGTGAGTTCACTTCAAAGCTCATGCATGATTTTTATTTGGATAAAGGAGTTGTTCACCAAACATCTTGTGTAGGAACATCCCAACAAAATGGGAGAGTTGAAAGAAAACACCGGCATGTTTTGAACATTGCTCGTGCCTTAAGATTTCAAGCCAATCTACCACTAGAGTTCTGGGGTGAGTGTGTTTTAACATCAGCTTATTTGATAAATCTTACACCAACTCAAGTGCTTTCTGGAAAATCTCCATATAAAGTGTTATTTCAAAAGAAACCAATCTATGAAAATATTAGAGTTTTTGGGTGTTTAGCTTATGTGCACAACCATTCACCTGGGAGAGACAAGTTTGATTCACGGACGCGTCGCTGAATTTTTCTAGGATATGCCTATGGAAAGAAAGGTTGGCGTTTATATGACTTAGACACTCAAGAAATGTTCGTGTCACGAGAAGTAATTTTTAATGAAGAGAGATTTCCATATCTCCACAAAAATAAAGAAGAAAATAATGAAAAGTGCCCCCACTTTGAAATCCCATGAAACACCAGCATTTGTTGAGCCATACAGTGAAGAAATTATTGAGATTACTTGCAAGCAAGATAATAGGTGTACATGAAAAGGGTGAGAAAATAAATGTGAACACTCACATGAAGAACATTTTGAACATCCACAAGTTCAGTCTGAAGTTTAGACCAACACCATGCCACTCAATTCACAATTCTTGGAGCGTGGAGATAGGACTAGAAAACCTCCTAAATATTTGGAGAATTTTGTTTTGCCATACAGCAAGAGTCACACCTCTTGCAACATCCAACCAATCTGACCTGCCAGGTAAGGCCTATCCTATAGTTGATTGTCTCCAACTTGATTGTTTCTCACCGTCACATAGAGCATTTTTTGTTGTTATCACTACTGATGTTGAACCTGGGAGTTACCATGAAGCCGTTATGCACGCTGGAGAGAAGCAATGCAAAATGAAATTAATGGAACTTGGACGCTAGAAGAGCTGCCAACAGGGAAGAAACCAGTAGATTGCAAGTAGGTATTCAAGATCAAATGGAAAGCGGATGGGACCATTGAGCGCTACAAGGCTCGCTTAGTCGCAAAGGGATACACACAGGTTGAAGGGCTTGACTTTCATGACACCTTCGCACCAGTTTCCAAGCTTGTTACTATGAGATGCTTCTTGTCAGTTGCAGTTGCCAAAGGTTGGGAACTACACCAGATGGATGTCAATAATGCGTTCCTACACGGCAACCTACATGAAAAAGTATACATGGAATTACCACCTGGATTTTCCTCTAATTATCCAAAGCAAGTTTGTCGTCTTGGAAAGTCACTCTACGGATTGTGACAAGCTTCATGACAATGGTTTGCTAAATTACTACTGCACTCAAATCTTATGGTTTTGACAATGCAAGTCTGATTACTCTCTATTTACTCATCAACGAGGGACAAAGTTTATGGCCCTCCTTGTGTATGTTGATGATCTGATTCTTGCAGGAAATGACACCAAGACTTGTCTTGATTTCAAAAATTATCTTAATAGTTGTTTCAAATCAAAGATCTTGGTAAACTTAAGTATTTCCTTGGGATTCAGGTGGCTCGAAACGCACAAGAAATTTTCTATGTCAGCGGAAGTACACTTAGGATATCCTAACAAAATGTGAGATGTTGGGAGCTAAGCCTGCAAGTTTTCCAATGGAGCAACACCATCAATTTTCGCATGATTCTGGACCACCAGTTAGTGATCCTGCAATGTATCGGCGGTTGGTTGGACGACTCATTTACCTCACAATAACTCATTCAGATATCTGTTATTCTGTACATATTTTATCGCAGTTCATGCATGATCCTAAGCAAGGCCACTAGGATGCTGCAATGCGCATTTTGCGTTATCTGAAGCTTGTGCCTGGACAAGGCATCATATTATCCTCATCTAATGATCTACAACTGCGTGCATTTTGTGATGCTGATTGGGGGGCATGTCCATGACACGTCGATTGCTTACTGGTTATTTTATTCAGCTTGGGAATTCTCCTATCTTGTGGCGAACCAAAAAGCAAACAACTGTGTCTCGCTAATCTGCTGAAGCCGAATACCGCTCAATGGCTGCTACAGCTTGTGAACTCATACGGCTTTGAAGCTTGTTAGCTTCATTACTAGTAAAACATCCATCTCCAATGGAATTATATTGTGATAATCAAGCAACCTTATATATAGCTTCAAATCCTATTTTTCATGAGCGTACGAAGCACATTGAGATTGATTGCCATTTCATTCGGGAACATCTGCAATCTAATGCAATTATAATTAGATATGTGCCTTCCCGACTCCAAACTGCAGATAGCTTTACCAAAGCTCTTGGTAAACCAAAATTCCAATTTCTGATGTGCAAGTTGGGCATCCACAATGTTCATGCTCCAACTTGAGAGGGAGTATTAGGAATTCAAATTCATTGTTAGATTAGGATAATAAATATTCTACATAGGCTTCAATCACAAATTAACTCCTTGTAGAACTCTTTCACTAACTCATGTAACTTGTATATATTCTTGCTTGTATACTCACTGTAAATCAATGAGAAGAATTCCAATTTATCCCAAAATTATCAAACCTCCTACTAAAAGGCTCTACATTCTTGATTTTGAACTCAACTAGTATAGTACCCGCGCGATGCGCGGTCGATATCAACATAAACTTATCGCAGCAAATTTTATATATCAAAGTGGCAAACATAAGTTGTCATAAAATTTATTTATTTTCTTTTAGTTACATTGAAACCTACACGGTAAATGATACCCCAATAAGAAAATATGGAACCATATAATGATGCATTCATTGAAAAGATAAAACATTGAGAACACAAAACAATCATGTAGTTTGTGATATAAATTATTTAATGATCATATTATTGTGATACAAATAATATAAATTGACTAATTAAAACCATCATATAATAACACATAATGAAAAATAGATTCAAATTGTTATTTAGTTGAGATGCAAAACATCTCCTTTTCTGAGAGATAACATGAAAAAATAATGTACATGTACATCTTGCTTTTGTTGAACCATCTTGTCGAAACTTGAATCCTTCTGTGCTTGCTTCAATCTTCATAAAGAATGACGATAATTGATGAAGAATGGATAAAATCTCAAGCAAATGTCCGTTGTTAGATGTAATCATTGTTTGCTTTTATGAACTATTGCACTAAAACGACACATTTTATTTAAAGATATGATAAAGGAATAACACAAGTGGTAAAACAACAATAACGTATGGGTTAAAACATCTATTTTCCCTTATCTAGTGTCTATAAGTAAGCTAAAGTTGAATTGAACCATTTCACTGACTAAAGAATATAAGACTTAGCTTGCTCGTCTATTTTGAAACGAAACTTCCTTATATCATGAACTTTAATTTAGTTGCACATTATTATTTTGACCTGCATACCAATTAAAGACATTATCAACCAATTTATTCATTTTAAATGCCAAATCTCTCAAAAAAAAAAAAACTTTAGAAAGGCATGTCAAAAAAAAAAAAAAGACAAAGTTTATGATAGTAGTGATATTAACATAGCTGGTATAGCATATGTTGTTTGAAAATGTTATCAAGCAAGAATTTTTTTTTTTCTAAAAACTTATGATACAAACTAAGCCTGACTACTTGAGAGATATAGTATTGAATCAAATTCAACACACATTTTATTGAGTCCATGCTCTATACACCATTTGACACCAATTAACATTGCCCTCAGTACGCACCACTGGTGGGGAACAAAAAAAGAAGAAGTGAATACCGTGATGAACTTTCTTTCTCTATTTCTGAGGATACCACCACCTCCATCCGCATTTTAATTTTCAGCTGAACGCAGTAGGTCTATGTCGTTTTACCACTTTAACTTCAAACCAGGAGCCAAGAGCTACACAATAGCAATGGTGCTCTCCTGCACATAAGATTGATCTGTAAATTCATAGAATAGTATACTCTATGAAGAACTTATAAAATAAATAATAAGAACAGCTTCCTCATTTTTCAGTTATATAATGTGGTGTCTTCAATATACTCATCTCAGAACATTCTAAATTACTTTGAATATAGCAGGGGAAGGTTTCCAATAAAGGATGAATACTTACGACATGTTTTGGTTTGGGCATTGTTATAATTGAAATAAAAGTTCTGAACTTCTTTTCAAGGTCATTCCATAATTAATATGTAAAAAAAAGAAACATAATTAGAAGAAACCTTAATACTGCAGTATTAGCCATATGAATATTCCTCTAGACCTTCACGTTCACACAGACTCCAACAACTACTCAGTCCATTGACTTGAACAATTCCTGAGAACTAATCCATTTATAGAACTACGATAATAACTCCATGAAACTAAGGGACGGCAATTAGGAAGGTAACAAATAAACTTGCAACTAACATATCAATCGTCACCTCATAAAAAGACTGTCCAATTTTACTTAATCATGTATCTCTCTAATTTATCACAGATAAGAATCCAAATATGAGCATAAGCATAAGATATTTAATCTAAATAAGGAAACTTTAATAAATGAAAAGTATTAATCCATGGCAAAAATTTGTTACTTTGTCATTGGCTACATAAGTGAGAGCACAATATTTATCATTTTATTTCTAGGACACTTTTCTATATGCATTAAAACGGAATTCATTTCATTTGTTCATTTCAATCGCAGGTACTTTTTTTTTTCCATGGCATTCACTTTTCTTTCGTTGTCATTGCTATTTCAGATATCACTTATAAGAAACTAAATAAGGTTAAGAAAGATGTTGAAAATTAATCTATGCTTACTGTAAACAATAACCTAGAAAATTTTCTAATAAGTTGATACAATATACAATTTTCTGTCTACAAACCACTAACTTTTTTATTATATTATGCTCTTCAAAATAACTTTTGTCATTTTTTACTGAATCATCATTCTCTATTCAAACAGAAACATAGAAGAATGGGTTAGATATTACCAAAATCCTTGAGCTTTGTTGGTTGTTTCATTTTATACTTTCCCCATTAGAAATTACCACATGTGAAGTTTTTAAGGAAATTTACTTTTCAAACATGCAAGATTATCTCTACCAAATATAATCCTATTTGTAATCTATCTCCTTTTATGATTTGGTATATTGGGAGGAGAGTTATGGCATATGTCTCCCTATAATTTAAATTCGCAATTTTTTTAACTTATTCAAATAAAACTTTATTTTTCAATCTATTAATTATTTTTCTAAATAAAAAAACCGTTCTTCCTCGATCCAATAGTATTTGGATCTGAAAAGAATAAATAGGCCATCACTATAAATGTCTTTTTCTTAACTAATAATCTATTGATGAACCAAAACACATCACAAATTAATCAACACGGAACAGCGAGAAAGAGCCACTAATGACTTGCTAAGTGAAGCATACAAATGAAAATACCTGCCATAGAATGTAGTGCAATCTTCTAAAACCTGCGCAGAAACCTGCGTTCGCACAGTTGAACGCTTGCACTCTACCATCTTTTCTTCACTCTTAAAAAATCTTCCAGTTATCAATACCTGCTTTGTTTGTCCAAAAGCCAGACAACATTGAAAGTTCATATGATATATATGTTTGCAAATCACTTTGCCTCTTCAATTTTTGAAAGAAAAAAAAAACTAACTTTGAACAATTATCATTATTTCCTCCTCTTTACCATGTGGAAATAGACATTAGATTTAAGTTCACGTAAGAGAATTCTTAGGAGGAGAAGATAGGAGGACGTCATTCCATCGATCTATATTAAAGAGTTACTAAATAAAAATGACAAGTAAACTCTTACCCGCGGATGCACCTCTACGAACCACCCACAATGCTGGCAAATATTCCATTTTATATTCATATATCAACCTATACACATACACAACAACAAAATCAATATACATCTATTCAACAGCTATTTACAACAAATATATAATCACACATCTGCATATAAAATATTACAGCATGTGTAGTCTTTGTTATGTCGGAAGAAGTGCATAAAATAGACTTTTAATTTAGTTCTATGGTCTAACCAAGAAGTGCATCAAATTGATAGCCCAGTATACTTTCTTATCATTGCACAATTTGTATTGTTGAGAGACCTGCAAAATGATCACAACAAATAATGTGAAGATCGCGATTGGAACCTGGACTTTACTAATCATGATAAAAAGCGAAAATACATGGTGTTTGAAGCTTACGGTTATACGGGTACCAAAATATTTTCAACACCTCATTTATTTTAATCGCGCTGTTTATATTTTTAAGAATTTTGCAATTCAAATGCTGGTTTGACAGAAGAAATAAAAAAGAATGCTAGTTTAATCCTCGCAACGAATTATTTACACACACACACACAAGCTAAGGCAATCGTCTTGACGGAGACCTACACCGTTCTTAGACCCTTGAGATTTCTTCTGCTTCATCAACAATATATGTGATATTGAAATCTGTCAATATTTCATTTTTGGTGTCATTATGTGACTGAAAACTGCAATGCAAGGGATTAGGGATATAGTTTTTATCTTTAGAAGTTATTTATTTATGTTTCAATTGAAAAAAACTACCCACGTTCTTATCAAAGAACTACCTACATTCTTACCATACCAAGTTGTTTTTTGCCCCTTTTTTCTGATACCACGTTCTTTTATTAACTTTTAATTAATCCACAAAAATGGGGAAAACTGCATTGTTTAGATTATCATACAAAATTTATATTCAATTTAAATTTTAATTAATTCTAACGGCTAAAATTTAGGTTTTACCATAAAGATTTTAATATTTGTGATAAGTGTTTGTGATTTATAACCACACGGTCTAAAATGGTCTAAATAACCACTTTTAGTTAACTCAAATTGGTTACCTCATCACTAAAATTCAAAATTTAACCACTTTGTCCTAAAATTATACACGTGGCAATATCTGTACCTTACACTTGGCTTAATCTCAAGGCTGACTACCTTGATTTTATTTTCTATTTGAAAAGTAACTAACATTTTAAATTTAAAAATCTAACCATTAAAATGGTTTTAAAAATGGTTATATTTTAACTAAAATTCAAATAATAACTACTTTGTCCTAAAAAATTACACATGGCTTTTTTTTTGATATGTCACTTGGCTAATTTTTAGTGGCTACTACATGTCTTTTAATATATATAGAGATATTTGTGATTTATGAAAAATCAAGTACACTTCTGCTTTTGGTTAGGCAATAAATCATTTAGGTTAAATTCCTATCATCATTCAACATCGTTAATATTACAGGGAATATATTCATGTTTTTGAATCCAATGGTATTATACTATCATTTAGCTTTGGAATTTTTTATGTGTTATTACTTTCCTTTTATTTGCTAGTAATTGTTTTTATAGGCTAGAGAGACACTTAAAATGAATTGAATGGAGTATATTACGTATTCCTTTGATATATTCCTATCCTAGGTTAGAATTGTATACCGGAGGTGTAAAGGACATAAAAAGCATAGGATTCTGAAATCTTTCTTTATTTCACGAGTCTTTGACTTATATTTTCTATCTCTTAACCTTATCCCACTTTATATACTCAACCAATTCGCCATCACTCTATTTGGTATAAGATTTTCCCACTATCTTTTTGAGGTCCTTTGACTGATTTTTGAAATTAATGAACTATATAAATAAGGAAAATGGACTGAAGTCACTTCATTGAATAACTCTTGGCTCTTGGCAGTTAGTAAGAGTCATCCAATCAAATCTAAAAGCCCAAAATCATCCACTCACTCGGTAAAAATTTCGCGTACGGGCCTGTCTGGTACGCGCTAATTGATTTGTAGCCGTAAAAAATAAATTCGCTGAGAAATAGTTGTTCAAAGCCCTAGTATTTTATTATGGGACTTTATATAAAACTTCAGTAAATTAACCCCAGTATAAAATACGGGGGCTTTGAACAAAACTTGTTCAAAGCCCCAGTATTTTGTAATGGGACTGAAGCTTTACCTATAAAGTCACATAACAAAATAATGGGGCTGTGAACAAAACTTTTGTTCAAAGCCCCAGTATTTTGTAATGGGACTGAAGCTTTACATATAAAGTCACATAACAAAATAATGGGGCTGTGAACAAAACTTGTTAAGCCCAGTATTTTGTTATGGGACTAGTCTGGAGTGTTTTTCAACGCTAATGGAGTGTGATTGTGTGCGAGAATTTTTGGCTATTTCCCAATTAATTTTGAAACGGTGGATAAAACTGCTTGAGCGCGTCCAAAAATGGCTACGCATCAAAATTTCCCAATCGCGCTGAGTTGCAGAACTATGACACCATAGGTAATGGTTTTTTTTTAGACCCCATATAACAATGGTTTAGCAAAAATACACCCCGCTTAGTTTAATGAATAAATTTTAAATCGACATACCCCTTTGAATCTTATAATAGCGCCCGTATTTTCATCCTTCCTTTATCCTTGAGTACTGCATAAGAGACTGCACTTGCTTTTGACTCCTTTTTCTTAGGCAACACTTGCCCCTTGAAACTCACATTCTCCAAAGAAAGTGTTATTTGGGCAGCACTTAATCCTCCACTTCTACTTACTTACTGTCTAAGAGGCAGCGCTTACCTTTGACCCATTTTTTTAAGGCAACACTTGACGTTGAATCTAACATTTTCTAAGAGAAAATGTTGCCTTGGCAGCACTTTTCCATTCTAATCTCTTTCTGCATTCTCCTAAACAACTTGAAGTGTTGACAACACTTGCCACTCGACCTGTTGCTAAAAAATAACACTTGCAAATTGATAACTTGAAGTGTTACCTACAGACCAAGTGGAATACATTTTGCTAAAACGATGTTAAATAAGGGCAAACCCTCAGAACTAGTCAATCTTTAGGGCACCGGGTGAAGTTCCTTTGATCCAGTTAACCCAGGTTAAGGCCCATACCAATTACTAACAAATTGATAGAAAGCTAATTTTTCTAAAACTTGTATAGTTATGAAAATGTCCAAAAAGAAAATATATTGGATAATCCTTTGGTACAATGTTGTTTAAGTTTTGTATCCATTTAAATTTGTGGAAGAAAACCCCAGTTTTCTAATTTTGACGTGCGCATCAAAACTTAACACAAATTTCGATAGATCCGTCAAAAGTTTTGGTAACAACTTTTAACGGATCTGTAAAAGCTCGCTTGTAAGTTTTTAACAATAGCTTTAAGTTGTGGCGAATTAAGCAAATGATCTTTTAACAGATCCATCCTAACTTGCGATGAGATGTCCACAACCTTTGTCGGATCTGTCGAATATTGAGAACTTAGAGCAGAGGCGGACTCAGGATTTGAATACGGTAAGGGCACCACTAGATCAGCTGACCAGGATTTGAATACGGTAAGGGCACCACTAGATCAGCTGACCAGTACACCCGTTGAGTCTTTTATGACTGGTGCCAAGTAACGTATTTATACGTTTTTTATGGATGTCAACGGGTACCGGTGCACCCAACATTTCTACATAAGTCCGCCTCTGACTTAGAGCTTCTCTTGCACAAATTTAAAGAACTGGTACAAACTTAAACATCGCACAGGGATGTTCCCATCCGTGCAAATCACCCGAAAACTTCCCTACTTTACTATCATATTTAATGTTGAGATGGTTGTGTTAGTCAATGGAAATGTACGTTTTTTCTGCAGAAATACGTATTTGAGTGATTATGTGCCTACTAAGTTGAAGTAAAATTCAGTACTATTTGCTGCAAACTAAACTGATTACTCAAACTCAGATTCACCATCGGAATCACATAAACAACAAAACTTATGAATAAAAGAACCTGAGTCACATAATAAATTAAATCAAATACAACAATTGAACTATGTAACTTCCACTCCTATCCTTTTACAGACAGAAAACTTCTCGTGTGAAGTTATATACCATCTTATGCTGTACATGTACTGCGTCGTTATCTGCTGCTGCAAGGCTCAAACAACAGCGTTGAACAAAGTAGGACCATCATATTGGCAAAGCATTTTTCAGCTCAATCCATCGCAGAAACATGAGTCTTAACATGCCCATGCGGTTTACTGATCTTCCAATAATAACACACGACCAGACAAAAACATTGATTTTCCATTTCCCCTCACTTATCATCCATTGCCTCAGGCTCGTAAAAGGAGCTTGTCACATGTCAATACCTTGTAACTTGCATGAGGACCCTCAGATGTGTCTCTCAGGGTTACATGCCAACCCATGGCTTTTCCAATATCTTGAAGTTCATCCATGACAGCAACAGAATCACGGATGTACACCCGTCCACCCGGTCTCAGTATCCGGTCCATTTCAAGCATGATTGTAGACATGTTGCATCTGGTACATAGAAAGAAAACACAATATCAGGGCTTTGTATTCTTTGTACGTCTAGAACACTCCTACTTCACAGAAACCATTATTTTACAAGTCCTCCATGCAAATCAGGTGATCCATGAATGCGGGAGTTGGACCATGATATCATCTATGAATCAAAGAATCAGTAAGGAAGGCATACCTTTTCTGTTCGATGGAGAAGAGACCATTTGCATGCAATAAGTCATACGTTCTTGGGTAAGTATCAAATGGTTCACACCTGGAAAATGGCACAACTCTTAATGGACGATCCACTTGGATCAAATGATAATCACATGTTGAGATTAGAATGTCACATATGTATTACATGCAACAAGCTACTTCCTACAGAATCCATGCATATTGCCTAAGGATTTGTATTTCTTAATGTTGCGTAGGATAACAAGTAATATAAGCCAGACTAGTATATCTAAACAGGTTACGTATATAGCCAAAACAGTCACAAGCATTGTTTCCTTTGTTCGCCATTTCCTTTTTCCCTTCTTTTTGCCAAAGTCATATAATGTAAGATATAAAAATGACTTCATGGTGAATGCTAACCACTGATTAAATGCTGTGAAGCAAAAGATGAGCAACTCTTACCAGTCATGCATGACTCCAAGTAGTCCACGGTCAAAGATGACAGGTAAGGTATTTTGCCCACTAACAGGGACAACATTTAGAACCCAGCAATCCAGTTGATTTTCAATCAATGCTGCTGCAAATCTGTTAAAAAAAGCAATTGATAATTCTTTTCACCAACTTTAGAAGCATAATGCTGATCAGACGATTGAAGTGCATAATCACAAATTGGAACCAACAGAGATGGAATATCATACCCTCCAAAACCAGCTCTCATATCCATCACATTTCTAAGTTTGTACTTCTTCCAATGCCAAGCACGGACGTAGCCTTCTATTATTTCTTTCCAGTATTTTGACTCTGCCTTGAAAAGCTCTTTCCTAGACATAAAAGAATCTAGTTGTACGCTCTGGAGCCTATCTGGAGGATACTGCAGGCGTGCAGGCCATGCGGTAATATTTGCCCCATATCCTTCTTCAGGCAGACGTGTAATACAAGCTTTCAAATCAACATACCTAAATGTGATTGACAAAACATATCATCCAGGGCCAGAATGAAATAAATGTTTACAAGGAACGAGAATCATGCAGCTATAAGGCATGACAAGCTATTGATTCAGTTTGAAATGGTAATAGAGATGTTTACACTTTGAACATGCCCCATTGCTTTTTTCAACAACCATCTAATTAGAACCAGTCGTTATTTTTCACGAAGGCAAGAATTTTTTAGCGTTGTCAGGCTTCAAGTAGTGGAAGTACCGGTTTGATTATAACAGTGAAATGATGAAGCCAAAACAACTAAGCTTGATAATCATTTTTCAGGCTTCTGACATGCCATTAATTCATCCAATGATACCAAGTTGAAACTAATGGATAGATCATTAAGTAGAGACCTATTGATACTTCTGCTGACATCAATACTATTTTGATAGTCTAACATGGTCCAAAAATAGGACTAAACAACTTCTACAGAGGAGGTCTATGACTCTATCAACCACAGGCCCCAATCTCAGTTCTCTCCTGAACACTAGACTATACAAGAGATAAACAGAAACAGATTAATAACTGAAAAGGTAAAAGTGGAGCCGATCTGCAAAATGTACGCCCTAATGTACCTTGACGGTGATTTGCCAGCATAACTTAAATGATCTCTACTGTGAAGAAAAGTTACTTATCATAGGGAACCACATCCAATTCTTTCTCAATGTAAGATTGAGACACTGGCAAATGCATTACGAGTAGAGGGAAAGAGCTTAGCTTAGAGCAGACTGGGAGGGTGAGGTTGAAATTTGGAACCTTTGAACACTTCAATGGAAAGAAAATTTTAATTTAAAACCAGCAAAATCAGTAGAATATTACCAAACATTGTCTGGATCATCATGTGGATCACAGAGAGGTGGGCTGGTTCCTTCTTCGCGGCTTAAATAGCAACTGTTATCCAAGGGCTTCTGCCATATAGCGATATAACCTTCCTTCTTCACAAGCTTCCAGCAAAGACGAGTGGTAAGGTTAACCATCTCTGGTTGATGTCAGGACAAGAAAAATATTATGAATTGTTGTACCAGTTGTTCACTAAATCTGCAGTAACAAAACTTTCAAGAACTAGAAGGGCATGATGTAGTTTATAGGAAAAAAGTTGCCACAGTTTCGAAAGGTGTCTATTAGAGTTCAGGGTACAAATTGTAGTTTAAGCAAATAAAATCTCCCTACCATTTCATTCATTCATCCATGAAGTAGAAGTTCAACTTAAAATGGAAATAGAATTAATTAGATGAATTTAATTAGGGGGGTTAACAGGAACCCCAAAAAAGAAAAAAGAAAAAAAAAAGAGATGAATTTAATTGGTGTTAGTTATTTTTAGAAGTCACTTCCCTCCTGTCTAAAGAAAGGGGAGCTGCACGCTGATTTTGACCCAACCAAAACTTACTGAAACATTGCAGTCAAATGTTTATCTTGGGTATGCCCTGTAATAGGAGTTTCTGGAAAACAAGAAATGAGCATGTCTAGCAAAAAGAAGAGAATTGCTTACAGTAAAGTGATTCCTCCTCTTTTATTCCATTCTTAATATTAATGGCACAAGATAAATAACTGTATTTACCTTCCCATTGTTCTTCCAGGGCTGGTTCATGCTTATAAACCGGTTGTGCAGCCCAAACAAAATATCCACCAGCACGGATTAACCTGTTGACCTCCAGTAGTAAAATCCCATCTTCAGAAAGTGCATCAGAGGATGAAGGCACGAGTTAGAAACTTTCTATACATGAGCAGCTAAATAAAAATAAGCGAACTTGGTTATAATCGAAACATTATCTCTTAGTAAGTCCATAAAATACTTTATAGTAAAAAGAGAGAATCCACGCAAAGAAAGATCATATCATGAGTTAAAAACTAACAAATCTTAGCTTTTCCATTTAGGACTCTAAACGGTACGGTGTTTCCTAAACTAGAAAAGATAGTTGTCTACAGAACACTAGAATTTATAGATTAAAGCCACAAGCTGCCACCCGTAGTGAATAAAATAGCAAATGAAGGAACGCCGATAGTAATTGCAAGTGCAACCAACAAGGTCCAAGGGCACTTTAAATAAAACAAATGCTTTTGTGTACTATCCATTGAGTTTCATCAATATAAATAAGAGAAAATGGTCATTCCAAGATAATTCGCTCATAAAACTGTTTTACATTTACTATGTATCTTCTTTTCTTTTTTCTAAATTTCATAGATCCATTCACTGAAGGGAAACAAGTACTCGCTCTCCAAAATGCATATACGGTTGCATGTCCTTGAAATAAGATGAATGCACTTAGCAAAAACCACACCAAATGTCTACGCTCACAATATTTCTTATTACTTTATCAATCTATGAAATTTTAAAGCCGTAAGACTACAGCTTGAAGTTATCAGATTTAGTAGATTATTTATCTTTATCAACATTCAAGTGCTGCAGTACTGCCATTATCCCAAGCTAACAAGACTTCAAGGTGACTATTTGCTGAAATGCAACAATCTCGACAAAACATCATAATACAACATGGAAAATCTGCTAGCAATACATAAATGGATTATAGCATGATCTAGAAAAGCATACCATCACGAGTCCAATTGATCCTACACCTCGAACAATGAATTAGTTCAAATGCCTGACTTGGATATAGTAAACGATGTGTTGCAAATGCAGCTACCATCGCTGGCACACCACGCTCAAGAGCAAACTGAATCTGGTTTTCATGTACATCTTTTGGAGCAACAGACATGGTGAGCACATTCCGTGATAGTAAATAAGCACCAAAGCTTGCCACACCACAGCCAACATCTAAAGTAACTCGGGTATGACGGCCAAATGCAATTTCAGGGACCATCTAATAATATTTACCCAAAAGAAATTAAAATAAGAAAGAACCAATAATTCTATTCAACCTGTTAGCAGTATAAATTGAGAAAAATAAAACACCTTTTCAATCTGATCCAAGTACTGATTAGCTCCATGTATAAATTGGGTGCCACCTCCAGGAAACTTGAACTTGTCCTTGTCTATTAGAATCCAATTTTGACCCCCTTTGTCCTCAGCTAGACGTGCATGAGGAACATTGCTGAACCAAACCTGCAGTACAGCAAAAAGTTGAAAGTTTCCACAAAAACCAAGTTTCCCCAAAACTTTTTTTTTTGTTTTCTTTACCTATACCTATCCTCCCATGAGTAATTATCCAAAATCACATAGCTGTACATGGACAAGTGCCACAAAAAGTAAACCTTGAGCTAATCATCCAAGAAAACTCAAATATCTTCAAGAGAACATAACACAACTCATCACAAATCTGAACAAATACTTCAAAAACTAAACTTTAACCTTCTACATTACCACACATGAACTTTATTTTTATAACCAAGAAATCCCGAGGGCTAGTGGCACACAGTTGAAGCTCCATGGATAATGAGCCTACCTCTCTGCCATTCAATACTACGCTTTCGCGGCAAGTTTCAAAATCCGTGATTTGCACCTAATTCAACCATCACAGGGTGCGATCCTACCACTAGACCAAAGCCGTGACTTACCCATACACCAACTTTTGCATATCCAACTAGAAAATAACTTCGAAATAAAACTATTTACATAACTAAAGCATCCACTACTATCCACCAACTTCTAAATTCAGCTAGAAAATAACTTCAAGACAAAACAATTACACAGCAAAACATACTCAAAATATGCAATTTCAAACAGAATTAGAACATAACACACCTCATCACGGCTTCTAGGCCACGGAATAGGAGCTCGATAACCTCTCGGAGCAGGAACCAAACAATTCAACCCGTTTTTCGGACAATGCCGTTCGAATTTCTCACCTTTTTCAGTAGATTTCAACTTCTTAATCTCCTCCACATTATCTAAACATGGTATATATTCTCTCATACTATCAGGACACAATCCAAACTTCTTAACCTTAACAAACTTATGATCTTCAATCACATCAGTCTCATTTCCAATCCCCCAATTATCCACTACTTCTGGATCAAATTCCCCTACTTCAAAATTATCACTCATTACTCCATTCTCATCCAATACCCCCATCCTCTCCACCGCCGGCCCCGGTGGCGGCGGTGATGGGAGGCGTTCTTGATTTTCCGGCGACCCATCATTGTTCTCCGGTGACCTTTCTTGATTTTCCGGCGACTTTTTTTCACTTTCCGGTGACTTTTCTTGATTTTCAGGCAAGGTGGTGTTGTTAATTAATGAGGATACATCAAAAGATTTGTTGGAATTAGGGGAAATTGAAACAAATTGAGAAGTGGGGGTTTGGGAATTGAAAAAAATGAGTTGTTGAGATCCATTATCAGAATAGTGTTTACCAAAGTAAAAGAAAATTATTGAAAGTAATGCAAAGGAGAGAATTTTGAGTAGTTTTGATGATTTGAATAATTCTGCTCCATTGTTAAAGCCTTTCATTGTGTTTTTTTGTTCAAGAATTAGTGTAGATCTGGAATTTTATGAGTTACTATAAGATTCATGGGACGTTATTCTAGTTTGGAAACTATAGAGTTTACTAGTATAAGATTTACTTTACCTTATTATATTGAAGGATAGTGTTAATAAGTTCTTGACGGTTCTTATAGTACATTATTATTGTTATCATTCTCTCCCTTTATTTGTTGGTACTTACCTTATAAATCTGTTTTAAAAAATTGTCATATTTTAAATATAGATATAATTTAACTTCAATATTCTCATTTTACTCATTTATAGTCTCATAAGTATTTTGCCCATTTCAATTTATACAATTATATTTTCTTTTTAATAAGTTCTTCTAAATATGATAACAATTTTACCCACACAAATTTCAACAAGTTTCAAGAGTCTACTGCCTTTATTTTTTATTTCGTATCCAATTAATTAGGTCACATAAATTAGGAAAGGTAGAAATATAATAAACAAAGTGAGACATAGAGAGTACTATATTATAAGGCTTTTTTTTTTTCTTTATTTTGCCTCGGTCTTTACCTAATAGTCTAATCACATTTTTACTTACTCTTTAGGTGATTGAAAACTTTAACTTATTGATCAATAATGGAAGTGTTCTAAGATTAAGGTAAACCTTATTCGCCTTGGTAAACAGCAAGGGCGCTGCCAAGAGGTTTAATAAATATCACACTTAAGATTTGAACCTGCATTATAAAAATAATTTTTAAACTAATTTTATCACTAAATCAAAGTTTCTCTTAAGTTAGAGGAGATTCAACAATCTATATGCTATACAAATAGATTTATATTTACCTTATGTATAAAGCATAATGTTTCAACGAAAAAAAAAAATCCTTCTCAATTGGTGGCTTCGAGCCTTGTATGTAGTATTTTCAAATTTTCACTTGTAATGTTTAAATCAAAACGTAAATTCAACTTACAAATAAAAATAAAAATACATATCATTTAATTATAATTAAGTGAGAAATGAATATTTAAAATTTACAACTTATATATATTGGTTTGGTAAAATCATATGTGAAAGTAAAATTTCTCTCCAATTGAGTAGTAGATGATCACATACAATTGATATGGTTGAGCTAAGGTGTGGGATTTATAGCTGAAAAAGGAAATAGAATGTGGACTGCCGGATCCGGAATATGGGACTACTTTTGACGTGTAAAATTGTGTTCAAAGGTTCCTTACTGTCTAAGGACCTTTAGCTCCATGCCTATAAATAGCTTTTTTAGTTTTAACTTTTCAATCGTGTGTTGAATATTGTTTTGAGGCTCATTAATTTGGATTTGCGTTAATATATCTCACTTTAGATAAAACGCTTCTTATAAAAAAAGTACTACTTATTAATTTCAAAGCTCGAACTCATACTTTTGATTAAGGTTAACAAAGTACCTTCTAATCATTTTAGGGAGTGATTAATCATGTTGATGGAGACCCAACGCCCAAAACAATTAGCTAGTCATGTCATTTTCACTGATAAAATCTTAATCAAATAGGTGAGGCTGACTACTAGATTTTCTTTTGACCATCATGATTGCTGGAGTCATTGATTTGTTAATAAAATACTGCTCCTATTAATCAAGGATGAGTCGTTATATAGTAGGCTCAAAAATATTTTTGTTAATACTTAGCACCTTAATCAAATAATTGAGAATGGGAGTTGGCATGATTTTTTTTTTTTTGGGTCAAAACATCAAGAATTTATAAAACTTGTTCAAATACCTATTTATTTGCGATAAAGATTAAATAATATCCCAAAACTCTTTACGATGTAAAATTTAAGTACTAACATTACTTAAATTTATTTTCTACTTTAAAAAACTGGTGAGAAGTGGCGTTCCAGAACCCCCAAAGTCTTTATTGGCAGAAAAGGTCCTCGCCTTTTCTTTTCCATTTTCTTTTTTTTCTAAGTATGATTAACACTAATCATTGACCAAATTAACATTTTTAAAACTTGAGGGTATTTCTTAAAACATATATAATAATTATTTCAAACCTTGGAAACAACATCCAGCAGTTCATCACACCTTCCCCTCGTGGGTTCTTTTCAACTTCTACACTTCATCTCCTTTTTCACTCCAAATCTAATCCGAATTCTCTCAAGTTCTCTGTGTTTTCAAGGAATCCGACCAGCAGTACAACAAAGTATTTTATATAAAAGGTAAACATCATCATTTCAACTGTGGTGTAAATGTCGAACCTAGGTTTTTGTTTTTAATTTTTTCGTCGACAGTGATTAACGATGAATTAGGTGTTTGTTTTTTACAAAAGGTGTAATATTGTGTTGAAATTGAATGGCATTATGTGTTTTAATGGGTAAAGTAGTTCCGAACTACAAAGGAGATTTTCGATGTTCAACTGAAATTTTTAGGATGTTTACATTTTTTGGTTAAATTGTGACGATTTGAGGATTTTCTGGGAACCAACGCTGCTTTATTTAGTTGAAAATTGAAGTTATTGTTGTTATGTGTCTTGATGTTCCGAACACCATAGTAGCTGAGGTTCTAAACATCTAATAGGATGTTCATGTTTTTCTGTAACTAAATTTTGTATCCCCTTGTTTTGCTTTGCAAAATAATGGTAAATTTAAGACCGAGAAATAAAGATGAAGATGAGCAGACGAAGCAGCCTACAAAGACTCCCAAGAAGGCAATTTCTAAAAAAAAAAGTGCCCTTCGCCGACGAAGAAACTTGAGAAGCCTACTACTTCATATTCAGAACGTACTCCTGCAGATTTAGAACCTACTCCAAAACGCCCAAGAACTACTAGAACCACTAAAAGAAAATTAGTTGTGGAGAGTGACGATAGCCAAGGAGAAGTAGCAGGTCCACGGAACAAAGGTGATAAACAAGAGGAAAGCCAAAGTCCAGTACCAAGTTACGATCTAAGTAAAGGTGGGGAGGAATTGGAGAGGGCTGCATATGAGGTTGAAAAAATGGTGGATTTAGATGACGCCGGTATTGATGAACTGATAAAAAGTGATTTTTTGAGGACTGGAGTGGAAGATGGTGAAAAGGAAGAGGAAGATGGTGGTAAAAAAAATGAAGAGGCTGATGATTTAAGTAGAGAAAAAGGAGAAGAAGTAGAGGGGGAAGTAGATAAAACAGGGGAGAGTCCAAGAAGCAGTAAAAGAAGTAGAAGAGAGGCGGAGGATGTAATTTTAAAAAGCAACTTTCTGAAGGATCGTGTAAAAAGAGTTAAAATAGATGGGGAAGCTGTAAATAATGCAGGTGGAAATGTTGAAGAGGAAGCAGGTGAAGAGAAGGAAACTGCTGAAGGAACATCTGATTGAAACTGGAGGAAGACCAGGTGAGAGTTGAATTAAAACGTGGATTGTTCGAACGCCAATGTTGATGTTCTACACGACATTTGTACGTTCCTAACATCAGCATTAAGGCTGGTAGCTCTCGTCCGGAACACGTTATATGTTGTTCCAAACGGTTGCTACTGTCGTTCAGAACCTCAGAATAAGCATGTTCCGAACATTTATTAATTTACTATCATTGTGATTCATTTTATTAATTTTATGCTTAAATCATGTGCAGTATGAAGACGTTGGTCATGCTACTTTCAAGAGTAACGTTGAGGGTCTCTTCAAGACCTTCCTGACCAACAATGAACCATTTAATGGGAAGATTAATGTTCGTTCTTTATTGGCTAGGGGTATGATACAGTTCAAGGAGGTTCTGAAAAAATTGCAGGTGAGAAGGGGATTTTGCTATAGCTGTTTCGGTCCTTTCTTGCAATTACCGGAATATCCACTGTTTGGCACCAAGTTGGTGCATAACCTCCTCATGCGAAAGATTATTTGCAAGAAGCAGAAAGAGGTTTGGATATCCTTCAATGGATTGCCAGCACGTTTTGGCCTATCCGAGTTTGCACTAATGACAGGGCTAAACTGTGGGCCCTATCCAAGTAAAGAGTACATGGAAAAAAAGAATGAAAATGGGAAGGAATTGTGGAAGTTTGTTGTTGATTATTTCAAGGAGAAAAAGAGGAAGGGGAAGGATAAAGAGATAAAGGAAAAGGAGGAGAAGGAGAAGAAGGAAAAGGAGGAGAAGGAGAAGGGTAGTGGGAAGCGGAAGGGGAAGAAGAAGGTGGAGTCGTCACCCTCAGCCTCACCTTCACCCTCACCCTCACCTTCACCCGCAAAGAGGAATTTCAACAAGCCCAAAAAACAAAAACAGCCGAAGAAAAAGCAAGCTGTAAAGTCTGGTGACTTGCTTGAGTTGGTATGTTCTAGAACCTGTCCCAAGAAGTGGCATTTAAATCTGTGCATGGCTTGGTTTGTTCATACTATTCTCTGTGCGAGGGATTCCATATGGAATAGAGGAATGGGTGGTGTGCTTGTCCGCCGATCTTGAGGCATTCCAGCGTTATCCTTGGGGTAGGATGAGTTTTGAATTAACAATTGAATATCTGATCAAGCCAATGGAACCTCGTGCAGAAGGAAGCAAGACTTACAATCTTTATGGCTTTCCATGGGCATTCATGGCCTGGGCTCATGAAGCTATTCCTGCCTTGAGACCAAAGGATTTGCCAAAAGAAAAAACAATGCCAAGGATCATAAACAGGCTTAGTGAAATTTGTGAAAGACATACGGACAGGTTGTTTGACCAACAAGATGTTCCTGTAAGTTTTCCGTTTTCCATATATGTTATGTAATGTTTGGAACAACCTCGCGTTTGCTGAGATATTTCTAATTGATGTTCGGAATATCTATTGAAGAACCCTCAACTGCTTCAGTGAAGGATGTTCGGAACATCCTTTTCTGATGTTTTCGAACAACATGACTTTGTTCCAAACAACATTAAAAGATTTTTAAAATTTAGTTGATATTTATTTAATGTTGTTAGGTATATTAACAGGTTGTTCACTCTTTCCTCATTCCTACTGATGAAGAGCTGGAAATGGATTACTTTCTAGATCTCATGCTATTTGATGACTCCGAGGACAACACAGTAGATCGTTTTTGTAAAGTGTTTGAGGATGCTTGCAGCGTTGGCCTTGTTAGTGGCACTACAATTTGTATCTTCAAGAACAATCGTGCAACCCCTCCAAGACAAGTGATAGAAATTAAAGCTATGGAAGCCCCAGAAACGATGATTTTTCGAAGTGATGGTGAATACAATGAAGAGGGAATTGGTGGCCTGCAAGATGTAAATATTGACATTGGAAACAAAGCTGATGGTGATGAATTTGGCGGTGAGTGTGAAGTTGCCGGTATCACTGAAGTTGGTATATTGAAGAGGAGCTCCAAAGGCAGAGGCTGCAAATGTGGTGAATGCAGCGGATGGAGGGAAGCAATGGAGCAAAAGATTTTGGCTTACGATCAAAAGATTGTTGCTTATGATGAAAAGATCGTGGCTTATGAGAAAAGGATGGTGGCTTATGAGCAACAGATCGTGCCTTATGAGACAAATGATGGTGCTTCTGAGCAAATCAAAGGTGATTCTTCTGGTGGTGATGGATTCGACATCCCCAAATGTAGCAGTTGCAATTGCAAAGAGTGCGACGGTTGGCGTAAAGACATGGAGATGGAGATGGCGGGCGTGCAGGAGACGATTGAGCAGTTGAAGAGCAAAACTATTATAAAACCTGCAAAGGCTGTGAAATCAGTAGAAACAGAAGAGAAGAAGTTTGTCCGAGGCTTCCAGTGGATATTTACAAGCCACTGAAGCGGAAAAAAGTGGCGGCGTTGAACGCATTTATCAAAAAGAGGAAGAAACAAAAAGATGTTTTTCTCGAATTGCCGATGAATTACCTTGATTTCAAAGATCTGATGAACAAGACTAAGTGGCTGTGGGACATTGTAAGTTTATCTTTGACTGATTTTCTGAACTTCACATCGTTGTAGGGAACATTCTAACTGTGTTCGGAACATTCTTATTATGCTTGGAACAACTAAAATATTTCTAGCTTCTCATTGTTTCTAGAACATCACACAGTCGTTCCGAACATTGAACGATGTTCGGAAAGACATACCTTTCCTTCAGTCACTTATACTCCAATTTATTTTTGTCTCTTATATGGTATGCAATATGTAGAAGCTGTGATGACAATGATGCGGGAGAGGCATTTGAATTACCCCGATCATTACGATCAAAGTGACCTCATTTTGGATATGGCATTCTTGACAAATATGAAAAAATGCTACTACAAACTGGAACTAGACGCGCACACTGATAAGATACCGCTTGATGAGGCATTGAATGCTTATGAGTTTGATGAGGATTATCTGAAGTATGCACATGGAAAGCTACCCTACCCAGGGGGTAGGTGTTGGGCTGGTGCTAAGAGGATCTTCACCGTCTTCAACATCAACGACAATCACTACGTGATAGTGGTGTTTGACATGGTTGAAGCGAAGGCTTGGGTGTATGATTGCAATCATGGTTGCAATGATGATGAAAAGTTCTTGCCAATAATTATCCCCATTCTCTACATGTTCCCAATCTATATAAGAAATTCTAAGTTATTCAAAGACTTGGAGCCGATGTGTAAGGAAGGAGACATGTGGTCGTTTGAGAGAGTGCCAAGATCTCGTTGTCCACAAAATCTAACAGGGCAATCCTGTGGAGTGTTCGCGTTGATGTACATTGAGCATCTCATTACAGACACCCCCATGGACAAAATTTGTGACAACATAGCTGATGAGTGGAGGCGACGTTTAGCCGTTTGTATTTATGACGGCAAAATGAAGCTTTGATTTGGGTAATATGTAATATTTGGATAATCTTTTAACTTTTCTTTTGGTTATGTAATTATGTATGGATGACTTTTACCAAGTAATAGCTTTTGATGTGCTTAAAAGGATACCATCTTTAGTCGCAATTAAAACAAACATTCTTATATATTGTTCATTTGTTCAGCATTCAACAGAAAACGAGAGTAAAATTAGACGATTATTGCATAAGCTCCAGAACGACTTTCTGTTGTTCCGGAAAAACTGGATGATGTTCCAAACATTAGAAACATTTAATTAAGCTTACCCTGGAACAATATTACTTCGTTCAGGAACGACAATAGTTCCTTAATATAACCACTAACATATAAAATTATAACTAAAATAATCATAAGCAATCGAACTTAGGGTGCATGTTACGGAGCTTGTGGCGGTGCTTCAGGTGGTGTTCCTGGTGGTGTGGAGTACGGGACATAATCAATTCCCTTTTCAGCAAGTAGCCCTTTAAGCATTCTCTTCATCCTTCTTATGTCCCTTCTATAATCATGGAAGAATTCTTCGAATTTGAATTTCCATTCCCACACTTCATACCTCAGCTGCTCCAAACCATCGTTCGAATTTTCAGAATCTGAATGTGAACTCGCGGAAGGAACCCTAGGCCATCTTGAACTCGATGCTCCTCTTATCGGTGCTCCCCTTGTTCTTGGACGACGAGGCATTTTGAAATATGTGGAATCAATGTGTGACTTTTGGGTAATTATAAGAGTAAAATGGCAATCGACGAGTCTGTTGGGAATGGTTTTATTGAAAGTGACTTTTGACGAAACTCGTAACCGTTGTGCCTTTTAGATTTTAACATGCAGTTCGGAACATTTTGAATGTCGCTCGGTATCATTGTGGTTATTTAATTATAGAAATTGAACAGGGCGTATAAACTGTTCCCTTCTGTTCAGAATAACGGAGTGATGTTCTGCGTGTAAAGTTAATGCTCGAAACATGAGTATCTCATTGTATACATGTTTTATTTTCCGAACGACAGTGTAACTTTCTGAACGCTAAAAGGTTGTTCTGAACATAGGTACCGGAACTAAAACATATTTTTCATTGATCATCATTGTAGAGCTTTACAAAAAGAATGCTAGTTATATTAGCATTCAAATGGAGAAACTGCACATCATTGCCAGTGCTTTACAAAAGGAATGCTACTTATACTAGCATTCTAACAAAAGATACTAGATTATAAACATTCAAAAAGAAATTATATAATAAACATTAATAGGAACATCCACATCTAGCGTGAAGGAGAGGAGTAGAAGTCAAGGTAATGCATCGCCTTATCAGCTAGCAGCCCTTTGAGCATTCTTTTCATCCTTCGCATTTCCTTCGTCATCTTTCTGACGTCCTTTCTGTAGCCATGTAGGAATCCCTCAAACTGGAACTTCCAACCTGAAACGACCTCGGTCAGTCGTTTCGGAAGTTAGGATTCCGATTGGCGTGTCGATAATTTTAAAATATTCGTAATGTCTATTAGAACCTGTCTGTAAAATTTGAGCTAAATCAGACCTCGTTTGGTACGCATCGGAAGAAGGTTTCAGTTTTTATTGGCGATAAATATTAAAAAGTGATTTTCGAGCTCGGTTTTGCCGAATGAGCTCTGATTCGAAATCCGAAAGCGCCGTTAGGTTCGTATGATTGTTTGTGATTTTTGTAAACTTTCGAAAGTGAATTTCGATGTTGTTCGGCTAGTTTCCGCTAAAATACCGAAAGTTAAATAATTTGACTTTTTCTATTTAAATTAGCATCTTGAGTTTCAGGAGTCCAATTTGAGATCCGCCTTAGCGAGTATGCTACATATATTTTGTATAACTTGTATGCAAAAGTTGGAATTATTTCGAATATCGTAGGGTACCGTTTTAATTTTCATCGCGAAAAGAAAATAAAAAAAAAGGAAAAAGACAAAAAAAAATAATGAAAGAGGTGGTGGGGGGTCCTTAGCATATAGATAGAACATAAACAATCAAAAACAAGCAGAAAACGAGAAACGAAACAGCGGAAAACGCGGGGAGGAAGAAAAATACCAGAAAATGAGAAAAGGGGCTAGGAAAAAATAGAATTTTCACCCTGAAACATTCAGGTAATGATCCTAATATATTATTTGAGTTTATTACGTGTGTTTAAATATATTTTAACGGTAAAACATGGAATATTAGCATCGTTTTAACAAGTTCAATTAATAGTTTGAAGGGTCAAATGGACCCCGATAATGAAATTGATTATATATTCGTACTCAGTGAGTTATGGGCAACATATAAATGTAATTTATTTGGGTTTTGGTTATGTGACCTTAAACCCTGTATATAGGCCTGGCCTACGTATTGCGTATGCGAATAGGGTGTCAGGTTCCTACCTGGATTGTTCTAAGATGTAAGGAATGAAGCCTTTAGCCTTGTGTGATATATTTTTCTGCTTATTGAACACAGTGGGATCGTTTGGCAATGGAACCAAAGGATAAAAGCGGTTATTAATTAACAATGCTAACTTTTGGAAGAGGTAAGTGTTAATATCCATTTCTTTGGAGGCACCTGGCCTCGTGGATTTTCTACCACGTGTTCCTTACGTGTGTAGCTGCCGATAGGCGTACTCCTTACGCCTTAGCTTTGGATTTACCTTGTATATTATATATTATGTCCTGTAATTGGTATTGCATTGAGGATCTGAGCATTGTACTCTGGCTGTGAGTTGGCATCTACTTCCCGGCTGCCGATGAGAGTCCCGCGCCGGTGAAGGGTTATTATTGCATCACATTGCATTCATATGCATTATGTGTCATTCATATGCATTACATCGCATATCATATTGTGTGCAGGAGTATTCCGCCCCAGGAGCAGGAGTATTCTGCTCCATTGTATCATATTGAGGGTATGAGTATTCCGCCCCAGGAGCAGGAGTATTCCGCTCCATTATATCATATTGAGGGTAGGAGGATTCCGCCCCAAGAGAGTGCAGGAGTATTCCTCCTCTGGTTTATATTATATCGGGTGCAGGAGTATTCCGCCCCAGGAGCAGGAGTATTCCGCTCCATTTGGTTATCAGATTGGATTTCCCCTTGAATGCAGGAGTATTCCGCTTTGATATGGGATGACGGGCACATGTGACCCTTTGCATCAGATTTCATTTCATTTCATCTCATCTCATTTCATTTCATACCATTGTGTAGACTTGTGGTGCATAACTACTGTTCTGCTTCTACTTGCATTGCTTATTTGTTGATATCGTATTCCTGGTTGAGTTTATGGTTTTATAAGTGTTTTCGGTTACTATCTGGCTCTTCCTTTTTATAATTTAAATAAGAGGAATTTTGTTTATCTGTTTCTTCTCCCAGGCTAGCTATCCTATTTTTTGAGGTAGCTAGTCTGCCCCACTTATTGAGTCATTTTGACTCACCCTTGTTTGTTCTTTGTTTTTTGTCTATCTATTTCGTTTCAGCAGGTTCGCTCCAGGATTGAATTCGCCACGTTGTGATAGAGCGAAGATGACTTCAGCTGTCAGGGTGAGCCAGCTTTTATTCCGGAAGGCCACCAGTTTTATGTTTATTATTTCAGTTGCATATTGCTCCCTTCAGGAGGTATTTGTCTTCCTCTGTACTCTTAGATGTCTAGTCTGTTTAACCCTAAACCTAGTATGTTGGGTAGTCAGCTGTAATTTATTTTGTACAGCTAGAGGTATCAGTATGTCTGTGTGTTTTGTTTTAAGTGTTGTCCTTATTTATGAATTATTATATTTATTTTCCTAATTTAATTGGTAAGGGTTCGCCCGGCGGGTCTAGGGGAGGATGTCGGGTGCCCGTACGGCCTAACCGGATTCCGGGTCGTGTCAGTTGGTATCAGAGCCTAATTTAGAGTCTATCCAGACTAAGACAGAGTCTAGTAGAGTCTCGTTGATGGGTACGTAGACGTCCGTACTTATCTTCGAGAGGCTATGATGGCATTTAGGAAGTTTCACTTCCTTCTTTTCTGATCGTGCGTCGGTTTCAGATGCAAAAGTATTTTCGTTAATTCCTTCATGGTAATTGTGAACCCTCGTGCAACAAATCAGCAAACGGTATGAGTTCAAGACGAAGCAGTCTGGCCTGGGGTTAGCACTGACGAAGCCCCGAGAGTTTTTGATCGTGCTGACGATCTAGTTGCGGAGCTCCCAGTTGTACGAGCTCGCGATGGGCAAGGGAGTTGGGCCTTGTGGTTCCCTTTGCTCTCTACGATGCTTTTATGAGAATCTTGGCGATGCAGATACCGTAAGAACCTATTATTTGCTAGGAAGCTTATCAGGTTGTCGCAGATGTTCACTCTCATGGAGCTTCTATTCCATTTCTTAATATTGCCGCAGTAAAGTATGTTCCGGAGGTAGTATGTGTTGTACCTCTAATTGTTCTGGCTGGTTAGCCAGCTGAGGTATCAGTTCAGTCCAAGTGTCCGAATAGGTGCCATTATTTTACGCGGTTGAACCTTCCGATATTCTTAAGTCATGCATCAGATAATCCCTGCGTAAATTTTTTTAATTAAAATGATGTCAGCGTAGCCTTCAGGCTTTTGATTAAATCCAGCGATGTGGTGTTGATTATTCTGCTTTCCGATTTCAGAGTCCAGCCTTGAATTGGTGGGCCGCTCTTTTATTAGCTAACTTGGTTCGGTTTTTCTTCTAGATTCGTGAAAAAAAAAATCCTTTCGGGTAACGAGCGAGATGAAAAGTGTTTCCAGTTTGAGTGGATTGGACAGGGTAGCCTGTCGGTTAACCTGGTGGTGTTTCAGAATATGAGATTGAATTCAATAGAATGGCTGGATATGCATTAGAACTAGTTCATGAGCCTTTCGAGAGATTCAGAGATTTACTGATGACCTTTATTTTTCCTTGAAATCCCAGATGGCTCGAAAAATTGAGGTCTGGATTTTATTTGATGTTGTTGTTAATATTGCCCGAAGGTTCGAGGCATACCATAAGTTAGAGCGGGAAGAGTTAGAGCTGGTGGGTAACCATGGTACCTCATTTGGAGGTAAAAGTTCTGATTATTTTGGGAGGTCACCTTCCAGGTTATCTCAGCTTGTGTCATGTGATTCTTAGAGTGCGTCAGTAGCTCGTCAAGATCAGAATCAGTCTTTTCTTTATAGCTATCAACAATCTTTCCAGTTTCCACTTTTCAGCGAAAAGGTGGTATCATTGTCGTGAATCTGGCTATTCTTTGAGGATTTTTCCTTACTCCGGAAAGTAGGCAGTCGTCCTTTCTCTCGTCATCAGGCACCTGCACAGTCGCAGGGGATTTTATTTAGATCTCAATCAGCCAGAGAAATGCCACGATCCAGCAAAGGTCGAGAGCGTGGTGGCAGTTATTCTTCAGAAGGTAATTATCAGTGTAGCGGCTTAGTTCAGCCGCAGAGGCAGTTTTATGAACTGCCAGTCTGGCAGGATGCTGAGGCATCCGAGGTAGTAGACCCTGTATTTCTTCTTCCCTTATATGTGAGTAAGATTTGATTCTTCCGATCGATCTGTAGATGGTCTGTCATATCATGTTCCATGGTTTCCTTGGATATTGTTTCTATTAAGAATCGGTTGCGGTAGAGGGGCGAGCTTCTGGTATGATTTATTCCTGGCATTTGTGAGACCCTACTAGTTAATCTGGTTTAAATGCGAGAGATTTGTGAGTGAGTATCGGTATTTTTTGCTTGGCATTTTGTTATGCCTCATTCTGTTATAATGTCAAGTCAGTCTACCTCTCTTTGGAACTCAGTGTCGGTAGGATGATGGGATTCTTATTTGTCACCATCAGAAAGTGTCATTGTTTCGTCCGGTGTAAACTGGTTAGTAAGTAATACTCGATCTATATGTCTCCTCTTGGTTCGTGATGCTAGTAGAGTCACGTTATTCTGTCTCGGTATAAAAGGGTATTCTGGTAAATTGTCAGAGTTTCCTTCTTATTGGGAGGTTAAATTGGTATGGATATTTTTCCATAAAGCTTATTTAATGTCTACTCTTCAATACGATTCTTTAGCTCGCCTGACTCGGAAGTAGTGTAGCTTTGGTAGCCAAGCAAATAAGAAGATGAACTTCCTGAAGCTCTAATTATTTCTATCCTCGATCCATTTCCATTTCTTCTTCGTCCGACACTAGTGAGCTTGGGCGATTGGTAGCCGCTTGTGACGTTCACTGTGTTGAGCCAGAGTACATGTTATTGTAACCGGGTAAGCATATTATTGTTTTGGATATCAGTTTATCCGGGTATCCATTCCCATGTATAGTATAGCGCTGGTTCTGTTTTGCGGATCATCCAGTTTCAGGGGAAACTCTGCCGAAATTTTTATATAGAAGTACCATCCATCAGGCGGTGGTGTTTACGGCAAATGTATGGAGTTGTGAACTTGAGAGTTGCAGCTGTTTGGCAACTCGAAAGGGTAGTTGGTAGCTTAGGTCTGCCTACGTTCAACTTTTAGCTAAATCTTCTTTAGTCCAGCAGACTGTGCGAGGATGGTTATTCCTATTCAAATAGCTGCATGAGTTTGTGCTTTAAGTGGAGGAGTCTTCCTCCAAATACTGAATGGTAATACTAAATCTCTGAGGTGTTGACACCACTTTTCTCACGACCCAACCTAGGGCACGACAGAAACCTACAATGAGTGTCGATCACTACTAAACCCACTAATAATCTATTAATCATAGAGATAAGCTGGCAACCTGATCATATATACGTACCTATTTGCTGAAAATATAAAGTCTAGAAAGATCACACGACTTTAACTTGTTGGCAATTAGAATATTGAGCCACAAATTCTGCTATGTCACACTTCATTCCGTCCCACCAATGAATCTGCTCAAGATCATGGTACATCTTAGTCGAACCGGGATGAACAATATATTTGGAACAATGTGCCTCTATCATAAACTAAATCTGCAACATCAGGAACACAAAGTCTATCTTTATACATAACAATGCCGTCAGTAGTAACCCTGTATGGTGACTCCAGTTTTCTTCTGACCATCTGTCTGTATTCAACTAGAACTGGATCCTCATACTGACGTTGTTTTACTTCATGAAAATTTAGAGTTAAAGGTCTAGTGCAGCTTGTCGACAATCCATCATTGGTATGTATATCTCTTTCACACCTCAACTTTTTAAGAAGTTACTTTAGCGTTATAAGTGCACATGTAATCAACTTTGTTGCTGGTATTCTGCCTCAGCTCATGGTCCAACTACATGTCTCTTTTATATTTACGTTTTCAAGTCATAACAATTCCAATTCAAAGACAATACCCTGAAGTAGATGTTCAGTCTGAAGATCATTCTTGGTCTACATCATACTATCCAGTAGTAGTTGCATGATCCTTATCCTTATATGATAGACCATGTTCAGATGAACCTTTGACATACATTAGGATATGAGTAACTACATTCCCACAAGGAACTTGCGGAACAACACTAAAGTCAACTGAGATGTTGCATAGTGCATTCGTAAAAATAATATAGCTTGCATCAAATATTTTATAGTGAGTAGTGACAAGGTACTTCAAAAGCTTCCCCTATTGCATCAAGCGTGAGCTAATTCTTAGTTCCATCGACCTGTTCTATATCGAAAGCTATATCGAAGAAGTAATTGTCGGTGGAATCATGTTAATCCATCCAGAGTTCCGTGTATTTTTGTTTCAAACATGTAGAACTCTCCTCACGTGATCGAAGTAGGATCAGCTTAGTCAGAATAAGCTGGCGATGACGTTATCATATTATCCAGCTATGTTTTTATCCAAGAGTTTGATGTGCGTGTTATAACTCTGATTCTGTAATTATGAGATAATGTCCGTAGAATAGTTTATGAAGGTTGTGCAAGTTCTCTTGTTCTCTGCGTAAATCTTGCTTTAGATTTAGGCTCGTTCGAGGACGGACGAGAGTTTAAGTGGAGGAGAATGAAACGACCTCGGTCAGTCGTTTCGGAAGTTAGGACTCCGATTAGCGTGCCGATAATTTTAAAATATTTATAATGTCCATTAGAACCTGTCTGTAAAATTTGAGCTAAATCAGACCTCGTTTGGTAGGCATCGGAAGAAGGTTTCAGTTTTTATTGGCGATAAATATTAAAAAGTGATTTTCGAGCTCGGTTTTGCCGAATGAGCTCCAATTCGAAATCCGAAAGCGCCGTTAGGTTCGTATAATTATTTATGATTTTTGTAAACTTTCAAAAGTGAATTTCGGTGGTGTTCGGCTAGTTTCCGCTAAAATGCCGAAAGTTAAATAATTTGACCTTTTCTATTTAAATTTGCATCTTGAGTTTCAGGAGTCCAATTTGAGATCGCCTTAGCGAGTATGCTACATATATTTTGTATAACTTGTATGCAAAAGTTGGAATTATTTCGAATAACATAGGGTACCGTTTTAATTTTCATCGCGAAAAGAAAATAAAAAAATAAAAAAAGGAAAAAGACAAAAAAATAATAATGAAAGAGGCGGTGGGGGGTCCTTAGAATATGCTAAGGACCAGATAGAATAGAAACAATCAAAAACAAGCAGAAAACGAGAAACGAAACAGAGGAAAACGCGGGGAGGAAGAAAAATGCCAGAAAATGAGAAAATGGGCCGGGAAAAAGTAGAATTTTCACCCTGAAACATTCAGGTAATGATACTAATATATTATTTCAGTTTATTACATGTGTTTAAATATATTTTAACGGTAAAACTTGGAATATTAGACATCGTTTTAACAAGTTCAATTAATAGTTTGAAGGGTCAAATGGACCCCGATAATGAAATTGATTATATATCCGTACGCAGTGAGTTATGTGCAACATATAAATGTAATTTATTTGGGTTTTGGTTATGTGACCTTAAACCCTGTATATAGGCCTGGCCTACATATTGCGTATGCGAATAGGGTGCCAGGTTCCTACCTGGATTGTTCTAAGATGTAAGGAATTAAGCCTTTAGCCTTATGTGATATATTTTTCTGCTTATTGAACACAGTGGGATCGTTTGGAAATGGAACCAAAGGATAAAAGCGGTTATTAATTAGCAATGCTAACTTTTGGAAGAGGTAAGTGTTGATATCCATTTCTTTGGAGGCACTTGGCCTCGTGGATTTTCTACCACGTGTTCCTTACGTGTGTAGCTGTCGATAGGCGTACTCCTTACGCCTTAGCTTTGGATTTACCTTGTATATTATATATTATGTCCTGTAATTGGTATTGCATTGAGGATCTGAGCATTGTACTCTGGCTGTGAGTTGGCATCTACTTCCCGGCTGCCGATGAGAGTCCCGCGCCGGTGAAGGGTTATTATTGCATCACATTGCATTCATATGCATTATGTGTCATTCATATGCATTACATTGCATATCATATTGGGTGCAGGAGTATTCTGCCCCAGGAGCAGGAGTATTCCGCTCCATTGTATCATATTGAGGGTAGGAGTATTCCGCCCCAGGAGCAGGAGTATTCCGCTCCACTGTATCATATTGAGGGTATGAGTATTCCGCCCCAGGAGCAGGAGTATTCCTCTCCATTATATCATATTGAGGGTAGGAGGATTCCGCCCCAAGAGAGTGCAGGAGTATTCCGCCTCTGGTTTATATTATATCGGGTGCAGGAGTATTCCGCCCCAGGAGCAGGAGTATTCCGCTCCATTTGGTTATCAGATTGGATTTCCCCTCGAATGTATGAGTATTCCGCTTCGATATGGGATGACGGGCACATGTGACCCTTTGCATCAGATTTCATTTCATTTCATCTCATCTCATTTCATTTCATACCATTGTGTAGACTTGTGGTGCATAACTACTGTTCTGCTTCTACTTGCATTGCTTATTTGTTGATATGTTTCTGGCTCGTATTCCTGGTTGAGTTTATGGTTTTATAAGTGTTTCCGGTTACTATCTGGCCCTTCCTTTTTATAATTTAAATATGAGGAATTTTGTTTATCTGTTTCTTCTCCCTGGCTAGCTATCCTATTCTTTGAGGTGGCTAGTCTGCCCCACTTATTGAGTCTTTTTGATTCACCCTTGTTTGTTCTTTGTTTTTTGTCTATCTATTTCGTTTCGGCAGGTTCGCTCCAGGATTGAATTCGCCACGTTGTGATAGAGCGAAGACGACTTCAGCTGTCAGGGTGAGCCAGCTTTTATTCCGGATGGCCACCAGTTTTATGTTTATTATTTCAGTTGCATATTGCTCCCTTCAGGAGGTATTTGTCTTCCTTCTTACTCTTAGATGTCTAGTCTGGATAACCCTAAACCTAGTATGTTGGGTAGTCAGCTGTAATTTCTTTTGTACAGCTAGAGGTATCAGTATGTTTGTATTTTTGTTTTAAGTGTTGTCCTTATTTATGAATTATTATATTTATTTTCCTAATTTAATTGGTAAGGGTTCGCTGGGCGGGTCTAGGGGAGGATGTCGGGTGCCCGCACGGCCTAACCGGATTCCGGGTCGTGTCACAACCCCACACTTCTTCCCTTAGTTGTTCCAAGATGTCAATAGCTCTTTCAGTTTGTGGTTCGTCTGCAAATGCTAATGCAACAGCTGTGTTTTGCCTCGATGTGGAGGCTCCTCCAGCCGCGGAGGCTCCTCTCATCGTGGAGGCTTCTCTGGGCGTGGAGGCTCCTCTGGACATGTTGCCACCTCTAGTTCTTGGTTGACGTGCCATTTTTGATGATGAATGGTTTGAATTGTAAGTTGATGAATGTTGATTGAAATTCTTTGAATGAAGGGGTATTTATAGAAGCAATGAGAGGCAAACGAAACGTTTGCAGCGGTTTGATGTATGTATTGGTATTTGAGCGGCTTAATTGTAGCCGTTTATGTATTTCAAATTTTGAACGTGGTTCCGAACGTCAGCCTATATAAGTAGGGAGTAGAATTCGTGCAACGTATCCTTGAAAAGATGTTCCGAACATCATTGCGACCTAGCTGCTACCTACCTGCAACCTAGTCTAGCTGATAGGTGCATCGGTATTGTAGCCGTGTTTGAATTTACCTTGGTTGATGTTCCGAACATCTATCGATCTAGACCAAACGCGTTATAAATTATTACATTGGGCGCGTGAACAACATTTATTTACCAACGGTAATAAAAATACACCACCTAACACATTATATATCCGTTCATTATTTATAAAACCAGTTTACAAAATTAAATCAAACATCTATATTAAAATGTCTAGTAGATCCGTTAATAGTAGCAGTGTAGTACCATTTTGTCGATGTGGTGATTATGCGAAGTTAACAACATCGTGGACTCAACTAAACCCAAGAAGGAGGTTTTACGGATGCAAATATGGTCAGGTTAGGCGATGGGTTTATTTTTTTTTTCTTGCCGTCATTTGTTTGTTGTATTTATTTATTTTATTTTTTTTGTGTAGGTAAATGGTTGCAACTTGATGGCACGATGAAGAGATGTCAGATCAAGCGAAGAGAGTAATATGGGGTCTACTTAAGAAGTTGAAAGTTGTTGAAGAAGAGAGGAAAGAGGCACGGTTATGGCGGAAAAATTTGGGTATTGGGGTACTGCTAGTTGTGGTGCTACTTGTTCTCATATTCTGTACTTGGATCAAGTGTTGGTTCATAATTTAGGTTCTATTATTTATTTCCAATTGTTATGATTTGAGTACTAATGATCAAGAAATTTCAATTGAAATTGTTTTGTTGTCCTGTAAATTACCATTGTACCGATGACGTTCCGCACGACAACATAGTTGTTTCAATCACATCGCTATCTGTTCTGAACATTATCAAAAACAATACAATTAAGATAGCAACATCGGACAAAAGGCGCTCCGAACAACGTGTTCATGTGACAAACATTAACAGCATGTTCGAAACAACAAGATAGATGGATAATGATTTGTCACTATAACCAGTATACTTGGTAATTTGTTGTGAATTTGATGATCATAGCCCTTTAATTATAATGTTATAGTGTAATTTTTACAAGTGTAACTGGCCATTTATAGTAACAATGTTCATCAGTTCTAAGTCTAACTACTCTAAGTGTTCTTGGTGATGGAAGTTTATGAATATATATATATATATATATATATATATATATGTATGTATATTGGTCACAGCTTATAGTTCTATAATTATCATCATTTGTCACTCTAACTGCTCTAACTGTGGAAAGATTGATGATGATATAAATATATGCGCTTGGAACATCCCGATTATTTTCACAGACATCACGTGGATGTTCGAAACAAGATGTATGTATGGATCATCATTTCTCCCTATAACAAGAATATATAGTGATAGTGATCATCATTTGTCGCTCTTACAAGTATAGTGGGTCATTTCTTATCATATTGATCATCATTTGTCACACTTACAACTCTAATTGGGCACTTATAGTGATAGTGAACATCATTTGTCTGAGCTCCAAGTATAGTTGGTCATTTCTTTACATGGTGATCATCATTTATCATTCTAACAAGTCTAGTGGGTCATTTGTAGGTATAATAATCATCAGTTTTCACTCTAACAAGTGAAGTGGGTAATTTTTAAGTATAATGATCATCACTTGTCACTCTTACAAGTATAATGGGTCATTTCTTTACATGGTGATCATCATTTATCATTCTAACAAGTCTAGTGGGTCATTTGTAGGTATAATGATCATCATTTGTCACTCTTACAAGAATAGTGGGTCATTTCTAGTGATAGTGATCATCATTTGTCAGTCTAACAAGTGTAGTGGGTCATTTGTAGGTATAATGATCATTATTTGTCTATCTAACAAGTCTAGTTGGCCATTTCTACTTATAATGATCATCATTTGTCACTCTAACAAGTGTAGTGACTCATTTGTCGGTATAATGATCATCATTTGTCACTCTAACAAGTCTAGTTGGCCATTTATACTTATAATGATCATCATTTGTCACTCTAACAAGTCTATTAGGTCATTTGTAGGTATACTGATCATCATTTGTCACTCTAACAAGTCTAGTTGGCCATTTCTACTTATAATGATCATCATTTGTCACTCTAACAAGTCTATTGGGTCATTTGTAGGTATATTGATCATCATTTTGTCACTCTAACAAAGTCTAGTTTGCCATTTCTACTTATAATGATCATCATTTGTCACACAAACTACTCTAAGTGGTCTTTCTGATGAAATTTGATGAATTTATCACTCTTCCAAGTACAATTGGTCACTTATAGTCACATAATCATCATATATTGTCGCACCAACTACTCTAATGTTGAAAAAGTATGATGAAAAGATAATAAATTGAAAAGGGCGCTCGGAACAACACACATAAGCGACAAACTTCTAGTTGATGTTCGACACCAGATGCATGTATGGATAAACATTTGTCACTCTAGCAAGTATAGTGGTTCATTTATAGTGATAGTGATAGTGATCATCATTTTTCACTATTACAAGTATAGTGGGTCATTTCTTTACATGGTAATCATTTTTCACTATAACAAGTCTAGTTGGCCATTTCTACTTATGATCATCATAATTGATGAATTTATAACTACTCTAAGTGGTCTTTCTGATGAAATTTGATGAATTTATCACTCTTCCAAGTATAATTGGTCACTTATAGTCACATAATCATCATATTTTGTCGCGCTAACTACTTTAATTGTGAAAAAGTGAACAGGACGCTCGGAACAACACGTAAATGTGACAAACGTCAAGATGATGTTCGAAACTAGATACATGTATGGATCATCATACGGTGAAGATAGCAACATTAACAATTGTGCGATCCGAACAGCCTTTTAATGCGACGAACATCAATAGGTTGTTCTAAAATAACCTTACGATAAATGATCATCACTTGTCACTCATTTGGTCGTCACTACTGGTAATTGTCAACATTTATCACTCTAATTAGTCTACCAACTATATTTGGTCCTTTCAAGCGAAACGAGCATCATTTGTCACGTTGTTTTTCAAACAAGTATAAATTGTACTCTCTAGTTAAAATGAACATCATTTATCTTTCTGGATATTTGGATGTGTATAATGTTAATGATCATCATTTATACCTGGAACATACAGTTGCGTTCCGAACATATATATTTTGGTTGGAACACTTTCGGTATGTTCCGAACGTGGTGTACGAATTTATTAACTTTTCCAGAAATGGAGTAGAACAAGTCGTCGTTTGGAACATCATAGTTAATATCCTAAATGACTGGTGATGTGTTGCGAACTATAAGCAAATATGATGGTTTGGAGATGATTTAACAGTACTAATTAAAGACCTTCATAATAATATTAATTGAAAAGATATACAAAAGCATATTCATAAACAGTACAACTACTTAAACAACTAATATATAATAGCGTATTCGTTATTGTTTTGCCCTCCACCGAAATGATTTTGCAAAACCCTCTCAATCCTATCTAACTGCAATTGCATCTGCTCAAGTTTTGTCTCGAGTGTTTGAATGGACCTCTCGCAATTATCTGCTACCTCCTTGATGTCAACAGCTTCAAAGTGCACGTCTAGCAGTCTTGTAGGAAGCGACTTGTTTGGAGGCTCTCGCACTCGGTGGTACTTATTCCATGGATCGTTAAATGCATTATTGGCCATCTGCATGAAAAGTTGTTTATGGAATTATAAACAGATTAGATTTTGAAATTTTTTTATGAAAAACATAGATAATACAGAAAAGTTGAGTACCTCAACTTGTTCTTCCCTTAATAGAAACTGCTGAAAACTGAACTTGATACTTGGTTAATGCAAAATGAATTGTGAATTGGGTATTCATCAAGGAGGTATTTATAGATGTTTTGAAGTGGCTTTTAATTTCTAGTGCACGCCTTTTTAGTATAATTGGCAAATGAAGGGGCGCATATTTTACAAGTGTGCATGTATTTTGACGTGACTGTTGCTGCAACCAACTTGTATTTTAGCCGTTTGGTGTATTGGTATTTGAGCATCCCAACTGTTCATTGTAGCCATTTGTGTCTTTTAAATTTCAAATGGCTTGTTCGGAACGTCACGTACAAAAGTATAACATAATATTCTTGACAAGATGTTCCGAACAGCTTCTCGAAGGTAGCACTTGGTGAATGCTACGACTATGAATTGTGAAATAAAGAACTCACAAGCTTTCGCATACCTTGACATCGTTCCGAACATCAAATGTAATATCCTAAACAACTATGGATGTGTTGCGAACAATAAGCAAATATGGGCACAACATAATTGCAAAAGATGCAGCAAAGCAAATATGTGCACAACTAAACCAAGAAACTAGTAAAGCAAATATGAACACAATATAAATTATACAAGTAGGACGAATAGTCCATTATGCAATTCAAATAGAAATCCAAATAATCGAAATTATAACGAGGACGATGCTTCGTCCAATTCAGAAACTCAATTTGTAGGCTGGCTTGTAGCCTCAGTTCCACTACGAACAATGGGGCATGTTGTTTTCTTGTGACCATATCTCTTGCAGTTGCCACATTTATTTCTCCTCTTTGGAAGACGTTCCCCAATAGATTGAATTCGGTTAACCCTTCTCCTTCCACGGTTGTTCGGCTTTGGGGGCGGAGGCACAGGATAAAGTATCTCTTCAGCAGGGACGACCCATGATTCTTCAGGAGGCACTGCATCGACAGGTTCTGCATAGACAAGGATGTATGCTTGTGTTGTGTAATATCCAGAAGTGTATTCATACACTCTACTTCCATATTCATCGCCATGCAACCCCCTAATTGCTGCCATAGCATGTACACAAGGTAACTGATCAAGATCAAACTCCCTACATGTACATGTCCTCTCATGTAGATCAACTTCTGCCTCATACCCTGGACTAATGATTTCGAAACCATAAGTTCCCTTCCTGTTGACAACTAGCTTGTCTCCCACTTGTTTATTCTTCCTTATTTTTATTTCAACGTCTGGGACGCATAAATTTGGGTGGTTGATTAACTTCATAGCCCTAGTGTGGAATTTTTCCGCAAAATTCCTACCTATATCCTTCATGAGTGCAGCAATGGGGTATTCTCTTTGCTCCTTCAGCATGGAGTTAATGGACTCAGCTATGTTTGATGTCATAACTTGAAACCTATTAAAAAGAATATATATTATAATAACCAAAAGATGTTCCTAACATGAAGCATAAGTTTAGAACGACAGGAGGAGGTTCGGAACATGTATAGAAAATAAAATTTCTTCATAATGTTCCGGGCACATATGTGTTATCTTCGGAACGCGTAGAGTGACGTTTGGAACATACTGAAAGCAGACAGTAATATCAGACCTTGTTATTATACTTTACCTGTTTCCTGGGAAATATAATCTGCTCCATCTATGATAGCCAACAACATTTTCAAGATAATCCGCTACCCTCCAATCAATAGTCCTGATCTCATTCATAGCATCAGTGAACTCCTCTACCCTGTATGCCTTTGCTGCAGTGTAGTATTTCTGAAGACTGAATCCTAACTGAAACTTTGTTCGGATGCTTTCACCTAGGTGCCACATGCAAACTCCGTAGTGTGCAGAAGGAAACACTTGGGCGACCATTTTCGAGATGCTCGGATGTCTATCCGAAACAATGCACAACTCTTCACTATCTGAAACTATGCAGCGTAATTGTTTGAAAAAAATACTCATATGAGGCGTCACACTCTTTGTCTACAACACAAAAAGCAACAGGGAATACGTGACTCATTGCATCCTGAGCAACAGCAGACAACAACACCCCTACATACTCGCCAGACAAATGTGTACCGTCAACGGCTAGGACTTTTCTCACGTAAGTAAATCCCCTGATCCACGCTCCATAAGAGAGAAAAAAATACAAGAACTTCCCTGTGCTAGAAAGCCTCAAATCTGTCTTGGTTCCTGGATTCTTACTCCTAACCATATAGGCATAAGCATCAAGAATTTCAATACCTTTCTCATGTGTACCCCGTGTCAAAGCTTTTGCAAATTGACAGCCCCTAAGACACTTCCAGTAGTTAACCTTACATCCAAAATCGTTGTTAAGGGACTCCCTGACAGCTTTTGTGGTTGGACCATTTTCCATTAAATATTTACCTTTCATGAACTCACCAATTATCTGGGCAGAGGCGTGTGAATTATGACTGGAATGATGTTGGACACCGCATGTGTGCAAGTTATTGTAAACGCTAATGTAGAACCTATCATTACTTTTATACCTCATTGCCCTTAGCCACCATTTGCATTTCATATATACACATCTAGCATTAAAAATATTTGCAGTATTCTTCAATGCTTTGTAATTAAAACGATGTTTAACTGCTGCAATCTTCAATTTGGTGACCAGTTCTTTCTTATTGGCGAAAGTCATACCTTTTTCAAAACCTGTGTCATCGAAGAAGTGAAATATCGGCTCGCTCCTTTGTGTTGGAAACACAGGGGTATAAATGGCAGGATCTTCCTCTACATATTTTTCATCCAATTCTTCTTCTTTTTCTTCATCTACATCTACACCTTCTCTGTCTTCTTCTACCGCTCCTCCTTTGTCTTCTTCTACTTCTTCATGTAAGTCATCCAACCGCTGACTACAATCATGCCCTCCACTATTTGGCATTTCTTGGTCATTAGAACCAACACATTCCTCCGTCGTAGAAACCACAATTACCCTTAGAGTGGGCCTAGCACCATTACGATCAACGTCAGCCATATAAAGGCGTACATCATCATCATTTCTTATTGTAACGGGAGGAGTCTTTTGATTTGCAGCAACACTCAGCATGTAAGTAATGCAAATGTCTCTCGGATTGTCTCTTATCCCCCAACTTCCGATGATTTTGTTAAGTAGAACATCATACGTAACATCTCTAGGCACAAGAATGGGTCTCGACTCTTTAACCTTCGGAACCCAAGCAAAATATTTAGAACGCTCCACCCATTCACCTTGATAATTAACTCCTAATATAACCGCACCCATCGATGGTCCACCTGCAATAAATTGGAATGACCAGCTATTAGTATTACTAATATTTACACAGTATGTTCCAACCCTCACTTGCTCGTTTGGAATATCTTCATCGACGTTCTGAACATCACGTTACAGTTTTTCAATGCTTAATGTAAGATGTTCCAAACCTCACTGTTACACGTTTGGAACATCGGATAAGACGTTCTGAACATCACGTTACACTTTTTCGTTGGATAATGCAAGATGTTCCAAACTGCTAATAGAACTCTCAAACATTTACCAGGATGTTTCGAACATCATCTGTGAAAATTCCAGTAAATACATACGCCGTGTAAAACGCTAGCGATATGTTTGGAATTACAATTACGACCATAGGAACGTCGAAGTGATGTTTGGAATTTCAGGTAGATTGTTCGGATGAACTGAATCCGTAAATCCTCAAATCAATAAAAACAGCTAAAAACATGTTCTAAAGTTAATACACTTACCGGAGATGACTGGGTTGATATGATTAAAATTAGAGGAACAAGATTTCCCCTTTAATGGATAAGAAATGACCATATTTAACAAAATGTCGTATAACCCAAATGTGGGTGGTCTCAGCTTGAATTGCCTGAAACTGGAAAGGATATTTAGTAAATAAGCTCAGCAGCTATGGTGGAATGGGTATTATTTCGATCTATTAAAGGAAGCTCAGCAGCTATGGTGGAACTTTCGGCGGGAATGGAATGGGGAAAAAATGGAGGGAAAACGGGGGGGAGAGGAGAGAGGGAAGCAGCTAGGTCAATGGCCAAATTTGGCAAAAAACAAGCTTTTATACATGGACTATTGTGTAACTTACAAAACATTGGGGTGGGAATGTTAGATAGTTAATACCACTAATTAAATGAGGACCCTAGAGTTCATGTTTAAAACTTAAGCCTTTTTCCACTCAAAAAAGACTTGGCAAGTCCTGCCATACCAAAGCCCCAAAAAACTGAGACTAAAAACTCATGTGAATTAAACATGAAATTCCTAAGGCTTCCCTCCCGAAACATCTTCTTCATTTTCTTCTTTACCAAATCGTCACTCTCTTTATGCAAATTCCTCACCATCATCATTATGTAGTTTCTTATTTAACACTTGCTTATAAGTTCTAAATAATAATCCCAAGTGTTATTGAACCAACAACCTTGTGAAACAATATTAACGATATATCAAACTTGTGATAAAATAATACTGTAGACAAGTAAATTTTATTGATTTAAATCCATGAAATAATATGGCTATTTATTAAATTCAAGACATATTGGTCCAAATAAATATTATGAGCTAATATAATTGGGCTAATTATTTAAATATAATAAAAGTCTAATATTGTTAGGCTAACCAAATTAGCATAAGGCCCAATGGATATAAGTTTTCCTAGATGCCCAAAAATGTGCCACGTGGCACCAAGTCAAATGAAATAGCCAATTGGGTCATCCACACGACAAATGATGTGGCAATCCAAATCAAACCTCAAGACCAATGAAAATACGTCATGTGTACATGTGACATGTTATGGCCAACCAAATACGGTCTTGTCACTGTTTGAATCTGATTGGCCGGTCCACGGGCCAAGGCCCGTCAAGGTTTCTTGGTGGCTACTCCACCCTATATCTATATAAAGGGGTCAAATCTCTCATTTGGGAAAAGAAATCAAAAGCAAGAATTCATAACAAGAAGCAAGAAAGAGCTCGTGGATCAAAGCAAGAGATTTCTACAAAAGCTGCAAGCACTCAAGTATTTCTCTACAAAGTTCTAGAGATCAAGACGAAGATTCAAGATCAAGGTTCAAGCCCTTGAATCCAAGTACAAGTCCAAGATCAAGACCGAGTTCAAGACCAAGCTTCAACCCCTTGAACTCAACAAGCCAAGATCAAATCTCAAATCCCAAATTCAAATTAAGACTTCAAGAATCAAGCTCAAAAGCCCTTGAAGTTATTATTTTGAAAAGACGAATCAGAGGAATCATAGAGATTGTAACACTCATATTTTGATAAATAAAATATATCGTTGCAGTATTTTCATATCTCGATATTTATTTCCTTGACGCGAATTTTGCTGTTACAAATTCTGGCACGCCCAGTGGGACAATTTCTACCTCTCATCTCAACTTTTCAACTCGTAAAGATCAACAACATTGTGATGGCGTCCAAGAACACCAACTCAAAATCTGTCGTTGCAAAATCTGTCTGGCCTCATGACCTTGATGCCAATTCCAAGTTCTCTTCTGAGGTTCAAAGCTGCATGAATGCTACTAAGGGAAGCTTTGGACCAATTACAAGAAACAAAGCAAACTTGATGGGACAACAAGCACTTCAGGTGCCGCCCGCATCAACTCCAACTTTCGGTTCTTCATCTTCCAAAGGAGCAGGATCATCTACTGAGCCATTGGAAAAGGGGGAAAACATCGCTGAGATTGTTGAAAATACTTTGGCCCGACTTAGGCTCTGCAGATCCCGAAGTCCAGCAGCGAAGAAAGACGATGAAGTTTCAAACATTGGGTCCTCTCCAACCACGTCGCGCAAGTCAATCCAGTCAAAGATCAATCTATGGGAGAATCCATGTTATTCTCCATCATCTCCAACAGCAGTGCATGCCATGGCGACTAATACTTTAACAGTGGAGGAACAACTTGCAAACTTGACAAAGGCGATTGATAGCTTATCAAACTAAGTCAAGGATCAGGACGCTCGCATCAACAAGATGGAAAGCATGATGGAGGGAGAATCTAGCCATGCACCAGGAAAACGTCTAGAAGTTCAAGAGGTGATTAATATCCAGCTAAGCAAGTAACACCTGCTAAGAAAATCCAAGTTTCTGTTGATGGGGTGATTCAAATTGACCAACTGAAGGAGTTCATTATGGGAACAATCAAGGATAAGTACGAGGTTTCTTCCAAGTCTTCTCTTGCATATGAAAATCCATACACCGCAAGGATCGATAGCTTGAAGATGCCCATCGGTTATCAACCCCCAAAATTTTAGCAGTTCGATGGCAAAGGAAACCCAAAGCAGCATGTGGCGCACCTCGTTGAGACATGCAACAATGCTAGAACCTACGGAGATTATCTCGTCAAGCAGTTCGTCCGTTCCCTCAAAGGGAATGCTTTCAATTGGTATACAGACCTTCAGTCTGGTTCAATTGATAGCTAGGAGCAGCTAAAACATGAGTTCCTCAATCGCTTTTACAGTAAAAGGCGCGTACCGTAAGCATGATAGAGCTTACAAACACACAACAGTGAAAGGAAGAACCAGTCATTGACTTCATTAACCGATGGAGGAATGCAAGTCTCAACTGCAAAGATAGACTCAGTGAAGCTTCAGGAATTGAGATGTGCATTCAAGGTATGCATTGGGGGCTTCGCTACATCTTGCAAGGCATAAAGTCAAGGACTTTTGAAGAGTTGACAACGCGTGCTCATGATATGGAGCTAAGCATGGCCTCCACTGGAAAAGAAGGGTCACTGGTCAGCGAACCTCGCAAGGGAAAAGACAAGCAAGAAGTCAAGAGATAGAGCAAAGTAGTACCCAAGGTTGAAAGCAAAGAGTCCATGAATGTTGATGCCAAACTTGTGAAGTTCACCACAAAGTTTAGCAAGAAACAAAGTGTGAAGACGACTTCTTTCAAGGATAAAACAGGTCGGAAATCAACTTTGAGAGAGATGCAAGATAGGGAATACACATTCCTTGATTTTGATGTTCCCGCAATCTTCGATGAACTTCTGGAACTAAAGCTCATTGAGCTACCAGCAATAAAGCGTCCTAATGAAGCTGGAAGAACGAATGATCCAAACTCCTGCAAATACCATCGGCTTTTAGGTCACTCTCTTGAAAAATGTTTTGTCTTTAAAGACAAAGTCATGGAGTTGGCCGACAAAGGGGAGATTATACTCAAAGATGAAAAGGAAAATGCAAACCAAGTTTCCGTCACCTTTGGCTCACAAGATCCTATTGTGATCTGCAACTTCACTGAAGGGTTCGAAGGGCGAGATGTCATGATCAAGTTTGGCGACTTCGAAAGCTGTGTGAACAAAGTATGAAGAAAGCATCGCTCGAGAAAGATGATGATGGTTGGACATTGGTGACTCGGCGGAGGCATCGTAAGGCAAGCCCACGAGACGAACCACCTAAGAAACCAACAAGGAAGAAGATGGTAAGGAAGCCAAGGAAGAAAAAAAGCAATCGGATGTCCAAAAAAGACAAAGGTGGAGGTTCACCATCACCAAAAGCCGCGTCACCCACTGACCCTTGAGGAGTTCCTACCAAGTTGGTTCCGCATGAAGATCCCTAAAGATGATACGAAGGCCTCATGTTATAATCCTGATAAAGTAGAGGAGAACAATGAAAGTCTAGAGCCATCTTCACCTGCGAAGTCAGAAAAACTCACCGAATCTACAGCCGGAGAAGCAAATACTTGTGAAGCAAAGATCACATTCACGAGTGATGATATCCTACTTGGGGAAGTTCCTCACAATCGTCCATTGTTCATGGTTGGATATGTGAATGAACAAAGAGTGAATAGAATCTTGATTGATGGAGGATCCGGAATCAACATCCTGCCTATTCACACAATGAACGAACTTGGCATCTCAAGAGAGAATTTGATTGAAAGTCGTTTGATGATCCATGGATTCAACCAAGGGGGTAAAGGACCATAGGTGCTACAAAAATAGACCTCACTATTGGAGAAATGACTTCAAGCGCATGGTTACATGTAATCGATGCAAAGACTTCCTATAACATCTTGTTGGGGAGGCCGTGGATACATGAGAATAAAGTCGTCCCATCCACTTATCACCAATGCCTTAAGTATTATGAAGATGGTATTGAGAAGAAAATCATTGCTGATGACAAGCCATTCACTGAATCTGAAGTGTACTGTGCTGACGCTAAATTTTACTTGAAGAATATGTGAATGAAGTCAGGGTTGATAACATCGCCAAGACATCGGATCCTAAGATTGCAATAAAGAAGGCTGAGATTGCAGCTGGGAAAACAAAAGTTGTACAGGATGAAGATAGAAGCCACTCTATTCAAAGGAAACCACATAAGCAATACTTTGAACCTTCAGGCAAGAAGACAGAATCTATGCTCCGCTACGTCCCAAAACTGAAGGAGAAGAAAGACTAATCATCCGACCTGCAAAGTGACATGCTGAATGGATTAACCCTTCCTATCAAGCGGCTTGATGCTTTGAAGTTATCCTCAAATTTGCTTGGAAAGTTTGTGGCTCGAAATCCGCCGGAGAATAGTGCACTCCCCACAAAGCGCACAAATGAGGGTTTTGATCCAAATGCTTATAAATTATTTGCAAAGGCTGGGTATGATCCTAACAAACCATCTAAGTTAGGGAAGCTCCTACCAGAAGGTTCAATGAAGAAATCATGTGAAGTTTTGGGCTTCGAAAAACCCCCACCATTTTGCATCTCTATAAGGAGGGCAAGCATCAATTATGTCGGTGCTGAGAATGGGTCCATTCTTTCGAACAAAAAAAAGTCTGTCTTTGATCGGCTCGGAGAACCAACTGAAAGAGCTTCTGTATTTGATAGATTGGGATCATTGAAGAAGAGGAACAAGCTCCAAAAGGATGATGTAAAGGCGAAGATAACCATTTCTCCTAACGCCCTAAACCTTTTAAGAGATTGCCAAAGTCTGATCCCTTCAAGGATGAAGCGTCAAGAAAAACTAGTAGTTTCATGTGGAGAAGTGTTAAAGGCAAAGACTCACACTATAGTCCACACAAAGGAGCGTGAGGATGACGAAGAAAGCGTAGGATCTTCATATTACATCGTCGCAGAAGAAGACCAGAATGATTCATATCCAAATAATGTCAAGAATGAGTTGAGGATATTTCTTGGTGTGACCACCTATCTTTCAATGACGGAGATCTGCAGGAAGATGAAGATGCTAAAGATGCTTCACCTGAGCTTAAAGACGACAGTTGACGCATTGAAAGAGATCAACCTCGGCACAGATGAAGAACCAAGACCCACCTATATAAGTGCTTTGTTGATGAAGGATGAAGAAAGTGCTTATGTAGAGCTACTAAAGGAGTATAGAGATGTCTTTGATTAGAGCTACAAAGAGATGCCTGGTTTAGACCCCAAAGTAGCGGTCCATCATCTGGCGGCTAGAAATAGTGCTCGTCCTGTTAAGCAAAGCCAATGCCGCTTTAGGTCAGAGCTGGTACCCTTCGAGAATGAAGTCAACAAGCATATCGAGGCTGGTTTTATTTGGGAAGTCAAGTATCCTACTTGGATTTCAAGTATAGTCCCTGTAAGGAAGAAAAATAGCCAAATTCGACTTTGTGTTGATTTTAGTCATCTCAACAATGCATGTCCTAAGGATGAATTTCCACTCCCTATCCCAGAACTCATGATTGACGCCACTACTGGATATGGGGCAATGTCTTTTATGGATGGCTCATCTGGCTATAACCAGATTCGCATGTCTCCTAAGGATGAAGAACTCACAGCATTTCGAACTCCTAAGGGAATTTACTGCTACAAGGTGATGTCATTTGGCCTGAAGAATGCTGGAGCTACCTATCAAAGAGCTATGCAAAATATCTTTGACAGCATGCTTCACAAAAGTGTCAAGTGCTATGTTGATGACTTGGTGGTGAAATCAAGAAACAAGAAGGATCACCTATAGACTTGAGAACGGTGTTTGAATTGCCGCGAAGATACCAACTTTGGATGAATCCTTTAAAGTGCGCATTCGGAGTTACTTCTGGTAAATTCCTTGGATTTATTGTTCGACATCGAGGAGTTGAAATTGATCAAGCTAAAGTCGATGCGATTTTGAAGATGCCTGAGCCTAGAAATATTCATGAACTAAAGAGTCTACAAGGAAAGTTGGCGTATCTAAGGAGATTCATATCAAATCTGGCTGGAAGATGTCAACCGTTCAGTCGTCTTATGAAGAAAGGTGTCCCTTTCGAATGGGACCAAGCTTGCAGCAACGCATTCGAGAACATCAAGACATACCTAATGAAACCTCCAGTTTTAGCTGCACCTATACCTGGAAAGCCGCTGATATTATATATCGCAGCGCAAGAAAGGTCTGTTGGGGCACTTTTGGCTCAAGAGAATAATGAAGGGAAAGAAATTTCCCTTTACTACTTAAGTAGGATGATGACACCAAATGAGTTGAAGTACTTGCCAATCGAAAAGTTGTGTTTGGCGCTACTCTTCTCTATTCAAAAGTTGAAGCACTACTTTCAAGCTTACGTCGTCCGACTCATTTTCAAAGTAAATCCTATAAAATTTGTGATGTCAAAACCCGTCCTTAGTGATCGTTTGGCAAGATGGTACCTCCAGTTTCAACAATTTGAGATTGTGTACGTCCCTCAAAAAGCGGTGAAAGGACGAGCGTTAGCAGACTTCTTGGCAGACCATCCGATACCTGATGATTGGGAGCTCACTGATGAATTACCTGATGAAGATGCAATGGCCGTTGAAGTTCAACCATCGTGGAAGATGTACTTCGACGATGCTGCACGTCATGATGGAGATGGGGCTGGTGTGGTTTTCATAACTTCCGTATGAGAGGTTTTCCCATATTCTTTCACGCTGATGCAACGTTGCAGAGTATCAAGCACTCATACTTGGTCTCGAAATGGTCATTGACATGAAGCAGTTACAGTTGCAAGTATATGGAGACTCTAAAATTGTAATCAATAAGCTTCTGTGTGACTATGAGGTAAGAAAACCAGAGTTACAACCCTATCACAATTATGCACAGAAGTTAATAGGATGGCTTGGGGATGTAACTCTCCAGCATGTGCCGAGTAAGGAAAATAAGAAAGCTGATGCCTTAGCGGCTTTGGCGTCAACACTTGCCTTGCCTGAACAGATGCAAGTTACTATCTGCCAAAAATGGGTAGTACCACCGTTTGATGAAGGTGTGGATGGTGAAAATGAGCTCCAACGTCTTGTTGTTTCCGAGGCTGAGAAGGAAGACTGGCGGAAACCTATAATTGATTACCTCAGTTACGGAACCCTTCCAGAACATCCAAGAAGGAGAGCTGAAATCCGTCGTAGAGCACCTCGTTTCCTTTACTACAAGGACACTCTATATAGAAGATCAATCGAGGGAGTACTTTTGTGATGTTTAGGAATTAATGAAACACTTCAAGCTCTGGAAAAAGCACACTCTGGGGTATGTGGATTACACTAGTCTGGGCTGAACCTTCACTTCCATATAAAAAGGATGGGGTACTACTGGCCAATAATGGTGAAGGATTGCTTGGACCATGCTCGGAGATGCAAAGCTTGTCAGCTCCATGCAAACTTTATACATCAACCACCTAAAGTATTGCACCCAACGGTCGCGTCTTGGCCATTTGATACTTTGGGGACTAGACATTGCTGGACCATTGCTGAAGTCTTCTGAAGGACATGTGTTCATATTAGCTGCAGCTGATTACTTCTCAAAATGGGTAGAAGTTGTCGCTCTCAAGGAAGTAAAGAAGGAGAGGGTTGCAAACTTCGTCCGAGTTAACATTATTTACCTCTTCGGTATCCCTCGTTATATAATAATGGATAATGGCAAGCCATTCGATAATAGATTGATGAATAAAATATGCGATCTCTTTGGCTTCAAGCAGCACAAACCTTCCACGTACAATGTTGCTGCCAATGGCCTAGCCGAAGCATTCAACAAGACCTTGTGCAATTTGCTTAATAAGGGTGTTTCCAAATCCAAGCGACATTGGCATGAAAGGATGGAAGAAGCTTTATGGGCGTATAGGACAACTCACCGCACACCAATGCAAGTAACTCCTTACTCGCTTGTTTATGGAGCTGAAGTTGTGTTGCCACTGGAGCGTCAAATACCATCCTTGAGACTTGCTCTCCAAGAAAGGCTCACTGATGAATAAAATGCTCGCTTGCGCCTTGAAGAGTTGGAGACTCTCGATGAGAAAAGACTCGAAGCTCAGCAAAGCCTTGAATGTTATCAAGCTCGTCTATCTTGTGCTTTCAGTAAAATGGTTCGCCCGAGATCTTTCTAGATTGGTGATCAAGTTCTTGCAGTAAGAAGACCCATCATCACTTTCCATAAATCTGGGGGCAAGTTCACTGCAAAATGGGACGGACCGTATGTTGTGCAAGAAGTCTATTTAAGTGGTGCCTATAAGCTTATTGATGCTGAAGGAAAAAGACTCAGTCCCATTAACGGGAAATTCTTGAAGAAGTACTATCCTTGAAGTTGACACGCTCCTCGACGCACGAGCCTAAACTGCAAGTTGACACGCTCCTAGAAGCACGAGCTTAAACTGCAAATCGCCACGCTCCTTTGATGCACGAGCATAAACTGCATAAAACTCCTGGCCCGCAAGAGTCTAAACTGTGCACGGCCTAAAAAAAAAGTCCGCCAGGTTGAAAATCTCGAAAGAGGCGGCCTAGGCAAAAGTTAGGACGACAAAAAAAAAAAAGAATATACACTTCTTTTATTATGAACTACGTAATGACTTGATCCTTTTCATCGAGGTACGTAGGCAGCTTAGAGCTCAAATTCTAAGTTCAGTCGCCCAAAAAGAAGAAAAGTTCTATCCCTTGTCAAGTTTCACATTGTTATGTATAGATCAAGTTTTAATTATTAAAGCTTACAATCCGAAGAGAAAATATGATTACATGTCAGTGTGTTTCGAATTCTGAGTCGAGCTCAAATTATTGTCCTAGGAAAGTTTGAAGAGACTCGACTCAAGATATTTGATTTGCAGTGGGAGAATATCTCTTCGACTTTCTGATATTTCAAGCATGGCAAGTGAGAGATGCTCCCAAAAACTCAAATAATAGTTTAATGGGGGCAACCCTCCAAAGCAAAATGGTGGCTTCGATGGATAATTATAGTCCTTTAGTAGGCTGTAAAGTCTTCATCTTGGAGTCTCCCAATTCACCAAGTCTTCAAGTTAGAGTTCGAGTTCGCCAAAGTCCTCAAGTTTGGACATTCAAATTTGCCAACTCTTCGAGTTGAAGTTGATGGTCTTCAAGTTCGAGCCTTCAAATACGCCAAGTCTTCAAGATAGATTATTAAATTTCGCCAAGTGTTCAAGTTGGAGTCTCTAAATTCTCCAAGTCTTCAAGCTGATGTCTTCAAATATATGTCAAGTCTTCAAACTGGGGTCTTCAAGTTTGTCGGGTCTTCAAGTGGGATCTTCAAATTTGGCAATCTTTCAAGTTAAGGTCTTCGACTCTTCCAAATTTGATAAGTCTACGGGTTGAAGTCTTCAAATCGATGTCATTTAGGTACGAAAAGTCTTCAAAGTTGAAGTACTTAATTTAAAGAGCCTTCGAGTTTGTCGAGTCTTGGGATGGCGTTTTTATATTCTCCGGTCTTCAAGTTGCTCTTCCAAATGGCTTCTTCCATGGATTTTTCGTCATTAAAGTGGGAGTGCGTTGCTATCCCAATCACCTTAAACTTGACTTTCCCATGAGTATCGCTTCCAACCAAGTCTTCCATGGGTTTGTCGTCATTAAAGTGGGAGTGCGTTGCCACCCCAATCACCTTCAACGTGACGTTTCCATGAGTTTCGCTTCCAAATAAATCCTCCTAGGTTGTCTTTGTTAAGTGAAGGTTGTCTTCTTCTAGAACCATCTCTTGGCCTACAAAAAAAAAATAGCAAAGGAAAATATAAAACAAGAAAAAAATGTTTTACCTGGTAAGGGAAAAAGACAACACTCCAAGTTACAAACTTCCTCTGTTAATTGCTGAAAAGAAATAAGTAAGCAAATAAACTCATAGAAGTGGCAATTCAAGAAAAAGGATGCGGCAACAAAGTAATGCTGACATGTGATGAGTGGCAAAGACTTGCATCTCAAGACAATTAAAATGTTGATATATTATTTCAGATCTTCTCTTATGTACAGAATTTCCATTGCTAGGGGTAACTAATTAGAATTTTCATGGATTCAAGAGGTCACAATTTTTTTTTTTTAGTATTACTCAAAACAAGAAAAAAGCGACAGTCATATGGATGTATTGCCAAGGATTGATTTCGTGCATATTTTTCTGGGTCAACAATGTGTAACTAACTCAATGTTTTCTTATATTTGACTACATGAGCTAAAGTATGCTATTGAGAACAAGGAAAAAAACAGATCAGGACCTCACCTTGAAAGTTGCTGAGCAATTCCTTGCCTCGAGCTAGTGATAATGACGGATGGGACAAACAAAAGCTTTTAACAAAATTACCCGGCCACTATCTTCACAGACGCTTTAAAAAAAATGTGAAGACGCTTCAAAAAAAATTGATGCCTCTATTTATAGAGAAATAATTTGGCTGGCATCAAGTCCTAATTTGTTATGAGCTAGTGGTATTTATGGAAGTCCGAAGAGGACAAGGTGTCCTGTTCAAATTGAAAAGGGAAAATAAGCTACAGGCTAAAAGAAAGCGAAATCCAGAAATGCATGGCTTCAGTATCATATTCTGATTAGAAGTGAAATTGGAAGGGAACAAACTTGGGAAAATTACATGGCATAGACATTTACAATAGTCATAAACACAAAATAAACACATTCTTTCTTTTTTACGATTTATAGGCATTTAGCCTTATGTATTCCACTATTAATAGCCATTACACCCTATGAAACATCTTCCCTGTTACATGCCTATTTTTAGGGAGCTGATCAGATGGGTTATTAGAGATTCTTTAGGGATATCTCTGCTCTTTTATTTCAAATATCTCCTAAATATTTTCGCACAATCTCAAATAACTTAATTATCTTCTACCTTTTTGCATAAACCTCCCATATTAACACACATAAATACTAAATACGAGATGTTCACATTGTAAACGTCATATTATTTTTATATAATTTTTTACAGAAAGAAGAAACGTTTGTTTCAAGTATTAATATGAATGTTATGTTTGTACACACTTATGTAGCTAATTTTTTAATACCGGATGAATTGTATGTACCATTACAGATATAAAAATATACAATAATGTCAACCAAAAAAATTAACTCAAGTAAATAGCATCAATTTATTTCATGATTGCCAGTAGTGTTTTCTTCAAATTGCAATCAACTAAACCTAAAATTGGGAGAGCTTTAGGGAAAAAAAAAAAGAATCACTAAACAAACAGTTTTTCAAGCTCTTATTGGAGACATTGTTAAACTTCCTAGTTACGAAAACTCCTGAATCGCTCAAGCTTGAGGAAAGAAGCATCCAACTGTATGTATTGACTACACAAATCAACGAGAACCTACACCAATATTACATATCAAGTTATCAACTATTAGTAATATGCATTAAGTATCACCAAAATATACATAATTTAATTAATACAGTTCAACTGTTTGAAATATGTATCACTTGATTATACGATACTTAAGATATGCATCAGATATCACATGAATATACAAAACTTAACATTACAGTTCAACTATTAGAAATATGTATTAGAATTTAGATATCACCTGATTATCTAATAGTACTTAATAATATAGTTAACTGTTAGAAATATGCATCAGATATCACCTAAATATACAGAGCTTGATTATACCATTTTTTAAAAATAAAGAGGATGGGGAACGGAAATATACATCAGATATCACCTGAATATGTATAAGAACGAAAGCGAGAATGATTAATTGTCACAACTCAATTTTCGAGGCCGTGATGGCACCTAAGTGTTACATCCTTAGGCGAACCACGAATAATTAAATTGACTCATAATGATAATTTAGATAGAAATATTTCAATAAAATGTAGGTGTAGACATCCACCCGAAATACAGTGTCAATAGAGCATCTACGAATTCTGACATCTGATATATATAATATATAATACAAGATGTAGGAAGCGACTAAATACTAAGGTGGATCAGACGGTATGCCACCGCGAACCATGCGGTTGGCTCACCTCAAGCAAAAATAGCCACAGCCTCGAACGGATCAGATAAGTCCAGCTGTCTGACTAGTAGAAGGATCTGCACATTTAAACAGTAAGTTATGAGCCAAAGCCCAGTAAGATCATCGACAGGCCCGCTAAATTACCCTTTCGGGACAAGTCTTTGATAATGCATAAGCAGATAACAGAAGTACAATTCACACCTTTACAGTAACCCATAAACATTACATGCGATAATATAATTATACAACAACACAAGCAATAATACGCGAATACATAACATGGTCAATAATATAAAGATATATAATATAGGCAGCATATACAATATTATATTGATACTATGGCATAAGCAATAATATAATAAACACACAGCATGGCGATGATATATCTCGCATACCACATAGGTAATGATATACCTAGCACATAGCATAAGCACACACCCTGTGCGGCTTTGTTTATAGGTCATAACGCACCACAGGCCTCTGTCCCTATAAACAACTTTACTTATAGGTCATAACGCACCACAAGCCTCTGTCCCTATAAGTCTCCACATCTAGGTCATAACGCACCACCGGCCTCTGTCCCTACAGCATATCAATAATACACCGGCACACAACATCGACTATACACAAGTCACGTTTGTGCTTTCTCCTTTTTGTATAAATATAACGAGTAGTACATAATACTATCTACTAGACAATGCTAGTCAATTAAGTACTCGACATCTTACTTAGCAAGATCAAATCTTATCCGCAAGCAAAATAGAGGTCAAGTCTCACTTACCTCAAAATCGGCTCAAGTGGCTAAGGAACGACCTCCTTTCCCAAACGATGTGCCTCCGTAAGAATCCTCTCTGAGCAAAATAAATAGTGTCACACTCGTAAGCATGTGAGGAAAGGATTCTAAGCCCTTACGCAATTTAAGAGGCAATTTACCAAAATATCCCCGGGTCGGACGTACCCAAAAACCCGTAATATTTATCTTTCCGGACTCCCCATACTCCCACGAGTCCAAAAGTACCATTATTGTACATACCCGAGTCCAACTCGGTCATTTTTCCTATTTCACAAATCTAGGGTTCAAACCCTCTTTCCAAAGATCGTCACTTTGATCCTCGGATTAAAGCGTTAAAAATGGGTAAGAATAGTTACCTTGTGTTTAGGAATGATTTTAATACTTCAAATTCCCATTGGAATCACTTTTAAAAGCTCAAAACATGAAAATAAAAATGAATGCCCGCCCTAGTATATATAGCAGCCCGCAGCTTTAAAGAGTTGTACCACATGCTGTCCAAATTGTACCTCACTGGATAGCTTTCAGTAAAATATCCATAACTTTTCATAAAAATGTCCAAATGATACGAGATTGGTGGTATTAGAACCACAACTCAAAGAGCTACAACTTTCATGTTTTGACTTTTTGCCAATTCCTTATGGATTGATCTGAAAAATCGATTTCTTTCCGGCTGAACAGTAAAAACAGAATTCAGCAGTTTTTTTTTTTTTGCCTTTGCACCAGGTCAGCCACTGTTTTTGGGTCCAAACGGGACCCTACGAAGCTCGGAATGACCCCAAATTTTGTACACAAGTCAGACAAGACTTATGTGACATGTTCGTCAAGACGAAACTCAATTCGGATCTCTAGAACTCAAAAAGTGGGTCCCACGGGAAAGGGTCAAATTTCGACTTTCGCCAAAATAGCGAATTTTAATCAAACGACCCCGGAATCCAAATTCGAAAGTTTCTACAAGTCACAAATGACGATATGAACCTAACGGAACCCTCAGATCTCTCATCGGAGTTCGTTTACTCAAATCGAGCTCGAAAACCTCTTTTAACCTTTTTAAACTTCCGCAACTGAGACATTATTAAAAGTCCTATAAAACGAGGTCCGTTTTCACTTCTGAAGGTTGCTACAGGTCATAAATTACAATACGAACCTAACGCAACTTTTAGATTTCACATCAGAGCTCATTTGCTCAAATCGAGCTATGAAACCTCTTTTAGCCTTAACGAATATCCGAAACGGATGTCTTTCTCCGATACCTATCTAACAAAGTTCGTTTTAGCTAAAAAATTTCAGGCATGCCATAATGGACCTTACGGAGCTTTTGGGATTGTCGACACGCAAATCGAGGTCCCGATTCCCGAAACGACTATTTGAGGTCGTTACATTAATAATAAATAAAATACTTCTGTTCTGCCCTTTCTACAATGAAAATATACCTATGGTTGTGTTCACAAAATATTTGATAGGATAAAAAGCAAATAAAAGAAGATGGGGAAGTAGATCTCGTGTAGCTAATTGTATGGGTTGGTATCTGATGTATACAAGAAAACAAGATTTGGATGCTGCTGGGCTTCCCTATTATTACGTTTTAGTATTACAAATTTTTCCATATTTTTTTGCTAATTTTTAGGAGTGTGACCTACAGAAACTTTAATTCTATTTTAACATTGTTCCTATAAGATGGATAGCCTTTGTTGTATATTAAATGTGTCTATTAAACAGTAGGGTCATGTTATATATTTGGTTAGTTATTAAATTTTCCCGTAAAACTTCCAGGCGCTACTTTGTCTCACGTAATTGTGGGATATTTTGATGAATAGCAACATTAGAGCTTCCAACAGGAAGGTAGCCACTTTTGGATAGCTTATTGGCCAAGTAGCCATCTTTTGGGCTGGTAACTAAGACATAGCTAGTTTATGCCTATAACATTCCGACTATTACCAAGTTTTCAACTATAGAGATGTTACCCGGTAAAGACCACATGACTAAAGAAACTACTTCAAACCTAGTCTTCAGTGCTAACAAATTTAACCCCAGCAAGTCTTGAAGTAGGAGGCATTTGTAGACAAGTAAATTTTATTGGATTTAAATTCATGAAATAATATGGCTATTTATTAAATTCAAGACATATTATTCCAAACAAATATTATGGGCGAATAAAATTGGGCCAATTATTTAAAATCCAATATTGTTAGGCTAGCCAAATTAGCCTAAGGCCCAATGGATATAAGTTTTCCTAGAGGCCCAAAAATGTGCCACGTGGCAAGTGACGTGGCGCCAAGTCAAATGAAATAGCCAATTGGGCCATGCCACAAGTCAAATGATGTGGCAATCCAAATCAAACCTCAAGACCAATGAAAATACGCCATGTGTACATGTGACATGTTATGGCCGATCAAATACGGTCTTGTCACTGCTTGAATCTGATTGGCCGGTCCACAGGCCAAGGCCCGTCAGGGTTTCTTGGTGGCTACTCCACCCCATATCTATATAAAGGGGTCAAATCTCTCATTTGAAAAAAGAAGAAATCAGAAGCAAGAATCCATAACAAGAAGCAAGAAAGAGCTCGTGGATCAAAGCAAGAGATTTCTACAAAAGCTGCAAGCACTCAAGTATTTCTCTACAAAGTTCTAGAGATCAAGACGAAGACTCAAGATCAAGCTTCAAGCCCTTGAATCCATACAAGTCCAAGATCAAGACCAAGTTCAAGACCAAGATTCAAGCTCTTGAACTCAACAAGTCAAGATCAAATCCCAAATCTCAAATTCAAATCCAAACTTCAAAAATCAAGCTCAAAAGCCCTTGAAGTTATTATTTTGAAAAGATGAATCAGAGGAATCATAGAAATTGTAACACTCATATTTTGATAAATAAAATATATTGTTGCAGTATTTTCCTGTCTTGATATTTATTTTCTTGACGCGAATTTTGTTGTTACATATACATTGCTTTTGACACGTCCATTAGACCTTAAAATCACACCCAGTTTTTCACAAATTCTTTAAACAAGGACCAAACTTCAATAGTAGTCATAATTAGAGCGTTTTGAATAATGAACAATCAATATTTACAAAGTTTTAAGAAAATAGGAACAACTGTTCAAACATTATGAAAATTCGTGAATTGTAGTTAAATATGTCATGATTTTCATTTCAATCTTTAGTATTTTAACCTAAGGTTTTAAACTAAATTTTTGAAAAACTTACTAAGTTTGAGCGACTCTGCCTATGGTTGATTAGTGAACAAGTGATTATCCGACCTAAATTTCACCCTATAAAATCCAGGCGAAGTGTAGGATTTATCAAGTAGTTATACCACCTGAAGTTTTGAAGTGAAACTGAATTAATGATATACAATGACTAAAAACGAAACAAGGCCTAACTAAATTGTACTACTTTAGTCCAGCAGTCAGTTTTTCCATCTCCATTTAGATTTTAGCAATTTTTTTCAACAACAATCTATTTCGGGTCTTTACTTTATTCTCCCATTAAACAATCTCTTGCTATGCCCCAACTTCAAACCTGCATATTTGAAGTTGCTATGCGTAGGTTTAAGGGAAATTTTGAAGTCAGAAGTTGATATCGTTTGAAGTTGGAAGTTACTATGTCAAACTTCAAACTTGAGGTTTGAAGTTGAAAGCTGCATATACCCCCAACTTCAAACCTTCAGAGCTGAAGTTGAACTTCAGAACTTCGTATTTTACTTCAACCTTGAAGGCCTGAAGTTAATTATTAAGGGATTGAAAGTTTACACGAGTGACTAATAATTAAATAGTTTTAAAAGATTTTCTAAAACTTAAACGACACTCCCAAAATAGGCTATTTGTGCACTTCCCCCAACTATATTTAAAATCAGCCCAAATAATTTTTAAAGAAGCCTCCCAACTTGACTTGAATCGCAGAACTATGGTACCATATGTACCATCCGAGTTAACATTATTTACCGCTTCGGTATCCTTCGTTATATAATAACGGATAGTGGCAAGCCATTCGATAATAGACTGATGAATAAAATATGCGATCTCTTTGGCTTCAAGCAGCGGACCATGTACAATGCTGCCGCCAATGGCCTAGCCGAAGCATTCATCAAGACCTTGTGCAATTTGCTTAATAAGGCTTTTTCCAAATCCAAGCGAGATTGGCATGAAAGGATGAAAGAAGCTTTATGGGCGTATAAGACAACTCACCGCACACAAACGCAAGCAACTCCTTACTCGCTTGTTCATGGAGTTGAAGCTATGTTGCCACTGGAGCGTCAAATACCATCCTTGAGACTTGCTCTCCAAGAAGGGCTCACTGATGGAGAAAATGCTCGCTTACGCCTTGAAGAGTTGGAGGCTCTCGCTGAGAAAAGACTCGAAGCTCAGCAAAGCCTTGAATGTTATCAAGCTCGTCTATCTCGTGCTTTCAATAAAAAGGTTCGCCCGAGATCTTTCCAGGTTGGTGATTAAGTTCTTGCAGTAAGAAGACCCATCATCACTTCCCATAAATCTGGGGGCAAGTTCACTGCAAAATGGGACGGACCGTATGTTGTGCAAGAAGTCTATTCAAGTGGTGCCTATAAGCTTATTGATGTTGAAGGAAAAAGACTCGGTCCCATTAATGGGAAATTCTTGAAGAAGTACTATCCTTGAAGTTGACATGCTCCTCGACGCACGAGCCTAAATTGCAAGTTGACACGCTCCTATAAGCACGAGCTTAAACTGCAAATCGCCACGCTCCTTTGATGCACGAGCATAAACTGCATAAAACTCCTGGCCCGCAAGAGTCTAAACTGTGCACGACCCTTAAAAAAAAGTCCGCTAGGTTGAAAACCTCGAAAGAGGCGGCCTAGGCAAAAGTTAGGACAACAAAAAAAAGTAAAAAAAAAATATACACTTCTTTTATTATGAACTACGTAATGAATTGATCCTCTTCATCGAGGTACGTAGGCAGCTTAGAGCTCAAATTCTAAGTTCAGTCGCCCAAAAAGAAGAAAAGTTCAATCCCTTGTCAAGTTTCACATTGTTATGTATAGATCAAGTTTTAACTATTAAAGCTTACAACCCAAAGAGAAAATATGATTACCTGTCAGTGTGTTTCGAATTCCGATTCTAGCTCAAATTATTGCCCTAGGAGAGTTTGAAGAGACTCGACTCAAGATAGTTGATTTGCGGTGGGAGGATATCTCTTCGACTTTCTGATATTTCAAGCATGGCAAGTGAGAGATGCTCCCAAAAACTCAAATAATAGTTTAATGGGGGCAACCCTCCAAAGCAAAATGGTGGCTTCGATGGATAATTATAGTCCTTTAGTAGGCTGTAAACTCTTCATCTTGGAGTCTCCCAATTCACCAAGTCTTCAAGTTAGAGTTCGAGTTCGCCAAAGTCCTCAAGTTTGGACATTCAAATTTGCCAACTCTTCGAGTTGAAGTTGATGGTCTTCAAGTTCGAGCCTTCAAATACGCCAAGTCTTCAAGATAGATTATTAAATTTCGCCAAGTGTTCAAGTTGGAGTCTCCAAATTCTCCAAGTCTTCAAGCTGATGTCTTCAAATATATGTCAAGTCTTCAAACTGGGGTCTTCAAGTGGGATCTTCAAATTTGGCAATCTTTCAAGTTAAGGTCTTCGACTCTTCCAAGTTTGACAAGTCTACGGATTGAAGTCTTCAAGTCCATCGGTCTTCAAGTCGATGTCATTCAGGTACAGAAAGTCTTCAAAGTTTGAAGTACTTAATGTAAAGAGCCTTCGAGTTTGTCGAGTCTTGGGATGGCGTTTTCATATTCGTCGGTCTTCAAGTTGCTCTGCCAAATGGCTTCTTCCATGGGTTTGTCGTCCTTAAAGTGGGAGTGCGTTGCCACCCCAATCACCTTAAACTTGACTTTCTCATAAGTATCGCTTCCAACCAAGTCTTGTCGTCATTAAAGTGGGAGTGCGTTGCTACTCCAATCACCTTAAACGTGACGTTTCCATGAGTTTCGCTTCCAAATAAATCCTCCTAAGTTGTCTTTGTTAAGTGAAGGTTGACTTCTTCTAGAACCATCTCTTGGCCTTAAAAAAAAAATAGCAAAGGAAAATACAAAACAAGAAAAAGATGTTTTATCTGGTAAGGGAAAAAGACAACACTCCAAGTTACAAACTTCCTCTGTTATTTGCTGAAAAGAAATAAGTAAGCAAATAAACTCATAGAAGTGGCAATTCAAGAAAAAGGATGCGGCAACAAAGCACTGCTGACATATGATGAGTTGCAAAGACTTGCATCTCAAGACAATTAAAATGTTGATATATTATTTTAGTTCTTCTCTTACGTACAGAATTGCCATTGCTAGGGGTAACTAATTAGAATTTTCATGGATTCAAGAGGTAGCAATTTTTTTTTTTAGTATTACTCAAAACAAGAAAAAGACGGCAGTCATATGGATGTATTGCCAAGGATTGATTTCGTGCATATTTTCTGGGTCAACAATGTGTAACTAACTCAATATTTTCTTATATGTGACTACATGAGCTAAAGTATGCTATTGAGAACAAGGAAAAAAAACAGATCAGGACCTCACCTTGAAAGTTGCCGAGCAATTCCTTGCCTCGAGCTAGTGATAATGACGGATGGGATAAACAAAAGCATTTAACAAAATTACCCGGCCACTGTCTTCACAGACGCTTTAAAAAAATTTGAAGACGCTTCAAAAGAAATTGATGTATCTATTTATAGAGAAATAATTTGACATCAAGTCCTAATTTGTTATGAGCTAGTGGTATTTATGGGAGTCCAAAGAGGACAAGATATCATGTTCAAATTGAAAAGGAAAAATAAGCTACAGGCTCAAAAAAAGCGAAATCCAGAAATGCATGGCTGTAGTATCATATTCTGATTAGAAGTGAAATTGAAAGGGAACAAACTTCCAGGCGCTACTTTGTCTCACGTAATTGTGGGATATTTTGATCAATAGCCATATTAGAGCCTGTAACTGGAAGGTAGCCATTTTTGGATAGCTTATTGGCCAAGTAGCCATCTTTTGGGCTGGTAACTGAGACATAGCTAGTTTATGGCTATAACATTCCGACCATTACCAAGTTTTCAACTATAGAGATCTACCCGGTAAAGACCACATGACTAAAGAAACTACTTCAAGCCTAGTCTTCAGTGCTGACAAATTTAACCCCAGCAAGCCTGGAAGTAGGGGCATTTGTAGACAAGTAAATTTTATTGAATTTAAATCCATGAAGCTATTTATTAAATTCAAGACATATTGGTCCAAATAAATATTATGGGCTAATATAATTGGGCTAATTATTTAAAGTCCAATATTGTTAGGCTAGCCAAATTAGCCTATGGCCAAATGGATATAAGATTTCCTAGAGGCCCAAAAATGTGGCACGTGGCAAGTGACGTGGGCCCAAGTCAAATGAAATAGCCAATTAGGTCATATGCCACACGTCAAATGATGTGGCAATCCAAATCAAACCTCAAGACCAATGAAAATACGCCATGTGTACATGTGTCATGTTATGGCCGATCAAATACGGTCTTGTCACTGCTTGAATCTGATTGGCCGGTCCACAGGCCAAGGCCCGTCAGGGTTTCTTGGTGGCTACTCCACCCCATATCTATATAAAGGGGTCAAATCTCTCATTTGAAAAAAGAAGAAACCAGAAGCAAGAATCCATAACATGAAGCAAGAAATAGCTCGTGGATCAAAGCAAGAGATTTCTACAAAAGCTGCAAACACTCAAGTATTTCTCTACAAAGTTCTAGAGATCAAGACGAAGACTCAAGATCAAGCTTCAAGCCCTTGAATCCATACAAGTCCAAGATCAAGACCAAGCTTCAAGCCCTTGAACTCAACAAGTCAATATCAAATCCCAAATCTCAAATTCAAATCCAACTTCAAGAATCAAGCTCAAAAACCCTTGAAGTTATTATTTTGAAAAGACGAATCAGAGGAATCATAGAGATTGTAACACTCATATTTTGATAAATAAAATATATTGTTGCAGTATTTTCGTGTCTCGATATTTATTTTCTTGACACGAATTTTGTTGTTACATATACATTGCTTTTGACACATCTATTAGACCTTAAAATCACACCCAGTTTTTCATAAATTCTTTAAACAAGGACAAAACTTCAATAGTAGTCATTAATTATAGCGTTTTGAATGATGGATAATCAATATTTACAAAGTTTTAAGAAAATAGGGGGATTTGCAAAAATATGACACGGGAAGCTTTGGTTTGCCAAAATGCCCTCACTAACAGATGTTTAGCAAAAATGCAATCATTAGTTTAATAAAACTTTTTTCGGACCAAAATACCCCCTACAAATCAGTACAAAGACGCGCCCCAGTCCCTCCCCTTCCTTTTCTCCATTCACGCTATCAAGAAAACCATAAAACCCCATTCATTTTACAGATTGCTTTGTTCAAGAGAAGATTCAACGTAAGATTTCTTCAAGTTGCAAGGGTAAAGTTCTCTGCAACTATTGCTAAGAGTTTAAGTTCTGCTGCAAAGACTGAAAAATCTCTAAAGTATTGGCAATAACCAAGACTTTAAACTCTACTGCAATGGGAGGCTGTGTAGAGACTTCTTGCCTATTTCCAAGACTTTAAGCCCTGTTCCCATGGTCTCTACAGCTACAGAAAAAGTCTCTACAACTATTGCCAATAGCCAACACTTTAAATTCCAGTAGAAGGGGGAACTTGTACAAATAGTCTCTGCAAGTATTGACAATTGCCAGAACTTTAAACTCTAGTGGAAGGAGCAACTTGTACAAATAGTCTCTGCAAGTATTGGCAATTGCCAAGACTTTTACCTATATTGCAATGCAAAACTTGCAGAGAAAGTCTCTGCAACTCTTGGCAATAGCCAAGACTTTAAGTTCTGGCAAGGAGGACCTTACACTAAAAATCTCTAAGAGTATTGGCAATTGCCAAGACTTCTACCTCTACTGCAGTGAACAAGTTAGAGACAAAGTCTCTGCAACTCTTAGCAATAGCCAAGACTTTAAGTTCTGGCAAGGGGGACCTTATACTAAAAGACTCTAAGAGTATTGGCAATTGCCAAGACTTCTACCTCTACTGTAGTGAACAAGTTGGAGACAACTCTTGGTAATAGCCAAGACTCTAAGTTTTGGTGGAAGCGACAACTTACACAGAACATCTCTGTAAGTATTGGCAATAGCCAAGATTTTAAACTATACTGCAATAAGCAACTTACAGAGAAAGTCTATACAACTCTTGGCCATGGTCAAGATTTTAAGCTCTATGCAAAACATGAATATCTAATAGCCATAGGCAACAAAAACTTTCAAATCACTGGATTCAAGCAAACACAAGAATAAAATCTCAAATTTCTAGCACACAAAGAAGAAAGAAGAAGGCCAGGAATGGGGAAAGAGAGAAGGAAATCTTTCAGCGTGAATTAAACAAGTTGGGGGACCACACAAAGAAGAAAGAAGGAGGCCAGGAATGGGGAAAGAGAGAAAGAAACCTTCAGCGTGAATTAACACAAGTTGGGGGGCAAAATAGTCCTTTTATAGGGGGGTATGATGTGGAGGGCACTTACTTAAAATATTTGTAAGATGGGGCAATTAGGTAAGACCATGTCTTATTGAGGGCACTGGGTGAAATTTTTTGAAGAAAATAGGCACAATTGTTCAAACATTATGAAAATTCGTGAATTGTAGTTAAATATGGTGTTAGAAGTGAAAAAAAAAAATGAATATCAAGAAAATAGTTAATGGAGTCCGAAAAATTTAGTATATTTTCTTGATATTCATGATTTTCACTTCAATCTTTAGTATTTTATCCTAAGGTTATAAACTAAATTTTTGAAAAAATTACTGAGTTTGAGCGATTCCGGCTATGGTCGATTAGTGAACAAGTGGTTATCCGACCTAAATTTCACCCTATAAAATCAAGGCGAAGTGTATGATTTATCAAGTAGTTATACCACCTGAAGTTTTGAAGTGAAACTGAATTAATGATATACAATGACTAAAAACAAAACCAAAAAATTTCACCTAGTACCCTCAATAAGATATGGTCTTACCTAATTGCCCCCACTTACAAATGTTTTAAGTAAATGCCCTCCACATCATACCCCATCTCCTTATGAAAGGACTATTTTGCCCCCCAACTTGTGTTAATTCACGTTGAAGCTTTCCTTCTCTCTTTCCCCATTCCTGGCCTCCTTCTTTCTTCTTTGTGTGGCCCCCAACTTGTTTAATTCATGCTGAAATATTTCCTTCTCTCTTTCCCCATTCCTGGTCTCCTTCTTTCTTCTTTGTGTGCTAGAAATTTGGGGTTTTTTTTCTTGTGTTTGCTTGATTCCAGTGATTTGAAGGTTTTTATTGCCTATGGCTATTAGATATTCATGTTTTCCATAGAGCTTAAAATCTTGACCATGGCCAAGAGTTGCATAGACTTTCTCTGCAAGTTGCTTATTGCAGTAGAGTTTAAAGTCTTGGCTATTTTCAATACTTACAGAGATGTTATGTGTAAGTTGTCGCTTCCACCAGAACTTATAGTCTTGGCTATTGCCAAGAGTTGCAGAGACTTTGTCTCCAACTTGTTCACTGCACTAGAGGTAGAAGTCTTGGCAATTGCCAATACTCTTAGAGTTTTTTAGTGTAAGATCCCCCTTGCCAGAACTTAAAGTCTTGGCTATTGCCAAGAGTTGCAGAGACTTTGTCTCCAACTTGTTCACTGCAGTAGAGGTAGAAGTCTTGGCAATTGCCAATACTCTTAGAGATTTGTAGTGTAAGGTCCCCCTTGCCAGAACTTAAAGTCTTCGCTATTGCCAAGAGTTGCAGAGACTTTTCTCTGCAAGTTCTGCATTGCAATATAGGTAAAAGTCTTGGCAATTGCCAATACTTGCAGAGACTATCTGTACAAGTTGCTGCCATTGCAGTAGTGTTTAAAGTCTTGGCTATTGCTAATACTTTAGAGATTTTTCAGTCTTTGCAGCATAATTTAAACTCTTGGCAATAGTTGCATAGAACTTTACCCTTGGAACTTGAAGAAATCTTACGTTGAATCTTCTCTTGAACAAAGAAATCTGTAAAAAGAATGGGGTTCTATGGTTTTCTTGATAGCATGAATGGAGAAAAGGAAGGGGAGGGACTGGACCGCGTCTTTTTACTGATTTGTAGGGGTATTTTGATCCGAAAAAAGTTTCATTAAACTAATGAGGGCATTTTTGCAAACCATCACCTAGCGGGGGCAAAAAGACAAACCATTGCTTTCCGTGTCATATTTTTGCAAATGAACCAAACAAAGCAAGGCCTAGCTAAATTCTAAAACTTTAGTCCAGCAGTCAGTTTGCCATCTCCATTTAGATTTTAGCAAGTAAATTTTTTTTCCAACAACAATCTATTTCGGGTCTTTACTTTATTCCCCCATTAAACAAGCTTTTGCTATGCCCCAACTTCAAACCTGCATATTTGAAGTTGTTATGCGTAGGTTTGAGGGAAAGTTTGAAGTCAGAAGTTGATATGGTTTGAAGTTGGAAGTTACTATGTCAGGTTTGAAGTTGAAAGCTGTATATACCCCCAACTTCAAACCTTCAGAGTTGAAGTTGAACTTTAGACCTTCAGTAATTTACTTCAACCTTGAAAGCCTGAAGTTAATCATTAAGGGATTGAAAGTTTACACCAGTAACTAATAATTAAATAGTTTTAAAATATTTTCTAAAACTTAAACGGCAGTCCCAAAATAGGCTATTTGTGCACTTCCCCCAACTATATTTAAAATCAGCCCAAATAATTTTTAAAGAAGCCTCCCAACTTGACTTGAATCGCAGAACTATGGTACCATATGTATTGGTTGTCCTTTTGACCCTTAACACTGGTTTAGTAAGATAGCCTTCAATTGCTTTAGTGAATAAATTCCGGATGGAAGCACCTCTATGATTATAATCTGTATCCCCACCCTCCTTTTCTGCCAAAGTACTGTCAAAGAGCCATCACTTGTCTTTGGCCTCTCTTTCTTAGGCAACTTGCCCTTGAATCTTACATTCTCCTTGTTGTCTGTCAACACTCCCCCTGCAAATCTCATTCGGCATTCTCCCAGATAATTTGAAGTGTTGCCTGGACAACACTTGCTTCTTGACTTATTTCTAAGAGACAACACTTACCAATTAATAATTTGAAGTATCGCACACTCATCAAGCAGAGTTCATTTTACTAAAACTATATTAAATGGGAACAAACTCTCAAAATCAATCGATTTTGAGGACACCATGTGAAATTTTTTGCTTTCAACTCAAGTGCCATGGAAAAATGACTAAGTTTTTCGTATGAAATGGACAAATATCACACTAATGTTATAGTTTTGATCTCTATAAGAAAAGTCTACTTTTATATTATTAGAAAAAATTCTTGTCGATTATGTAAAGTTATTTAGAGGATAATTTCTAGCGATCGTCGGTTTCTACTGCTAATAAGATGTGATGATTGTCAGAAGCTTTTCTTACCGAGATTAAACATTTGATTTTTCTTAAGATATTTAAATTTGTGACGAGGGGCGTCAGAAGTATTCTATTCCGTTAAATACCGAAAATCAGGATTTGTAAAGTTCCTAACAAATGGTTATTTGTTAAAAAAGAAAAAAAAAAAAAAAAAAAACAATCAAATAACGTTCCTTACCAAACATAAACTCCTAAAAAGTCCTATTCAATGCATTTTCTCTCCTCCTTCCCTTTTCCCCTTCTTCTCCATTCCCCCACCCACCATCCACCTCTTCAATTTCCCTCCAATTAGGGTTTCATTTCCCCCAATTCCTACAAAATGACCCACCAAACCTTACCCGACCCGAACGACACCTCATCAAAATCAGTAAACGAAACAATAAATGGGTCCCATCATTTCACCATAAGGGGTTATTCATTAGCTAAAGGAATGGGTGCTGGTAAATATATTTCATCTGATATTTTTACCGTAGGTGGTTATGATTGGGCTATTTATTTTTACCCTGATGGTAAAAATGTTGAGGATTCTGCTATGTATGTTTCTGTTTTTATTGCATTGGCTAGTGAAGGTACCGATGTTAGGGCGTTGTTTGAGTTAACCTTGTTGGATCAAAGTGGTAAAGGGAAGCATAAAATTCATAGCCATTTTGATCGTGCCCTCGAAAGTGGTCCTTATACACTGAAATATCGAGGCAGCATGTGGTAATGTTTATTGTTTATGTTTATATGGTTATGTTGTAGTTGTTGTTATAGAAAACATATAATTTGCGATAACGTGGGAAATGTTGTTATAAAAGATGACTTTGTTATAGAGATGTCTGACTATATGTGCCTTAAGATTGGAAAGTGCACGTTATACTTTGAAATATATAGGAAGCATGTGGTAATGTTTATTGTTTCTGTTATTTTGGTTGTTTAATTATAGCTATTGGAATTCTCCAAGAGCATTGTTTGTCTGGTAATTGTTGTGTTGTTATAGAGAACATGTAATATAGGATAACATGAGAAATTAGGGTATAGAGAACATATAATATACGATAACATGAGAAATGTTGTTATGAAGGATGGTTGTTATAGAGATGTTTGACTGATTGGAAAGTGGGCGTTATACTATGAAATATAGAGGAAGGATGTATAATGTTTATGTTTATGTTATATTGGTTATATGCTTATTTTTGTAGCTGTTGGATATATGCTTGAAATTTTGCAAAAAAAATTATTGTGTTAATTTTGGGGTTTAATTGTATGTATTAGGGCTTTGAATTGTATTCCTATCTTATGATTTTTTCATGTTCCAATGTGATAGTTTTCGATGTTTAGTGTGCTTAAATGAATGGTGAGTGTAGATATCAGGGATAGAGAAGTGCTTATTTTATATTGAAATTATTATCATGCACGCCCGGGATGTTGTGCGTTGTGTCTGCGCAAGCTGGCATGTTAAGTGTTTCAGTGTTATAGTTTACAATGTTTAGTGTGCTTAAACGTAATGATTGTGTGCATCCACAACTTTGGTCTAGTGGTAAGAGCACATCACGTAATGTGTGGATTAGGTGCTCACCGTTGGAACCTTGCTGCAAACAAAAGTATGGTATTTAAGTGTAGAAGGGTAGAGTGGTGGCCTGTTATCCAACGAGCTTTGAACCTTGCTCCATTGGCCAGCTAGGATTTCTCACTATATGTAGTACATCCATGCTTATTTTTGTTTGAGTTTATGATGATGCATCTTTGGTTGAAGCTTTCACTTGGGGTAGATAGAGTTAGTCTCTTATACGCGGTACTTGTGTAGCTGGTACTTGGGAGGTAGTAGGTACCCGGTGTAACAGTTTGAGGCGCGTTCAAGCTGGCAGGGACATCCCTTAAAAAAGAAGTCTTTGATACCATTGAATATTGAAACCTGGGTTAATTATTACTTATATTATTTTTATGACGTGGGATTGAGTTGTAGTCGTTATGATTCGTTCAATCGACTTGTGGGAACATACCCAAGGATCCATGTGTCTAATTTCCCTTGAGTGGTGTCTATATGCACCTTCTGCGTCCCGTCTCCTCTCCATTATTTAATTCAAGATAAATCTAGTGATGACTCTGACCATTCGTTTGTTGCTAGTTACCCTTTATATGCTGTATAATGCAAGAATATATCCATGTTGCACCTGGTGTGTTTCTCTTGTAAAATATGATAATGGATCTGACATATTGTCAGTACACTCTGTAAATGGGGCTTTTATAAAACCCAAGAAAGTTAACCAGATTATTTAGTTGGAGAACTGTATTACCTTTTGAATCCAGGGTAGTGAAATACTTTTGAACTGTTTCTTGTACTGGTCCTCATCAGAACTTGTTTGTATTTCCAGGGGTTATAAACGATTTTTCAGAAGAACAAGTTTAGAAACTTCTGACTACCTGAAGGATGATTGCCTTTCCATGCACTGTACTGTTGGAGTTGTCAGAACTCGTGTTGAAGGGCCTAAAGACTATAGTGTTTCAATTCCACCATCAGACATGGGCCAAAGCCTCAAATACTTGCTGGATGCTGAACTTGGTTGTGATATAGTTTTCCAGGTTGGAGAAGAGACATTTAAGGGTCATAAGTTGATACTTGCTGCTCGATCTCCTGTGTTTAGAGCCCAATTCTTTGGCCTTATTGGGAATCCCAATACGAGCAAAGTAGAACTTGAGGATATTGAACCCTCAGTCTTCAAGGTAATTAGTTCCTACTTCCTACTCTTTTACACATGATACTTTTGCTGTAATAAGAAAAAATATAGAGTATAATTAAAGGTGGAAGATGGGGAATTTGATGAATGACAGGAAACATTTCAAACTTAACTTTGTCGTTCCACTGGTTTATAGGATTTTTTTTTTTTTTCATTTTTTTGAGGGGTGTGGGTGGTGGTGGTTTTGGGGGGGGGGGGGCAGTGGGGATGGATGCAACTGGTTTATATATTCCTTGTTACTTATCGAACATTAGCATGTGATACTCTTTGCATTATGTTCTCAGATTTAGGATTATGATCTTTTGGCTGAGATTGTTATTGGAATTCTTAGAGCTAATGTTTGTGTGAACTAAAGCATTCTATTATGAAATCTATGTTTTTCCTATTCAAAGTTACCGTCTTTGCAATAACTGGTAAGAGTATGTTTCAGATAGTTCTTTGGTATCTGAGCTGCTTGTGTATCTTTTTTCAAGGGAAAAGGGAAAACTATAGAGCTAGTTAGTATTCAGCTAAGCAGTCTCACCCCGTATGATTAGGCTCAGACTAGTCCTGTTTTATGGTCATGGTGTAGCACCTTTGCATCCCCAACTTGAGTTTCTCTGTGTGTTGGTTGTCTGCTGTTTTCAAAGTCTAAAGATTCTAGACTATACATGTAATTCATGCCAACCTTGCAGCCATTTTCTAGAATTGGAGATTATTTGTGGACATTTTATTTTGTAGGCTATGCTCCAGTTCATTTATTCTGACGAGCTTCCAGATTTAGTTGAAATTACTGGTTCTACTTCAACATGCACTTCTACGATAATGTTGCAGCATCTATTGGCAGCAGCTGACCGTTTTGGCTTAGATAGGTTGAAAGAGTTATGTGAGGTGAAATTGTGTGAAGAAGTTAATGTGGATACAGTGGCAACAACACTTTCTCTTGCTGAGCAGCATCGATGCCCGCAACTCAAGGCCATCTGTTTGAAATTTGCAGCAACAAACTTGGGAGGTGCGTGTAGTCCGTAGATGTGAGCGGTGCACTGTTTCAGGTTATGTCATTTTTAGTTTTCTTAGTCAATTTATCTGCAGACATTTTTTAACAATGCTTATTCATGACATTTGTCTGGCATATTCTCTATCGTCCAGCTTAAGTATAGATACTTCAGACTGTAGCAATAGTCACTTGAGCTACTACTGATAAGGACCTAGCTCTTGTATGAAAGGATGGATTGGCTTCAACTTGATTGACAAAGATTCAACTTTATAAGGATGGTATCTATTGGAGTGTATTGTTGAGTCAGTTTCTTTTTGTCCTTAGTCAAAATGCACTTTCGGCGGTTGGAATTTTTTAACTGGGTTTTTTTATGTGAAGCAATTATTATTTGATGTGGGCTTCCCAATCAGCTGATTCTTAGCTTGACAGACATGAGAGAATGCTTGAGTGGTTGTGGTTTGTGTTGGTAACAATATATTTAGACTCAAAATCCCAAATTTAGCTGATAGATTATTTATTACTTGATTCATAGATTTCCTTGAAATTCTAAATATAGAATTATTGATACTTGCAGTTGTTGCTTATATTATGACATTGAGACCGTGATGCCCATTTTTCTTATGGGTATCTGCATTCAATTGATAAATGGAACCATGGGAAATGATATAATGTGGAGTATCAGGCACTCTATTGTGTCATTCAAAATTACAAATAAGGCGTAGAGTAGCAATAATCCTGCTTCCACTTCATCATATAGGCGTAGTGAATGGGAATGTTAAGCTGGATACTTGGTAAATCAATAGTGACAAACTAGCTTTTCTCATCATTACTTAATGGGTTTTAACCGTGGAGAAGGGCTGGCTTCTTTATGAACGTTGTATGCTTGACAGCAAATGATCGGTAGATAAGTATCATTGCCATTTATTTGGGCCATATCTGTCAGAACTTGTTCTGGTATTCAGATCTTTGGCAGATGGGCTTTATTGCACTATGGTGCTGGATGTTGTTTATAACTAGGAAAATTAATGATTAACAATATTGGGTACCGATCTTATTGTGCTTATGAACCTATAAATACTTGGGGTAAATATTAGAAAAATGGGAAGCATCAACATGTGGCTTCTAACTAGAACAGGAATATGTTGTCCCATTTTGTTGCAGATCCTTTGTTTTGTGCAAACCTTCTCTAAACTTTAAAGCATATGCTAGCTAGGATATGATATTGTGGGATCCTCTGGTTATTAGTTGCTAACTTCTTTGATTTTTGTTTAACAGTGGTCATGCAGAGAGAAGGATTAAAGCACATAGAAGAGAGCTGCCCATCATTATTATCAGAGCTGTTGGAAACAGTTGCATCAGTTGATGAGAAGGCAAATCTGATGTCTAGCAAGAAAAGGAGTAGCAGCAGCATCTTTGGGCTAGATCTTGCTGCAGATGGCGCGGCAGCAGAATCTGTTAATCCTAATGTTAGGCGGGTGAGAAGGCGGATGTAACCTTGTATTAATAGCGTTTGAAGTGCAATGAAAGTTAGCTGGTTGAAATGTGATAGCTGGAAAACCCAACTGATGATTAGTTAATTTCTTGTTACCGGGATTTAGGAACAGTTCTAATGATCTGAACGATGATAACTTGTGATGTTAGTGTGATTGAGTTCTGTGTCATCTATTGTACCAGACAGTCTAAGGTAGGATAGTTGGTTAGCGATGTTTATGCTGCTGTTATATTCTTCAGTACTGGAGCCAATTGCTATAAGATACAATATGAGTGAATATGTAGAGACTAATTCCAGATGAAATATGAATGTGTTGATATCTGCACTCCCACCCCCCTCCCTTTCTTTTTCTGTATTGAATTCTTCTGATCATTTGGTAGTTAATGGTGTATCAATACCAAATCTTCCTTCCAATATACACTTCAAACCAGAGAAGAAGGAACTTGTATGTGTGCGCGTATGGCCAGGTAGATGTGAATCCTGGCCCAGCTGCGCACATATGCTGACATAAAATCTGAATCAATGCAACCAATTCATACTTTAACCAATGTCGGATAGGAGTGTCGATAACATAATATGATAGCTAAATATTGGGTAATAACATTTTACAATTGATGTGAAACACTTAACATGTAGTAGTATGCCAATTCTTTTAAACTAGATCTTGTTCATAAAGTGGAAAATAGTGTTCTACCACTTCGTTAGTTCCTTCATCGAATGGTCTTCAATTGGGTTCTCCTTTTTGTGAATGGCTGGCTACAAACAAAACCACTAGTAACATATGAACTTGTCATATTTTCAAAAATTCTGTTAGGAGACCTACCAACTTATATCTTTGGGGTAGGTATCCTAAAAAGGCGAATACCACGATTTCTCATCAACCACCCTGCTTGAAACGTGGCTTTGTTTTCCATGGCAAAGGCAGACTTTAGAGCAATAGAGTAGGGTAGTAAATTTGCATGACTTTAAAAATGCAATGGTCTAATACATACTTCTCTATATTCTCGTGTATCAACCAATTCGTAGAGAGCACATAATGGGTATATGGAAGCTCTAAAGCTGAGAAACTTCCAGAAAAATCAAGCCTACTCTTGGCTGTAAATGGTGGAAGCATCTAGCGGCCAGATCTTCATGCCACGTGTACAAACATCCACGTTAGCATCCTACTTGGCATCCCTTATTAGCTCGAAATAGATACTACCTATTAAATACACAGCTCACCAACTTCTCTTTAACTGAAAATAACTGTTTTACTTTCAACAAAAGTATAGTGCTGGTAACTTTACTTTTAGTTTTTTCTTTTCTTGGTTTTTTTTTCATGTATAGAGTAGTGGTGGTCAATGAATGGAAGTGAGAAAAGGGAAGTAGTGAAAGAAAAGATAGTGTACATGTGGGGATATCTACCAGGAGCATTAATGCCACAGAGGTCACCATTGATATCACCAGTGGTTGTTAGGGTACCACAGTCCATTGGTGGTGCACGAAACTCATTATGGAAAGGTGTTTGTGGTGGTGGTTGGTTTTGCTATGGCCATTTAAGGTGCTTTTTAGTTTTTGCTTTGCTGCTTTTCTTCCATTTTAAATGCCATCTACTGTTGACACAGTCTTCGGTTTCTTCCAAATATGTGAACTTGTTTGACTTGGTACGGAGTTTAAGAAAAAATTATGTATTTTTGAAATTTGAGGTATTAAACATGTACTATTACGTCTATTTCAGTTTATGTGATAACATTTCTTTTTTAGTTCATTTCAAGGAGAATGAAATTTTTTAAATATGGAAGTAATTCAACTTACGCTTTCCACTTTTTGTCAAGCTTTTATAGAAACATTAATGACCACAAGTATCTAAAGTCTTCATTTCTTTAAATAACTCTGCGTGCATTCAAACTTTGTCACATATTTTGAGAGAGAGAGAGAGAGAGTAAAAACGTGTGTGAATTTCACTTTTTTTGAATCAATAGTATTGAGCCTTTTAGTATGCCTTAGCAAAAGTATTGGAATGTTGCCCATTTGGAATGAATGCATTGGGACGTTTATATTTACTTAGCGTTTGTGCTTCAATGTTTCTCCTTAGTTCTTTGCTGATTCTACACATTGTTTGCAAATAAAGATAACACACCTTTGATGAAATCATGTTGTTTCACATCTGTTTATCAGATTCTGGGAAGGTCATTACATGCGGTTCAACGGATGATTTAGGACAAAGCTATGTGACATCTGGGAAACATGGGGTAGTTGACTAACTTTGTTTACTCAGTATAATGACAAGTTACATGGGTCACATCAAACTAACCTGTAATTACTTGTACTTAACACTTTTGAAGGAAATACCAGAGCCTTTTCCCCTTCATGATGAAATTTCCATCGTAAAAGCTGCTGCAGGCTGCGCACACTGTGTTGCAGTTACAGGTATACTAAGCAATATTCATGTCGATGGTGCACTAACTTTGAGCAATTCTCCTATGATTTCTTGTAGCCGTTTCGCCTATCATAGATATCTAACTTTAGAGATATAGTGAACTTCTAGTACCTTTTATTTGTTTTGTACAATATTGGCTTGAGATGACTTTGAGTTTAGTAACATGGTCATTAGACGTAGTTGATGTAAGCGGAATTATGAAAGATAGATAAAGCTAGAATCAAGCAAACAAACAAGAAAGTGATGATTAGGAAGAACAGAAATTAGAAGAAAGAATGGAATTAATTTACAATTAATGAAAGAGTAATCCATGGGAGAAAAGAAACTTGAACCAAATTTGGATTTCATTCTACTGATGAATCCTAGAAGTACAAGTTTAAGAGATAAAAGAAGAAGCTATGGAGCTTCTCTACAAGGCAAAGTAACGCCCGTTTTATGTTCTGTATATTATGAATAAAACTAGCTGAAAATACTGCTAAGGCTTGGCTTATATAGGTCAGCCAATAACGCCTAGATTGTTAACGTAAAAGCCTGAGCGGCTAAATTAGTGACCTCGCAGAGCCAATAAAGTGCCATTATGGCATTATCCATAGACTATCTATGTAAAACAAGAACTAGGAGCTCGTTGAGATGCTCGTTGAGAGCACCCAAATTCTGCCCGAAAAACATAAGTTCTCAACGACCAAAATCAGCTTGTTGAGGTGCTCGTTGAGCTCTCAAGCTCTCGGCCTCAACTATCAACCAATGCCTCTCCTTCTCCAATGCTAACCAATGTGCTTCTTGTCACCTCTAATATGCTGCCCGCTTCCTCAAAGATCCCGCCATCAAGACTCTTCATCACCATCAAGTGAACATCACGAAGCTCCTTAGCTTGGCTCCTCGTAAACGGTCTAGAAGGCACGAACTTGGCTTGATCAGTCCAGCCTGCATCAGTAGTAGTATTTGTTGTGACTTGTTGTGGAATAGTATTCTGAAATTCGAGAGAAATCGATCAACATCCATTTTGTTGTTGTTCGTCACTGGACGTGAGTACTCTTAATCTTGCAAAGTTGACTGAGATATATGATTGATTAGTGAGTTCTGCCCTCTACTGTTCATATGTTCTTTCTTACCTTATGGTCTCTGGGCTCTATTTTTGTTTGTTTCTTAGTATCTTTGTTGTATCGCATTATGGAACCTTAGAATGATAAGTACTCAACGTTAAATGCAGAAACTGGAGAAGTTTATACATGGGGTTGGAAGGAATGTATTCCTTCTGGAAAGGTTTTAGGGGATCCAGCAATAGAGGTAGTTGAAGGGCAGAGTTCATTTCCATTACAGCAAGGTACTTTCTGGATTTGCCTAACTGTCAGAAAGAAGCGGATCAGTTATGTACATTTTACACAGTAATATTTTGAAGATTAGCTTTATCACAGTCAGCCCTCACCCCAGGGATCAAGATCTGCAGGTGGAACAATGTCTAGTAAAGAGAACAGAGTCCTAGTGCTAAACGTAGGCGTGTATCATCAGCTAAGCGAGCAGCTGAGAGCTCGTCAACAGGTGAGGAAAGTCCCTCGGCATTTCCGTGTGTAGTCACACTGAATCCAGGGGTGCGGATTAGCAGTGTGGCAGCTGGTGGCCGACACACATTGGCATTGTCAGGTAATTTATCATATCTTGGATAGACATGCTTCAACACATCACACATTTGTGTTTTGGGTCCCTGGAGCATACGTAGTGTATTGTTTCCCTCTATTATTACATAACTACATTGTTAAATATACTCAAAGAAGAATGACATTTCCTTTTTTCATTCAGATGTAGGACAAGTGTGGGGTTGGGGCTATGGAGGAGGAGGACAGCTTGGCTTGGGCTCCAGGATTCGGATGGTGTCCTCCCCACAACCTGTGCCTTGCGTTGGTCCTTCTCTGGAAAAGGACAGAGCTATGGGCCTTTCTCGTGGAGGTCTGGGATCAGAGGGTCAAGGCCCAAGAGTTCCTGGGAATTACATGAAGAGAATTGCCTGTGGGGGTCGACACAGTGCAGTAGTTACAGGTACGCATCCCAGTTCTTGTTTAGATAAGTGCGATATTCAATCAGTTGGTATACCTAGCAATCCAGCATTTTCTAATCAGACTGAACAGAAGTGATCAACTTTTCTACATCACGTTGAATGAAAATGCATGTCCATTCTTCTCAAGTCTCTACTGTTCTCTTACTTTCTATTGGTATATGATTGTATAGATCTTCCTGTAGGAAAGTCTTATGTCCTATATTGCTTCTAAGTCTTAATTTTACTTCGATATACTTTATTGCTGCTGATTTTCAAGGCAGATGCCGGAGCACTGGTAACTTTTGGTTGGGGATTGTATGGACAGGTGAGTTTCTTTGGATCAGTCTATTCATAGTGAATTTGATCATTGAGGTTATTTTAAAATAAGCTGTATATTTTTGGTGAAACACAACATATGTGTTTTTGTGTGGGTGGGTGGACGTAGACTTCCATTATGTATGTATAAAGTATGTAATGTATGCCTCAAGTGACCACTTTACGTGAATCTAGGCACTCTGGACCTGAAGAAATTTGCATCCACCACGTTGTATAGTGCCTGATCTTTTGAACACTAACCACTCGGCCAGAACATTAAACTTATGTATTCTCAATTATGCCATAAGAAAATAAAACTTTTATACTTAACAAGAGAAAAGAAGGAAACCAGGAAATTTGACTCTCTGAACTTCTATGAATACGTCAAGTTAATGTTGGATTTAGAATATTACCCGAGGGTACTCCGAACATTGAAAGGTAGTAAATTGTTGGTAAGCATAGATTAATCTCCCTACAACAATATTATCATATGTTCCTTTTCAATGTACTATAAGAGTTCATAAATTGTCAAACGATTACATTAAGGATGATATGATCCTCTATTTTGTAGTGTGGTCAAGGAAGTACAGATGATGAGCTAAGTCCCACTTGTGTATCTTCATTACTTGGCATCAGGATAGAAAGTGTAGCAGCAGGGCTGTGGCACACTCTATGTATTTCTGCTGATGGTGATGTATATGCATTTGGAGGCAATCAATTTGGGCAGTTAGGCACTGGCGCCGAGCAGGCTGAGGTATGTTTTGAACGTTAGGATCTTTCCCTGTTAAAGCTATTAATACAAGAAGCTTTCAAATGTGGGTAACATATAATATTATGAAGTGTGGTTTGAATGCTTACTTGGAATTACTGGCAAGCTTCTTATTGTTTGAATATTTTCTCTGGTAATGGTTATCCTTCAACCATGAATTTTTTTTAACTTAAGTGCACAGTAGGACTGTTATCCCTTCAGCAGCATTCCGGTGTTATGAACTATGGTTAGGGTCCAGCAGATCTTTTCCAATATAGTAGTGAACTTTTTCTTTTATGTATATCACACTGCCACGGCTCCTGGATGATCCAAATTTGGACATCATGCATGCAAAAGTTGTATCAAGTGGAGCGCGGCACACTGTAGTCACAGGTACCCCTCATAAGGATATAGACTAGTGTACTGTCCTACTAAGTTAACAGTAGCCAATCTATTGGATAAAGAGCAACCAACGGTATGTACTTACTATTGTATCTAAAGATTTTTCCTGTCTTTCTCCTCATCTAAACCTTTTTGCTTTTGTTTTATGAAGACGATGACAAAAGTTTTCTGCTGGGGATGGAACAAGTATGGTCAGGTACAAACTTAAGGCTTATTCGGCAAGATTTCTCCTTAAATTGGAGCCATAGTGTTTTTATATCTTGGCCTTAATTAGCAATGTGAGAGTAGAATTTAAGTCTTTACCATCCTGCAAAATTCTTTTTTCTTTTTCCTTTTTTGCAGCTTGGATTGGGTGATGTGATTGATCGCTATATTCCATCCCAAGTTTCAATCGATGGTCATGTACCAATTAAATGTGGCTTGTGGCTGGTGGCACACACTTCTACTGGCTGAATCACCTACTTTAACTAATCTTATTGATGCTAATTCACAGTTTTGTTAGAGTAGGTTCCTTTAGTTCTAGGATGTACTCATTTCTTTAGTAACAAGATACAAGGGGCAAGCCATCATCCTAACAACATTCAAAACGGATGAAGAAATGTTATTTAACAGTTTCATATGTATATGCTTAAACGATTCGGTATTTATTCCAGCAATTTATCAATTTAACTCTTCCATGGATTAGAGTATTCAAGGACACGTCAACGACATTGATTTAGATATGTCAAAGATAAAATGTAATAGGCTAAGAAATAACCTCGGAGGCTTAAATGACATCCTATTTGATGGATTCTTGCATACAATTTCCAAATGGTAGAATGGTTAACATATGAGGAGCTCATTTCCAGGCAATTAACTTCCAAACATGTATCAAGAAGCAAGCTATTGAAGAAAACTTTTAACTATTTCCTGTACATTAATATTTTCGAAAGTCGATAGCATTCACATCACCAAATGAAAACGTGGTAGCTGTGCAGTTGAGGGATCCTTTAACCAGAGGCCGCAAGCCAAAAGATGATATAGGAAGAGATAGCAAGGAAGAACCACGAGACGAAAGCCAAAGCTACTGAAATTTGAAACATCTTGCAGGGTAGGTTCTCTCTTCTACAGAGAGTTGTATCTCTCACCAACACAACTACCACACCAGCTGATGAGCACGCAGCAGCTAGTGATAAAATGGATGTCACCTGCGTTATGATCATATTTACAACATGAATACCAAATATTTGCTGAAGAGAAAACTAAAGGATTAGTTATGACAGTCTTATTCAGCAGAAAATCGGTGATTCTTAAAATAACAGAGAAACAGCAAAAGGATGTCGCATTGTCGCCGCAACAGGATAATATAAGAATGGCAATATTCATTTTACAATAGCAACCAGATTGATAAGATGCATATTGGAAGTTAACAGCATGGGGGGAAGAATTATACAGAGTAAACATGAAACCATGAACAAGCACTTCCTATGCAAATTATGACAATACTACTATTTCTGCAACAGCATTCACTTCCAGGGCACCAAGTCAATGGAATCCCTGATTTACTATAACACAGTTAAAATAAGTAGAAGTAGTAGTACTTCAAGGAAGTCAACAGTCGACATTACATTGGCTTGTCCAAAAACCAACTTTGGGATGTTAGGTGCATACAATAAGATTGGACATCAATGAGTGAACAAGCACAGGGCTTATTCTTCTGAAATGAATAGAGCATGGATTACTCCATCTCCACATTAATCTTATGTAGAGTTCTGGTAACACCAGTAGCATCTCAAAAGATTCACCAATAGGAAGTGCATTCTATTGTCTTCATGCAAGTTTAATTGTATTTTGACTTCAACACTAAAAGTTTAAACTGCTAGGTGAGAATATTGCAAAAATATAGGCGATTTCTTCCAGTAGAAAATGGCTCTATCTTCCCAGAAGCCATATATCGTAAGACTAGAGTGAGCAATAGCATTTTACTAGTCACTCTCAAAAGGTTCGTCATTCCCTTGTCAGGCACTAATCAAGCTCCAGCAACCTGTCCACAGTATATCTTATTCCACTAAAAGAGAAGCCTGGTGCATAAAGCATCCCGCAACACGCATGGTCAGGGGAAGGGCCGCACTCCAAGGGGTGTGATGTGCGCAGCCTACCCTGACATCAGTGGCTCGAACCCGTGACCTATACAGAGACAACTTTACCAGTTGCTCCGAGGCTCCCGCTCCGTATATCTTATTCCACTGTGATATGCAAACCCATGGTATTCGAAATTTAGACACACACACAAAAGGTGCAAAAAGTTTTATGCTATGTGATGTTAAGACACACTAACATTAACCGTGGCCTGTACATTATCCCATACCATTCTAGCAGATAAACAGATGAGAACTGCAGAATTGACAAGTTTGGATCTTTTTTCTTTTGCTGAACGGTACGAGTTTGGATCTTTTAACCGCAACATATTTGATGGAATGGATACAACCTTGGATCTTCATGAGCAACACGAGGTGTTTTCTTTTCCTTTCTTTTCTGGATAATGTGTGACATGACGTGTGAGTTAATACTATATACTAAAAACAGCTATTGACGCTGCTAAACTAGCTTTTCAGCATCCTTATAATTGAAAAAGGAGAGTCCATCTTGGAATATAGGAACCTTCATCAATTAATTGCCATTACATTCGGAAACAGTACCAGACTCGTGAAAACCACAGCAGTCATTTTAAGTTATAATAGCTGCATCTATCACCATTTCTTCCTTCACTCTCCATCTACTCTAGTTTGGTTAAGTTTATGTCGAATCAGTATATTCACAATGATAGGCATCTATGCATGAAATACAAGTTAGAGAATAGAAGATTACCCAATCACCAACTAAAAGCAAGCTCACAAAGACGTAATTCTTTAGATCTCTCTTCAATCTCAAAGCGTGGATATCTAAACAGGCAAGTCCAAAGCTCCAGAATACTTGCAGCCCCATTGATGCAATTAAATAGCTGAAAGAGGAGAATCACTCAGTTGGAGAATGAGTCAAGTATTAACTTATTGAACAACATGAGGGGATAGAGATTACCAAATGAAGCTGAATGCATTTCAGTTAGCAAAAATGTCAAAGCCAAAGAAAAGAAAAACTTTCAGCTCGAAAGTTGTCTCACCATTTGAAACACAAATTGAATGCAGCAGAAAAAGATAGTTCAAAGAAAAGAACCAACAGGAAAGTTATGAAGGTAAATACTGGAAACTACTAATGGACAGCACACTAATACTCTCAGAAATAACTACTCAGAAATTTTATCCCACACTGGGTTTCCTAAGTGTCAACAGCAGCAGCAGCACCACAACCACCACCACCAACAGCAATACCACCAACAACAACACCACCAACACCAACAACAACAACAACAACAACAACATGATCCCACAAGTGGGGCATGGGATGGTGGGGTGTACGCAGACCTTACCCCCGAGGTAGAGAGGCTGTTTCCGATAGATCCTTGGCTCAAGAATCCAAAGTGTCCAATACAACTATCCAAATTCCAAACCACTCTTTTAAGTAAAACCAGAATTGTTACAGATTCTCAAGATGAGGCACGCCAACTTATAATTGAATTAGAGCTTATTGCTAAATCTGGTCCAATAGGTGAAAAATTCAGCTGGTCCGGAGGCAACTATAGGTATGAATATAATTGCATTTTAATCCTAGTGATCAAGCTTTCATGCCATCAGAGTCCAAGTGGCCAAAAAAATGTGTTTTTCCAAGATTTGGGAGCGCAAATTATGACTTTGTTGATCTTTTACAATTAATTACCACTTTAACTTGCAAATGCTGAACTTATTATACAAGACACCTAGAGAAGCTAAAGAGAGGGACCACGTCGGCACTCAAAAGGAACACAACTTTATTTTTACAAAGAGAAAACAGAAAGGTGAATATGAAATTATTGAACAATTTTAGAGCATGTTTTCTCATGCTTCAATAGCCTGAGTATCAACAACCAAAATCTAACATTAGCACCCCTATCTACCAAACTAATGTCATCTTATCTCAAATTGACTCATAGCTCATATACAATGCTACAATGCTAGTAGCTCAAAACTCTTTACACCTTTATCCCATACCTCATGAATTTTTGACCTTTACTATGACTGATGAAAACTAACTACAATTGTCCAGTCGCACCCAAGCATGCGGCCTAGTAGTCAATGAAGTAGGTAGAGAACCATGAGGTCTCAAGTTCAAATCCCAGCAAAGAAAAAGAGTTAATTCTTTTTTTTTGATAGGTGCAAAGAGTAAGAGTTATCCAGTACCTATACTAATGGAAAGTAGCAGGTTATTCGGTGGTATAGTCAATGTGAATGCGCAAGCTAACCTAGACACCACCATTATTCAAAGAAAAAAATGCAATAGCCCCTTCACAAATTAAACGCCCAAACTTCCAAAAGTTAAAAAAAAGACTGAACTACACAAGAGTAGCCATCATCGGAAAATACATAGATTATACACTCATTATACTTATCGTATACATGGAATGTACAAAAACGACTATTTTATTTAAACGGTCCAGCCACTGTTCAAACAGTATAAACATCCCAATAAAAAAACAACATAAAAATATGGCCGCCATATGTCAAAAGGAAAGAAACGTAAAGTGAAAAATTTAAAGTTAGAATTATTACTAAATATAACAAGATATCATTCGTTTTTAGACTAATTAAAAATGAAATAATGTTACATACACGAGATATTTAAGATTGATTTGTTACTAAATATTTCATGATATCATTATTTTGGAACGGACTAAAAAGCAAGAATGTCACATAAATTGGGACGGAAGAGTACCTACTAGAAAGCAGTTGTCACATGAATAATTACTAAACATAAAACTGTGTCATTCTTGTTTAAACTAACTAAAAGATAAATATTGTCACATAAACGAGATTTTTAAAATTAAATATTTACTAAATATAGAATTGTATCATTCTTTTGCGACCCATTAAAACGAAAAGAGTGTCACGTAAATTATACATACCAGAAAGCAGTGAAATTGGCAAAACGAGGAGCAGAAACCATGACAGCAACAGAAGCAGCACCAAATAAAGACTGACCCATTCTTAATATCAATCCACTTACTTTCCCTGGACTACCGAACAACTCCTTCATCCTTTTTTTTCCTCTAACTATTGTCACAAAAAACAATTTACTACTTCTTAAATAATGTTTGTTTTATTTAGATCCGAAGAAAATGGGAAAATTGAATTTGATGAAATGAGAATATATGTTGTGTTCTTCAAGTACAAGCTGATTAGTTGAAGTATGACTTTGGAGTGATCATGTGATACGGAGTTCTACTTGTTTTTTACTTTTAATAGAATATATTTGTCATTGTCACGCTAAATCATGTTTATCTTATGGTAAAATATTTAGTAACTAATACTCCAATTCATAATGAAACGATGCGTACATGACAAAGCAGTATTATTTGTCATTTATTACGAGAGTTTAATATAAATTAGAGTATTACTGTATTTACTAGTGAAATAATAGTGATGTTAGTAGCTTCTTCTAGATTTTAATCGGAAAAGGTTCAAACCTGTGCATGTACTATTTGGAATTGTCAGACGGTTAGTCACATATTATTATTATCATTAGCAAATCATCTCTATTTGTCATAATAATTTAGCGTGAACTGTGTAAAATTCAAATATTGTTTTACCCCTATACATTATATTTATTGTGCTTAAAGTTGTAGTTGTGTCAAAAAATTTCTTCCTCAGACTATAAATTATACAATTGCATATTATACAACGTAAATTTGACTCACTTGTGAGAATATACTGGATCTATTGTTATAGTAAATTTGACAATTCTTCCTACTGGTGTCACTTTTTTGGTTATTATTCGAGTTAATCCCTTTTGATTTATATGGTCCTGCGATGAGGGGTTTTTTTCCATGAAAATGAAAAAGGTTATTCGAATTTGGTGGAGCAGATTCACTGACATTGCGTATTAAGTTTCTCCATGTACCATCTAACAATTCTCGAGTTACATGGAAGTATTTCTCTTTATCGAACTCTAATTCTAATTGGACCATTCACAAAGAGTGAAGGACAGAATTTTCCTACTTCAAATTCTCTAGGAATCAGAGTGATGTCTACACTTCAAGTGAAATAAGAATATACTCCAGGCAAAAGTTAAAACGGAGATAAAAGAAAATACTCCAGGCAAAATCCCCTTAAAACTGAAATAAGAATATAGAAACAATAAGAAGCAAGATTAAAGTTTCTTTTTTCATATAAACAAATAATGCTCTCTCGTCCCTAATCATTCAGCAATTCTCTCATTCATAAAAAAGAGAATCATACACCTGTAGACCAAAAATACATGTTCTCACCAAATGAAATCAACAAGTAACCTTAACAACAAAGGTAGTATTAGTTGAATCAGTAGACACTTCTCTACAAGTTTTCCTATTTTTGATTGTCCACTCCTCTTTAGCTTCACAACAAAGCAAATCACTGATCAAGTGAAAGTGCCACTTGGGTATACAAAATTAGTCTAGAAAACCAAACTTAAGAGAAGAACCACATCTTGATGAAGATTGTCAAAGCCATTTGTAGGGCAAAAGCAGCTACCAATATTATCATGAGATCATCTGATTGTACATACGTTCTGAGGTTTAAAGATACAAAACTAGCTGATGCACCGGCAGCAGCAATTGTGATGGTCCACCTAAGAAACTCGACGGGGATGATCAACAGAAACTGCAAGGTGGAGAAGACACAATACCATCTAGTAAATACATGTTGCAAAAAATGAAACGGAAACCATTTACTTTTCTGAAAAGTGGAAGAAAACCAGACATTCTCTTTTTTTCCTCGACAATAAAGTTAGTCAAACTTCAACATGCAAACAATGAACGAGGTGTAATTAGAGTTCTATGATCTATGTAACAAATAGGTTATAAAGCTTAGACTAAACATTACTTATCAAGGTAACACTGTGTCGTGATTCATGGAATCAAGCTATGCCCACATTTTATTCATTTGCTTAACAGTACTTTGAACACAATGGATGGAGATGTATGAAGTTGCAAGTTTCTGAACTATAGAGGTAATAGGAGGAACAGAGGATTTCCCTAATTATTTGATCAGCAATAAGATTAATAAGGGTCAGAATTATCCAGAGAAATAAGATATACTTACGGAGCTCAGCGTTAAAACAAAGAGGGAATATCCCCACAAGCACCAGAAGCGTATCAGACTAGCAGTTGTACCCATATACTGAAGCAAGAAGTAAAACCCCAATGGCACTAGCAATGCATAACCATATACTGAGCACGCTGCCACGTTCACATAGCTGACATCAAAGTTCCAAGAACTATTGCTATCGCTTCTTTTGTGCATTAGGTATGTGGCACAGTTCCCAATGGAAGCAATGACAAACACTAAAGTAGTAGATATCCAGACAAGCCCATAGCTGAAGCATGCACAGAACAAAAGAAAAAGAGCAACATTAGCAGAGAGAGAAATTAAAAGAAAAACAAACAAGTCAAGGAAACCACACTATTGATTTGCTATTGTGCAAATATCTAAGAGACTTGGTTCACCAAAAGCTTGAGAGGCTCTAGAATTTTGGCATGACCCATATGGTCTCATATCTCATAAGACAAAAAGCTAATATGCCAAAACAAGATACAACATAGGACACCAACGTGCAGAATCAGAACATTACAAAAATATGCATAAAATGATGGCAACTGAAGAAAAATACAGAAATGACTCAGGACTTCAGTAAACACATGTGAAGATGAATTCCTTTACTCTAGTTTAATGCATTGACGGGATCAAGACGACCTATTAACATGTAGATGAACAGTATACCGATACAGAACACACACATGAGACATGGGAGCACAAAAATGACGAGCCTTGAGTTATATCTGGGAAAAGAGGTCAATCACTATATTATTAGAAAATGCAACAACAACAACAACAACATACCCAGTTTAAATCCCACAAGTGGGGTCTGGGGAGGATGAGATGTTCGCAGACCTTACCCCTAACTTGAAAAAGATAGAGAGGTTGTTTCCACATTATTAGAAAATGGAATCCCAATATGTCACTACATTCTTTCTTTCCTTGAAGTATATCTGGGAAACGCACATACTTTAACCGGATGGAACTTGGACAAATATCCTAGCATGAGGAATGACTACACAGTCAAACAACAAGAATTAGAATAAGGTTCTCTTGAACGTTTACTTCATGAGAAAATTGCATGCATCATCCTATTTTGTATAAGTCCGTGATCAGCATGCTATTCCAAAGATTCCAGTTCTTTTCACCATAAAGGTTTATTGCAAGCTTGAGTTTCACACCGAAATAGAAGTCTATTTTTATCTGTTTTTCAATTGCCTAAAAACGCATAATCAGCTTCAAGAATTAACTGGTCAACACAGCAGATGAATGAGAAGAGAAATGAACACACAACTAAGAGTAAAAAACAAATACATATCGATTACATAAGTGTATGTGTATAAGGAATAAAGAAAATGCAGAACCTTCGTACTGTTCGAATAAGTTCATATTTCCTCAGCCTAGTTAAATTATCTATGTATTAGCGACTGACCAAATTTCATTGTTTTCTCGCCCTGTTTCTACAGTTATAATGTAGGACTTACAGGTCCGGGTTAGCATCAATCTTGCTGAAGAAATCTCCACTAGTAGGATTCAATGAACTCATCAATCTGTTCAACACGATGTCTGTATCCACGTTAAAATATTCTGTATAAGATGACACATTAAAATATCCTTTCCAGTTGCTTGTTGATTTCTGTCCATCTCCTTCTGCATAAATAAGTTAGGTGTTATTTGACCTAATGTAAGCTGCACCGTTATTACTTCTGAAGTGCTCTATGAATTTGGATTGCATAAAAAGCATATTTGTACCTTAAAGCAATCATAGACGCCTAGCCCTCAAATCAAGAAGGTAGGTTATGCAAGTCAAGGTTGATGAATGCAATTTGGAAGAAAGGAAATTCAAGGGCAGAAAAAGAAAAAAAAGCAAGAGAGAAAGGAAAACATGATTGGCAATTTGCAGAAGTTAGCTGCAGAAACAGCCTCTCCTCTGGAGGTTTCATACTTCTAGATGGTTTCCCGGACTCCAAAATAAATGACTCTTGAAACCGCAGGCTTCCCTTTCCTTAAATAGTCTGATGTTAAAAAAGGATTGCTTCCTGCAGTCCACTAACAATTACCTCAAATAAATTCCATCGTCATCTTATGGTCATGTTTCAGAACTATGAACCTTTCTTTTCTCTTCAATCTTTTCCAAAAGTAAAAGCACCACCCTTTGTGCCACTAAAATACGGGGGAGGGTCTTTTTTAGTCAGCCAAAATTCCTAAGGTATTCCTTTTAAGGGTTTTTCCTTCTGTCCAAATGTAGAATGGCCTCACAGATCCTTAGTATGGAGCATTATCTACCGGTAGGTGATATTTTTTTCCAAATAAGATTCTGCAGAACCATGAACAACCAACAAAGAAATAGTTTCGTGCAACGACCGGTTATTTAAGGGTCTGTTTTCTTTTGGATACATATAGTTAAGCTAGTATTAATCTGTTGTCTTCTGCAGAATAAGTTGATCACGCTTTTACACATCCCCAAAGCCTTTCAGTTAATTTGGAGTTGGTTAAGGAAAGAAGCCACCACTGCTTTAGTGCAATACCAGCTAGAGATCTGCTAAGATTTTCTAATTTCAGTTCAATATTTACTTCTCGGAAACAGCCTCTCTACCTCATTCAAGGTAGGGGTAAGGTCTGCGTACACCTCACCCTCCCAAGACCCCACTTGTAAAGCCATACTGGGCATGTTGTTGTTGTAGTTCAATATTAACTTTCCCGAAAATAGGGAGGAAAAAACAAGTTTTCTGCAGATACATTATTCACATACTTGAAAACACCTCTACCAATTGCAAGACCCTAAAAGACATATGGACATACATTGCTGTCCAAGAAAAAAGAAAGGTAAAGCTGATGTTGTATCTACTCACCTAGGTCCTAGAGCATCATCACCAGTGACAATTATTTCAGTGATTTTACTCTAAAACTTCAACCACAACATGTCAATCTTATTTTATGTGCCACTTCAAATTTCTGACGGATCTTTTGACATTTGGCACACTTTCAAATAATAACATAAAACGATCCCCAAGTCTCAAAAATCAAGTCCATTAAAAGAAATGGAACTTCAAACACAGAAATGATTTATTATACTATGTCATATCAGTAATACGACATGCAACATAATTTAATGGACTTCAGACTCATTAATAATGTTTTCTTATCTAGTAAATCTATTTGCATTTTTCAAACAAATAGTTTAATGCATTCTTCAGCCACTATCAATATGACATACAGATACAAGTCACTAACTTCCTCAATATTCTTAAAAGAAACTATTTCATATAACACAGGAATAAAGGAATACAAGTATCTCGAAAGTACACACCACTAGGACCTCCAAGAGTTTGATACCCTCTTCCTGCATTTGGACCATTATTTGGAGGAAGTATAGGTAAATTTGGTGCAGGAGCTGCAAAAGCATATAGTAGATTAGCATAAGTTTGTTCTTCAAGAAAGCAGTTAAAAGAAACTTCCATTACAGGGCAGTACCTCCTGGTTTGTGGTTGTTCTTTTCTTCGACAACTGCCTGTACAATAAAATATAAGAATTATAACGTAAATGAAGTGTCCTAAGCAAATAATATATGCAGTTATTGAAATGGTTACTTTAGAAACAATCCAAACTGACTCGGATGAGATTTTTGGTTTTAAGTCTTAGATTCCAGGGAAGAATTACTTCCTGAACATTGTTGAAGCACTAAAACATAATAAGCTAAGTCAGATCCTTCTAATTTAGTGTCAATTATAAAGCGCCTTCTACTGTAGCTCTATAAAGAGAAGGTCATAATCCAGAATCTTCTCATAACAGCTTGAATACAAAATGTTCAAGTCTAGCTAGTTCAAACGTGTTACCAGAATACCATCTCGTGCTTATTTGTTTCCTGTATTTTCCAATTCTTAGTACCATACTAGCATCTCAAATGAGAAAGAAACAAATTTATCATAACCATAAAAATCCCAATGTAGTCCAGAAGTTTCAATAGTTAACCTATTGACTTCCCAATTGCTAGGAATAATTACTGGAAAAATCCAAAATTCCGAAAGGCTAGTGCTGCACGGCTTGAAACTCAGTGGATAATGGCCCCATTCCTCTCTTTCGCCACTTAAATCTATGGCTTTTATCTGCGGCAGGGCTCGATAACTCATGACATGTCCCTAATCCATGCATCGCGAGTTGCTCTCTCACCAGCATAGCAAACCTGAGGGTGATCCCACCTACTCTTTTCAGCTTTTTATTTTTTTATCACTAATTCAACGGCGAAACATAATTTTATGAAAAAGCAATTATCACAACAACCAATCAATAAACTAACCCTCAATCCTAGTTGGCTTAGCAATATAGGGTCTACAGGAAACAGGTAAGGCCTGCGTACATCTCACCCTCCTCATACCCCACTTGTGGAATATCACTGGATATATTGTTGTTGTAGTAGTAATTCCTTCCTATATGGATAATAATTTGTCTTTTAAGGAAAATCCTTCTAAAACTAAAGGAAACAAATTTATCACAGCAAACAACTAATCACCTACACCTCACTCCCAAACTAGTTAGCGTCTACTATGCTATACAAATCCTCAATATCAATTCCACTTATTCGAGTCTAATTAATTCCAAAGTTCCAGCCGTGGAAACAGCCACTGATGCTTGCATCAAGGTAGGCATCGTACATCACACACACAAAGGCGCGGTCATTCCCCCCAATCCTGCATGAATGTTGGATGCTTGGGACACCGGACTGCCCTTTTAGAGATAATCAAACTAGTTGGCGATCAGCTATATGAATCCTCAATATCCGGAAGCAGTTCATTCCTATATCAATTAAGGCGATCTCTCTAATAGCAAATGAAACAAACATTATCAAAACAATCAATCAACTACGCCTCAATCCCCAAAATACTTCGCAACTCTATGCTACATAAATCCTCAATATCCTTTCCACTCTATTCGAGTCCAATAAATTCCAATAGAGAATTTATAAATAGCTATCGGCTACATGAATCCTCAATACCTGGAAGCAATAATTCCTACATTGATAATAATTTGTCTTTTAATTAAGGATAATCACTCCAAAAGCTAAGGAATCAAACTTTATCTAAACAATCAATCAAGTACGCCTCAATCCCAAATTAGTTCGCGTTTGCTATTCGAATCCAATTAATTCCAATAGATATAACAATTTATCTTTCAAGTCAAATTAATCATTCTCTAAACCTAAAAAGCAAATAAATTTACCACAACAAATGACTAAAATCAAAATGCAGTAAAAAAATCCAGAATAAATATCTGCAACAATAATAATAGCTTGACAGCGAGGTCAATTTTATAATGAATCTATACAATGTACATACCGGGACTGAACCAACAAGATGACTAGTTGGAAAATTTGTATAAGATTCATCCATTTTATATTTTATATTTATTAAAAAATAAATGTGAAGGAGATCAATGAAAATGAATAATTTTGGAAACTTAATGAAGAAGTTTTTTTTTTTTTTTTTTTTTGTACGAAAATGGAGGAAAGTGACAGGTACTCGAGGAAGCAACGCGTGTTTAACGAACATTTTTCAACGTCGCGCCATTGAAAAAGTAAAAATTTAGTGTAGGGGCCTGTTTGGCGCGCGTTAATTGATTTGTAGCCGTCAAAAACAAATTCGCTGAGAAATAGCCACCTCCGGACAAATCCCAGTATAAATACTGGGACTTTGAACAAAACTTGTTCAAGGCTCCAGTATTTGGTTTTGTTCAAAGTCCCAGTATTTATACTAGGGAAGCTTCAGTAAACTAACCCCAGTATAAATACTGGGGCTTTGAACAAGTTTTGTTCAAGGCCCCAGCATTTTGTTATGGGACTATGTATAAAGCTTCAGTCCCATAACAAAATGCTGGGGCTGTGAACAAAACTTGTTCAAAGCCCCAGCATTATTATGGGACTGAAGCTTTATATATAAAGTCTCATAACCCATAACAAAATGCTGGGGCTGTGAACAAAACTTGTTCAAAGCCCCATCACTTTGTTATGGGACTCAGCTTTATATATAAAGTCCCATAATAAAATACTTGGGCTTTGAACAAGTTTTGTTCAAAGCCCCAGTTTTTTATTATGGGGCTAGTCTGGGGTGTTTTTCCAACGCTAATGGAGCTTAAGTGTGCGCGCGAATTTTTGGCTATTCTTCAATGAATTTTGAAACGGTGGATAGTCCCCATTGAACGCGTCCAAAAATGGCTAGTGATCAAAATTTCCCATTGAAAAAGAGTATGGGCTACGGGTTTGGGCCATTAGTTGATGTCTGGTACGCCCAATAAGAGGATCCGATTTGTGCTGCTATAGATTTTAAAAAGGGAGAAAAGTAAAAATAGGGAATGTCTGAGCCCGGGTTCGAACCGGGGACCTCTAGTGTGTGAGACTAGCGTGATAACCAACTACACCACCCAGACCTCTATGCTAATTTATCAATCTTTTTACTAGTTAAGATTCAACTTCACTAAATTTATAAAAAAATTGCACCCATATCAGGCATATTCAACCTTAAACTCATGAGAGGAGTATTGTATAAAATTATTCAAAGGAGACAAATAACTCCATCCCACACTGATGTGAGGTTATGTCGCCCCTAACACGCCTATGACTAAATCTTTGAAGCGTGAACAATATATATTATGATACTCTATATCGAGTATACAAAAAATTATGATGTATTTTGCTTTATTAATATGATAAAAAAGATTTTCGTTAACTCAATAAAAAAAGTTAGTTAATGAGGTTAGAATCAACCAAGATCACATAAGGAGGTCTTGGTTATGGCATTTGTTTACCTTTTAGTTCATGAAAGCTTCTATAGTTAGTAGTTTGTCTGAATTAGCCCTAAAACTAATGTTCTGCATAATACAAATGACGCTAAATTAGCTTAATGCGTGACTTAATCGCTCATCCAACAACTTAAATAAAAAAGTATTCTGATAAAAAAAAAAAAGAGAAACCTTTATCAGAAGCTTCATCCATTTCATTGACACCGAAGACTTCCTTCGGTGGCAACGGTAAGGCCCTATATACCCACATAATCTCAATATGAGAGATCCCTAATTATGCTCACTTTTATTAAATATTAAAGACCTTTATATATAAGGTAAATAACAAATTTAGTGTCATTCGCATACGGGGAATAAATGAAATGTATTGAAATTTTACCTCGTACTTTCTATATGCCTTTCTATATGCATATGGACAAAAGTATTTTTAACTCTATACATAAGGGACCTGAAGGATTACACATAATCCAAGAACATACAATTTGTCCAGGGTCTAACCGTACTTGTTTCACTAGTCAGGGATGCAGTCACATGTTGTTAGACATGAACTACACCGTAAATTCACAGTCTATGACGTACTTGTTACAGAAGTTTGTTCCGCAATTTATTGAAGAAGATCTTCACAAGAACTCTTACAAGAACTTTTGGAATTGAGAGAAGAAGAAGAAACAAACTGTTTTTGTTTCAGAGAGAAGGAAGACTGTGTTTCTGTATTTCACAAAAGTCGCGTTCTCAAATTGGGAAGTTCCTAACATATAGGACTTCTCTTATTCCTTAGCAGACACAACTTTTTCCAATAATTGTGTCCTTTTAATTTTACCTCTCTCTTTCATTATCAATATTATATTAAATATATATATATATATATATATATATATATATATATATATATATATATATATATATATATATATATATATTTATTAATATTTGACACGGATTCGGGTTGACCCACATGGGTGACCCAAATTCAATTTCCAACAGGACCCTTTGAATTTTGGATAAATATTTACCGTATTTATATTAAAGGGGATTTATAAAAATATACAACCCTAACACCATATATTTACAAAAAAATACCAATACTTTACCACTTTATAAAATATGCAATAGTTTTTTTACATAGCATATACAACTTCCATTAAAACCAAAGAAATGAAGCGTTTACTCCCTCCCACCTTACTGCTTCAGCCACAGTAGTGGCGTTAGTGGCTAGCAGCCGGTCGCCACCGGTCAGTCGCCATCCGGCGGCGACAAGTCACCGAAATTGCATTTTTTTGTTTTTGTTTTTGGTTTCTTGGGATCTACAAAACGCAACATACAAAAAATACACATATATACATTGTAAACTTTGTATAAATTGTTGTTTGGAAGCTACATATAGTCAAACATATAGAAACATACAAAAAATATACACAAGCATACAAAGATATACAAAACACACATCCAAATAATTTTTTTACTCTATATATAAACATACACATACACTAGCATACAACAACATACACATATATATAACAACATACACATATAAAAGTGGAGATTAGACATATATATATTAAAAATACAAGGACATAGACATTTATATAAAAAAAAATACAAGAACACACGTATTTATACACAGCAAATACAAATATATACACACCACATAAACATATATGCACATACAAAAAAGAAAAAAAGAAAAAATAAAAGAGGAGCAAATCGGAATCCACCGGAAACACATATCGGGGCTGCCACCACTATAGTGCAGCGGCAGCAGCGCCGATAACGGGGAAGTACTTACGGGGTCACAACAGCAGCGACGGGGGCTGCTGGTCGCCTGCGAGGGAGAGGGGGACGACGACGAGTGGGTGGCTGAATGGGTGGAGGAGGGGAGAGAAGGAGAGAGGAAAAAATTAGGGTTTTATATTTGGGGGAGAGTGGGAAATGAAAAGATGGTATGTAGGTTAATTTTTTAACATTATTATTATGTTTTGTAAATATAGTAAAAGTATTGATTTTTTTTTTTTTTGGTAATTTAGCTATTATGATAGTCATGCACTATAAATTTTCTTTATATTAAATCATGTTGACTTACCATAATTAAGACTCATCGGATATAAATGAGTTTTTACTAGGTTTATTCCTATCGGAGGTAGTACAAGCCCGAAGCTAAAATAGAGTAGTTAGTAGGGGCTTTGGCATGGCAGGCCCTCTCAAGTTATTTTTGAATGGAAAAAGGCTCAAGTTTTAATCATGAAGTATAGGGTCCTCTAATTATTAATGGCATTAAAAACTTTTAATTATCTAACCTTCTCACCCCAAAGTTTTTTATGTTACACAATGGTCCAAGTATAAAAGGTCACTTTTTGCCAAATTTGGCCATAAACCTAGATCTACAACAACCCTTCCCTCTCCTCTCCTCCATTTTTCCCTCTCAAATCCTTATTCGTATCATTCTTCTTGTTTCTTCAACCTACACTTTATTTTATGATTGTTTCTTCAATCTAAGCAATCCTAAACGAAATATAACACATATCCATTTCTTATTCTTCGTTAAGAAGATTTGTGAATGTTCATCATTTTCAAATATTGAAGTTTTTGAAATGGGTTTTAAAAAATCAACCAATTTCTGTACTGTTTTCAAGTGGGTGTTGTTTAGAATTGTTGGGAATAATAGTGAGAGGTTGAATATAAAATTTGAAATCATTTGGAGTTAATTTGGACTGGATTTGGTTAATTTTAGACTAAAAGCGATGTTGAAATTTTTTCTCAGCGATGAACATCTATTAGGATGTTCGGAACATCCTGACGGGGAGACGCTTGATACATCCTGACGGATGTTCCAAACATCTTGAACATCAATACAAATATTCTGAACATCTTGATAGGCAAGATGCTTCGAATATCTAGAGAGACGTCGTGAACATCGAGAGATATGTTACTATTAATATCCCGCCAGATGTTTTGATTATCTCTCATGATGTTTAGCAAATCTATATTTTACCCGTCGAACTATTGTAGAAATGATGACAATTATCAGTAGTAATGACCAATTATACTTGTTAGAGTGATAAATGTTGACAATTATCAGTAGTGATGACCAATTGAGTAACAAGTGATGATCATCTATCGTAGGGTTGTTTTAAACAACCTATTGATGTTCGTCGCATTAAACGGTCGTTCGGATCGCACAATTTTTAATGTTGCTATCTTCATCATATGATGATCCATACATACTGGTTTCGAACATCAAATAGATGTTTGTCACATGTTATGTGTCGTTCCGAGCGCCATGTTCAATTTTTTCTATGTTCATCATACTTTTTCACAATTAGAGTAGTTGGCGCGACAAATTATGATGATTGTATAGCTATAAGTGACCAATTATACTTCTAAGAGTAATAGACTCGTCCACTTTTATCACAAAGACCACTTAGAGTAGTTGGTGTGATAAATGATGATCATTATGAGTAGAAATGGACGACTAGAGTTGTCAGAGTGACAAATGATGATTATTATACCTACAAATGACCAACTATACTTGTAAGAGTGACAAATGATGATCACTATCACTATAAATGACCCACTATAAGAGTGACAAATGATGATCATTATCACTATAAATGACCCACTATACTTCTTATAGGGAGAAATGATGATCACTATCACTATAAATGACCCACTATACTTGTTATAGAGAGAAATAATGATCATTATACCTTCAAAAGACCCACTATACGTGTAAGAGTGACAAATGATGATTATTATGACTACAAATGACCCACTATGCTTGTAAGAGTGACAAATGATGATCACTATCACTATAAATGACCAACTATCCTTCTTATAGGGAGAAATGATGATCATTATACGTACAAATGACCAACTATACTTGTAAGAGTGACAAATGATGATCACTATCACTATAAATAACCAACTATACTTGTTATAGGGAGAAATAATTATCCATACATATACTCTAGTTTCGAACATCCACTAGACGTTTGTCACATGTTATGTATCGTTCCGAGCGCTATGTTCAATTTTTTCTATGTTCATCATACTTTTTCACAATTAAAGTAGTTAGCGCGACAAATTATGATGATTGTATGGCTATAAGTGACCAATTATACTTGTAAGAGTGATAAACTCATCCACTTTCATCACAAAGACCACTTAGAGTAGTTTGTCTGACAAATGATGATCATTATGAGTAGAAATGGCCAACTAGAGTTGTTAGAGTGACAAATGATGATCAATATGATAAGAAATGACCCACTATACTTGTTAGAGTGATAAATAATGATCATTATGAGTAGAAATGACCTACTATACTTGTAAGAGTTACAAATGATGATCATTATGAGTAGAAATGACCCACTATACTTGTAAGAGTTACAAATGATGATCATTATACCTACAAATGACCCATTATACTTGTTAGAGTGAGAAATGATGATCACTATCATTATAAATGACCAACTATACTTGTTAGAGTGATAGATGGTGATCATTATACCTACAAATGACCCCCTATACTTGTTAGAGTGAGAAATGATGATCACTATCACTATAGATGACCCACTATACGTGTAAGAGTGACAAATGATTATTATTATGACTACAAATGACCCACTATGCTTGTAAGAGTGACAAATGATGATCACTATCACTATAAATGACCAACTATACTTCTTATAGGGAGAAATGATGATCATTATACGTACAAATGACCAACTATACTTGTAAGAGTGACAAATGATGATCACTATCACTATAAATGACCAACTATACTTGTTAGAGTGACAAATGATGATCAATATGATAAGAAATGACCCACTATACTTGTAAGAGCGACAAATGATGATCATTATCACTATAAATGACCAATTATACTTGTTATAGGGAGAAATGATGATCACTATCACTATAAATGACCAACTATACTTATTAGAGTGACAAATGGTGATCAATATGATAAGAAATGACCCACTATACTTGTAAGAGCGACAAATGATGATCACTATCACTATAAATGACCAATTATACTTGTTATAGGGAGAAATGATGATCCATACATATAGTCTTGTTTCGAACATCCAATAGATGTTTGTCACATTATATGTGATGTTCCGCGCGAAATGTTCTATTGTTTCTATTGTCACATTATAATTAAAGGGCGATGATTATTATCACTCTAAATTACCAAGTATACTTGTTAGAGTGACAAATGATTATTCATCTATCTTTGTTGTTTCGAACATGTTGTTGATGTTTGTCACATGAACATCATGTTCGGAGCGACATTTTTCGATGGTGCTATCTTCATCGTATTGTTTTTGAAAATATTCAGAACATATAGCGATATGATTGAAACATGAAGTGAGTCGTGCGGAACGACTTAGGGTACAATGGTAATTTACAGGACAAAATAGCAATTTCAAATGAAATTTCTTGATCATTAGTACACAAAACATAACAAATGGAAATAAATAGAACCTAAAGTATGAACAAACATACCTACAAGAAAGATTAATTGATTATCCTCTACTTATTTTTCATTCTCTTTCGGAGTAATATATATATATATATATATATATATATATATATATATATATATATATATATAGACACACACACACACAAAAGTTGATATCTCATAAATAAGTATCTAATTCATATGATAGTACATAAGATTTTAACATCTACAATCACTCTGGTAGATATTTAAACATCGGTGGAAAGTGAAATATCTCACAAGAAGTTTCAAACACCATGTAGGAAGTTCAGAACATACTTGTAGTCGTTCAAAACTTTCAATATGTTTGAAACATCTTGAGTATCTTTTTTTTCTTTAGAAAAATGATAAATAAATACACAAGGATGGTTATGTATATTGTGTGATAATATTTGATCTGGTGTTGTTGTTGTTGATTGTGGAGGTTGTGTATACAAATGAAATTTATAAAATCTGGTGCATTTGTTAAGGGGTAGTGTATACAAAAAGGTATCTTCAGAATAATATGAGTGTAGATAGACGAGTTGGATAGCTCGAGTGTGAAAAAGTGTGAAAAAACTTATTAGTTTTCTAAGTTTAGTTCTCTAAATTTAGTTAATGGTTGGAACATCACAAAGGATGTTTCGAACATCTTGAGTAATGGTAGGAACCTCCATCAAGACATTTCATCTTTAATATGTTGGTACTGTTTTTTTTTTTTTTTTTTTTTGAGTTCATCGCTTAAAGATAAATAATCCTAAATAAAGAGAGAGGTTTCTGAAGTTAACTCTACCATATGTTGAAAAAATTTATAGGTACATTAATTCTATCTAATGATTGTCGCTTTCCTTATGTTTTCCATTTGTCACTCACCGATTGAGTCTTACTTATTTTTGTTTTTGAGGATCGAAAATCAAATGATATTTTTATTTCAAATCTTATCTCAACGTCTAGATAAAAGATGCTTCCAACATCCACACAGAGATGTTCCGAACATCATGATAGAAGATGTTCCGAACACCCTGGCAGTTGTTCTGAATTTTCTGATAGAAGATATTCCAAATACCATAACAAATGTTCCGTACATTCTGACAGAAGATGTTCCGAACACCTAAGAAAAAAAAAATTCAACCGCGAATTTTTATTCAAAATTCATCCAAAGCAACTCAAATCAACACCAAATTATCTCAAATTTTATACTTAAGATCCAAATACCATTCTCAAGCATTTCAAACAATACCCACTCCAAAATTACATAAAAATCATGTTTGGATTTTTAAACCCACTTCAAATTTTAAATTTTCTTTTTGCATAAGAAGAAGAAGAAGACAAAGAAGAATGAGAGCAAGAAGAAGAAGAAAATGACTATGTAAACAACAAAAAGTAGTTGAAGAGTATGACAAGAAAGATGAAGAAAATGAGAAGAATGTGAAGAAAAGAAAATAGAAGAGAAGGAAGATGAAGTAGATATGATGAACAAGAAGAGAAAAGAGAGAATTTTTATTCATTTGTTTTAAAAATTGTGGTATTTAATTTTGATCCCAAGAAGTTTAAAAGTTTTGTTACATTTAATTACAGCCCACAAAGTTTTAGTAATGTTAATTTGGTCCATGATTAGTCCTAATTGTACTTAGAATAAAAAGAAAATAGAAAAGAAAAGGCAAGACCCTTTTCTACCAAAAAAGACTTGAGGGGTTCTGGAACACCACATCTCACTAGTTAGTAATAATCATTAGTCAGTACTACCTTCGTTCATTTTTACTTGTCTAATTTTTTCAAGTCAAATTTTATTTTTACTTGTCTTTTTAGCCATTCAAGAGAGAATTAGCCATATTTTTCATATATTGTCCTTATTGTAATTTTCAAATCACTTTCTAATTAATTAAATTAAGTATTATTAATAATAAGAATATATTAGTCAAGTTAAATTTTTTGTAAGTGAAAAGGTAAAAGTGGGACGCACCAGTAGAAAACAAGATAGTGCATGGAAATGGGAGGAAGCAATTTTAATTGTAGATTTTGTCAAGTAGCTGCAGCCTCCAATCACCAACCCCGCAGTACTAGTTTATCATCATCATCATCCCACTCCTTTCATCAACCGCAACACTCCACTCCACTCTACTCCACCCACTAACGTTACGTCACACATCTGCCTTTACTTTTTTCTCTATATTATTAAATTATTTTTTTACTTTTTGCTGATTTTAAGTTTATCATTTTATTTGTTCAGGTTTCTATTCTGTTTTCAAATCAAAATGTCACAAGGTACGTACCCTAATTATAACTCCTATATTTATTATTTAATAACAAAGCATAAACACTGAATCTTTTTAGATTAGTTAATGATGATTTATATAGCCGACTTGATTAATTGAATGTGTAGTTTGATTGATTGATTGATTTATTGTTTTGGAGGAGTTAAAATACTATAGACATGCATATAAAGTAAGAATTTAAATTATATACACGTGTAACGAAATTATGCACTATATTTGGTCACCTTTACTTGTAATACATAACATGTCTTATTTTCGAGATTATAAATCTCACTTTTTACTTGTAGATATTCTATCCTGTGGTGATCTGATAGCGGAAGATTTTCTTTACATCGACAATATATCTTACTTAGACTCGTTAAGTTTTATACACTTCAGTGCAAAGAATTTTAACACTATCTTGTCCTATTTACTTGTTGTAGCAGATAACTTGTCTTATTTTCAAGTTTATAAATCTCATTTTTTATGAATATTTACTTTGTTGATATCCTTCGATGACCTAATAGTGGAAAATTTTCTATACAAGATTAGATACTGAGGATAGTTGACTCAATTAATTGGATGCGTAGTTTGATTGATTGATTTATTGTTTTAGAAAAAGTTAAATACTTTAGATGTGTGTATAAATTAGGAGTAACAGTTTAAGTTATATACACTGTCTGCCTAAAGAAAATTGTCACCATCACGTCACTTTTACCTGTTGTACTAGGTAACATGTCTTATTTTCAAGATTATTATAGTTCTCACTTTATGTGAAATATTTTTCTGTGGATATCGTCTGGGTGACTTGATAGTGTAATTACGCTATCGATGCGTATAATTTAAACTTTTGTTTTATTGTTTTGGAGGAGTTAAATACTTTAGTCATGCATTTAATTAAGCAAAGGCGCATCCAGAATTTTAGGTTAGTGGATTCTAGATCATATCTATTCTTAGTTACCGAGTTCTGAATAGGTTATTTTTATGAAATACATGGAATTTTTAACACAAATATATGGTACTGAGTTCTGTCGAATCCGCACATCAACTTCTATATCCACCCCTGAAATTAAGAGTTTTAAGTTATACATACTGGTATTACTTTAGAGAACTTTTTCACGATCAAGGCACCTTTACTTGTTGTACCAGGTAACTTGTCTTTTTTCTTTTCAAGATTACAAATCTCACTTTTTTATGGATATTTACCTGTAGATATTTTGTAATAGGTGACCTGATTTATTTTCAAGATTATAAATGTCACTTTTTTATGGATATTTGCCTGCAGATATCCCTTTGGTATGATAGTGGAAAATTTTCTGATGGTGTATATAACTTAAACTCATAGATTAACTATTTTCTATTTGATGATTACTTGTGTTTGGATATATGAATGTATTTGTTCTGATTGAATTGAGTGATAGGTGGAGCTGGTGAAGAAAAAGATGATAATGCAAAACCAACTATGTCTTCATATGAAGAGGCAATGGAGGCGTTATCATCATTGATTACAAAACGCAGTCGTGCTGATAAGAGCAATAAAGGCGATAAATATGAATTGCTCTTTGACTATATTAAGGTTGTTTTCACGTTTTTCTTGTTGTTTCTATTAATGTGTCTATATGCTGGTGAATTGTTGATATGTTGCTGAGTTATTTTTATACTTAAATGGGCTACAGATGCTGGAACTAGAAGAGCCGCTTAAGCAGATGAAGGTTATCCATGTGGCAGGTACCAAAGGAAAGGTAATGAGTTTTATGGACTTTAATGTTCTGTAGAGATTCTCAATTTTGGATCTTGTCACCTATTATGGATTGAAGTTTTAAAAAAACCTGCTATTAAGTGGTAAAGATAGAGGAGTGGACCCATTATCAATGAGCCTCGAACCATGCACCATTGGCCTTCACGGATTTCTCGCTTATCTCAATTTATTTTCTTTGGATTTGGAGTAATTGCGGATTGTCTAACATGTCAAGGCATTCTATTAGACATCGTTGATATCTCATTGGCAAATGTTTCCATATCTCGAATAGCATTGACAGAATATGTTGCACCTTCGAACAACTTAAGTTCCAGAGCATTCCTCTAGTTGTTTAGCTTGAGCGTCTCAAGTTCATTTCACAAGTATATCACATTTTTTGTGAGCATTCCTCTAGTTGTTTAGCTTGAGCGTCTCAAGTTCATTTCACAAGTATATCACATTTTTTGTCTTTCGTTCTTTTATTTGTTTCCTATTGTTTATCAATTGGTAGCTTTTCTCGTTGTCAAGGATACACAATATCTTAATGTATTAATCTGTGTACGCATGTGCCTTTGATATCCTAAACTTTATGTATCAACCATCTTACACTCGTTTATATTTTGCTAAGCTTATGCCTTGTGCACATTTGAATAGTCGAATCAATCAACAAAATTAACATTGGTTGTTAATGCATATCAAAATTTAAGCACTATATCAATCTCTAGCTAACACTAGTGATATTATTGAGATTCAGTGATTGTTACTGCTATGAAATTTTACTAAAGATGTAGGCAGATATGCTGATTTTTTTTGATATATAAGGATGTTTGTGGTCATAGAATGATTGCAGAATAGATATACTGTCTTTTCTATGGTAAATTCTGTTTCTGATGATGTTATGTTGTAATTTCTGTTAATACGTTTTATCCATATATGTTCCTCAATTGAAGCATTCTTCAAAAGTTTTTGCTTTCGATATGCTGAAGTGTCACATCAGAAGCTTGTAGTTTTTGACCTTGTTTACTAATGGTTTGTAACCCTGATTGTGTTTCGTTATGGCTTTCATGAAGGGTTCAACTTGTGTCTTCACAGAATCTATACTGCGCAACTGTGGCTTTCGTACTGGGCTTTTCACATCTCCTCACCTCATTGATATTAGAGAAAGATTTCGATTGGATGGGTGAGTGATTTTTCAACACAGATACTAGTATCATCATCATATACATAAATCAGCAAAAGCTTAAAATATCGTCCAATTTTTGATAATGGAAGTCAAAATTATTCTAATTGCTGTGCAGTTGTGTTGGTCCTGTTGGAGTACTTGATTTCTTGTTTTATTAATCTTTGTTTGTGTGATTAGATGATTATACAAGATATAAATTGCTGTTAGATTCTTGAAATATTATCTGCCATCTTTTCCATCTGATATCGAATTAATTCTTTAAGATTTTATTAAAGCTCAGTTGATGACTCTGTCATTTGTCTTGGTTTCTTTCAGTGTGGACATATGCGAAGAGAAGTTTTTGGCATATTTCTGGTGGTGTTTCGATAGATTCAAGGCAAGTAAATTAATGTGTCCTTTGAAATGTGAACTAGTTTGAAGTCCATTCTCTATTAAGTACTCCCTCTGTCCCACTTTGTTTGCCATAGTTACTGTTTCGAGAGTCAAACTTCTTAAATTTGACCGGAGATTAGGATATAAAATTTTTAACTTTTTTAAATAACATTTACATATTTGAAAACTACTATAAGTCATAATAAATTACAACTCAAAATATTTAAAAGATATACAAAAAGATTACGGTCAAAGATAAACTCATTTGACTCTCGAAATCCGAACTATGACAAACAAAGTGGGACAGTAGGCACAATGATAGTGAAATGTGGTAGTTCTCTTGCAGAATTAATATTTTGGATGAAACCTAAACATGAGTAGTCTTTCTAGTTATCAATCATGAATAATTTTTCCATATTCAAGAAAATCTTGCATGATGAGTAGATCCGTAATATGTAGCTAGTTATATCACATTATAAAAGTTAAATCTAAGATGGCTTTCAAGTCTCTCTCATGTTCCTGGGCCATCTACACAAGATTCATAATTTGCTGTATATGTGAGTGAGATGCTAATGAAGAGAATGCCACCCAATGTGCAAGGCTCTTGCAAGAAATCTGTGTGCAGGCAAAAAAGCTCGCCTTTTAGGCAGGATTGCGGGACGAAATTAAGCTGGAAAAACTCGTGTTATAATCTGCACAGTATTACTATATTAATCTGATTTTTAAGTAAGTATCATTGAAAAGTAGATTTATCACTTTAACTGGGAAATTTAATAATCTGTAGATGTGCAAAGCTCATGAATGGAAATATTATAATCCGCAATCAGTAGCACTCCAATAAAAGTAAACATGGAAAACATGGGCTATTCCTGATTTTGCTATGAAAAGGTGTTGCATAACAAGCAACTCTGGTCTCTGGTCTCAGATCTCCTCAATCTAAAAGAGGAAAAGTGACTGTTTTCTGTTCTAGTGGATGATTTTACCTAGAATGTTTACATGAGATTTTCAGTATTTTCCTTGTGCAGGAAAGAACCACAGATGAGGTTCCAATGCCCACTTACTTTCGCTTCCTCGCGCTACTTGCCTTCAAAATATTTGCAGCAGAGCAGGTGGGTGGGTCTTGGTGACTTTTCATGGCAACATTGGCAACTGAATATAAAGTTCATATTCTAAAATCAAACTTTCAACTTTAGTTTTATCACAAGCAGTGATTTGTTGTGCATTATGCTGTGGCAGGTGGATGTTGCTATTTTGGAAGTTGGATTAGGAGGCAGATATGATGCAACAAATGTGGTACTTGACATAATTTGCTACACGATCTATTCAATCTGACATCAGTCAATTATAGATTTCTACTATGATGATACATGTTATTTTTCTCAGGTCGAGAATCCAGTTGTGTGTGGCGTATCTTCCCTGGGGTATGACCACATGGAAATTCTTGGTTAGTGTTTCTTCTTCATTAATTCTAGGCAACCCTTTAGTTTTTGTTTAAAATTTTGTCTTAACTTCAGCAATGTAAAATTGTTAGGATGCTACAAATGAATTAAAAATTGTAATATTAGATATGATTTGGTTCTTAACATTTGATTTTCACAAGTAGTCCTCATTTCTACTTGCATGTCTTTGTGTTTTCTTAGAGGTGGAAACTAAAACTCTAAGGATGGTAAAGAAATCAAATGTTGGGACTAAATTGAATTTTTGGGTATTAGCCGACAGCTGTTAGGGACTAATTCCAGAGCTCTATTGTGTCTATTTAACTATGTTAACTTTGTGGAGCATCTTGGATCTTATTCTGCTTGCTTCTATCATCGTGTATGAACTACTATCATCAGGAAATACTCTTGGACAAATTGCTGGAGAGAAGGCAGGAATCTTCAAGGTTGGATGATATCAAGTCATATAAAGTTGTGCCCCTCATTTGAACGAAATCATGTTGTTTTAGGCTTTTCATTTCATGTCCTGTTCATATTTTCTCTTCCTTATTTGTGTTTATGCTCGGCACAGCGAGGAGTGCCAGCCTTTACTGTTCCCCAGCCTGACGAAGCAATGGTTGTGCTTGAAGAGAAGGCTTCTGAGTTGGATGTAAGTCGGAATTTTCTTGTATGGTATAAGATTTTATGCCTGGGGCTATAGAAGGAATGTTAGTTTTATAAATCGATAAATAGCACCAAGAAGGTGCTGTGGTATTTACATAGAGCTGCCAAAAAAAGAAGACCAAAAGTATACATGTAGGGAGTCACAGAATTCTATGATTGTTTCAGCCTCATTTACAGATTCACTTTTACCCCAAAAAGAAAGCAAAAGCATAGCACTGAACGGTATCAAAGCAAGTAAAGTAGCATTGATGGAACAGGGGATCGCACCTTCAGCGAAGAAATAAGGTGACTAGCGGAAGCATAGTGATCACCAATTAGGTTGCTGTAGATATAAATGTGATATCTGTATAGTCTAGAATCCAAGCATTGGTGTTGTAATTGGTTGTGGAAAGTAATGTGATCACTGTAAGCTGAGCAAAACTTGACCTATTTTTATTTGGTGTTCTATAGATGGGCATGTGGATGACCATTAGATAAGCAAATAATGTGAAAATATCTTAGACTAAAAGGTGAAAGGAAAAAAAAAAGCAGTAACTAGTTTACTTGCCGACATCCGAGAGGGTCTTCATCCAAAAATGTTAACTGGACGACTGAAACTGTCTTCTAGTTCCACAGAATGGCTGATTTAGACTTTAGGCATGGATTACTTATATTGAATGAAAGGTCAGTGTTGGATTCATTAAAGGGAGAAGTTCTCATGGCAGATATCTCTTTATCAATTTTCCTTCATTCACAGAAAGAAATTCCTGTCTTTGATCTTTTATCATATTTCCCTCTTAAAAAGGAACAAAACTTCGGGTGTTTGTGTTGACGTGAACCTGTGTTGTTTACAGGTACATCTTGAGGTAGCTGCACCGCTTGATGCCAACGTTCTGAGTGGTTTACATCTTGGGCTTGAGGGTGAGCACCAATATATAAATGCTGGTCTAGCCATTGCATTATGCTCTACTTGGCTTCAAAGAACTGGCCATGTTGAAAATAATTACCTAAAAGAGATGGTAATTGACATCTAATGATGTTATGTACTCCGTATTCTCTTTTCTTTCCCTCCTATTAACTTCATTGTTTTGTTTACCCCCCCTTGAAATAGACAAGTCTACCTGAGCAATTTGTTAAAGGGCTAGCAACAGCTGCCTTACAAGGACGTGCTCAAATTGTGCCTGACCAAATTATAGAGAGTGAAAGCTCAGGGGACCTTGTGTTCTACTTTGATGGTGCCCATAGTCCTGAAAGCATGGATGTATGTGCCAAATGGTTCTCACTAGCAATCAAAGGAGATTACAAGCAACAGAATTCCAGTTCCAGTAATCAAGGACCTAATGAATTGGGAGCCTCACATGATTCAGTAGGGATGGGCCAACATGAAGCATCCAAGAAAAGTTCAACCCAAGTAAGCTTATCCCGTTTCATTTGAAGATACATTCTTCTTTTTATGAGGGTGAATTATGCGGAACAGAGTTTCCTTTGGGGATGACAACAACTACACCTCAAACTCAAGCTAGTTGGGGTTGGCTATTTGAAATCTCATTGTCTATGTCGCTCCATTAAGACCAGCCTCAATCCAATATTCAATATTTATGTTCTTTAACAATAAACATTCTCTATAGTTTCTACTGGCATAAAGTCTCTAACGAGATTAAAACATTTCCCTCAGAGGATACCAAATAAAATGATACAAAGATTTTTGAATATTTCTATTCGCTTATATAATATAAACATTGATCTGTGTGGCCTCTGGTTTGATATGTGGACGTGGAATTATTAGGGTCAGCACAAACTGAGCGTCATTTTTTGATACAACAAGTATTTTATAAATCTTTGTTGGAGATAACACTATAGAATTGGTGTACAAAGGTAGAGAATCTGGAAAAAAATGTGAGTCTCTATAAACGAGCACCAGATCATCTGATGCTAAATGCAATATCAGAGGTGCTCCAAAGCTGAAAGAATCTTAAAATGATCTTTTAATTAAGTATAAGAACTTTCAACCCCTTAAAAGTGTCAATTGGAGGTTAGGCTATGACTCTTGCCTTTATATTAATACCATGAGAGTAAATACATATAGGAAAGAGATTATTCTACACAGAGTCATTGTTTGATATGGCAGATTTTTTTCTTGCTCTTCTAAATCTGAGTCTGTTGAGAATCATGCAGATCTTACTCTTCAACTGTATGTCAGTGAGGGACCCTCAACTACTTCTTCCAAGGCTGATGAGGGCGTGCGCCAGTCATGGTAATTACTTGAAAGCAGTCAATCTTACCATCGAGTCCTTGAGATATAACAAAGATAGAATTATTGAAATCTTCTGGTCATTTAATACTGAATGCTAATGATACTATAGCCCGGTGTTCATGTTATTTCTATAGAGGATTAGGAGCTTAATGCTTTCTTTGCAATGTTTTTTTATGTAGTTCAGGCGTATGACACTGATTCTAATGTTTCAGGAGTCCACTTCCAGAAAGCACTTTTTGTACCTAACGTATCAGTATATTACAAGGTGGGTACAAGTGCCTCGACGCCATCTGATAGTCAAGTTGATCTCTCATGGCAGTTGACTCTACAAAGAATATGGGAAAATCTTGTTCATGGTGAAAAAGGTAATGAGTCATAATAAACATAGTCTCTGTTTTAGTAGTTAGTTCTGGGAGCTAATAATTTCTGATAATTAACAAATATCGTGAAACTAATTTTATCTCACGTCCGAGGATATTATTATTATCCGTGAGACTCGTTAACTAATGATTTTTGAAAAATCATCCCTTTATATTACATGAAAGTTTTTGTATATTTTAATATTCAAGAGACGATTCTTTTTCAGTATGACGCGCAATATCTATCTGCATCGTTGTAAATTTTGTTATTAGTGAAAAGTGATCTACAGTTCTGTTTTTTATATAACTTGTGCTAAAGGTTGAACATACTATCTCTTTCTACAGATGTACATAGTTGTTGAAATTGTATTCTCATTAGTGATCATCTTAGGTTGGTTAATGATGGTACATTGGGTACAGTATAATTTTGAAATCTGATATTTAATATATTGTTTTTTCTTTGAAATTTCAACCATCATAGTATTTGTAATTGAAAGTGAGCCAAGACAGGAGCATCGCATATTTATCTTAATTCAAGTAGGTTCTCAATTCTCATGATTACCATTTCCCACTCTTAGAAATTACTAGGAAAAACTCATATTGTCTTGGCTGCTTCCTTTTTTGCGTACTTTAACCATGCCTAATACTTTATTGCTTCCTGCAAATGCACCTGAACCACTAGATCTATTTAATGAGTAAAGTTGCTCTATTTTCATCAATAATGGATGCCTTCATTTTGTTATTCTGTTTCTGCATGCTATGGAAGTCATTTTGTCATATGGCCAACCATATCGTTCGAATCATGCAGGACATTGACTAATATCCCCTTATATCTAACCGACTATGATGTGGTCATCAATATTGAATGCATCAGAGAAATGTGGTTCAGGCGTCATCATTTAGCAACAGTCTGCTTTCATATTTTGTTGTTTCTTTTATTTTTTATTTAGTGGAGTGTCTTATCGTTAGGTTGATGATAGCTCCAAAAGACTGGCTCCTCTAAGAAATAAATAGAATGATCAACCTTTCTGTATGCTTATGTATACACAATTATACTTATTAATGGTTTCAATTAGATGCAACTGTTGTTAAATGTGCTCGTTATCATCTTATTTATCTCTGTGTAGAAACCCAAATATTGCCACAAGTGTCAGGAGACTCTTGTTACCATTTGAGCTATTGAATTTCAAACAATACCCCTTGTAATAGAAGTACAATTGCTGCTAAAAGATAGTTGTGTAAAAACCATGACTTTGAGTTTTGTGTGGCTATTTTTCAATTACTTAGCCACAGTTTTAAGTTGACTATTCGATTAATGCTCCTAAAAACAACTACCTAGCATCATTTGCCCCCTTTAAAGGGTAAGAGAATCATATAATTGAGCCTATTTAGTTGCAGGCAATGATGTGAAGAATACAGACCAAATATGTGAAGAAGTAACTGATGATTCGGAAAAGGGGGCTCGAAGTTGTGAGAGCAGCAAAGTGTTTCCTTCACTTCCAGTAGCAATAAATTGGCTTAGGGACAATGTTCGTAGAAACCGATCTGGTCGCTCCCAGGTAATGCCGAATCATGTGTACCTACTGTGCATACTGAATAGGACAACTTCTCTTTGATGGATAGTTTTGTCTAGCCTACCGTGATATACTTGAACTGAAAGTCGTAGAAGTCAAATACCATTCCCTCCGTCCAAAATTTTGCTTTTCTTTTTGTACTGTTTAAAGTAATGTTCACATCTAGAAGTAACAGTTTTAATATCGTCAAAGCAACTTTTTCCTTATCCATATATGAGAATGAAAATGTAACGCTTAGGTCCTTTTATGTTCCCTCATTTAACACACAATAATCTTGTAAAATTTTCTCTTATTGCTCAAACGATCTTTTTGATATTGTTTTCACCTTTCCAGTATGCCTGCAAAAGAATCTTACTAATTGTAAAAACTAAAAGAAATGTATACGTGGCCTGCCTTAAATATAACCTGTAATCAATTTGTTTTGTTGAAGAATAGTCGTGTCCTTGAGCACTATTTGAACTTGTGTATGACAAATTAGTTATTGTTTCGCTTTGTTTATCTAGGTGCTGGTGACTGGGTCTTTACATCTTGTGGGAGACGTTCTAAGATTAGTCAAGAAGTGAAGTGCTAGCAATGACTCGTAGTCTCTCCCTTCACAATTCATTCCTGAAGGCCATAGTTTCTAATCAATGGAGAACAGGGAAGATACTCAGACTGTTTTCGTTCTCTTCCCGTTTATTGCCTGGAAGCATCACCCTCTCAGTAATACCAGTTGAACACCAGCTCACTTTGCTATTGATTAGAACCATGGGTTTTCATGTATTACTTGCATTTTCAGCGTAGTTTTTTTAACTTCAGCAAAGCATATAGTATTAATTCTTTTGGAAAATACAATTGCCATATTTCTTCCAACCTGTTCTTTGCATGAGAAACCTTTTCAAGGACCATCAGTACGATTTTTTTTCTTCATATGATGTATACAGGTTTCTCATTATGTTATCCCACCCCTATTTCCAACAATGTGCACTCGTGAAGCAACTGCAGTTCCTAGTTTTTAATTTTCTTTTGGGTGAAGCCCCTATATTTAGCTGCCCCAAATAGACACAGGCGCTTCCAATCAGTTAAGTTGTGCACATTAACGAGATATGTACACATTTGAAAGGTGGAGATACAAATTCGCGATATTTTGATAAATTATATAATTTCTGTTATAGCATCTTAGTGACTAACATTTATTGGAGGTTATGAAAAACTCCGTTGGCAAATAAAATGAAGGAAAATGATTTGTCAACTTAACTTTTCGGGTGGAGCTGACAGCATGTTCATATAATGTGCTCAAGGTGTAAATTATTCCCAAGTAGACGACTCCAAAAATGAACTTTCTACTCAACTAGCATAAAATAAGTCCTACAATGAAAACGACCACCAAACAAATAACTATGGTCCATACTCCATACAAATTCGTAACGCTATAATATTTTTTGCTAATCGACTTCAAAAAGAGATACTTACACTGAAAGAGCACAGTTTATCCGAAAGATATCCCAAATTAGAAAGTGTTAGATCATACTTCTGCGTTTGGATTGGAGAGTTTGGCACTTTAGTCAGCCTTGTGTCTCACAAAAGCTACTGATTAATGGATCCCACTATCCTCATAAACTTTGATTATTTCTGCTAGTCCGTGTACTTTCTAAAAAGAAACTTTACTCAAAAATGATTACATACAGTAAAATTAACAATAATTAAATACTAGTATCAAATATGTTAGCAATATTTTCATTAGTGTGTTCCAGAAAGAATAATAATTTATAACAATAGAGATACAACTTCAATATATCAAACTTCCAATTATCTTAATAAGAAGCTTTTATAGCAACACAAGTGTTATGATATGCTTTCTGATTACAAGTTTCAAAAGTCAGATGTTAGTGTCTTTTGAAGACAAAATAGAAAAAAAAAAAACCTAATTTGCATTACTCAAAATTGACAATTAGTCATAAAAAATTTAATTAAGCAATTTTCTCGATTTACTTTTATGCCTATTTAAACATTGCTACATAAATTAGAATAGATGGAACAATAAAGAACATATAAAACACATAAGTCATATAAAGGGGCAGTTTTATAATAGAAAAAGCGGTTCACATGAATCCATGGTTCATATGTCAAATTAATTATGTTATGTACATATTTTTAAAATATGTCTAATATGATGTCCAGGAGCTCATGCTCTAAAAATTTGTATGGTGCACTTGGTCAAACTTTAGTTCACTTACACTTAAAAGCAAGGACCAATTCTCTATATTCGTTCAACTTGTTTGTTTTTTCTTAAAATAGAGGCAAAATGTGGTGCAGGAGATCCGAACCTCCATTACCGAGCAAATGTTGAGCATCCTCAGCCATTAGGCTATCGTTATCAGTAGTGTATAAATGTTTAAAACTTATTTATCATCATATAAAGTGATATTTGAGCTGTAAACATAGTACAGTTTTTACAACAAAAGTTGTTAGCGGACCCCCTTGGGACAATATAATGTAGCTTCAGGCCTTATAGTGGTGAACCCATTATCTCGGGATTATAGATCCGCCTCTAATAATATACTTGATTTAATATAAACATTAGGTACATATATTTTTATTTTTCAATTTTTCCCTTTATGCATGGAGTGTGCATGCGCTTGGACTAATGCAAAAGTTTAGATGTTTTACCTCCTTTCCAATCTGTCATTAATGTCTTCCAACACTGCTCCCCCACGAAGACGAGGAGAGAATGTGCGTTAACTAAAATCTGATCCCTACTGCAAATTATCTTGGAAAAGAGAAAGAAAAAAGAAAAGGTAATTTTGGATTTCTGAAGGAGAGAAAGCTGCTAGCCATCCAATTTTAATGCAGGGATCCAGAATTTAGGAGTACCGGGTGTCAAAATTAATAAGAGCGTATGGTGACTGGGCGTTAGGAGTGGAGCCCAAAAATTATACAACGGGACTAAAAAAAGTACTAAGAATATATATAGGATATAAACTAGGGATGATTACACTAAAAGACAAGCAAAAGACGAAAATTACAAAAAATGGCCCATATTTCTGAATCTTACCCGAGCTGTCACCCTTTTCCTGAAATAGCAGTCTGCCGCAAGTTTAAACAAGTTTATACAATTTTATACAAATTTATACACGTGTATAAAATTGTATAAATTTGTATAAGTGCGTATATGCGAGTGAATAAATCTGTATATTAAGGATGTTTATATGATTTTTTACTTTTTTTTTGTGTATATTTTTGTATTTCTCTCATTGATACATATTTATATATGTATATTCATGTATAATATAATTTAATTTTTAGAGGGAGATTTGTGTGTATAAACTTGTCCAAAGCAATGATTTAGACGCAATAAACAACATAAATTCAGTAAAATACAAAAAAGTAATGACACCATTGGCGGGGAAGGTGTTTGCCGGTGGCTTAGTGGCTGGAGAGGGGAAAATTTGATAGCTATGGTATTTTTTATGAAGGAGTGCTAAAATTTGTAATTTTAGTGATGGGCGCTATGCATGAAAAAACAATATGACCTCCTGTTTGTAATTTTGGATAGTGGGCTACCTATTTTTGAAAATTCCCCTATAAACTAATACTCCATAGCAATTTTGAAATATCTTTATCACTATTTTGCCTTACGTCAAGAGGTTAAATATTGTAACTATACCACAAATATTTATTTCGTTACTCTACATACATAGTCTAATTTTTTAACCTGTTGAACCTTGGCAGACTAGAAGTCAGAGAGATGGTCGGAAGAATGAGTATTTTTTTTGTTTAACTATTTTTAGACATGATTTAATTGAAATTTGAAAAAAAATGAATTCGCAGTTAAAAAGGGTAGTTGAAATTTAAAATTGTGGTTATAAAAAATTCAAATATTTAAAAGAATATCAATGAACAAACTATTTTTACATTTTACTAAATACAAAGAAAATAAACAATAATAAAAAGTACAACAATAGGGCAACTAATTTAAAAAGTAAAGGAACCTCTGATTCCCGCTCTTGGGAAGATTCAAACTTAAGATACTAGAATCAAAATCTTTGATCCACAACCAGTGGCACCATGAAGCATTTAGTTGTAGTAGGTGCCACTTTAAGATTTTTGTATTTTTCTACCGTATATATACATATATGGACATATACTTATACTGGGGCGATCGAGGGTAGCGGTTGCCGTGGCAACCGCTACCCTCTATATAGCTCCGCCCCTGTTAATACGTATATTTTTTTTATTCACACTACATTGAACAATATTTATAGAAACCGTTGAAGAAAAGAAGAGTAGAATCTGTTGGTTTGTCATAATTGCAGTTTCTGATAAAGCACATCTCAAACTTGCAGTATTATTAAGAATTCAACAACGCACTACTTTTTTCATTTAAGTTAGAACCATACATCCGATTTGATGAGGCCGGATTCGTGCAACGTAAAATTCATTAAAGGAAAAAATATTTCTTTACTTGAAATTTTCTATTTTGACGATTTTAATACACGATTTTGATTAAAAATAAAAAGATCTCATCCATCCACCACATGCATTCTCTAGATCGTAATAATTTAACAACTACTTGAAATAGTAGTAAATTAGTGCAATTATTTAAATAGGACTCAATTTGCAGCCACTAAAACCAAATGGCAGACTTTGGAAAATAGTATAGTAAATTAGTGAAATTATTTAATTAGGACACAATCTGCAGCCACTAAAACCAAATGTCAGCCTTTGGAAAAAACTATTCGACAGTAAATATATACTCGTACGCAATTAACAAACTTTAATTTTACCTTATGCCTGACTAGGGGTGGACATTCGGTTTTTCGGTTCGGTTTTTAACTATTCGGTTTCGGTTTTTCGGTTTTCGGTTTTGAAAAACTTCAATCCAATCCAAACCAAAATAAATTTGGTTTGGTTCGGTTTTCCTCTTTTCGGTTCGGTTTTTTTCGGTTTAGTTTTCGGTTTTTTCGGTTTTGTCATATAAGACAAACTTTAAAATGAAATACTTGAAAGAATATAAATACAAGTCAAAATATTAAACATTAAATCTAAATCATAATTCTAGATAAAGAGAGAACATGAATCCTCGGTAAAAGGAGATCTTACCATTCAAGAGGTAAAAACTTATTGAAACTTTTGATGAAAGCTTCACATGTATTATACCATAATACAAAGAGGTTAAAGTATTGAAAGCATAAAGTATTGAAATATTCAAACTCTAAAATCCTTGAACAAGTTTAGGTTAAGAGATAATCATAATAGTATGAGAGCCTTTCTTTTTATGTGTGTGTATATATATTTCGGTTTTTTCGGTTTTTCGGTTTCTACGATTTGAAATCCGAAACCAAACCAAAACACCAAAGTTTTCATATTCTCAATCCAATCCAAACCAATTATTTAAAAATCCAAACCAAATTAAAAAAATAATTCGATTCGGTTTGATTTTTCGGTTTAATCCAAATAGTGCCCACCCCTATGCCTGACAAAAAGTGAGTGGCAACAATTTACGCCTTTATCTTTTTAATCACCCAATCAAGATTAAGGTTTCCACTAAAAGAATATATGGATTGATTAATTTAATTAATGGAGTAATATAATATTGATATATAGTTGAGAATAGTTGTGACTTGTGATGACAACTCTAAAGAAGAGAGTACTGATTCGAATGGAGCACCCCCAGCTAGATCTTGATTTTGCTTTTTTAACGCATAAAATTGCTGGAAGAATACTTCAGTAAAGTGACTGATCAAAAGGCCAAAAAAATAAAAGCAGCAGATGAGGCACATTTCTCCAAGCTTCATAACTTTAAACATACCATCTTACCATAATCATCGGGTTAAAATAAATAGGGGTAATTAGGTACATATATAATTCTGGTAAGGATATTTTTGAAATGAGAGAAATTAAAAACACCTCATGCTTTCACTCAAAGACACTTTTAAGGACACAGAAAAAATGACTTATATTGCTACTCAAAAACACTTAATAAACCAAACACCTTAATTTTTCAAAATAAGTACTTTTGAAGAAAAATAAGTACTTTTGGTTTCCGAGAAGCTTTGTCAAACATGCTCTTATTCATATAAGGTAGTACTCCCCCAGTTCATTTTTACTAGTCCAAATTCACCAAAGTCAAATTTTAAGTTTACTAGTCCTTTTAGTAATTCAAGATAAAATTGACTATATTCTTCCTAATTTATCCTTGATATTAAATAACGTGTACTTTTAAAATTATTTTCTAATTAATTAAATTAAGTATAATTAATAAGGGTATATTTGTTAATTTGATTTTTTTTTGGCGGTAGTGATAAACTGAAAGTGGAGAAATAAAAATAGGGAGAGTAACAGTAATCATTAGAAAACAAGAGAACGTGCATGGATATGGGAGGAAGCAATTTTAATTGTAGATTTTGTCAAGTAGCTGCAGCCTCCGATCACCAAACCCGGAGTACTATTTTATCATCATCATGCCACTCCTTTCATCATCATCCCACTCCTTTCAGCTTTCTATTCTCGTTTTCAAATCAAAATGTCACAAGGTACGTAATTATATACCCTAATTATTACTAGTAATTATAACTCCTATCATTTATTATTTTTTGCAAAAATAGTAAATCATATAAGCGTATCAAAGCATAAAAATTGAATCTTTTGAGATTAGTTCATGAGGATTTATATAGTTGACTCGATTAATTGTATGCCTAGTTTGTTTGATTGATTTATTGCTTTGGAGGAGTTTAACTAAGAGTTTAAATTACATACACCGTCAGTATAAAGAAATTATGCACTTTATCTGGTCACCTTTACTTGTTGTAGCAGATAACTTGTCTTATTTTCGAGATTATAAATCTGACTTTTTATGGATATTTACATGTAGATATCCTCTGGTGACCTGATAGTGGAAGATTTTCTATACAAGATTAGATACTGAGGATACTTGACTCAATTAGTAATTGATTAGATATCGAGGATTTATATAGTTGACTTAATTAATTGGATGCGTAGTTTGATTGATTGATTTATTGTTTTGGAAAAAGTTAAATACTTTAGACATGTGTATAAATTAGGAGTAACGGTTTCAGTTATATACATTGTTATAACTGTCTGCCTAAAGAAAGCTGTCACTATTACGTCACTTTTACAAGCGCGTCTTATTTTCAAGATTATTATAGTTCTCACTTTATATGAAATATTTTTCTGTGGATATCGTCTGAATGACTTGATAGTGTAATTACACTATCGATGCGTAAAATTAAAACTCTTGTTTTATTGTTTTGGAGGAGTTAAATACTTTAGTCATGCATTTAATTAAGCAAAGGCGCATCCAGAATTTTAGGTTAGTGGATTCTAGATCTTATCTATTCTTAGTTACTGAGTTCTGTATAGATTATTTTATGAAATACATCGAATTTTTAATACAAATATATGGTTTGTGCCAAAATTACTTAGTTCTGTCGAACCCGCACATTAGCTTCTATATCCACCACTGAAATTAGGAGTTTAAATTATACATACTAGTATTACTTTAGAGAACTTTTTCACAATCAAGCTACCTTTACTTGTTGTACCAGGTAACTAGTCTTATTTTTCAAGATTACAAATCTCACTTTTTTATGAATATTTACCTGTAGATATTTTGTAATAGGTAACCTGATTTATTTTCAACATTATAAACGTCACTTTTTTATGGATATTTACCTGTAGATATCCCTTTGGTATGATAGTGGAAAATTTTCTTTATACTATAACTTAAACTCATAGAGTAATTTTTTTCTATTTGATGATTACTTGTGTTTGGACTTTGGATATATGAATGTATTTGTTCTGATTGAACTGAGTGATAGGTGAAGCTGGTGAAGGAAAAGATGATAATGCAAAACCAACTATGTCTTCATATGAAGAGGCAATGGAGGCGTTATCGTCATTAATTACGAAACGTAGTCGTGCTGATAAGAGCAATAAAGGCGATAAGAGCAATAAAGGCGATAGATATGAATTGCACTTTCACTATATTAAGGTTGTTTTCACTTTTTTCTTGTTGTTTCTTTTAATGTGCTTATATGCTGGTGAATTGTTGATATATAGCTGAGTTATGTTTATACTTAAATGGGCTGCAGATACTGGAACTAGAAGAGCCGCTTAAGCAGATGAAGGTTATCCATGTAGCAGGTACCAAAGGAAAGGTATTGAGTTTCACGGACTCTAATTTTCTATAGAGAGTCTCAAAATTTGAATCTTGTCACCTAGTATGGATTGATTTTTTTCCCTAAAAAAAACTGCTATTAAGTGGTAAAGATAGTCTCGAACCGTGCACCATTGGCCTTCACGGATTTCTTGCTTATCTCAATTTCTTTTCTTTGGATTTGAAGTAATTGCAGATAGTCTAACATGTCAAGGCATTCTATTAGACGCCGTTGATATCTCTTAGGCAAATGTTTCCATATCTCGAATAGCTTTGAAAGAATATGTTGCACCTTCGAACAACTTAAGTTCCAGAGCATGCCTCTAGTTGTTTAGCTTGAGCGTCGCAAGTTCATTTCACAAGTATATCACTTATTATTCTTTCTTTCTTATAATTTGTTTCCTGTTATTTTGTATCAATTAGTAGTTTTTCTCGTTGGACGAGGATATACAATTCTTAATGTATTAGTCTGCGTACGCACATGCCTTTGATATCCTAAACTTATATGTATGTAACCATCTTACACTTGTTTATATTTTGCTAAGCTTATTCCTTATGCCCGTTTGAACCGTCAAACTAATTAACAAAATTAACATTTGTTATTACTGCATATCAAAATTTAAGCTCTATAGCAATCTCTAGCTAAAACTACTCGTGATATTATTCAGAGTTACTGCTATGAGATTTCACTAAAGATGTAGGCAAATATGCTGTTTTTTTTTTCTTGGATATATAAGGATGTTTGTGGTCATAAAATGATTGCAGAATAGATACATTGGCTATTCTATGGTAGTTTCTGTTTCCGATGATGTTATGCTGTAATTTCTGTTAACACGTTTTATCCATATATGTTCCTGTATTGAAGTATTCTCAAAAGCTTTTGCTTTTGATATGCTAAAGCATCACATCAGAAGCTTGTTGTTTTCGGCCTTGTTTACTAATGGTTTGTAACCCTGATTGTGTTTCGTTATGGCTTTCATGAAGGGTTCAACTTGTGTCTTCACAGAATCTATATTGCGCAACTGTGGTTTTCGTACTGGGCTTTTTACATCCCCTCACCTCATTGATATTAGAGAAAGATTCCGATTGGATGGGTGAGTTTTCAACACAGATGCTAGGATCATCATCATATACATAGATCAGCAAAAGTTTAAAGTGTCCTCCAATTTTTGATAATGAAAGTCAAAATTTTTCTAGTTGTGCAGTTGTGTTGTACCTGTTGGAGTACTTGATTTCTTGTTTTAGTAATCTTTGTTAGTGTGATTAGATGTTTGTACAATACATGAATTGCTGTCAAATGCTTGAAATATTATCTGCCTTCTTTTCCACCTGATATCAAATGAACTCTTTAAGATTTTATTAAAGCTCAGTTGATGACTGTCATTTTTCTTGGTTTCTTTCAGCATCGACATATGTGAAGAGAAGTTTTTGGCATATTTCTGGTGGTGTTTCGATAGATTCAAGGCAAGTAAATTAATGTGTCCTTTGAAACGTGAACTAGTTTGATAAGTTCATTCTCTAACTACTAGGCACAATGACAGTGAAACGTGGCAGTTCTCTTGCAGAATTAATATTTTGGATGAAACCTAACAAAATAAAGTAGTCTTTCTAGTTATCAATCATGAATAATTTGCACATATTCAAGAGAATCTTACTTAATGAGTAGTGTTTGAATCTAACCCTGGATCTTTGATAAGTAAAATTCCCTTATTGGATGATTTTTACCTTGAGTTGCCAATGACACTTGAGATACTCTAGTGGAGCTCCTTCCTGATGCATGAACTTGTATGTTTCCCGTGGATTTCGTCCTGCTAAACTGGAAATGCCAGCATAATAGCTGAGATATAAGTTACTATTATTTGCAGTGTGCTTAATATGTTGTCAGTTATATCACATTATAAAAGTTGATCTAAGATGGCTTTCAAGTCTCTATCATGTTCATGGGCCATCTACACAAGATTCGTAATTTGCTGTATATGTGAGTGAGATGCTGCTAAGGGAATGCCTCCCAGTGTGCAAGGCCCTTGCAAGAAATCTGTGTGCAGTTTTTTGCCTGTTAGGCAGGAGGGCAGGAAAAACTCAAGCTGGAAAACTCGTGTTATAATCTGCATATAACTATATTAATCTGATTTTCAAATAAGTGATAATTGAAAGGTAGATTTATCACTTTAATTAGGAAGTATAGTAATCTGTAGATGTGCAAAAATCATGAATGGAAATATTATAATCCGCCATTAGTAGACAAATGCGGGCTGCTTAGATGGTAAGCACCCTCCACCTATAACCAAGAGGTTGTGGGTTCGAGTCATAGCAGGAGCAAAAAGTGGGAAGGCCACTATTTGCTCCGAGAGAGGGGAGGGGATGGGGATTTTAAAAAGAAAATCGGCCATTAGTAGCCTTCAATAAAAGTAAACCTGGAAAACATGGGCTATTCCTGATTTCTCTATGAAAAGATGTTGCATAATAAGCAACCCTGGACTCTGGTCTCAGATCTCCTCAACCTAAGAGGAAAAGTGACTGTTTTCTGTCTAGTGGATGATTTGACCTAGAATGTTTATATGAGGTGATTTTTATTATTTTCCTTGTGCAGGAAAGAACCACAGATGAGGTTCCAATGCCCACTTACTTTCGCTTCCTTGTGTTACTTGCCTTCAAAATATTTGCAGCAGAGCAGGTGGGTCTTGGTGATTTTTCATGGAAAAATTGGCAATTAAATATAACATTTATTTTCAAATATCAAACGTTCAACTTTAGTTTTATCACAAGTAGTGATTTGTCATGCATTATGTTGTGGGCAGGTGGATGTTGCTATTTTGGAAGTTGGATTAGGAGGCAGATATGATGCAACAAATGTGGTACTTGACATATTTGCTACAGTGATTTATTCAATATTACGTCAGTCAATGTTAGATATCTACTATGATGATGCATGTTATTCTTTTCAGGTCGAGAATCCAGTTGTTTGTGGTGTATCTTCCCTGGGGTATGACCACATGGAAACTCTTGGTTAGTGTTTCTTCTTCATTAATTTTAGGCAACCATTTAGTTTTGGTTTAAAAGTTTGTCTAACTTCAGCAATGTCAAATTGTTAGGATGATTCAAATGAATTAAAAGTTGTAATATTAGATATGATTTGGTTCTTAACATTTGATTTTCTCGATTTAGTCCAGCACAAGTAGTCCTCTTGTATACTTGCATATGTGTGCTTTCTCAGAGGTGGAATCTAAAACTCTAAGGATGATAAAGAAATCAAATGTTTGAACTAAATTGAACTTTTGGGTTTTAGCTGTTAGGACTAATTCCAGAGTTCTATCAAACAACAACAACAACATACCCAGTATAATCCCACAAGTGGGGGCAATTCCAGAGTTCTATTATGTCTATTTGATGATGTTAACTTGGTGGAGCATCTTGAATCTTATTCTGCTTGCTTATATCATCGTGTATGAACTACTATCATCAGGAAATACTCTTGGCCAAATTGCTGGAGAAAAGGCAGGAATCTTCAAGGTTGGATGATTGTCGCATCATATAAAGTTGTGCCCCTCATTTGAACGAAATCATCTTGTTTTAGGCTTTTCATTTCATGTCCTGCTCATTTCTTCTCTTCCTTATTTGTGTTTATGCTTGACACAGCGAGGAGTGCCAGCCTTTACTGTTCCCCAGCCGGACGAAGCAATGGTTGTGCTAGAAAAGAAGGCTTCTGAGTTGGATGTAAGTCGGATTTTCTTGTACGATATAATATTTTATGCCCAGGGCTATAGAAGGACTGTTAGTTTTATAAATCAAAAAATAGCACCAAGAAGGTGCTGTGGTATTTTTACATAGAACTGCTGAAAAAAGAAGACCAATATTATCCCTCTATACATGTAGAGATTCACGGAATTCTATGATTGTTTCAGCCTCATTTACAAATTTACTTTTACACCAAAAAGAAAGCAAAAGCATAGCACTGAACAAAAGCATAGTGATCAGAAATTAGGTTGCTGTAGATATAAATGTGATATCTGTATAGCCTAGAATCCAAGCATTGCCATTGTAATTGGTTGTGGAAAGTGATGTGATCACTCTAAGCAACACTTGACCTGTTTTTATTTGGTGTTTTATGGATTGGCATGCGAATGACCATTAGATAAGCAACTAATGTGAAAATATCTTAGCCTAAAGGTGAAGGGAAAAAAGAAGCAGCAGTAACTAGTTTACTTGCTGACATCTGAGAGGGACTTCCTCCAAAGATGTTAACTGCACGACTGAAACTGTCTTCTAGTTGGACAGAATGGCAGATTTAGACTTTAGGCATGGATTACTTATATTGAAATGAAAGGTCAATGTTGGATTCATTAAAGGGAGAATTTCTCATGTCAGATATCTCTTTATCACTTTTCCTTCATTCACATCAAGAAATTCCCGTCTTTGATCTTTTATCAACTTTCATTCTTAAAAAGGAACAAACCTTAGGATGTTTGTGTTGACATGAACCTGTGTTGTTGTTTACAGGTACATCTTGAGGTAGCTGTGCCACTTGATGCCAATGTGCGGAGTGGTTTACATCTTGGGCTTGAGGGTGAGCACCAATATATAAATGCTGGTCTAGCCATTGCATTATGCTCTACTTGGCTTCAAAGAACTGGCCATGTTGAAAGTAATTACCTAAAAGAGATGGTAATTGACATCTAATGATGTTATGTACTCCGTATTCTCTTTTCTTTCCCTCATATTAACTTCATTGTTTTGTTTTCCCCCCCTTGAAATAGACAAGTCTACCTGAGCAATTTGCTAAAGGGCTAGCAACAGCTGCCTTACAAGGACGTGCTCAAATTGTGCCTGACCAAATTATAGAGAGTGAAAGCCCAGGGGACCTTGTGTTCTACTTTGATGGTGCCCATAGTCCTGAAAGCATGGATGTATGTGCCAAATGGTTCTCACTAGCAATCAAAGGAGATTACAAGCAACAGAATTCCAGTTCCAGTAATCAAGGACCTAATGAATTGGGAGCCTCACATAATTCAGTTGGAATGGGCCAACATGAAGCATCCAAGAAAAGTTCAACTCAAGTAAGCTTATCTCAGTTTCATTCGAAAGATATATTATTCTTTTTAAGCGGGTGAATACAATGGAAGACAGTTTCCTTTGGGGACGACAACAACTAGTACACCTCCCCCTCAAGCTATTTGGGGTTGTATTTTTGAAATCTCACTGTTTATCTCCATTTAGACCAGCCTCAATGCAAAATTCAATATTTAGGTTCTTTAACAGTAGATATTCTCCATAGTTTCTACCGGTATAAAGTCTCTAACAAGATTAAAACATTTTCCTCTGAGGATACCAAATAAAATGATACAAAGATCTTTAAAAGCTGAGGAGAATTCGTGGAGACAGAAATCAAGATGTCTTTGGTTGAGGCAAGGAGACAAAAATACCAAATTTTTTCACAAGCAAGCAAACGCGCATAAAAGATTTAATTGTGTGGATAGGCTGTTGATCGAAGGGAGTCTAGTGGAGGATGATAAAATAATCAGAGAACATATTACAGGGTTTTATGAAGATTTATTTGCTGAAAAGGAGGTATGGAGGCCTGAATGGAGAGCAGAGGAGTTGGCGAAGCTTACAGATGGTGAGAAGGAATGCCTGCAAAGACCTTTCATGGAGGAATTAGAAGATACTGTAAAGATGTTTAATGGGGACAAAGCACCAGGGCCTGACGGTTTTAATCTAGCATTTTTCCAGAGATGTTGGCAAACTGTCAAAGAAGATGCGTGGAAAACAGTGGAGCTTTTTCATTATACAGGAGACTTTGTTAGAAGCTTTAATGCAACATTTATTGCTTTGATTCCTAAGAAGGTTGGAGCAGTTCAAGTAAAAGATTTTAGACCAATAAGCTTGTTGGGGGAGTATATATAAGATAATAGCTAAGCTAATGGCAGAAAGGCTAAAAAAGGTTATTAACAAGTTAGTTTCAGGGAGAAAATGCATTCATCAGGGGACGACAAATTATTGATGCAGCTATAGTGGCGAATGAATGCATAGATCATTATATGAGCAGAAAAATGGTTGGAGTGGTCAGCAAGTTAGATCTGGAGAAGGCATATGACCATGTCAATTGGTCATGTTTACTGAACATAATGCAACAGATGAATTTTGGTGAAAGATGGTTGAGCTGGATAAAGACTTGTTTAGCTACAGTCATGTTCTCGGTTCTAATTAATGGCAGTCCTGCAGGGTTTTTTAAGTCTCAAAGGGGGTTAAGACAAGGTGATCCTCTCTCCCCATACTTTTTTGTCTTAGTGATGAAGGTTTTGAGCTTGATGCTAAAAAGGGCCGAGAGTTTGGGTTGGATAAAAGGATTTAAAATAGAAGGTAATGGTGCGGATAGCATAAGTGTGTCACACATCCTTTATGGTGACGAACTTTAATTTTGTGTGAAGCTTCAAAAGAGCAAATCCTACATTTGAAGGGTATCCTCTTGGCCTTTGAAGTAGTCTCGGGATTGAAAGTTAATTTGGCAAAGAGTAGCATGTACAGTGTGGATGCAGAAGAAGAAATAGAAAGTTTGGCTGGGATTTTGGGGTGTAAAATTGAGAAATTTCCCACAATATATTTGGGTCTACCGTTGGGGGCTAGGAAGAATGATCATAGCATATGGCAAGGAGTTATTGATAAATGTACCAGGAAGTTAGCCACTTGGAAGAAGCAATACTTATCTATGGGGGGGGGGGGGGGGGGTAGGCTCATTCTAATAAACAGTGTGATGGATGGGATGCCTACCTACTTGATGTCTCTATTGCCCGTTCCTGCTAAGGTGGAAATAAACTAAATTCAATTAGAAGTCAATTTTTATGGGAAGGAAACTCAGAGAAAAAGAGAATTCACTTGGTGAGATGGAATAAGGTGATGAAAGATAAGAAAGGGGGGTGGATTGGGAGTTAGGAATTTAAAGTTGCATAATAAGAGCTTATTATTTAAGTGGCTATTTGAGATGCAACGAAGAGAGCGAGGATAGGTGGGTTAAAATCATTAAGGTAAAATATGGGGAGGAAAATAATTGGACACCAGTGAAAGTTTCAAGAGACTCAGCATGTGGGATATGGAAGCAGATTGTGAAGTTGTGGGATGACTTTTATCCATTAACCAAAATAAAGGTGGACAATGGGAGTAAAACTGTTTTTTGGACAGATTGGTGGGTAGCAGATCAGAAACTTATACATAAGTTTCCCACTTTGTATAGTCTTGTTTCAAACAACAAAAGTACAGTGGCAGACTGTTTTACGGAGCAGGGATGGAGTTTGCAATTTAGGAGAAACTTTAACGATTGGGAGTTGGATGAAATTAGCTGTTTGTTGGAAATCCTGGAGAATATTAATTTGGAAGATAACAACAGGAATTCCTTAGTCTGGACAGTCTCTAATAATGGGTAATTTTCAGTCAGTAGCAGCTATACTTTTTTGCAAGTGCAAGCTGGGCATTGGGATCTTAATTCGCCATAGAAAATGCTACGGAAGACAAAAGCTCCAACTAAGGTTGTCTGCTTTGGTTGGTTTGCAGCAAAGGATGCTGTTTTAACACATAAAAGATTGCAAAGAATAGGGTTTGAGTTATGCAGCAGGTGCTACTTATGTGAGGAAGAACAGGAAACTACTGACCTTCTACTACTGCATTGCGGTTTTACAAGGAAAGTTTGGGAGCTGTTTTTAAGCATTTGTAATGTAGATTGGGTAATGCCTTTTTCAGTTAAAAAAGTGCTGGAGTGCTGGAATTTTCAGGCAGTGGATAGGAGGTTTAAGTTGATCTGGAAGGCTATCCCTAATTGCATCATGTGGACTATTTGGCTGGAGAGAAATAAGAGATGCTTCGAAGATCAGAAAACTCATGTATCAGTTGTAAAAAGTAGAGCTTTGCAAAATCTATATTTTTGCTGTAGGAATGCCATGGTAGAGAATATGGCACAATACATTGATTTACTTGAGTTTTTTGGGATGTAACATGTGATCAAACTATGTTGTACATATTAGTACCTTCTTGGTACATATTAATACATATTTTTACCTTATCAAAAAAAATACTATATATCTCTATATGCTTATATAATATAAAAATTGACCGGTGTGCTCCTCTGAGGATACCAAATAAAAAGATACAAATATCTTTAAATATCTCTATATGCTTATATAATATAAAAATTGATCTGTGTGGCCTCTGGCTTGATATGTGGAAGTGTAATCATCAGGGTCAGAACAAACTGAGGGTAATATTTTTGATACAGTAAGAATTTTATAAATCTTTCTTGGAGATAACGGTATATAGAAGTGGTGTACAAAGCTGGAAAATCCTGACAAAATGTGAGTCCCTATAAACGAGCACCAGATAATTCTATATGCTAAATGCAATATCATAGGTGCTCCTAATCTGAAAGAAACCTACAGTGATCCTTTAATTAAGTATAAGAAATTTCAACCCCTTAAAAGTGTCAATTGGGGGTTGAGCTATGAATCTTGCCTGTATATTAATACCAAGAGTGTAAATAAATTTAGGAAGGAGATTGTTCTACATTCAGTCATTGTTGATATGCTGATTTTTTTTCTTGCTCTTATAAATCTGAGTCTGTTGAGAATCATGCAGATTTTACTCTTCAACTGTATGTCAGTGAGGGATCCTCAACTACTTCTTCCAAGGCTGATGAGGGCGTGCGCCAGTCAGGGTAATTTCTTGAAAGCATTCAATCTTACCATCGAGTCCTTGAGATATAACAAAGATAGAATGTTGAAATTTTCTGGTCACTTAATGCTGAATGCTAGTGATATTATAGCCCGGTCTTCATCTTCTTTCTATAGAAGGATTAGGAGCTTAATGCTTTCTTTGCAACGTGTTTTATGTAGTTCAGGCGTATGACTGATTCTAATGTTTCAGGAGTCCACTTCCAGAAAGCACTTTTTGTACCTAACGTATCAGTATATTACAAGGTGGGTACAAGTTCCTCGACACCAACTGATACTCAAGTTGATCTCTCATGGCAGTTGACTATACAAAAGATATGGGAAAATCTTGTTCATGGTGAAAAAGGTAATGAGTCATAATAAACAGTCACTGTTTTAGTAGTTAATGTTCTGGGAGTTAATGATTTCTGATAATTAACAAATATCATGAAACTAATTTTATCTCATGTCCGAGGATATTATTAATATCCGTGAGACTCATTAACTAATAATTGTTGAAAAAACATCCCTTTAGATTACATGAAAATTTTTGTGCATTTTAATATTCAAGAGACGATTCTTTTCAGTATGACGTGTAATATCTATCTGCATCGTTGTAAATTTTATTATTAGTGAAAAGTGATCAACAGTTCTGTTATTTGTCTAACTTTCGCGAAAGGTTGAACATACTATCTCTTTCTATAGATGTACATAGTTGTTAAAAATTTTATTCTCATTAATGATTATCTTAGGCTGGTTAATGCTGGTACATTAGGTACAGTAATTTTGAAATTCTGGTATTTAATATATCGTTGTCTCTTTGAAATTTTAACCATCATATTTGTAATTGAAAGTGAGCCAAAACGGGAGTTCTCATATTTACCCTAGCCTTAACTCAAGTAGGTTCTCATGATTCCCATTTTCCGCTCTTAGTAATTACAAGGAAAATTTCGTATTGCCTTGGCTGCTTCCTTCTTTGCGTACCTTAACAATGCCTAATACTTTTTCGCCTCCTGCAAATGCACCTGAACCACTAGATCTATTTAATGAGTAAACTTACTCTATTTTCATCAATAATGGATGCTTTCATTTTGTCATTCTGTTTCTGCATGCTATGAAGTCATTTTGTCATATGCCCAACCATACTGTTTGAAACATGCAGGACATTGACTAATAGCCTCTTATATCTTACCGACTATGATGTGGTCATCAATATTGAATGTATCAGAGAAATGTGGTTTAGGGGTCATCATTTAGCAACAATCTGCTTTTTTATTTTTGTTTGTTTTATTTTTATTTAATGGAGTGTCTATTGGTAGGTTGATAGCCTCCAAAAGACTGGCTCCTCTAAGAAATAAATAGAATGATTAACCTTTCAGTATGCTTATGTACACGAATTATACTTCTTAATGGCATCATTAGATATAACTGTTGTTAAATGTGCTCGTTATCATCTTAGTCTTTGTAGACAACCCAAATATTGCCAAAAGTGTCCGGAGACTCTGGTTACGATTGGAGCTAATTGAATTTCAAACATACCCCTTGTTACGACAGTGGTGCATATAATTGAGCCTATTTAGTTGCAGGCAACGATGTGAAGAATACAGACCAAATATGTGAAGAACTAACTGATGATGCGGAAAGAGGAGCTCGAAGTTGTGAGAGCAGCAAAGTGTTTCCTTCACTTGCAGTAGCAATAAATTGGCTTAGGGACAATGTTCGTAGAAACCGATCTGGTCGCTTCCAGGTAACCAAATCATGTGTACCTACTGTGCATACCATGAATAAGATATCTTTTTGAGGTGGATAGTTTTCTCTCACCTATCGTGACATACTTGAACTGAAAGTCACAGAAGTCAAATACCATTCGCTCCATCCAAAATTTAATCTTCATTTTTCTTTTTATGTTGTTAAAGTAATGTTCACTTCTATAAATAACACAATTGTATATGAGAATGGAGACGTAACACTTGGGTCCTTTTATGTTCCCTCATTTCACACACAAATAATCTTGTATATTTTTCTCTTATTGCTCAAGTTATCTTTTTTGATATTGTTTTCACTTTTCTAGTATGCCTGCAAAAGAATCTTACTTATTGTGAAAACTCTAAAAGAGCACTTATTGTGAAAACTCTAAAGGAGTATGTATACGGTCTGCCTTAGATATAACCTGTAAATTGTAATCAATTTGTTCTGTTGAAGAATAGTCGTGTCCTTGAGCATATTTTGAACTTGTGTATGCCTAATTAGTTATTGTTTGCTTTGTTTATCTAGGTGCTGGTGACAGGGTCTCTACATCTTGTGGGAGACGTTCTAAGATTAGTCAAGAAGTGAAGTGCTAGCAATGACTTGTAGTCTCTCCCATTCACAATTCATTCTTGAAGGCCATAGTTTCTAATCAATGGAGAACAATGGAAGATACTCAGACTGTTATCGTTCTCTTCCCGTTTGTTGCCTGGAAGCATCACCCTCTCAGTAATACCAGTTGAACACCAGCTTACATTGCTGTTGATTAGAACCATGGTTTTTCATGTATCACTTGCATTTTCAGCATAGTTTTTTTAACTTCAGCAAAGCATATAGTATTAATTCTTTTGGAAAACACAGTTGCCATATTTCTTCCAACATGTTCTTTGCATGAGAAACCTTTTCAAGGACCATCAGTACGATTTTTTTCTTCATATGATGTATACAGGTTTCTCATTATGTTATCCCACCCCTGTTTCACACAATGTGCACTCGTGAAGCAACTGCAGTTCCTAGTTTTTAATTTTCTTATGGGTGAAGCCCCTATATTTAGCTGCCCCAAATAGACACAGGCGCTTCCAATCAGTTAAGTTGTGCACATTAACGAGATATGTACACATTTGAAAGATGGAGATACAAATTCGCGATATTTTGATAAATTATATAATTTCTGTTATAGCATCTTAGTGACTAACATTTATTGGCGGTTATGAAAAACTCCGTTGGCAAATAAAATGAAGGAAAATGATTTGTCAACTTAACTTTTCGGGTGGAGCTGACAGAATGTTCATATAATGTGCTCAAGGTGTAATATTCCCAAGTAGACGACTCCAAAAATGAACTTTCTACTCAACTAGCATAAAATAAGTCCTACAATGAAAACGACCACCAAACAAATAACTATGGTCCATACTCCATACAAATTCGTAACGCTATAATATTTTTTGCTAATCGACTTCAAAAAGAGATACTTACACTGAAAGAGCACAGTTTATCCGAAAGATATCCCGAATTAGAAAGTGTTAGATCATACTTCTGCGTTTGGATTGGAGAGTTTGGCACTTTAGTCAGCCTTGTGTCTCACAAAAGCTACTGCTTAATGGATCCCACTATCCTCATAAACTTTGATTATTTCTGCTAGTCCGTGTACTTTATGAAAAGAAACTTTACTCAAAAATGTTTACATACAGTAAAATTAACAATAATTACGTACTAGTATCCCATATGTTCTAATTTGTATTGCAATATTTTTTTTAGTGCGTTCCAAAAAAATATCCCATATTTTTAACAACAATTTGTTTTTTCTTAAAAAATAAGCAAAATGTGGCGTAGGAGATCCAAACTTGCATCACCGAGCAAATTTTGAGCACCCTCAGCTACTAGCCTACCGTTATGTGTAGTGTATAAATGTTTAAAACTTATTTATCATCATATAAAGTGATATTTAATATCACCTGTAAACATAGTACAGTTTTTACAACAAAAGTTGTTAGCGGACCCCCTTGGGATAAGAAATTTTTATACTCTATACCCATGAAATTTAAATTATTTACAAGTCATACCTATTAAAAATTATACTACCCATAAAACTAAAAATATTTACCCAACCTACTCATTTATTTGTATACCTTTGTTATGCCTTATAGGCGTTTACCTTTAAGGTATACTGCATAAATTATTGTATAAAAGTCTGAAGGGCCATTTATTACTGTATACCTTTGTTATACCACCTTATATGTGTATACTTTTATGGTATACTGCATAAACTATGGTATACAAGTCTGGATGAGTAGAATGAGTAAATAGTTTAGTGGGTAGGTCGGGTAATATTTGAAAGTAGTGGGTAGTGAATATAATTATTTTAGATTTTGTGCGTATTTTTGTAAGTGTCCTTGGGACAATGTAGCTTCGGGCCTTATAGTGGTGAACCCATCATCTCGGAATTCTAGATCCGCATCTGGTAATATACTTGATTTAATATAAATATTAGGTATAAATATTTTTATTTTTCAATTTTTTTCTTTTATGCATGGAGTGTGCATGCGCTTGGACCAATGCAAAAGTTTAGATGTTTTACCTCCTTTCCAATCCTGTCATCACACTGCTCCCCCACTAAGACGAGGAGAGAGAGTGTGCGTTAACTAAAATCTGACCCCTACTGCAAATTATCTTGGAAAAGAGAAGAAAAAAGAAAAGGTAATTTTTGATTTCTGAAGGAGAAAAAGCTGCTAGCCATCCAACTTTAATACGTACTATATTTTTTTATCCACACTACATGAACAATATTTATAAAATACGATAAGTGAGGGTTGCTCAGATGGTAAGCACTTTCCACCTACATTCAAGAGGTGGTAGGTTTCAGTCATCTTAGAAGTAAAAAGTGCGAGGACCACTATTTGTTCCGAGAGAGGGTAAATGATGGAGTTTTAAAAAAAAAATTCATAGAAACCGTTGAAGAAAAGAAGAGTAGAATCTGTTGGTTTGTCATTGCAGTTTCTGATAAAGGAAATCTCAAACTTGTAGTATTATTAAGAATTCAACTAAGGCCATTTCCAAGGGTTTTCCCTATTTTTTCCCCTAAAATGGAGAAATCCCTATTTTAGGGTAAACTTACTCCGACCATTCCCCCTTTTTTTTCCCTAAGTACTACTTTTTTCATTTAAGTTAGAATCATCTGATAAGAACCATCCGATATTCGATTTGATGAGGCCGGATTTGTGCAACGTAAAATCCATTAAAGGGAAAAATATTTCCTTATTTGAAATTCTATATTTTGACGATTTTGATTAAGAATAAAAAGATCTCATCCATCCATCACATTCTCTAGGTCGTGATAATTAAACGACTACTTGATATAGTAGTAATTAGTGCAATTATTTAAATAGGACTCAATTTGCAGCCACTAAAACCAAATGGCAGACTTTGGAAAATAGTATAGTAAATTAGTGAAATTAGTTAATTAGGACTCAATTTGCAGCCACTAAAACCAAATGGCAGACTTTGGAAAATAGTATAGTAAATTAGTGAAATTATTTAATTAGGACACAATTTGCAGCCACTAAAACCAAATGTCAGCCTTTGGAAAAAACTATTCGACAGTAAATATATACTCGTACGCAATTAACAAACTTTAATTTTACCTTATGCCTGACAAAAAGTGAGTGGCAACAATTTATGCCTTTATCTTTTTAATCACCCAATCAAGATTAAGGTTTCCACTAAAAGAATATATGGATTGATTAATTTAATTAATGGAGCAATATAATATTAATATATAGTTGAGAATAGTTGTGACTTGTGATGACAACTCTAAAGAAGAGAGTACTGATTCGAATGGAGCACCCCCAGCTAGATCTTGATTTTGCTTTTTTAACGCATAAAATCGCTGGAAGGATACTTCAGTAAAGTGACTGATCAAAAGGCCAAAAAAAAAAAAAAAAAAAAAGGGAAAAGCAGCAGATGAGGCACATTTCTCCAAGTTTCATAACTTTTAAACATGCCATCTTATTTTGAGTCATTAGATTCGTAATGTGCTCATCTTATTTCAAAGTAGCACGTCTTGCATATTTTTTCACTATATTAGGGTCAATTATATGTTTTTGAGGTTTCTGTATGCACTTTAAAAAAGATATTTTTTGACGTATCACTAAGTTAACAGTACTAATCAGCACAATAATGACAGATTTGAAAAAATAAAGTAACAAATAACTTTAAGTGTTTCTAAAACATGAATCATTTTTTTATTTTAAAAACAAATAAATTTGCCAAACTACTAATATTTGCAAGATGAAGGAGGGTGTAACTTTTAAGTTGGAATGAATATGAAGTGCGTTTGTGATCCACGGGGCTAATTGAAAACTGGATATATGATTTCATTTATATAAATATTGATAAGTGGACTTACTAAAAGATTTGGCTATAGGAGTGTACATTTAACAAAGTAGTTATGAACTTCAAATAGTTCAAACAAAGACTATGACGTACGTCCACTTTGAAATAAAAACAGTAGTTAATTATATTAATGTGGTTGTATAGAATCCATTTCTTTGACTTAATGCTGAATCAAGATGAGTGGCGAGATAATAATAAATTACATATGCTTAAAAGAGGTATAATAGTTGCAAAGAAAAGATGTAGACAAAGTCTCAAGTGATATTAGGTGAAGACCCTATATTGACTAGGTCACATTACTTCCTCGAATGAGGGAAATTTTTTGTTAGCGTCTACTGGAAAAATTTTCTGCAAAAAGATCATAAACTTGAAGAATATGATTCAAATATACATTTACAGTTGAATTAAGAAAACTCAGATGCTACTAATCAACAATAAGCACATTAACGTCGCATTTCACTTTACATAAGAAGATAAAAGAGAGATAAAAAAGGAAGGCTAGCTAACTCCTTTAAGAGTTAAAAGATACCATGATATAAGAATAGCTAGTCTCCACTACTAAATACTTATATTAGTTTGTGACCGTTAATTAGTTTGCTTGAGTGATTCTTTGATTGGAATATTTCTGAATGACATTTGATATGGCCAGTAGCTAATTTGGATGAGATTCCCAATTAGTTCCTCACCTCTTCATAACTTACATAATGCTTACCGAAAGCTAAAAGCACCATTTTGTTGATTTGTTAATCTACTAGCTGACAATCCATTAACATTAGGTATATAGGGAAGAATTCTCTTGGAAAATCACACGACCACTAGAAGTTGGCATGTCCACAAGACCAAAATTCGTGGGGCTTAGGGTGGGGGTTGGAGCCTTTTGGAGATAATATAGGACATTTGCATATATAGTTTGTTTGATGCACGAATTATATTAGTTCCATGGTAGCTGAAAAAATTGAATATTTATACACAAGGTGTAAAGATACTTATGTTAAGAGTATGTCTGTGCTGGTTAAGTTCAACGACTGATATCAAAATCTATACTTTGTCGAGGTAAACATTACGATCTGATGATGGAGTGACGGCGTGGGGCTCAATTTGCTTCTTTTTATCACAATAAATATCAGAAATAGACATGTGGATTATGGCGATGAGCCACGTGAAACTTACTATAAAGGGAAGATCCATGGATCATGGAATAAACGAATAGTATCACATCATGTTAATAATATTGTTTCAGATGACTTGTTATTATTTTTCATTATGCATTCAAACTTACTGGCTCGAATAATTTGGATTCATGAGTAGCCAATAATTAAAGGGAGCAACATCCCCTACTAAGTTCTCCATTTTTGTTGCTGAATTTGAATTACCAGTTAAGGGTAGAGGTGTTTCTATTAGTCTACCACACCCTTTGGTGGTGGTTGACTTGACTTGAAAGTAGATTGTGATTTGTGGGGAAACTGCAAAGGACCTTTCTTGTTCTAGAGTTCAAAAAAGGGATACCTTGTAGAAGTAACTTTTGCATAGTTGACTTACTATTAGCAACTGGAAAGTAAATAGTGATTTGTGGGCAAAGTCCTTTTCTGGCTTGTATAGTTCACATTCATTTTCATGGTGTTATGTTTAGTAACCAGAGATGGAATTTGATCCAAGACATATGCTTTTGGATGACTCATTCTGCAGTTTATGCTACAGCCGTTTCTTCATTTTCAAGTTCTTTATCAAATGAAATATACTCTTCTACTCTTGCTAATTTTTTATGGTCAAAGATATCCAACTCTAGTTTTATACTATTACATTTAAATCTTCAATTAAAAGCTAGGACATTATTTCTCGCCTGTAACAATAATCTGCAATCTTTATTTTCTTGGGAAATTAAGATGACTTTGTTTTGGTACAATTTTTTTTTTTTTTTTTTTTGGGATTGGGCTTTCATTAAGAATATTTTTTCACAATTTAATTTGATACGTGTCGCACTTTGGTTGATCAAGTGTAATGCAATTTCCAAAAAAAAAAAAAATCATAAAAATAGAGGTGTGTATTAGAAATACTTAGAGAAAGATTTGATGTGTCATAAATTTTTCGTATTTTTATTATGCGTCAGAGGAATTTGGCCTCAAGTTTAAAGTGCAAACTATATATTAAGCCTAAAATTGATAATCTCAATATATGTAATTTTCCATCAAGAAAATATTGAAATATTTATGGGGACCAAGAGAGGTACTCCCTCGTTCGAGTGTATGCAGACTCTTATTTTTTGATCCATTTCAAAAAGACCCTTTTATAAAATTTGAAAAAATTAAGTTCAAATTTACCATTATATTATCAATAATATGATTTATAGTCAGCACAAATATCAATGACATATTTTAGACAGAGTCACATAAATTGAAATTGAGAGAACCTAACCTTCCCCCATTTGTCAAACTAACATCTTTCCCCCGGCAAACTACTTTTCAAAAAAGTTGAAGCAAGAATGTTAGCAGAATTTTGTATGAAAACTTGAGTAACACCTCAATTTGTGAGCCGTTCAAAATATGCATGTTGCAGCAGCAACTATTACTTACACGCACCTTTCCATCACAATCCTTACTCAGCAGATTCCCAAATTCATCTTTCTTTCAAGCCAAGAATCTTTTTTCTTTTTCACAAGATTCTCTCATCATACTTAGCTTTATATCAATATAATGATGCCTTTGTTCCATTTTGTTTCATTCCCACTTTCATTCCTATTCATTTTCAGACCACTCTTTTCATTTCTTCGTAATTCTGCAAAAAATACATACAACTTCATCACTCTTGTTCTTGATATGGCTTCTTCAACTATCAATCATATATCTCAACCTTGTATATATGGTAATGTTTTAATGAATATAAAGATTGATATATTTTTTTCTGTTTTTGCATTTGAAATAGTAGTATTACACTGGTATGCTGTTGTTGTTGTTTTTGTTGTTGTTGCATTTGAAATAGTACTGAGTCGACGGTCTATCGAAAACATCCTCTGTACCTTATACGAGGTAGGGGTAAGTTCTGCATACACCCACCCTCCCTATACCCCACTTATGGGATTACACTAGATATGTTGTTGCGTACTCTTCTGAGTATTTTTCACGAAGCTTGGTTTAGTTGTGTAAGAAAAAGCTGGCTTTTTGGTTGATATTTGGTATAGTTGTGTAAAAAGCTGGCTTTTTAGTTGATATTTTTGTGGGGTTCAAGAAAATCTGTAAAATCTTCTTGTAGTACTATAATTCACAAAACTTCATTACCCTTCTTCTTGATATGTCTTCTCCATATATCTCATTCTTGAATGTATGGTAATGTCTTAAGAACTATAAAGATTTACAGTAATATTTAGTACCCTTTTGAGTATTATTCGTATAGAATTCTTGGGAATGTTTTAAGGACTATAAAGATTGAAAATTTTAGTATCCTTTCGAGTTCTTTTCATGTAGCTTGATTATGTTTGTGTAAAAAAGTTGGCTTTTTGATTGATATTGTTTTGTGGGGTTCAAGCAGGTCACTTTGGTTCTTCAAATACAGAGAGAAAGTCAAGGTTTATGAAATGGCTGAGTAAACTTTTCAAGGGTGGGTCAGGCAATAGGGAAGTGACAAGTGGTAATCAACCACAGTTTCTTGGAGATGAAAATATGGCTTGGCGAGCACCAGCTAGATCAGTGGTATTACTCTTCATTTTTTACGTTGATGTTTATGATATTATAGACCTTTTTAATCTCTTGTAACTCAAAACATTGAATAAAAGTTTTGTACTGTAATATCAAGATATATTATTGGTACAGCAAACCTGATAAAAGAGTGATACAGACTAAAGTAGTGTATTTTGAGAACTGAACTTGATATGCCCTTCACTTGAATGTTCTCTCAACACATTTAAAATTTCATCAGGATGATCGCTCTAGGACGAGCAAGGAGAAGGAGGAACTAGACCGCGCAATTGCACTCTCCCTTGCTGAAGATATGAAGAGACCAAAAGGTAATTATATCTTCATTCAGGATATTTTCAAGAATACTGAAGCTAAAATATTGTTCATGTCCTCCATATATCTCTGATCTCTTTATCTCATTCAGTTTTCTGTTGCCTTTAGCATACCATATTAAGACTTTCATTTTTGAGGTAGAGGATAAAATGTTTATGCTTCTCAGGAAACCGATGGAGGACAGACCAAGATGAAGACCTACCGAGATCACTTCATGATAACTCTAACTCATCCTCATATCCTCCTCCGTATGCTCCATATGCTCCTTGGGAATATAATCCCAACAGTTATAGGTAATTGGTTCTTTATTCCCAAGATTGTTAAGATATCAAGTATATACATTGTGTCATCCGAAATTTAAGTAGTTCCATTATTTCACATCGTGATAGTTGAGTGCACCAGCTCTCACGGCAGGCTTAGTACTGCTTTTATCTGTTTGTAATGCTGAAGGAATAAAAGAAAAAGACGATACACATTGCTGCTTTGTAGTTATTGTGGACTTGTTTTTTCTGACATTTATGAAAATCAATGTATTTATGTGTTAGATTGTTCATTGATTTGTTTATTTATGTGTGCACTTATAAATATTTACAGAAAATGTAGTGGCTGCTATAAGGATATTGTCTCTGGCAATTATTTGGGATGCATGGGAACTTTCTTTCATCCAGAATGTTTTCTTTGTCGTGCTTGTGGTGTTCCGATTACTGAATACGAGGTACAATCTTGTCCTTGCTGTTGCTAACTGTTTTTTTTTCACCCTCTGCTAAAAGCGACAAGAACAACAACATACCCCGTGTGATCCCATGGAATAACAGCCCCTCTGCTAAATATGAGTAAAATTAAACTATGGAAGTGAAATTTTTATACAAAATGAATACTTTCCAATATTTTGTCGTGTTAGCTCATTGGTTTCGTTGATTCAAGTTTTCTTTGTCAGGGAACAACACATATCATAAGTCGTGCTTCAAGGAACTGACTCATCCAAAATGTGAAGTCTGCCATCAATTTGTAAGGACATACTGCTTCTATATATTACTTTTTTACTGAAATTGTTTAATAGAACTGCAAGTTTCGGTCCCAGTTAAATTCTGAGGCCATTTGTGTATTTAAACCCCTGTAGTATGTTCTTTTTGGATAGCAGTTTCTACTATCCTTTACTTTTTGGTTGAAAGAACTAGTACCTGCAAATTGCTTGATTTTGCACTTATGCACACAAGCCAGTGCATATACTGGCATAAGCCTGATGATTATTCACAGTGCAATGATGTTCTGTCATCTGAATCTTCACTTTGCAATTAGAATAACTGTGAATGAGCACGGCATCATTGTTTCATTCATGCACATAGATTTGCCATCATTTTGTTCTTTTTGGGTAAACTATCTGCAGTCGCACCAACCTAAGGAGATAAATGTACAACAGAGTTTTGTATATTTTGGGCTTTATAGTCAAATTATCTACTATGCGTTTACTGTTATTGTAAACAGCTTAGAAATACTAAGATTTGTGTGGTAAGCTACAAATCTGCGTCCTATCATTTGGTACAGTGAGCAGAGTAGGCAACTATGCGTCAGAGATAAAATATGATACTAAGATTTATTTGCAAACATGGTGAAAAGGTAAGTTATTTCTCACCTGGTTCATTTGCAGATCCCAACAAATGGAGCTGGCTTGATCGAGTATAGGTGCCACCCATTTTGGTCTCAGAAATATTGCCCTTCACACGAGAATGATAACACCAAAAGGTGCTGTAGTTGTGAGCGTCTGGAGGTATGGATGTTAGCTGAAATTAAACATATTTGATCACAGTTTATTCAACTAATATGCTTGCTGTTTATTGTTATTATCTTCTTGAAGTCGCGAAATGCAAGATATATGTCACTTGGAGATGGTCGGAGCTTATGCTTAGAGTGTATGGAATCTGCCATCATGGATACTGGAGACTGCCAGCCACTTTACCATTCCATCAGAGACTATTATGAGGGCATGAACATGAAAATTGATCAGCAAGTTCCTATGCTTCTTGTTGAAAGACATGCCCTTAATGAGGCCATTGAAGGGGAGAAGCATGTACGCATGATCTCTAACTAGAAATATTGCCCTTCACTCCTTTTTCTCATGGAAGACTACTAACTAGAAAATTCTTTTAGGGTGTCCATCATATGCCGGAAACCAGAGGTCTATGCCTATCGGAAGAGCAGACAGTCACCAGTGTAAGAACTTCACTCGAATAATTTTCCATATTAGACTAGCTTTAAACATGTCTTCACCATCTTCTAGTTCTACTGAAATGTGCGATACATGCTATGACAATTTATTTAAAAATTCAGATACTCAGACGGCCAAGAATGGGTGGTCGTGGACTAGTAGGAATCAGAACACATCCTCAGAAGCTAACCAGAAGATGTGAAGTTACAGCCATCCTAGTTATATACGGCCTCCCAAGGTAACTTCTTTGTTTTCTACAATAATTCCTTTCAGTTTATTTCTTTTAACCACACTGTGAAAATGAAAACCAAAATATGGCACTTGATGCTCTGGAGAACCCCTTAAAAAAAGAAAAAGAAAAAGAAGAGGAACCAGCAGAAATGTCTTGGAATTAAAGAAAAAGGAATAATTTTTCATGGAATTCTTTAAGATGTTCTTGAACATGAAAAATCAAGATAAGGAACCTTGAAGCAGAGGAATACTATAGTTGACCTACTTTTAAATGAATGGAATCAAGATGTGCTTTGGCGTGAAGCCAAACTATTATCCTTAGACAAATTGAAGCAGAGGGTAGCAAAAGTTGATATGCATCTTAAAATGTGTAAAACATATATAATGTTATTTGCATCCTCCTGGATCTTTCTTGTGAAAATAATACTATATGGTATGTTTGCACCATCAATTGACAAATAACACACTTCCTAGAAAATTAAATCAGATAGGCTTACCAAATCTTTCTATATGCAGATTGCTTACTGGTGCAATTCTTGCTCATGAACTTATGCATGCCTGGTTACGTCTAAAAGGTAAAATTTGATTCTTTCTTTCAACTTTATCAGTCTGGAGCAAACTTTAAATATGTGGACAGTCTTCTAGAAAAGAAAAATAGCTGGATGTTTCATCATCAGAACTTTGTTATACTTGACACTACCCACGTTGTTACAGGAGAAGGAATTGATGGACAATTTAGTAAACATAATTTGGTAATATGCAGGATACCGTAATCTCAGCCCTGAGGTAGAGGAAGGAATCTGTCAAGTGCTTTCCCACATGTGGCTTGAATCAGAGATAGTGCCTGGATCCAGAAATATGCCATCTACATCAACTGCTTCATCCTCATCGACATGGTCATCGTCCAAGAAAGGTGGAAAGTCTAAAGTAGAGAGTAAGTTGGGTGAGTTTTTCATGCACCAGATTGCACATGATGCTTCTCCAGCATATGGTGGAGGATTTAGAGCTGCTTATGCAGCTGTGAATAAGTATGGTTTACGAAGTACATTGGATCACATTCACCTGACAGGAAATTTTCCTTTATGATCAATCACGGGCCAACTCTTTGACCTCATATGTTTGAAGATGATTTCCTCTGCTGTGTGCAAAGGTAGAGGGCATTGATGAGAAATGACTTGATCATGCAAAGCTGGTTCGCTACCCCTATTTTTTCTGGGGTCCTATACCGGGGATACTGATAGAAAACAACTTAAATCCTACAAATAAAATTACAGATTTTGAAATTTAAATAGTAATATAGAGATTTTGTTTTGTATTAGAGACTCTTGCATATTAAAGGCACTATAAGATCAGAGATTTGAATGCTTCCAGGTACTTTCTCCTCTCCTTGCAAATATTGTCGTTCTAAATGAAGTCCTATGTTATAATACATTATTCAATTACATTGTTGAAACATGTCTCTTTTGATTATTTCGTATTCTTTGTATGAAGGGGGACTTGAGTAAAGACCCGAGGAAAACTATGTGAAAGAAATCCCATACCATGCAGTCTGCAGACATCATATTTCATTCAGCAAAGTAATTAGAATACCAAAAAAAAAAGTATGGATAAGTGTTATATACACTGATAATGTAAGTAGACAACATACCTTAACATTTGATCAAACATTAGTCATCATTTTCATAGTATAACTGTCACAGTCAATGCACAGAAGCTAAATTCAAAACGAATTACAACATGGTCACCTCACATAATTACAGATTACAACATGTGTTCTATCTACATATCATTGTCTGATAAACTCTTACACATAGAAGTATGATAATCTGCAATAAAAAAGACATACTTTTCTTTAAGTTCACTGACAATATATAAGCTTTTTACATCATCAGGTAAATTAACCTACAACATGCAATTCTTCGTAGCAAACCAAATATTGTAACCTGAAAAATAAAACAACAATTCGCTACAAAGGATAAGTTGCAGTAAAAATTCTTTGTACTACCAGTGTACATAAGTCAATTCGAGCAACATGGTCTCCTATTATTGTTACCAGAATACTCTCCAACATTAATAGCAGTGCCTTGACCAGGTATAGCAGCTGCTTCTTGAGCAGCAAGAGCTTTCCTGCTTATGATCTGATAAATGTCCAACAAGATCGTCTGAAACGCCTTCTCAACATTATATGCCTCCAAAGCCGATGTCTCGAGGAACGAGAGCCCTTCTTTCTCGGCCAAGAGCCGAGCGTCCTGCTCAGGGACAGCTCGGAGATGGTTTAAATCTGACTTATTTCCAGCCAACATGATAACAATATTGGAATCTGCATGGTCCCTTAGCTCACGAAGCCAACGGTTCACATTTTCAAAAGTTTGTCTCTTGGTTATGTCATAAACCAAGAGTGCACCAACAGCTCCTCTGTAATAAGCACTTGTAATAGCTCTGTACCTTTCTTGACCAGCAGTATCCCATATTTGTGCCTTCACTGTCTTGCCCTCTACCTGCATTCGCCATGCAGCCAAATGTACACATGGAGTTTAGCTTCTACAGATTGATAATTCAAAAGAATTTCTATACTATATACCACTTAAAATATGTAGTAACTACAAGTACCGCCCATAAAAAGCGGGGTTAGTAATCACGAAAATAAGGCAAGCTACTTGCTATAACATTTATGCTCTAATAATGCAAAACTTTTTTCACAATCAAGTGTATATAAGTTGAACTTTGTTATCCTAATTCATTGTATTAATTGTTAATAAATAAAGAGTCAGACACACCAAAAACCAGTGAAGAAACATATATGGATGTATTAAAAAGGAGGATCAAACTAATTACATGATCAAATCCAAAAGAACATCTTACAAATAAAGATTCATCCAAAAGAGAAGATATCCCAATAATATACCCGGCTTTTCTGATGCAATAGTCTATCAAGGCAATAAATTACACTCCCCTTGCAAGAAATAAACAGGAAAATAGCATATAAATTGCACTTTAATCGAACACCAGGGGATATTTAAATATGAAAAGGAAATCAACAACTTTCTAGGATTCGCGCTAACTTGGACAAATTGTACAATTTGTCATATGCCCTCAAATCCTAAGCTTGGTATATTATGCAAATTAGCAAAATATAATCACGAAATGAAACACTAGGATGGAAATGTTGCCACATGGATTGGAATGAAAGGAGTATGCAAACCGGTGATTTATAGCGGAGTATAATCACTAAATGAAACTCATAAATGCAAGTATCATATAATAATATATAAAATAATTCGAAACCAAATTCACCTGAAGGGTCCTTGTTGCAAATTCGACGCCAATAGTGGATTTAGACTCCAAACAAAACTCATTACGAGTAAACCTAGAAAGTATATTAGATTTTCCAACACCTGAATCTCCAATCAAAACAATCTTGAATAAGTAATCATATTCATGATCCACCTTATATGCCATTGCCACTTCTCTTTACGTATCAAATTTGACCTAGCAATGTAAAGATCATCAAATCTATATTAACACAACATAATCATAAATCATTATCACCATCACAGAAATCTAAGATAAAGAATTCAAAACCGAGAGTAATAGGGAATTCGAGAGAAAAAGTATACACACTTTTCGTTGCATGCTTACAAAGAACGCGTTGAAACCTCACTAGTTTTTCTAGCCAAAGTTGATAAAAGATTTACTACAAGAGGAGGAAAAAAACTTACCATTAACGAATCAAGAAATATTACGATGGTCAAAATCTGAGAAATGAGAAGGGCCTTTGGCTTCGATTAGACATGATAAAGTAGTTTTTGCAAATGTTTCGAAATTTGAAGTCACAAAATTTAAGCGAACAAACAGGAGTTTGAATGGTTATGACCATTTATATAAATGTCTTCCCACGTGACATGAGTCTCGAGGTCTCAAACCATATTTTTGTTTGAATTGATCGACAAACATTAATTGGTAACCTTAAAAATTGAAGAGTAGATAACACGTAAAAATATATAGATTATATCATTTATATTGTCGGTGCATATAACTTAAATTCTTACATTATATGTATGTATTGGATGAAAATTGGCTCGTGCACATGGCACCTCAGATACTCGGTTTAAAGTATACCGAACAGATATTTTCAAGCTAGAGCACGGATCAAACAATGAGGATGCCGAAGTCATCATCCGAGGTCACAACCCATGGCATACCTCGGTGAGCGACCATCTCGGTCGAACCATTAGTGAACCTACATCCCCGAGGTCAACAACTTGAGCCTCGGTGGGTTACCTCACTTTCAACGGGATAACGACCCACGACCTCAGCCCACTAACTCCACTCCCAAGAGATGTGGAACGTGCATGGATCAGTGGGCGAACATGGAGGGAATAACTTGTATTATTCATCTATAAATGACACTTCATTTCATGTTGTAGCCACCTAGAAATATAACCAAACTCTGCCAAAATTTGTACTCGTTATCAATATTAGAATTTACGTCTTTATTGCTCATCAATTTGTTCAATTTCATTGCTTTATTTCAATTTTGATACTTAGCATTGCTTGTAAACCCATTCCAAATTCGATTTGTTGTCTTAAATGATTTAGGCCAATACAAATTAGCGACGTCTATGGGGATTCAAACAATTACACTCTGTTCCAAGGTTGAGCGATAATCCAGATCACATTCTTTTGCATACCTTATTTCAATAATGGCTAACAATGGCGATGATGCCAATAGACAACAATTACCTCCCGATAGACAAACTGGTAAATTCATTCCACCACTTCCAACAGAGAACAGGCCTATACCACCACCGCCTCTGACAAACCCTTCCTCGTCAGGATCAAGTGGTCTCTTCCAAGCGTTTGTCATATGCTCTTTGAACAACCTTCAAGCACGTTTCAATCAACAAGTAACTTTTAACGCTGAATTTCGTAGCTCTTTAGAGGCAGTCTCGATGAGAAATCACGCTACCCCTACTGATACTCCACCTGTAGCTCCGAATAGAGGCATCTCGAACTTCGTTCCTACGGGCACGACAACATGGGGACCTCAAAATGGGGCCAAGTCTGGAGGTTCGGTGACTGCACCGAACACTAATCCACCCTTCGGGACGGTTCCCAACGTGGCGGAAACAAACTCCTCGGTAGATCTCAAAAAATGGAGAAGAGAGATCGAAGCCCGAGTTGAGGCTCGAGTTGAAAAGCGGCTAGAAAACATCCCAGGGTAAGGAAGAACCAAATGGCGTTGGACATCGACAAATGTAGGAAATCACCCTAAGAGCCCGACGCTGCCCCAACACCAATTCCGAAGCATTTTAAGATGCAGATTCTAAAGAAAATGATGGTATTACCGACTTAGTCGAACACGTGACTGATTTTATAGCTATGGTGAAAGGAAACGATTTGTCTGAAATAAAAAAGAATCATTTCGGAGACAGTTTAGAAAAGGGGGCGCTGCGCTGGTATATGCACTTACCCTTGGAATCTATCTCAAACTTCAAGGAGCTGGCCGATGTGTTCATCAAGGCTCATAACAGAGTGCAGAAAATTCTTCAAAGAAATGAGGATATCGTTGAAGTCAAACAACAATATGGGGAACCCATCAAGGACTTCCTTGAATGGTTCCAAGCCAAAAAGATAGAATTGCCACCCATGGGAGATAACTTGGCCATCATGGCCTTTGAGAAAAATATTAATGTTCGAAACTTTGAAGCAGCCGCCGAGCTGAGGAAAGAGCTTCAGCAATATCAAGCTCAGAGGTGGAATGAATTGCACGATAGAGCTGCCACCAAAATAAGATTGGAAAAAGCAGAATGGAGAGCTGCAGGACGAAGCTCAAATTATAGAAATCGCCTGGAGCCGTCACGACGCGCAACGTGGGAGCTCAAAGGGCCAATATGAGCCATACAACTCGTAAAGGCAACATGTGAGTCAGAGGCTCGGTGGGCCACCAATGAGCCAGTGCCTCGGAGGCTGAGTAAACCATAATGCTAACCAAAAAGGCACCACAGGGCCCACCTTGGTATCCAAGGATAAAGACTTACCTCAGATTCCTGATTACAACTTCAACATATCAACCACAGAATTGGTAAACGAGTTGAAGGGGGTGACAGACAAGGGGTGAGATTGCCGAAGGATATGAGAACAACCCCTGAGAAGAGAGACCAAAGTCTGTATTGTGAATTCCACGCCGATTATGGCCATCGCATTGAGGATTGTAAAGCACTTCGCCTCGAGGTAGCACATCTATTGAAGAAATGCCTATTGGGTGAATTTCTCACCGACAAAGGAAAATAAAATCATGCAAAGAATAGAAGGGACAGACAGCCACTGAGGATACTACCTTCCAAAAGGATTGTGAACGTTATAACGGGGGGAGGGGGGGGGGGGGGAGGGGGGAGGGGGGGGGGGGAAGGGGGTCTGAAGTAAACGGTGTGAATTTTGCTGCCGCCAAGAAGTTTGCCAAATTGTCGATAACAATGGAAAAGAGGACCCGAACAGGAGGCTTGAGCAAGGAGATCATTTTCGAAGATGACGACTATGATGGGATGATGTTCCCCCATCATGATGCCTTGGTCATCATGCTAAGGATCAATGACTTAGATATCAAACAAGTCTTGATTGACCCCGATAGCTCGGTTAATATTATAAGCTACGAGGCTGTTAAGAAGATATGGTTGAAGGACCAAATTGTCCCGAAGGCAACCGTCTTAACTGGTTTCAACAACTCCATGGAGAAAATTTTGGGCGAGAGTACTCTCAATACATATGTAGAAAGTGTTGTCAAACAAACAATGTTCCAAGTCATGCCCGAGGACATGGCTTATAATGTGATCCTTGGGAGACCTTGGATTCATTCAATGGAAGTTCTACCATCTACTCTTCATCAAGTCATCAAATTCCCAACTCCTTGGGGAATTTGCTTGATTAAGGGAGAGCAACGAGTAGCTAGGAAATGCTATTCGGTTGCATTGAAGACTGGAGTCGTCCCGAGTGGACCAAAGAAATAGCAATCAGAGCAGCCAAGGTCTAGCGAGGAGAGGCGTTTGGTTCCCCAAACCGACCTAAGAAGAAATAGTAGAAAAGATCCCGGTGTGCATTCAAGAACCTCAGAAGCAAAAAGCCGAGGATTCAACTATCGAAGAGTTGGAGTCCTTTATGTTCTCAAAGGATTTCCCAGACATAAAAATGTTTGTCGGCTCGGAGTTGGACCCAGGGTAAAAAAAAGCTATAATCGAGTTGTTAAAGTCCAACAGTGATTGCTTAGAGTGGTCCCACACTGACATGGTCGGCATCGATCCGGAGATCATGACCCATAAATTGAACGTGGACCCACGTTATACCCCAGTAAAGAAAAATAAGAGGCCGCATGCCGGCGTAAGGAGAAAGGTGATCGAGGATGAAACAAAGAAGTTGCTCGATAATGGCTTCGTCAGAGAAGTTAAATATCTCGAATGGCTAGCTAATGTTGTAATTGTGCCAAAAAAGAATGGCAAGTGGAGAATGTGCATGGATAATACAGACTTGAACAAAGCTTGCCCCAAAGATTCCTATCCATTACCTCAAATAGATAGGTTGATAGACTCCACGGCTGGACATAAACTATTAACATTCTTGGACGCCTATTCGGGATACAATCAGATCCTTATGGATTCAGAGGATGAAGAAAAAACGTCGTTCATAATAGACAGAGGTATATTTTACTACAAAGTGATGCCCTTCGGGCTCAAGAATGCAGGAGCAACTTACCAAATGTTGTATGTTTAAGGATTACATCGGGAAATCGATGGAAGTATACATAGACGACATGCTAGTAAGATCGGTTCAAGTAGGAGATCATCTAAATCATCTGAGGGAAGCCTTCACTGTTCTAAGGCAGTATAATATGAAGTTGAATCCCGAAAAGTGTGCCTTTAGTATAGGCTCGAAAAAATTTCTATGATTCATAGTCTCTGAACGGGGTATCGAGGCTAATCCAGAAAAAATCAGAGCTATTGAAGAAATCCTCGATGAACTTTCCGGGGGTAAAAGAAGTTCAAAACTTAACTGGCCGAATCGCTGCCTTGAGTAGATTTATCTCAAGATCCTCAGAGCGATGCCAAAAATTCTTTTTAGTCTTGAGGAAGAATAATGCATTCGAATGGACACCGGAGTGTAAAGAAGCACTGAGAGAGTTGAAATAATATTTGGCTAACGTGCCATTGCTTGCCAAGCCAAAAGATTGGGATACTTTGTTTGTTTACCTGGCTGTGTCCGAGGTGTTAGTGAGTGCTCTGCTGGTTCGAGAAGAAGATGGCAAGCAACAACCCTAGTATCCTCGACGCCGAAACCAGGTTATCAACACCTTGAAAAGTTGGCACTTGCCTTAGTTGTTACTGCTCGAAAACTACAGCCTTATTTTCAATGTCATCCGATAGCCGTAGTTACCACCTTTCATTTTAGAAGCATACTACACAAACCAGAATTATCGGGGAGGCTATCCAAATGCGCAGTAGAACTAAGTGAGTATGACATTACATATCAGCCACGAACAGTTATAAAATCCCAAGTCTAAGCGGATTTCATGGCTGACTTTAGCATGGAATTCTTCCCGAGGATGAAAGGGAGAATTCAATGACCAAAGGAACAACCTCAGAAGTCTGGACACACTGATAGGGCAACCAACCCAAATGGTGTGGGGCTTGGAATAGTTCTGGTGACCCCAACGAGGGAAAGGATCAGACATTCAATCAGGTTCGAAAAGGTAACCAATATTGAAGCTGAATATAAAACTGCTTTAGCAGGGTTAGAATTGGCCAAAGATCAGTGGCGTACACAGAATTTTTCATGAGTGGTGTCAGAATATGAAGAAGCGAACAAATTAATAAAGTACTACTCCCTCCGTCGTAAAATGAGTGTCTGGGTTTGACTGGGCATAAATTTAAGAAAATAAGGAAGACTTTTAAATCCTGTGGCTTAAAATGAAAGGTGTGAATTATGTGGGCCAGTGTCTTTGAATCCTGTGGTCCAAAACAAATCTTAGATTTAAAGAGTTGCCATAAAAGGAAATAGGCACTCATTTTGGGACAAACAAAAAAGGAAAGGTAGACACTCATTTTGGGACGGAGGGAGTATAATAACAACATTCATATTAATCTTATTAATAAAATACAATTCAAGTACCTCACTACAACTCTCCTCGACGATCTCTCATTTTTTAAAAGGTATCCATAATGGACTCATTAGATATATTAACAAATACATCTTTTTTTATTTAAGACACCAAACAACCACTCAAAAGCTCATCATCCATTCGATTTCGTAAGTCGTTCTTAATCAACTTCATTGTCAAGAAATCTCTCTCTACTGTAGCTGTAAATCCTTTATGTGACCATGACTCCCTTTCCCCCAGTCACTGGATTCATCATCAAACAAATAACAGTATAAGCAAAAGGCCGCATCTTTTGTAACACTATATTCCAACCAGTCATACTCATCAAACCATTCTAGATTAAAACGACGCAATTGACCACAAATATTTCTTTGAGCAAATTTGTGATTTCGAGGTTGGAAAGGACCTTTTTGAAGATATGCTCTTCTTATTGCATCACGATCATTTGGATGATATTTCTGAATTGCTAATTTTTCCCCAGGATCTGACTTCAAGGAATTTAAATCAAATCCTTCCGTTTGTTGTTTTTGTTCTGTTTCATTTATGCTCTCCTCCAAGTTAGATGAATTTTGAGATGTTGATGTTGGTTTTGAAAGCTTTGAAGATACTCTAGGAAAATATCTCTCCATTGAGATTTAAATTGAAATATAAATTAAAATAGCAATTTAAATAAACCCTAAATAATTTCTTAGGATTCAATACACAATGAAAAATAAGTAGATAATTTTAAGAAAGTTCAACTTAAAAAAGGAAGAAGAAACAAGAATGTAAAAAGAATTAGTATAGTCGACAAACTTTGGGTTTTATAGATTTCATATAATAATCCTATTTCTAAATGGATTCAAATTTTAAATTAGTTGTGATTGTGGTCCTATAGGTTTATTTGGTCCATATTTGATTTTGTGTAGGATTAGTATTATTGTAAAATTTGTAACCCTACTGTTGTCAGCGTCAATTAGCTTAAAAAGAAAAATGCTGAAAGTTAATGCTGTTAGCAGGATTTGATCCCTGAACGCCATGGTCCAAAGCTTGCGCTGCAACCAACTTTGCTATGGCATCTTTGATATTAGTGGTGTCAATTTATTCTTTTATACAAAATTTTTCTGTTCTTTCACAATAATATAACATATATATTTAGCAAAATTTTTCGATCTAGTGGTGTCGGATGATACCGATAGGGTGTGTGTGGGTCCGCCCCTGCCAAAGATATGGGAGTGGAAAAAGTTGAGTTAAAATGCGACTCTCAGTTGGTTGTGAACCAAGTGCTCAGAAAATATTTGGCTCGCGAGCCTAGAATGGAGCAATTTTTAGCCCGAGCACAACAAATCTTGGCTAAGCTCCAAGAGTGGAAGATCCAATAGATACCTCGTGAGGAAAATGCCGAGGCGGATGCCTTAGCTAACCTAGGCTTGGCTGTTGAGGAAGAGCACTCAGGGACTGACTCTGTTATTTGGATGCTCTCGTCACAAATGAAAAGTATGAAGCTAGAGGTCAATTCGGTGAATCATACTTGGGATTGGCGAACTAAAATTAATCTCTTATTTGGAATCGGGGACTCTTCCAACTAATAAGAGAGAGGCCAATAAATTAAGAACTCAGGCAGTTTCATACTCGTTAATTTTGGAAAAGTTGTATAGAAAGATGTTCTACGGCCCGATGACCAAATATTTGGGCCCGGGAGAAGTTGAATACGTAATGAGGGAAGTTCACGAAGGTGAGTGTGGCACCACTCGGGGGAAAAAGCTTTAGTGCGAAAATTGCTTTGGGCTAGATACTATTGGTCGACTATTAGCGCAGACGCCAAGACCTTTGTGAAAAAATGTGATAAATATCAACGACACGGCCGAATGATCCACCAGCAGGCCGAGCCTCTACATTCGTTCGCGTCACCTTGGCTGTTCATGAAGTGGGAAATGGACATAATAGGCCCCCTGCCAAAAGCAATAGGAAGTTTTCGGTTCATACTTGTGTTAACTGACTACTTCACCAAATGGGTGGAAGCGGAGGCTTTTGCCAAAGTCAGGAAAAATGAAGTGATAGATTTCATCCGCAAAAATATTATCTACAGGTTTGGTGTCCCAAGAGAAATTACTTGTGACAATGGGACTCAATTTATAGAGACAGTGGTCACTCACTTCCTAAATCAGTGGGGGCATAAAGAGGATAGTGTCAAACCCTTATCATCCAAGTGCAAATGGCCAAGCTGAGTCTTTGAATAGAGTGATCGTTGAAAATATAAAGAAAAGGCTCGACGAAGCAAAAGGTCCATAACCTTTTCAGGAAGCGGAGGGAACGACATACAGTGCTCGGATCTTCATCAAGATTCATACCCGAACACTGAGGGGGATGTGAGAGATGGGGTGTAGCCGAATTCGATTCGAAGCCTTTCATACCGAGAACTAGCTATTCAAGCACCAAGGACTGTCGCCCAAAGATTAGCTTAGTCCTTTGTATTTTCCGCTCGATAGTAGCGTCATTTTGAAATTTTCCTAAGTCTCCTTTCGACTAGGTTTTATGTAAAAGCCAATCTTGCCCTATTATCATCATTAATGGAACGAACTTGATTCAATATCTATTTGTTTCTGCGATTTTATCTATCAATGATATACTATTTTACCGAAGTCATTATTTCATGTTATGGCTCGGGAGTGAGACGTCGCTTCAAGCTAGCATCAGTTTATTGTAAGTTATAAAATATTGCAAGCAAAAATCATCTTAAGTGTTCAGTCGAAAATTTCCAAGGCAAAATAAAGGCTAACACATGAAGACAAAAAGTGAAACTCATTATCACAAAACCTGGAGGCTTCAAAATGTCATTGGATCATGCCCGAAGGCTATAAAGATTGTTTATACAACACGGCTCGATGGCCGAAACCAAAAACAAAAGCATAAAAAGAGAAGTTCTATGTTTTGGGACCATCTTCCTCTTTGGAAGTCCCATCTTTAGCATCTTTGGTGTCTTTCTCACCTTCATCCTCGTCATCCTCAGCTTCATCATCGCCTGAACCTTCACTTGAGGGGATCTCATATATCATGGCTTAGGATTTGGCTGCATTATCCTCGGTTTTAGCTATTCCATCATCCAAATTAAGTTCGCCAGCTTGGCATTGCTTAAGTAGCTTCAACCGAGACCTGATGACAACCCGACGTTTGTCCAGCTCTACCCTCTTGGCTCTGATCTTGGCCTTCGCCTTCAGTTCCACCAGTTCATCTCAAAGTTGCTTAGCCTCGGTTTCAAGAATTGGAATCCTCGAGTTTTGACCTTCCAGCCTTTGGATCGTGAGCACATGCTCTTTCAACTGCTCGTGGTGTTTGTTGGCTTCTTCCATGAACTTATCCTTTACTCGATACAATTCACCATTAAGCCTCACGACCTCGGCATCTAGCCTTAAAACCATCGCCCAGGGCTTGAATCTTGGCCTCAGAGGCTGCAGCAGCTTCTTGCAGATCAGAGTGGGACATGACCAATGGAGCCTTCAATTCGGCGATTTAAGCATTAAAGTTGTCTTTCTGCTTTTCCCAAGCATTGGCGACGCGTTGAACTTCTTCATACCTCGTGGTCTCGAGTTCAACGGCCCTCAAAGATAGAAGGAAACCATGAGCAAAAGTTACCGAGGAGTTAGAAGAGGAATAAATGCTCAAACGAAAAAAGATTGAAGATGATAAAAACTTACCCGCAGTGCATTCGCAGCAGCAGTGGCAGCTAGCTGCGTCAGAGTGAATTTTTTAACAACGACCTCTTCCTTCGACCCTAGAAATGGCATGAGGCTTAGAATATCTCCAGGAGAACACTCCAAGAGGTTTGACAGAGCTGAAACCTCCAATTTTCTCAAAGGCCTCTCCATGGCTGGAGCTCTTGAAGGAATGTAAACATAGCGGAAGCAATTCCAGGATCACGACTCATATATAATCTAGACAAACTACTAGGCTATTTAGTTTTTACATAAACATAAAACGAAATACCTCTTGAAACGTAACTTCAACCACGAAATGAATCTTCAATCACGAGCAAGCTCATCTACGGGATCGTCCTCCAGTTCTATGATCTTCTGTTGAGTACCCGAACAATAACCGGATCAATAATATTTAGGTGGAACAAATATTCGAGAGAGAGAAAACTAATAGATTTTTAATCCCTTTTGGTCAAGAATCCCTTTTATATAGTTTTAAGGGTAAAACCTTTTTTCAAAATATTATAGGATTCTGTTCTACCAAGAAAACTTCTCTCCTAGTCCTAATTGGATTCGGTCACAACATGGACCACATAATCAATTAATGAGGCTTCAAATTATGGAATTAATTCTTCTCCTCTAAATTAACCTTTCCATAATAAATTACAAATTATTTCTACAAGAAATTCGTAATTGCACTCCTAAGTTGAATTTCGAATTCTTCCATCAAATCTTATTTAACTCCACACGTTAAGATGACAGACACTAATCAATATTATTAAACTACTGACAATTTAATATATTGGCTAAATGAATGTCCTTTAGACTTCCGCTTAACCTATTCCATGTGCCGGATACAAAATCCACTGGCCAGATTTACACATAGAAACTTATAAGCTTTCATAAAGGGGTGTCATCGATCTCTATACCGAGACGTTGATTCTATCAACTAGCTATCACTTCGCAGATGCATATTATCATTATCCAACTTATCAGGAATTATTTGAGCCAGATATCCTAGACCTCACATATTGATAAATCAAGACAATAAATAATATACACCACTAATAACAGCTATATCAAGATTAAGAGTATAAGTACATTTGATGAGCTAGAGAATTTATTTTATGTAGTGAGTATAAAAATACTTATCTCTACTTGGTCCGTTCAATGCACACAAAGCGCACTAGCACAAGAAGTTGGAACTATACCGTTCCTATTATCAAGATAAATTATATATAATATTGTACTACAATTATACAGATGCATTTGTCTAATTTCCATCTTAGATTGTGAACATTACTTTATTATTTATAAGAACCGATGATTTAATCTTCCGTGTATAAGCTTGACTCTACACACTAAATCAACTACTATATAAATAATAGGACACACATGACACAATTGATCTAAATAAATAATTCTTCATTATTTAATAAATGAATAACCAATTGTTCAACTAGGAATAATTCAACTAAAACCGCATGGTTATTAGTATATCCCAACAATATCCTACTTATACTTATAACCATGCCATTGTTATAATACATACTATATCTAAACCCATGGTTAATAGTATATATCCCATCAGCTCTAACAGGCTCGGAGTGTGCCCAAGCAGTACTGGTAGCTGTCTCCTCCTTGGCAATATGTAATGGCTCGACCCTCTAACTTCAAGATTTAGAGCTATGGTTGACGTGTCGAAACTTCAAGTTGCTTCTCTATTGTGATTATAACTCGTATGAAAAATTTGAGGTCGTTTGGTTGGGTTCGAATAGAATGTTCAGTAAGATTCGTTGTCGGCTAGAAAATAAACTATTGTATCATGTTGAGTAAAAAGCTCCATTTGATGATCCATTAGCTTTACATGATTATTTGTGGCTGGTAAAAACTTTTGGAAGTGATTCATAATCCCCGGGGGAACCTTAGAGCCGATGCAAGTTGGAAGCTTCGCGAGCGACTAAAGTTTCTAGTGAACGCGCACATAATCTGATTTCAAATAAAAATAGTGTTCAAGCTATACATATTCGGGAAAAGGTTAAAAAACGATAGCTTTAGCCCTTTATATTTAGTTTCCAAAGATTTAGACCATTTATTTGAGAAATTTTGAGGTTGGGGTTTCCTTCTAGAGTTCAAGATTAAACTTTTGTACTAACTAATGTGAGTTTTATGGTGTTTTGACTTTAGTTTGATCATTAAACATGGATTATAACATCATTCATCTTTACAATTACAAGATTATTGGTTGAAGCTTTCAAATAGTACAAAGCTCAAGTTTTGGATTTTTAAGAAAAATTTTCAAGAAGGCAATTCCATCGACTCAAACTTATTTCTCATGAGTATTTGATGAGATTTATAGTATTTCATTCAAGTTGGTTTGGTTGGAAAGTGTGAATTATGAAACCCTAGTTCATGGATTTAATAATGTTCTTGAGAAAGAGAAGATGATGAATAGTGTTGATTGGTGGTGTTGTATATGAACTTAAGAGACATTAATTTAAAGATTTGCAGATGTTACTCGTTGTGTAATGGGTTATCGAAATTCTGGCTCGGATTCGGAATCTAAGGAGTTCACCAGTTGGTTGACTTTTATTGACTTTCATTGACTTTGCCTGAAAGCCATGGGCTTTGGTCCTCTAGCGTATTTTGACTTTGAATAGTTTGGAGTGATTGGAGGCCGTTTTATGGACTTTGGATTGGTTGTTGATGTTTCGCCGGATGCGAGGTAAGGGAGACTTGAACTTCTTCTTGCTTGGTTTTCTGTATAAGCATAATATGTATCTTGTTAAAACTATTTTTTTATGCTATCCAAAGGTTTAAAGCTATTGAATATGAGCTCACTAGGTGAAGTAACGTTGAGGGTGTTGTGATGCATTATCTATGCAATAATTATGATACATTCTGGAGGTCTAAATTGAGATACTTGGAATATCGAAAGTATGACTTGCACTTAATTTGGTAAAGAGAGCATAGTATTCAATATATTATGAATATTGTGAGTTTAACCATATTGCGACAATGATCCTTTTATGAAACTACTGTTATCACTTTGCAAAGCTTAGAATTTATTTATTCAAGATATCTTATTATGATCTACAATATTTTGATTAATATCGTGTATGGCATCATAATATGCCTATTTTGGGGTGCATTGCCCGAGTTATATTATTATCCATTTGATGTGGAGTTGTGTTTTTGACGATATTTCTTTTATGTTAGCATTATCCCTTAGTTGATATTATTGCCTTTGGTATCTAGGTCGTTGGGCCAGTGGTCTAGCCTATTATGGTGAGGGTCTATGCCGTTGAGTTGATATAGCCACTGGTCTAGCCTATTATGGTGAGGTCCTATGCTACTGAGTTGATATAGCCACTGATCTAGCCTATTATGGTGAGGGCTTATGCTACTGAGTTGTTATAGCCACTGGTCTAGCCTTTTTATGGTGAGGGCCTACGCTACCGAGTTGGTTTGTTATTATGGTTGAGTTGAGATCCCTTGGTTGATATTTCGGTTGAGCTAGGCTCTCATTATATCTCTGATTGACTTTATAACTGTAGTGAAGAAGATATATCCTATCTTAAGACTATTGCACAGGTTTATCTATATATTATTTATTAGACTAGCTTTCAAAAACGGTAAGGACAGGAGGGCTCGTCGAGGATCTTACTGGGTCAGGGTGACTCACTCCCTTATAGTTTCTGTGTGCAGGTTCATTAGTTGAGATACTTCTAGAGTTCTTGGTCTCGATCGTGATTATCTTCCAGCGTTGTACATGGATGCTGCCGCATAGTTCGTGGTAGTGTCTAGTCTTTTCTTATGATATTTTAGTTGGGTTTGAACCCATTGTTATATATCTTACACTCATAGATGCTCCATGATTTGCTGTTGGGTTTTGGGTAGGTATAAACTATTTTATTGTTTTATTCAATTATTAGATTTATGACATTATTAATGGTTTCACTTAATATTGCGCTTAACTTTTCCTTGTTCGGTTGTTTCTTTTAACAACTTTGATTTCTTGAAAATGAACTTAACTGAGAAGGTTTTTATGAATTGGTTCGCTTAAGGGTAGAAGCTCTTAAGTGCCATCACGTACTCGATTTTTGGGTCGTAACAAATTGGTATCAGAGCACTAGGTTATAATACAAGTCCTAGGCCGTCGCGGAGTAGTGTCTTAGTTGAGTCTTATTTATGGGTATGTAGCACACCATACTTATAAACATGAGGCTATTGAGATATTCAGAATGTTTTCCTTTCTTTCATTCCAAAAAACTCATGTGTAGCGCTTGAATTGAATGATATTTCATTTCATCTCATACGTCAAAGAAGACGTATTTTCATAGTCGTGTATTTGTTAAATTCCACCTGATCATTGATTTGAATTTAATTTAACTTCTAGAAATCATTATATCTTTGATTTTCTGGTCTTTGATAGACAATCCTAATTAAGAGAAAGCTTACTGGTATTATCTAAGAGAGTAAGATATTAAGATCGAGACCCAACACAATATTGTATTTTATTGCATAGTTTATATTATATATGTAATTTCAACGTGAGACGGTGTAAGATCGGTCTTAGACAATGATAAAATATGAGAGATTATATTGCATAAGACGTCATCCACGGGCTACGCGCAGCTTGATGTGTCCTCATCATATATTTTTATAGTGAGCAATCCTTAGTTGGATTGGATTGTTTGAATATGTACCATATATGTGCATATATAAATTGTAGTTGATTTTTTTAGAGATTTGAGAAATAAGTGTAAATTTTTGCTTTCGCATATGATCAAAGAATGCATAAGCTATGAAGGTATATCTTTTGCTATTCCTTTGTAATGGGTGATATTCTGTGAAAAGCGCATATGCTTATTGTGTTGTTGCATGAGATATCACCGATTGTTTCCTATTATGTTTAGTTGTAGTGAAATGTGAATAGTACTAGGTACTCTATGAGATTGGGGTGTTAAAGGATATTGAGAAAGGTGAGAAGTTTGAATTTGTTAGTGGTTAATCATTGTGCACGATCTAAGTGGTGAAGTTTATCTTGAATTATATAATTAGAAAGCTTATATCACAATGTGAAGTTGAGTCAGTTAAGTTGATAATGTCCTAACTATCGTAATAGATTTGTTCGGCGATATAGATGTCTAACGTTATATTGGCATTGCTTAATGGTTATGTCGAAGTTAAATCTGTGGATACATTAGCGGAAAGTTAAAGGATGTTGAGCCGGTGTCGTGAATGAAAACTATTTCTAAATAGTACTCTTATGTCCTCGTCCTTTGAAATGGTTTAAAAAATGATTCCAAATGTTAGTTGGAATTTCTGTTGTGATGTCGCTTAAGATATTTTTGTACAGGAAGTTGCACCTAATAGTGCTTAATATGTGTGGTCATCTAAATGTGACTCATGATGAATTGATGTGTTCATCTTAATATGGAGTTTTGAGTTTTCGTGAATGCTTTTTGTCGAAGGACTTAGATAACGTTCGCATCTATTGAGGTGGTCTGCAATGGAGCAAGAAAGAAACAATGTGATAATTTGGGGTTTTTCCTAATGTAGGTTCTATAAGATCTACTATTCCGCCTTTGAGGTGCTATTTTTCCTATAAAAAGATGCAAAAAAGGTTATATACTTGTGCCTAATAAATTGTGATAGTTGGATTCGACATTGATGGATCAATTGTAGAGTATGTGCTACTCTTTCAGGGTGCGAACTGATACATACAAATTAAAGGCGTCGTTTGAAATCTGGAAAGAGAGATAAGTCCGAATTAGACCTCTATGATGGTTATAATTTCTATGTAATCTTGGATGTAGTTGCTGAGTTTTCGTGTGCCTTAATGGCTTAATCGGGTTTGTGAATGGAAAGTTTTGATCTTATCTCGAATCTATTCATTTATGTGTTTTTCATTAAAAGATTAAGTCAATTACGTGGATGAGTTGATTATGAGTATTCTAAGGGAACATTGACCTTAATCTTTACTCAAAGTGAGAGTGTTAGACTTGATATGAAATTATGGTTGTTGCTTTGATGAAGGTTACATGTACTTCTTACGAATGATATGAGGTTTGCTAAATCAAGGTGGCCCTAGGTTAATCCAAACCGGTGCTGGATTGACCTAAGCTTCACATTAGGCTAGCATAACCTCTTTCAGGAATTGAGAGAATGTAACTTGAAGTAATGATTGTTTAGATTGGTAGATCTGAGTTGTTATCTTGGACTAGTAGGTCCTGGTTATTTATTCAGACAGATAGATCTCAATTGCTTAGTATGAATTTCGGGTTGAGAAATATCGATGTGAGGGTTCTTGCTTCTTTTTAGTCTTCAGGTATAAATCCTACGTGGGGAGTGGTTACTTAAGATTTCATGTGGATTATGTATTTTGAGGTTATAATCATCTTCGTGTTCTGAGTGATAAGATTTGAAAGATATGAAGTTTGGTAAGGTACCCAATTGTAGTGCTCAACAAGTTTCAACATCTATTTGTCGTATGCTAGATCTCTATCCGGCTTGGTAAAAAAAAAGGTGAGAAATGACTCCTAAGATTGTTTTTGTCTTTGTTTCAAATATTGTAACTTGGGAGAAAGGCTCAAAGTTGTCAATTTGGCAGTTAATCTGTTAAAAATAGAAATTTGACATAAATCTCTTCAGATTATCTTATAGGCTCGTTGCATATGCAGTGGCAACACAAATCAGTGTGGAGAATTTTTTTCAATTACATTATTTTTTTGCAAGGTTGTTATCAATACATATTATCAGTTCAACAGTGCAGTCGTGTTGCTCGTTTGCGAGGTTATTGGGTTGCTCAGAAAAATTATTTCTTCTATCTCAGGATAAGATTTAGATTTCGGTTAAGCATTATCAGTGTATGCATCATTCTTGAGTCGGATCTTGTTCAGTGTTCCAACCTTAGACTAGTAGCCAATTTAAGAGGGTTATCTTGTATTTAAAGGAATTGATTGAGGTTGTGTGAAATTGATCTTGGATGTCAGTGGTATAATTTTAATCCTTCATACGGAATTACTTATGGTTTCAAATACTGGTTATGTACTGGATAGCGTGGTTTAAACCCTTACATCTAAATCGGTATTGTCCTCCAATTGATTGGTTTTATAGACCTCAAAGGATAATTCTTTCAATGAAAAGAGCTGAGGTACTGTGTGAATTTGTGAATTGTATTTCCTCAATGCTAGCACCTAAATAAAGTGCAACGTAGTTCAGAAAATCAAGTCTAAGGTATTTTTGGTCCATATGGGATCGTAGAGTTTAAATAAGTAGCTTCTTGTTGGGAAGATACGTGTCTACCATTGTAGTGTAATTTGTTTCCCTTTGTATTAACCCAAATTTGTATGTTGGTATTATCGCAAGTTGCATAAGTTTAAGTAATTTTATGGACAAGAGTTTAATAAATGATATGCTTATATAGCTACTCCAAGCAATTGAGCTTGAAAACAAGAAGAAGAAGAAGAAGAAGAAGAAGAAGAAGAAGAAGAAGAAGAAGAAGAATTTTGTCCATCTTGGTAAATGTGTCATAAAGGGGTAATATGATTGAAGATTGAATGAAAATCCAAAACAGATATGTTGGATTGGTTAATGAAGAAAGTCTGACGCTTATAGTATGAGTTCTTGCTTAATTAGAAGTTTCATATATATTCATGGTTATTGAAATTTGGACATTTGTATTTTCTAGTCGAATTTAATTTTTTTTTTATAGATGGTCGTGTGATGCTTAATTGGATATGAACTATTTATACTGCACTGTTGGTATTTGGCTTGGCCAGGTATTCATCCCTAGATTATCGTTAAGGTTTGCTTTTGGATTTGGTTAAAGTCTTGTTTCCAGAGTATACTCGTGCAAATTTTTGGAAAAATAGAGAGTAAGTTGGACTTTTAGTGCGTGGTTGTATCTTTGAGGTCTTATATTTTCATTTGATCTTTGGTTAAGTATGTGGAGTGTGTTGGTGTTCGAAATGGCATCGTGACAACCATTTGGCCTTGTTCGAGGACGAACAAGAGTTTAACTAGGGGAGAATGTAATGGCCCGACCCTCTAACTTCAAGATTTAGAGCTATGGTTGACGTGTCGAAACTTCAAGTTGCTTCTCTATTGTGTTTATAACTCGTATGCTAAATTTGAGGTCATTCAGAGGTCGTTTGGTTGTGTTTGAATCGAATGTTCGGTAAGATTCGTTGTCCGCTAGAAAATAAACTATTGTATAATATTGAGTAAAAAGCTCCATTTGATGATCCATTAGTATTACATGATTATTTGTGGCTGGTAGAAACTTTCGGAACTGATTCATAATCCCCGGGAGAACTTTAGAGCGGATGCAAGTTGGAAGCTTTGCGAGAGACTAAAGTTTCTAGTGAACGCGCACATAATCTGATTTCAAATAAAAATAGTGTTCAATCTATACATATTCTGGAAAAGGTTAAAAGATGAAAGTTTTATCCCTTTGAATTTAGTTTCCAAAGATTTAAACCATTTATCAATCGGAATTATGTAAAAAAAGTTATGAGTATTTTACTGAATGCTATCTAGTAAAGAATAATATGAACAGCCTATGGTACAATTTGCTGATGGAGCTGGGCTGCTATAAATAGAAAAGTGGGCAGCCTCTTTATTTGGGAAATTTTGAGGTTGGGGTTTCCTTCTAGAGTTCAAGATTAAACTTTGTCTACTAACTAAGTGAGTTTTATATGGTTTTTTGACTTTATTTTGCTCATTAAACATGGATTATAACATCATTCATCTTTCAAATTACAAGATTATTGGTTGACGCTTTCAAATAGTACAAAGCTCCAGTTTTGGATTTTTAAGAAAATTTTCAAGAAGGTAATTCCATCGACTCAAACTTATTTCTCATGAGTATTTGATGAGATTTATAGTATTTCATTCAAGTTGGTTTGGTTGGAAAGTGTGAATTATGAAACCCTAGTTCATGGATATAATAGTGTTCTTGAGAAAGAGAAGATGATGAATAGTGTTGATTGGTGGTGTTGTATGTGAACTTAAGAGACCTTAATTTAGGGATTTGAGGATGTTATGAGAGTTCGATTGACTCAATTTTTGTTTGTATGAACTCGTTGAATAATGGGTTATCGAAATTCTGGCTCGGATTCAGAATCTAAGGAGTTGACCAGTTGGTTAACTTTTATTGACTTTCATTGACTTTGTACGAAAGCCATGGGCTTTGGTTCTCTAGCGTATTTTGACGCCTAGATTCATATTTTTAATAGTTTGGAGCGATTGGAGGCTGTTTTATGGACTTTGGATTTAGATTGGTTGTTGATGTTTCGTCGGATGCGAGGTAAGAGAGACTTGAACTTCTACTTGCTTGGTTTTCTGTATAAGCATAATATGTATCTCGTTAAAATTTATTTTTATGGTATCCAAAGGTTTAAAGCTATTAAATATGAGCTCACTAGTTGAAGTAACATTGGGGTATTGTGATGCATTATCTATGCAATAATTATGATACATTATTGAGGTCTAAATTGAGATACTTGAAATATCGAAAGTATGACTTGCACTTAATTTGGTAAAAAGAGCATAATATTCAATATATTATGAATATTATGAGTTTAACCATATTGCGATAATGATCCTTTTACGAAAGTATTGTTATCACTTTGCAAATCTTAGAATTTATTTATTCAAGATATCTTATTATGATCTACAATATTTTGATTAATATCGTATATGGCATCATAATATGCCTATTTTGGGGTGCATTGTCCGAGTTATATTATTATCCATTTGATGTGGAGTTGTGTTTTGACGATATTTCTTTTATATTAGCATTATCCCTCAGTTGATATTATTGTCTTTGGTATCTATATCGTTGGGCCACTGGTCTAGCCTATTATGGTGATGGCCTATGCCGTTGAGTTGATATAGCCAGTGGTCTAGCCTATTATGGTGAGGGCCTATGCTACTGAGTTGATATAGCCACTGGTCTAGCCTATTATGGTGAGGGCCTATGCTACTAAGTTGATATAACCACTGGTCTAGCCTATTATGGTGAAGGCCTATGCTACTGAGTTGATATGGCCACTAGTCTAGCCTATTATGGTGAGGGCCTATGCTACTGAGTTGATATAGCCACTGGTCTAGCCTTTTTACGGTGAGGGCCTATGCTACCGAGTTGGTTTGTTATTATGGTTGAGTTGAGATCCCTTGGTTGGTGTTTTGGTTGAGCTAGGTTCTCATTATATCTCGGATTAACTTTATAACTGTAGTGAAGAAGACATATCCTATCTTAGGACTATTTCACTGGTTTATCTATATATTATTTATTAGACTAGCTTTAAAAAACGGTAAGGACAGGAGGGCTCGTCGAGGATTTTACCGGGTCAGGGTGACTCACTCCCTCATAGTTTCTGTGTGCAGGTTCATTAGTTGAGATACTTCTGGAGTTCTTGGTCCCGATCGTGATTATCTTCCAGCGTTGTACATGGATGTTGCCGCATAGTTTGTGGTAGTGTCTAGTCCTTCCTTATGATATTTTAGTTGGGTTTGAACCCATTAGTATATATCTTACACTCATAGATGCTCCATGATTAGCTATTGAGTTTTGGGTTGTTATAAACTATTTTATTATTTTATTCAATTATTAGATTTATGACATTATTAGTGGTTTCACTTAATATTGCGCTTAACTTTTTCTTGTCCGGTTTTTTCTTTTAACAACTTTGATTTCTTAAAAATGAACTTAACTGAGAAGGTTTTTATGAATTGGTTCGCTTAAGGATAGAAGCTCTTAAGTGCCATTACGTACTCGATTTTTGGGTCGTGACACAGTAGGAGCCACAGCCTCTCCAACCTTGGCTTTTGCCTTTAGCCTTGGCAACAACCACATCATGTTCATGCTCTAACTCTTCGAGGTTCATGACCTAGATTTCCTTTTGAACCTCAAGACCCTCGTCGATGGGCTCATCAATCAGCCCCCGATGCCACTCAACAACTGTTCAGGCCCGGGGGAGGTCACCGTCTTGGTACGAGGGAGGACCGAACAGGCAGACTTCTTTGAAGTTGCTCTTTTACTTTTTGAATTTGCAAGAGATGAGGTGGGAAGTTTATGGACAAAGAAATGAGTAGAAGTTGAAATAAAAGTGAAATGACCGAGGAAAATGTCATCATCACCTTTTGAGGTTCCCTGACCAAGGGACCCCTTCGAAGGTTTGGAAGGTTTTGAGGGCTTAAGCTCCTTCAAATCACCGACTAGATTCGTCATCGAGGCCACGTAGTCATCAGTATCAGAAGCTTCTTTTTCTTCTTTTTTCTTCTCATTCCCTTTCTTTCTCTTTTTCTTCTTCTTGTGATCGGTGTTAACCGTTGATGTGTTGGTATTTTGCATTTTCAGACTAGCTTTCACGTCCTAAAAGCTTTATTATTTGAGTAAATCTTATGTTTATCTCTATGTTTCAGGGTAACAAAGAATATTAATGTACAAAGCCAAAAAGAATGAAGCAAAGAGCAAAAATATGTGAACTTTGGCTACATTTCGAAGAACAAGGAGAACAGGCAGCAGCTTGATCGGAAACCCGCCGAATCACCGGCCGAAGGAGGATCGAGTTCAAGAGCTCATCAAGTTCCAGCAAAGTAAAGAGACAGACCACCGATATATCTGCTGAAGACATTCTGCGACCCCGCAAAAGGAAATGAGGTCCCGCCGACCTTCACATTGAGTTCAGAGACATCTGCGAGTTGTTGGAGTTGTCCGCTGTTGAACATGCGACCTTGCCGGACTTGCATGGTAGAACAAGATAACAGAGGAGTTAGATTAGACTTCGGCAGCCACACAACTCATTATGCAGCCCGCCGAATGACCGGCGGTCTACTGTAAACCATGGAAAAATTGAAATTTTATAAATATAGCCAAGTTTTCAAACCCATGCCTATAAATAGGCTGTTATTCCTCCAAGAAAACAGACCCTCTTTCAGCCTAAAATATACTTTATTATACTTTTGAATATCCTTGGAGGCAAAGGAAGGGTTTTAAATTGAATCTTTTGTAAGGATTTCTCTTATTAATCAAATTCTTCATATGATTATTGCTATTCCATCTCTTACTATGTGTGTGTTAGACCCTAGTATAAGTAGCTAAACTCATACTAGGGGTTTATTGATGAAGACTTGATGATTTTAACTTAAAACTTGTTTTTAATCTTGTGTAATCTATGGGAAAAGATGAATCTAGTTCTCTTTCATACTTTTATTGACTAGGGTTTGAGGCACGACCGTACTTGAACCTAACCCTACTTTGCTTTCATCACCCTAATGGGGTTGAAGGTGTAGGTTAATAGAAACTAGCAAGAATTTGAGTTACACTGGCTACGGCCTACCCCATCTAAAGGGAAAGACTCCAAAAAGGTCATTCCCGCTTGGGTCCTTGGACTAGGGTTTCTCACACTCTATTATTGACCCTAACGGGCTTGATGAGGTAAATCCTCTCTATCCCTAATGGGTTCTGAGGAATACATTCGAGGTCCGACCATTTATTTTACCCATACGATTTGTGAGTTTAAGGCAAGAGTTTAATTGAAAGAATCTTGTCGAAATGAGTAAACCCCTAGCTCATTCTCCATATTTACATCCATTTTAAAGTGTTAAGTTATTTGTATGCTTTTAGTGATAATCGATAGTTATAGTTGTAGTTAATTCAACTCTGTCCAATTTATACCTAGGAAGTTAACAAACAATTCATAGAACCCGTTACTATTCAATCTAAGACTAATAGACTGCAAGCTAGCTCCCTGAGGAAATCGACCCCAACTCTTAGTTGGGTACTACTATCTTTGACGATCACCCCACACCTTTATAGGTGAGTGGATTGAGCATGATCAACCGCCCTGTTGGAAAAACGTAACACAAGAAGAAACATTAGTAGCAAGAAAGAAATCTCGGGCGATATCCCTGGGATCAAAGTTATAATAGCACTCAGCGTGCCTCTTGCACGCCCAACCATTACTAGCAGCCATGTCCATCCAGGATCTAATAGGACGCTTGCGAGATTTGGTTATGGCCTTGACCCAATCAGACAAACCCTTGATGGGAATAATGGTGACCCTATTGGTTGCAAATGAGAAACAAATCAAAACACAGGTCAAAGAAGAGGAAAGAAATAAAGACGACAACCGAAAAGATTGAAAGCAGAAAAACACTTACGCTTCATATTCAACCTTTTTGAAAAATTAGGCTCGGCGGATAAGGCAGCTAGTCTCCAAGAGGATGTAGCGGTCACACCAACCTCAGTCCCCATGATCCTCACTCTCCGTGAGAATTGAGTATTTACCTCGGTTGTTCAAGGCGACAACTCCAGACTATGGAAGTATGGGTAAAAAAGAGAAATAAGATGTTCAAAGGTAAAATCCACCTTGGCCCTTCGGCTCAACCAATCTAAACAGTGTACGACCCTCCAAACCCGGGGCCAAGTTGATTTAGACAAAGATTGTAGGTCCGACAAAATTTATATATCACCCTATGAACAGGAAATGAGAACCCAATGGTGAACGGATAAGTATACGTGAAGGATAACCCCTCTATGTGATCACAATATTTGTTGTTCGGGTCGGGAACAACGATTTTGGCCTCGGGCCCAAATCAACAATCTTTTCGAACCAAGTCCACGAGGGCCTTAGTAATCAGTGAAGGTGTCGCACCGGCACGTTCATGTTTTAGCTCTTGTTGATCAGCTGTTTGGCTTTGTAATTTGAAGTCTTTGTCTGTGTTGAAATTTGAAGGGATGATGTGGTGAGGTTCGAGTTCTTAATCGAGGGGAATCTTCTTTGTTTTCCATGACCCCGAGGGTTCAGCCTCGGCGTCATGCCCCCTCCCCCCCGGTGCTGAGCAATTCAACACCGGTCTCTGTAGTGGCGTCGACTTCATCATCCTCAATATCGACCTCATCACCCTCGACGTCATTGTCCTCAATGTCATCATCTTCACCGCCATTGTCATCTCATTCGTCGATTTTATCGCGACCAACGGTTTGCTTACGCCGCCTCAGCCACCCATCTGCCACGATATTTCTTCATCACCCTCCACTGACGTGACGATATTTAAGGGCTGAGGTGCGTTCACCAACTCACCGCCGACGATCATGTTGTTGGTGGGAGGGATGCTTCTCTCAGAAGACCACTAGAACCTTGAGCAGAATTCATTGCAGACGTTGTGATTATAAGCTAGGAACTTTGATTTTGAAGAAAATATGAAAGAAGAATAGGTGGAAGATCAAATCTTAGAGAAATTTTTATTGTTGCTTCAAAGATCTGGGTGAGGGAGAAAGTGATCAAGTGGAGCTATATATAGATAAAGGGTCATGATTGCTTAAATGTTGGGAAGAGCAAACGAAAGGGCGTGACCGTTCGAAGCTAATCAACGGTCACCACATAAGCCGCAACGGGAAGATGAAGTGACTGAATAATTTTTTAAAACCCTTGGCGTACATTTCGCCGCGTCATTCTCCCGGTCAAATTCATTCCACTCCTTGGTAACTCTGACACTTGCCCGAGGAGTGGGGGGACTATCTGTATTAGGTGAAAATTGGCTCGTGCACGTGGCACCTCGGATACTCGGTTTAAAGTATACCGAACAGATGTTTTCAAGCTAGAGGATGGATCGAACAGTAGGGATGCCGAAGTCATTAACCGAGGTCACAACCCATGGCATACCTCGGTGAGCGACCATCTCGGCCGAACCATCAGTGAACCTACATCCCCGAGGTCAACAACTTGAGCCTCGGTGGGTTACCTCACTTTCAGCGGGATAACGGCCCACGACCTCAGCCCACTAACTCCACTCCCAAGAGATGTGGAAGGTGCATGCATGGATCCGTGGGCGAACATGGAGGGAATAGCTTGTATTAATCATCTATAAATAGCACTTCATTTTATGTTGTAGTCATCTAGAAATATACCAAAACTTTGCCAAAATTTGTACTCGTTATCAATATTGAAATTTACGTTTTTATTGCTCATCAATTTGTTCAATTTCATTGCTTTATTTCAACTTTGATACTTAGCATTACTTGTAAACTCGTTCAAAATTTAATTTGTTGTCCTAACTGATTTAGACCAATACAAATATTTTTTAAGTCTATTGAAATAATGCGAAAAGCCGGCCATAGAATGTTTTAGGTGGAAAAGAAGATATGGAATACTTGTACAGAAAATAAACATAGCTCCTAAAGTCAACCTAAAATTTTGCTCATTAGGTGATGATTGTTCAAGACAGTAAAAACAAGCAGCAACTTTTCTTAATTTTGTCGATTAACACTCTAGCTAACGCCCTACTACAGGGTTTGACATTTGAAGCAAGTGCAACTTAATATGGTTTAATAATGTCGGGTGAGCTAACCAAGAGAATATAAACAGGATGCATGATTGTGCCTAATTCAACCTGAAGAACTAGAATGAGAGTTGTTCAAAGTCATGTTATAAAGCGACAACATATTCTCTAACTAATGTGAAACACTCTAACAGTAGAGAGACGAAGATGGGGTATGTCTAGATAGGACTAGAAATTGCTAGAGAGTAGTGCGTAGAGAGTTGAGTAAAGAACAACAATGTGGGAATACATACACTCCAAATTCAATAGTAACCGAACAAGTTAGTTTTCACTCGAACGGAATAATTCCCCATAAGAAAAATGAGGTGGAAAGAAGAGAGTTTTGACATTTTGATCACATGGTTCAGTCGTTATCAAAAATCAAAATATTCTGTGCTCAAATTTTAGCAAAGATTCTACTGATCACGCAGTACAAAGAACAGAAACCAAGAGATATAACTTATGCTTTCGTGGCATTGGTATTTTTCGTTTTTTTTTCTTTTATTGAGCCGATATTCAAAATTAAAAATTACAAACTATATTAATTTGGATTCACGTCAAATAAAATCGACAACGGGGTAAGGTGTTCTTTATTAAAATTTTATCAATTTCTATGAGCTTAAAATCTTTAGTTAAAGATAAACAATTTCAATCATTTTACCACAATTTATGTATGTTATTTTTAGAGAGTCAACTATTTATATTAATTTGGTAAGATACTATCAAATATATGCGAATAACAACCACTTGTAAAGACAGATATTGACGACCTTATCCATCTATCTAGTATTTTCTTCTGGGTGGCTTACTAATTGGTCTTGCTCCCGAAGTAGTACTAGTACCCCTTTCCGCCTTCTCATTTGACTGTAATATTATTCACCCAAGAGTTGACAATATTTCTTGGTTAATACTTTTCTGAATGATTGTTATACTATGTTTATTTAAATATTAAATTCTGTATATATAACTTTATAAGTATATTAAGTTCAGTGATCAGTGTAGACAATAAATTTTGTTGCCTGAAAATAATCAAGACAAGAAAAATATCCACAAGTAATATTTGATTTATAAGAAAAAGGATGCGGGTTACAATCTCTAAAATATCTAAATTAAAGATGTAATCCTCTGATTCTTCTCTTCACGGATTTGATTCGAGGGCGTTAAAGCTTGATCTCGAACTTGATGGATCTGATTTGATTCAAGGGCTCTTGAGCTTGATCATGAATATGTAGATTTGACTTGATTTGATTCAAGAGCTTTTGAGCTTGATCTTGAACTTGATGGATTTGATTTGATCACGAACGTGGCGGCAGGCTTTGATCACGAACATGGCGGCAGAATATGTATGGAAAGAATTCTTTATCACAGCCAGGAGGGATAGGCTTTGTGATTTATAGAAGACTTCTTGGTCATAGCCAGGAGGGAAGGCTTCTTGATGTATGGAATGCTTCTTGATCTCCGGCAGAATGGAAGACTTCTATGTATCTCCTCCTTGATTTCTCCACTGGTGGATGGGAGCTTTCACCAACTTCTGAATATGTTTTCAAGAGTTATGTAACCCCTCTATTTATAGTTGTAGGGGAATGAACTTACTTTGATTTGATTGGTCCGCTTGAGTCATCAAAATATCACAAAAGCTATGTGATAAGAATGAATTTAATTGGCCAAGACATGTCATATTGGACACTTGGATGGTTTTGATTGACTATCAATTTGAATAGACATGCTACATCATTTATTCACATGTCATAGTTTCATTGGCCCTTGATTTGACTTGGCGCTACATCATTTGACACGTGGCAGGGACTTTGGACTAACAAATCTTGAATTAAATCAATTCTTTTATTGAATTAAATTCAATAAAATTCATGTGTCTACAAATGCCCCCTACTTCATGGCTTGGCGGGGTGCAGATTTGTCGAAATATAACGACAAGACTTGAAGTACCAATAAAGATGTCATTTCGGCCAAATGAAGGACTGAAGTACTTGGAGTATTTGAAAATACATGATCCTAGCCAGCATTCTAAGCTAAGACATGGTACATGAACTAGCAAGTTCGAAAATGCAGTAGTTTTCGGCAATGTATTTTCTAAACTTTACTCAGAATCTGCCTTGTCTTTTTACTCAACTTCTCACACTTTACCAAATTGATGGTAGTTTTGTATAGAAGGGTTTAACTCACGGTTCACTTATTTCTGCAGAATCAAGACTCGTAGAGCTGCAACAGACATGAAATTCAAGACCAAACGTCATCACGATTAGCCAAACTTAACTTCTAAAATTGATGCTGGTGTTCCATGTTGATTTGGTAATCCGACTTAGTCCTGCTAAAAATATCACATCTCATAATATAAGTAAGCAAATCAGGAGCCGCTTGATTCTATAGAATTGCAACTCGAATTTCTGGGACATATAAAAATTAGAAGGCCAAACTCCTTCACAATTAGCCAGAATAAATTTTGATGCAGTTTTTCCCGCACTGACTTTGACAGACCTGCGCGACCTCACGGAAAACTCCATATCTTGAGCTAGGAGTATCAAAATTACAAGCCGTTTGAACCGTTGGAAAGCTGACTTCTGAGGCTGCAGCATATGTCAAAATTACTTGCTGAATCCTTAGTCAGTAATACAGTTTATTTTTTGAATTCTATTCTGAATTTTGACATTCATATTGTTGCAGATTTGGGTATCTTGAAAAAACCAAATCATGACTCCTTGCAGGTGTGTCCGAATTGTGAGATGTATGCACTGCTGGAAAGTGGTCTCACAGAAAAATGACTCTTGAAGATATCAAGACTTAAGTCTTTCAACATTTTCCTCAGTAATTTCTCAGAGTTGATGCAGCCGCACCAAACTTTCAGATTTTCATACTTACCACAAGATTTGGCCTTCCAGATCATGTGACATGTGATTCTTCGGAACTCCAAATCATAAGTATTGAAAGTAAGCTGACGTCGGTGACAAGATTTCATATTGGATACACCTACCAAATTTTACGATGGCGTCATCCTTTTTGAAGAAATAACACAAACTTGGCGGAAGCATCCAAGACGAGTTGGCGAAAATCCTTGGCTTCAATTGCTTTCATGAATTAGGTTACTTTGTATAGGATGATATGTAGTTATATGTAGCTGTTTTCATCTCCTTTTTCATCATTGATGTATCGAGCAATTTAAGCTCTAATGTAAAAGTTGATAATTTACAATTCTTCGCAAATTGTTTTGTTTTCTCAATTTTATGCAGTTTATACTCATGCAAAAAAGGAGTAACATACAGTTTAAGCTCGTGTGTCGAGGAGCACTGTGACTTGCAGTTTAGACTCGTGCTTCGAGGAGCACTGCAGCTGAAATGTCTTTGCCTTCATATTCTTCAATTGTTTCAATTGTAGGATTGAATGAACAAAAGAAAAGAGAAACTTGATTCGTGCTCGCCATTTCTTCTTTTAGCAAGATTTTTCCTTCACGAGCCAAGTCCATGACCTTTTCTTTGAAGATGAAGCACTTTTCAATGGGGTGACCAATCAGGCGATGGTACTTGCAGTAATTTGGACTATCAGTCTTCTCAGCTTCATTTGGTCGCTTCATCTCGGGCAACTGAATGAGTTTTAACTCAAGGAGTTCTTGAAAGATGGCAGGAACATCCGAGTCGAGGAATGGATATTCCTTTGCTTGCATTTCTTTCAATGTTAAATTTTGACTTGTTTTGTCTCGCATGAAAGTTGATTCAACACTTCCCTTCCTACTCGTCTTTTCGGCGACTTTCAAGGGAGAAGTGTTGATATTCATGGATTCTTCAATTTCATCATCGGATGCAAACTTGCCCCCACTTTCGGTTTCTTGCATGTCTTCATCACCTTTACAAGGATTGTAAACAGGAGGCCCTTGGTTTCCACTCGCAGCCATGCTTAGTTCCATGTCATGTGCACGGGTGGCCAGCTCTTCAAATATTTTGGGCTTTACTCCTTGCAAGATATAGCGGAGTCCCCAGTACATGCCTTGGATGCACATTTCGATGCTGGATGTTTCGCTATGGCGGTCTTTGCAATTAAGGCTTAAGCTCCTCCAACGATTTATGAAGTCGATGACTTGTTCATCCTTCAACTGACGGGCATTTATAAGTTCAACCATACTAACAATGCGCCTTGTGCTATAGAAGCGGTTGAGGAATTCATGCTCCAACTGTTCCCAACTGTCAATGGATCCAGGCTCGAGGTCTGTGTACCAGTCGAAAGCATTTTCTTTGAGAGATCGGACAAACTGCTTGACAAGGTGATCACCATAAGTGCCAGCATTGTTACATGTCTCAATAAAGTGCGCCACATGTTGTTTGGGATTTTCGTGACCATCAAATTGTTGAACTTTAGGAGGTTGATAGGAAGAAGGCATCTTCAAGTTGTCAATCCTTTGCGTGTATGGCTTTGCATATGTGAAGGAAGATTTAGTTGAAGGCTCAATGTTGACTTGGATTGCCCCCATGATGAAGTCTTTCAATTGATTTACAGGAATCAGGCCGTTCAAAGAAACTTGGATTACTTTTGTTGCTACCAATTGCTTGTCGGATGACTCTCCCATCTCTTGTGCTTCAGGAAGACCTATAGGTGCTTGTCTTGGTTCTCCTTCCACCATGCTCTCCACCTTACCTGCAAACATAGCAATTCGAGCATCTTGGTCTTTCATGTACTTTGTTAGGCCATTGACTGCTTTTGTCAATTTTGCAAGTTCTTCTTCTATGGTAAAGGCTTCAATCATCATTGCTTGTGCAACCACCAAGGAGGAAGAAGAATGGTACGAATCACTACTTGGGTAGAGCTCAGATAGAGGTGTTCCATGAGGAGAGACTAGAGTAGATCTAGTATTGAAGACATCATCATCCTTTTGCATAGAATGGGTTTTGGAATCGCTAAGTTGAGCCAGAGTTGTTTCCACCACCTCAGTTGTGCTAGACCTTTGTTTAAGCATGAGGGAAAATAATCTCGCTTCTTTTGGAGATGATGTACTTGAAGCATGAGTTGAATTGGATGGCCCTTTTCCCAACTTTTCAACTTCGCTTCTTTTGATTTGGCGAATGACCTCCATGACAACATCCAATTCGTTTTTGGAGTCAACGACATTAATAGTCTTAGGAGACATTTTGATGTTTTTATCTTCAAAGAGAAGAGATGAGAGGTAGAGATGGTCCCACTGGGCGTGCCAAATTTGTAGACAATAAATTTTGTTGCCTGAAAATAATCAAGACAAGAAAAATATCCACAAGTAATATTTGATTTATAAGAAAAAGGATGCGGGTTACAATATCTAAAATATCTAAATTAAAGATGTAATCCTCTGATTCTTCTCTTCACGGATTTGATTCGAGGTTGTTAAAGCTTGATCTCGAACTTGATGGATTTGATTTGATTCAAGGGCTCTTGAGCTTGATCATGAATATGTAGATTTGACTTGATTTGATTCAAGAGCTTTTGAGCTTGATCTTGAACTTGATGGATTTGATTTGATCACGAACGTGGCAGCAGGCTTTGATCACGAACGTGGCGGCAGAATATGTCTGGAAAGAATTCTTTATCACAGCCAGGAGGGATAGGCTTTGTGATTTATAGAAGACTTCTTGGTCATAGCCAGGAGGGAAGGCTTCTTGATGTATGGAATGCTTCTTGATCTCCGGCAGAATGGAAGACTTCTATGTATCTCCTCCTTGATTTCTCCATTGGTGGATGGGAGCTTTCACCAACTTCTGAATATATTTTCAAGAGTTATGTAACCCCTCTATTTATAGTTGTAGGGGAATGGACTTACTTTGATTTGATTGGTCCACTTGAGTCATCAAACCTATCACAAAAGCTATGTGATAAGAATAAATTTAATTGGTCAAGACATGTCATATTGGACACTTGGATGGTTTTGATTGGCTATCAATTTGAGTAGACATGCTACATCATTTATTCACATGTCATAGTTTCATTGTCCCTTGATTTGACTTGACGCTACATCATTTGACATGTGGCAGGGACTTTGGACAAACAAATCTTGAATTAAATCAATTCTTTTATTGAATTAAATTCAATAAAATTCATGTGTCTACAATCAGAACTGCTATAAGTTAAATTCACCAAGTGTAAATTTCGACTTTTAAATACTTGCAACATGTCCACTTGTGAGCACTTGTTCCTCCATGTATAAGGATTATTGGGAGGCAAGAAATTGAAAGATGGGCCCAACACGCATAAATTAACCATCTTCATCTTTGACCCTTGGATTGGTTGAAGTGGAGGAATTAATTAAATCAATTGGTAAATAAAAATATGGTCCAACGTTCCCTAATTGGTCGGTGACAAAGCTAGTAATTTCGTTAAGGGTACATACTTTGCTGCTATAAATAGCAGTGACAATGCTCGTTTACTCACAAACCACACTAAATCTTACTTCACGAGCTAGTATATCTCATTCTTTGTTGACAAAGTAATTAAGTAGGAGAGTTGTTTTACTCTTAACAAAATCATATGGAGAAAGCAAAACAAGTAGTTGGTTCATCTTCTTCATCGTCGTCCTCCTTTACTACTGATCTTTTTGGTCCTAAAGAGCCCTCAAAATCATCACTCTTTGCTTCTGTTTTTGGCCCTTCTTCCACGGTATAATAAACTCCTCTGCTGCTTCAATTATTTTGCATATGCATAAATAATTTCCCAAGTTATTGGGAATGGTCTCATAATAGCTCTGTCTTGTTTCTTTCTACTTATGACTGTAGGGACTAATTAGTAAGGATTCTAGTTATGGTACTGGAAATGGAGGTTCATCAACAATCCAAGATTCAGGGAACCAATATGCAGGCAATATTGCAAAATACGGAGCTTCAGGTAATTTCTAAATATTTTTTCTCTCACTTGTTCATAACAAGTTAGCGACTATATGTTGCTTAAACTAATTATTTACAAATAGTTCATGGGAGTAATATATAAGTTCTGGATACAAGATTTCAATCCTAGTCGCTATGGAAGTAGAGATTTTCCCAGTCGTCACGATCCGAAGGAATTAATGTTGGACTTATTTGATCTTTTTAAGAAGTTGTGTTTCTAAAAAAAATTATTACTATTAAGAGGTTCTAAATTATAATTTACAGATAATGGATCTACAAGAAGCAGGGGAAACATGTATCAGAATAATGGAACAGTAGAACCATGCAATCTCAGCTCATCAATCTATTATGGTGGCCAAGATGTTTGTTCTCCTACTACCCTCACCTCTAGCTCCCAGAATATTAATATGAGTATAGTCTATAATGGTGTTATTTATCCCGAATTTATTTAGTTTTGCTATGCTGTTATAGGATACAATATAGCTACCTCACACAAGGTCAGGGTAAGGTATGCATATACCATATTTTTTTCAAGACTCTACTTATGAGATCATACTGAGTATAATATTAGATTGTATGCTGTTATAGAAAACATATAATACTACTATAACATGTCAATATTTAATTTGTGAGTACGTAGATAATGAAGTGTAGTTGTTTTTCATTTTATAAACTCTGTAGTAGTACTAATTTTCTGCTTACTTGATCAGTGCAAGAAAGACAATAATCAAAACAGGAACAATTCAAACAGCAGTGCTTCAAGAGGAAATTGGTGGGAGGGTACGTATATCAAAATATACTTAATTGGAGTTACAGTAGTAATAAAGGATATTCCTTTAATTCTTTTAGGTTCCCCCTCTTATTTTCCAATGTGATGAATGTTTTTCCTTAATGCAGGATCACTGTACTATTAAGGCCTTTGTCTTTGCCCATGTAAATCTATTCCCTGTAATAACTTTAGGTAAGTGATGAAAGATGATTTTCTAAGTTTTCTTTTTGTTTTCTTTATGTTTATTTTTATTTTATTTCTTAGAAAACAATCGGCCCTTTTAATTTAATTGATTTCGTTTTTATTTTTGTTTTGAAGTCAGGAGTTAAAGAGAAAGCAATCTTCACCAGCAAGGAGTGGTAGATGCATGTTAACTAGTACTACAACATGATCAGTCCCTTTCCTTAATTTTTTTTTTGAGTCATGGTCTTACGGATGAACTAAGCAAGCTTGTACAACATGAGTTCCTCCTTGCAGTTGCTGAAGTTTTTGTTGTTTTATATATATAATCAAAATCTAACTAATTTTAACACTTCTCATCAGTCACCAGCTTATTCAATTCTCGTGTTTGTGCATGAATTATAGTGGGCAGTCTATAAGCAATTTTTCTAAGGGAATATTGAGGGACTCCATTACCATTAGTATAGTATGGAATCTATATCATGTTCCATCAAAATCCCAACTGGAAAGTCGAATCTGACACTGAAAACAATTTTTTATATAAAAAAAAATGGAGAAAAATGTTAGGATCGGAACCCGGGTATAGTGTGGAATAAGACAAAGTAGTGTAACAATGACAATAACAAATATAATGCCAGTTGATAATAACGGCAACTAAAACAAATAAAGGAGACACAAAATATACGTGGTTCAGTCAAAAGACCTAATCCACGGGCGAAGAGGAACAATTTTACTACACCAACGAATACAAAAATAGAGAGTACAAAATTAGAGATAAACTCTAATTAATCTCAAATCCCTAAGAGAGTAATCTCACAAAAAACCACTCATAAAGAGATTCACACAAGTATTTCCCAACACACAAACTCTCATACAAATACTCTCTATAAAACTAAAGGAGAAAATTAAGAGAAGCTCTCAATGTTGGTGTGTATTTCATGGCTGCTGATCTCGGCTATTTAAAGCCAAACCAAAAATAATTTGGTTGGTTGGGGAAGAGGCAACAATGCCAAAAAAAAAAGGAAGGAAGGATAATTGGCCAAACAAGGCCTACTTCCTTTGGCCATGTTTCGGCCACGTCTCACAAATCTCCACCTTGGCCAAAACTTTGGCTGATATATATATGGTAAACTTGCTCCATCTTCTCCACGATAACCCCAAAAACACATATATCACAAATTTGTGATATCAGAATCAGATATTTCTGATGTCGAAACTGTAGCAACACCTGTAACAGTAGATCCCAATAAAGTATATAATGTACCAGACCTGTGTGCCAATATAATCACATGAGCACCATGGGAAACTTTCAAAACTCCACCTTCGCCTGTGTATTTACACCCAAGAGATTCTAGGGTGCGCAAAGAGATGAGATTTTTCTTCAACTTAGGAACATATCTAACATTAGTGAGGGTTCTCACTACACCATCATGCATTTTGATTCGGACTGTACCTTTGCCAATAACCCTACAAAAGGCATTATTGCCCATCTGGACAACTCCACCTTCAACTGGATCATAGGTGGAAAACAAGTCCTTGTTGAGACACATATAACTCGAACAACCGGAATCTAAAATCCACTCATTGTTAGATCTCGAAGAATTTTCAATTGCTAAAAATATAGATCCATCAATCTCATCAGTAGCTACACTGGCTTCTGCAGTCTCACTGTTTTCTTGGTGATTTTTCTTATGCTTATCTTTATTTTTCAACTTCAAGCATTCGGACTTAATGTGACCCTTTTGATGACAATAATTGCACACAAAATTATTATATTTGGACTTGGAATCAAATTTACCCTTAACAAACAAGCCTAAAGCTTGATTTTCACTACTTTCCCATGTAATATCTCTATCTATCTATTCTTTTGATTTCAGCATAGATTTAATTTTTCTGTAAGAGATAATTTCTTTTCCATAGAGAATAGTATCTCTAAAATGTTTAAATGACTGGGGAAAAGAGCATATTAACAAAAGAGCTTGATCCTCTTCATCTATCTTAACTTCAATATTACTCAAATCCATAAGAATGAAATCATATGTATCAAGATGTGAGAGTATAGAAGTACCTTCATCCATACGAAGCATGTAAAGCTTTTGCTTTAAATATAATATATTTTCCACTGTCCTCTTCATATACAGGGCCGTCAACTTTTCCCACATGCCTTTACAGTGGTTTCAGAAGCTACTTCACGCAAAACCTCATCAGAGAGATTTAATATAATACTTGATTTAGCCTTTTTATCAAGGCTAGCAAATTCTTCCTCCGTCATTTTTTCAGATTTATTCTCCTTTCCTTCCAATGCTATATCAAGACCATCCTGAATGAGGATAGCTTCCATTTTTAGTTGCTACATTGCAAAGTTTGCACTTCGATCAAATTTCTCAACATAAACTTTTGTTATCGTCATCTTGGCTACTGATAACTAACCCGCTTTGATCTGGCTCTGATACCAATTTGTTAGGATCGGGACCCGGGTATAGTGCGGAATAAGACAAAGTAGCGTAACAATGACGATAAAAAATATAATGCCAGTTGATAATAACGGCAACTAAAATAAATAAAGGAGACACAAAATATACGTGGTTCAGTCAAAAGACCTAATCCACGGACGAAGATGAATAATTTTACTACACTGATGTGTGGGCAAAATGCCACACATTACCTTCGATTTACTTGAGCTTTTGTTGTGCATTATTGATTAAATACGCGCACTTATCATATTTTAGTTGCATATTACAGGATATTGAAGCTGTAGTGATGAATAGATGAAAACAAGTCAAAACAAGGCAATATGTGAAGTTTCTGTTTCTGGCTGGAAAATCATTCATCACGATCATGCCAGTGTCACACGCGATCGCGAAGTAGTCTACAGAATTCAGCGCGAAGGCGCCATGTATAACGCGATCGCGATGAGGAGAAAAGAAGTAACGCGCGATAGCGCCAAAAGTAGCGCGATCGCGAAGGTATCGTGTCTGGACTGCGCTGGACAGTTTTGTAATTTCACAGCAGCCTAATTGGGAACATATATTCAGCCCTTGCACAACCTAGGGCTTATCTTTTGGCCATTTTTCCAATCTTGGAGCAAGGATCCATCAACAAGAACACCAAGAGAATGAAGATTTGGAGCAAACCATTGAGAAATTCTTAACCTTTAGTACTCATTTCTTTACTTTCATTCTTTGTATTGAATATATTTGGTGTTGTTGATGTTATTGAAGAATTTATTTTATGAATATATTTCATCGCTATTTGTGTTATTAATTGATATAATTTTGGACATGAATATATGAATAAGTCATGACTAGGAATTTATATTGCCGGGTTTTGATTATCTAGCTTCCATTGTTTTGATTGCTTGACTCTTGTGCTCGCGACACTTGAGTTGCCCGTCTACTTTGCTAATTAAAGACTCCGGAGAGATTAGTTAGCGTAGAATAGTGAAGCTAGCGAGGATTTGGGTTGATAGGCTATTTCATAGACTAACTCATCTAAAAGAAGTTACGCTCGAAAGAGGTCTTCTTTCCTGGGGTATGCTTTATAAGCTCAACCATGGCTTTGACGAGTGCCGTTGAGGTAAATCCTTTCTAGGCCGGAAGGATTCTAGGGATTACATTAGAACGACTCGGCCATAATATATAAACCCCGTGCTATAATTGCATCCTAGGTTCAAAACTTGTCTTCCTTAGTTGTGAGAAGGCCATTGATCACCTTTATTTGCTTTCCTAGTGTAGTTTGTAGTTGTTAATATCGTTCCACCACCTCGTTATCGTTCCTCCACTACTTTAATCGCATCACTTTGTTCCTTGTGGATTCGACCCCGACTCCTAGCTGGGTAAATTGTATTGCGATGACCGTTCATACCTCAAGCCGAGGTGTGTGTTGAGCGTTGTCATACACCAACGGATATTTTGTGTCTCCTTTATTTATTTTAGTTGCCGTTATTATCAACTTTTTATATCCTTGTTATTGTCTCTATAACGCTGCTTTATCTTATTCCGCACTATACCCAGGTCTCGATCCTAACAAAAAAGCATATATGTTTTGTAGTATAATGTCTAAGTGTAGAAAGTGATATGAAATTAAACGTTAGCAGTGTATGTCTAAGAAAAATGACTTTTATTTATAAGTGTAGAAAATGATATGAGACTAAGATAATTTTATATATTTATACGAAAAGTGACTTCCGTACGTAAGGGAGTAAAGTTATTTAAGGAAAAGCTCTAGTAATCAAGCACAAATAAATAACTTTTTAATTTCTGGACTAATAAATGACTTTCTCATTAACAATATTTTCATGAAAAATGACTCCAGTCATACCATATTAAATACACGTAAAATATTTGTTGAGGTGGAGCGGGGATTTAAAGTTTACAGTTCATGCTAATCTTTTTGAGTTATTTAGTTCTAAATTTTAATCTTTACATATTATACGAATATATCTTCTAAGAATTCCGAACCACTGAACCCCTAGGTGCTCCCCTGTACATAGATAGTTAAGTAGAACAACATCAAACAACGAAAGGACTAAAATTGGGTGATTCAAACCGTTAGCACAAGGAATGTCTCTAGAGTAATGCTCATGGATTAAAAGTTTGCATTGGGCTGAGTCTTTTTATTCAAGATTTTTTTTGGGGCAATAATTGTAAAGTATTACCATTACTCAACAAAGAAACTTACAAACTAAGAGCACCATAATCCTTACAATAGCTGGGACTAGGCCTCAAAATTAAAAACTAATTACAAAATCTTTGCACAAATTAAAGTAACTACATCTACTAGCACTCTTTGATTTTTTCAACATGTCTATCCTTTCTGTTAACTCTAACTGTATAATATGACTAACAACACTATTATGTACATTAGATGAATGCTCCAATGGCTGCTGTTGTAGTCTCTTTAATAAAACTTTTCCAGTGCTTCGTACCAATTGTCCGTAAGCTCTACTCAGCTTCTTGTCTACATATTCTCATGCCTAGCTATGTTGTAAGCTCACTCCATGTCTGTGCTGCCCACTCACACTCTATGAACAAGTGTTTTGCTGATTCAATTTCTCCAGTTTCACACAAACTGCACCATACATTCTCATAGGGCACTCCCATTTTCTGGAGTCTTTCCTTAGTCAAGAGTCTACCCTGCACTGCTAGCCAGAGTATAAACCTGTGCTATACAAACTTACCTTGTTCCATATTAGTCCAACAGCTTACTTTTGTGGCATAACACCTTTTAGGGCAAGGTAACTCTATGTCACATAATATGTTCCATTTGAGTCAGAGCATATCTCATATTAATGTACAATGCTGCCATTCTTAGCTTGATTTTATTTAGCTTTCTCCAATACAAGATAAAGACACCCAGGGGTTATGTTCACAGATACTTGTAGTACTTCTCATATACCTCATGCACCCATTTAACCCACATGATTGAAAGTACAAGGGGGTGAATTGTTTGTTTTGTAATTAGTTAGTCGACTTAGGAGATTCAGCAGTTGACTATTAAGAATATTAACAATAATTAAGCACAAAATAAATGCGTAAAGTAAAACATGACACATGTATTTTATATTGGTTCAGAACTAATGTCGTTCTTAATCCAGTCCATTTGGATCACAAGGGAGAGTATCTCTTCTAACTCTTTTGAATTCAAAGCACACTCTGTGGTTTATCATTCACCACTAACGATCCTCTCATTAGTTTTGGATCTTCGCTCACCAACAATGGTCAAGTCTGATTTATAGCTTCTCAGACAAACGTCACCTTGACACAGCTATTACCTCTACCTTGATCTTCTCTTTCTTTTCTTTTTTAACACTCGTAAACTCTCAAGCATACAGTGATAACTTAATAAGTAAAAGCTTAGAGAATAGTGTAGAAAGTAAGTAGAAACGTGAGTTGTATCTATGCCTTGAACTGTCTTTTTATAATCTTCTACTGAGTAGCCGCTGCATGAGGTTCTTTAATAGTATCTTCCAATCTACTGGCTTGATTGATTTTCTTCCGAGATACTCTATCGTGATTGATTTGATTACGATCATAAATTTCCTTGTCGAACGTTCTTGCAATATTCCTTATTGCAAAATAGAGATACTGTGACTCAAGAAATTGTATCCTCAAAAGATCATTGAGAGATGGAGTCTTTTGAGAATAAGGACGAGCTAGTAGCTTGTGTTCTCACCATCCATTGCGTTCCTACTGGACAGCTGGCCCTGGTAGCTTTAATTACCAATATCTTTGGTTGAAACCTTTCCTTAGTTAGATGCCTTCATTTAACGTGAGAAACTCTCTTTCCATAAGAGGTTGATGCCTTTAATATCTTCGATCTTTATAATAGCATTCTTTTTAATCCACAGTTACTCCTTTTCGTTTAGCTCAGATTCCTCATCTTCGATCATCAATGTATTTTCCAGCTCGGTCGCCACATGTCATGTAACCTACCACATATATTTTAATTACTGTAGTTTTTGTCATGATCAAAATGAGTTAACAATGATGTTTTTTTCTCAGAAATTAACCACATTAATTTTCCCACTGATGATAGGTTCTAGGTTTTGAAGTCTCTAATGTTTAGCCCACCACATTTTTGGACAAACACACTTGCTCCTACAAAACCAATGCTACCTTCCTCTTTTCCTATGTGCTCTCCCATAGGTAATCTCTGTATTTCCTGTTTACTGCTCTGACCACACTTTGTGGTAAAATAAATACCGCCCCCAGAAGTTTTGTATAGAGAATAAAATTGAAATAATCACCTGCAATCTTCCTGCATAGGATAGATGTCTTGATGCTGCATTTTTGATCCTGGCAATAATCTTGTCAAAAAGCTGTTGGTGTTCCATTCTAATCCATTTCTTTAGTAACAGTGGAAGCCTTAAGTGTCTTATAAGAAAAGAGCCTAAAGAAAAACCAGTGAGCTCCATCATCCCTATTTTTATATCCTCATCTACACCAGCAACAAAAATACTGGATTTCTCTTTGTTTGCTACCAGGCCTGTAGTGTCTGTAAAATGCTGCAGTACCTCTATCACCCTATTTATTGAAGGCTCTCTTGCTTTGCAGAATATCATCAGATCATCAAAAAATATGAGGTGAGTCAATTTCGTTCTCTTACACATTGGGTGGTATTTGAATTCATTCAGCTTGGTCATTTTACTCATTATCCGAGAGAAATACTCCATGGTAAGAACAGTAATAGCGAGATTGGATCTCCATGCCAGAGCCCCTTTGCTCTTGCAAAATAGCAATAACTTTCACCATTAACCTTCACTGAATATTTTGTGGTAGTAATTCAAGTCATTACTAGCTGAGTGAACTTCCTTGGAAACCCAAACCCCCTAGCATTTCCTCCACAAACTTTACCCTCACCATGTCATATGCCTTTCTTGGGTCAATCTTCATCATACATTTAGGAGTACTTTTTCTATTGTAGTGTTTAAGCAGATCATGACATATCAATACATTATGTACTAAGGACCTTCCCTAGACAAATGCAGCTTCAGTATCTATTATAAGGTTGGGCAGCTGCTTTCAATCTCTGGCACAATATTTTGGAGATGCACTTGTATAGAACATTGCAACAAGAGATAGGTCTAAACTGGTTAGCACTTACAGGGTTTTTCACTTTAGGAATGAGTGAGATTATGGTATGTTTGAGTTGCTTCAATAGTTTCCCATTCTTTAAAATATCCAACACTGCCCTTGTGATATCTTCCCCAATGATGTTCCAAGAACTTTTGAAAAAACCACTCCTATAGTCATCTGGATCAGGGCTTTTAGTACTATTAATACTAAAACAGTGCTTCCTTAACCTCTTTGGTTGTAAACTCCCTAATTAAAGAGAGTTGTTGCTCCACAGAGAGCACGGGGCCATTTGTTAGTATATCTTTCTTTTCCTTCCTTCTTACATCCCCACATTCTCCTAGCAGATTCTGATAGAACCTTACAAGCACATCATTAATAGATCGTGGCTCTTTTTGTAGTTGATTCTGTTCATCCTAGATTTAGAGAATTGCTTGGGTTATTTTTCTTTATTTAAAAATAGAGAAAAAGTATATGGTGTTATCATCCCCAATTCTTATCTACTTTGGTTTGCTTTTCTGCATCAGGAAATTTTCAGCTAGGTATGAAGTCTGTTCATACTTCGAATACATAGCTTTTTCCTCCTATTGTAAGCTCACATCTCTTGGGTTCTATTGCAGTTCTGCCTGTAGCTTGTGTAATGCTTTCCTGGCATCTTGAGCTTCCTTAGTGACATTATTGAAATGTTGCTTGTGCAGAGTCTTTAGCGCCATCTTCAACTCCTTCAGCTTCTTGACCACCTGAACATTTTATACCCCTCTGTATGTATTTCACATACCTTCTCCATTATTTCCCAAAATAGTGGGTGCTCACTCCACATGTTACAATATTTAAAGTTTGTTCCTCTCCTGTTTTTGCTCATCATGAATAATAATTTTTGCTGGGCAGTGGTCACTATTGCCTTCTGGCAAAGTAGTAGTCCTACAACTAGGCATCACATCCATCTACTCTCCATTCACAAACACCCAATCAATTTTGGAGAAAACCCTGTTATTGTCTTTTTTATAACTCCATGTATATTGATTACCTGTATATGGTAACTCAATGAACCCACATGCTTTTGTACAAGAGTAAAAATCTTGCACTTCACTATATGCCATTGGATTACCTCCAATCCTATTCTCTATTCTCGGTACTGCATTAAAATTCCTAAGAATAAGCCATGGTTCATTACACATATTGTTCACATTATAGAGATATTCCCACAAAAACTTCATGTCCCCATTGAGGTTGTATGCATACGCAAAAGTTATAAGAAATGCTATTTAATATACTAATAATTTTACATGGTAGGTTATAGCTTGAGCAGAGCTTACTATAAACTGCACAATGTATATATCAGGCCTCCATACTACCATTATCCTCTCATTGTTATGGTGCTCATGATTAGATAGAAACAACCACCCACCAAACATCTTTGTAGCTTCTTGTTCTACTTTGTCTACCTTTAGTTTAGTCTCCAGAAGACCAGCTAGTCCCACTTTATGATCATTGCAGAAGAGTTTTACTTCCTTCTACTTATTGAGTCCATTCAGGCCTCTCATATTCCAACTAAGAATATTTGATGTGTGGCTAAAATACCACACATTTCATACTTGTACTTGAGCTATTGTTGTGTTAAATTGATGAAATAAGTGCACTTATCATGATTTTGTTGCATTTTGTAGGTTGAATATGTTGGAGAAGAGTTATGGAAGAAACAAGTCAAAAAGAAGTCAAGTTGAAGAAAAAAGAAGAAAACTGGCTAGTCTGTCAAAAACGCAGCAGATATATGGCTATGCGTGCAACAGTGACTAAGTTGAGCAGCGAAAAATTGGCTAGCGGGTCAACTTTCAGTACCATGGTGGCTATATGACGAAAAAAACCGTCTTTCTTTGTTTTAACCTAGGGATAATTTTGGAAAAAATATGGTAATTACTTTGGGACTACAAATAGATAGTTTTATCATTTTTGCAACATCTTTGGCTACTTTTCCAACTTGGGAGCAAGAATTCATCAAAAATACTTCAAGATTGAAGATTTGGTACACTTTAAATGAGAAATTATTTATCCCTTTCTTTATTTATTTGATTTGTATGCTACATTTGGTTAGTTGATGTTATTAATGGACATGATTTTATATGAATGATTCATGACTATGAATTATATTTGTGGGTTTTGATTATCTAGCTTCTATTGTTTTGGTTGCTTGACTTTTGTGCTCATGACACTTAAGTTACACATCTACTTTGCTAATTAAAGACTCGAGAGGGATTAGTTAGCGTAGAATAATGAAGCTAGCGAGGATTTGAGTTGATAGGCTGTTTCATAGACTAACTCATCTAAAAGAAGTTACGCTCGGAAGAGGTCTTCTTTCCTCGGGTAATGGGTAGTGCTTTACAAGCTCAACCATGGCTTTGACGAGCGCCGTTGAAATAAATCCCTTCTAGGCCGGATGGATTCTAGGGATTACATTAGAACGACTCGGCCATAATATATAAACCCCGTGCTATAATTGCATCCTAGGTTCAAAACTTGTCTTCCTTGGTTGTGAGAAGGCCATTGATCACCTTTACTTGCTTTCCTAGTGTAGTTTGTATTTGTTAATATCATTCCATCACCTTGTTATCCTAGTTTGGCTTAGTCAAATAGGTTTAGTTCCTCCACTACTTTGATCGCATCCCTTTGTTCCTTGTGGATTCGACCCCGACTACTAGTTGGGTAAATTATATTGCGATGATCGTTCATAACTCAAGCCGAGGTGTGTGTTGAGTGTTGTCAATATTATCCATTCCTATGGGTAGGGATTAATAGCCCAGCCTCCATTGGAACTTAACCCTTCTTCATGACCCTGCATGGTGTTGTTATTAATATTTTCTTGCTCTAAAGCCTGAAGTGAGTTTGCCCTAGTCACAATGCCCTTAGCAGGGCTTGTAGATTTTCCTACTCTCACTGGCTTTTCCCATCTATCTTTCCCTGCCTCCACTGGTGCTTTTGGAGTCTGCTCTTTTGCTCTATGAGCTGGCCCCTGCATATGTTGTTTGCCCAAATTCGAAGTGGGATATTGTTCTCCCCCTTGTGTTCACAATATGTTCCTGGACTAAATTTCCTTCCATTTGCACAACTTCCTTCTTGTTCTCCTTCTTTTTCCTACATACTTCCTCAGTGTGTCCATATTTATGACAAAATACACATACGGTGGATTTTTAGTCATAAGTCACATGTTGATATACAGTCACCCCTTTTTCATTCCTGAAATAGATAACTTCAGGCAATTGAGCCCCAATTTCAACTTCGACAAGTAGCCTAGAAAAACTCAGACCAAGCTTCTTTTCTATGTATTTGTGTACCATCAGTGGCTTTCCCGCCAAATTTCATATCTTACTCAAGCCTTTCGCACTCCAATACTTGAAATCCAGCTCAAGTAATTTAATCTATATAAGCACTGATTCAGCTCCTTTATGGAGAATACCATGTCTGGATTCCATTCCTTAACAATCAATTATTTGCTATCAAAATGATACACTTCCCCTTGAATAATATCATGCTTCCCAGTAACAGAATTGAACCTGACTAGTACTATCTCATTTTAATCACTGCTATCTTGTTAATCCCGAATTTACCCCAAATTCTCTGCAAAAAAAAAAAAAAAAAAAAAAAAAAAAAAAAAAAAAAACCATTTAGGACATTAAAAGGTGCATGTGCCCCGGGCACGTAATAGACAACTGATGTTTTCTAAACTAATGTCATCGAGCTTAATTTCCCTAATCTGCTTACCCCATTTTTCCTTTGGATTAATGTATTCTAATTTAAGCCCTGCATTCAAAAATTTTCCGATATCAAAATTATCCCATATAGAGGTTTTGGAATTAGGTAACTTACCCCTCCTATGTTCCTCTTGCTCCTGTTGTTCAACTTCCTCTACCCTTGATCCGCGGGTGCCTATGTTTGGAGGTTGAATCCTATCTACCGACTCACACAGCTTTGCTTTACCTGATTTCAGCTTGTCATCGGTCGATATTACTTCTTTTGGATCTCCAATTGCTGTAGTCAGTTCAATTATTTCCGGTGACGTACAAATTCTCGAACCTCCTCGATCACATCCCAATACCTCTTCTAATTGCTCGATCGGTGTTGCTTCTCTTCCTTGTGTATATCTGGTTTTGCAATCTTGCCCGAGCTGGTGGTTTTCCTCTCATCCCTATTGGGGGTAACGTACACCTAGAGAGAGAAAGTCAGCAAGCTCAATTTTATTCAAGAACTTGTAACACCACTTCTTTGCTTTTCTTTTGAACCCTCTTTTGTAAGAAGAGTTTAAGTTGCACACACTCGTATAAATACTCATATAATCACGACATACCATAAGGTTATTATGAGTACATTTTAACAAAATTTAGTACTCCATTGACAATAATCTTGTAGAAGTATTATTTAGCCTATTATCATAAATAAAAAATAATCAATAATGCAGAAATTTTCTTACAATGTCAATGTATATAACTAAGGTATAATGTACTTTTTCCTAAATAAGTCACCTAAAACCTAGAAAGAGGATGTTTTGAAATGTATATATACACATGCTTATAGTTAGTCAATGCATATTTGTTTTGAGCAAAATTAATTTTTTCCAAGGACATAATTACTTGATTTGGAGATTCCACATTTTTCCTCTTATTTTCTTTACTATATTCTCTAAAAATCCATCATACAAATACATCAACCTAAAATACTATATTCTCTAAACACATAAAATAATTTAAACACTAAAAATAATGGGGATTTACTATATTCTCTAAACACTAAAATTTTTTACTATATTCTCTAAACACTAAAATTTTTTACTATATTCTCTAAACACTAAAAAACTTTAAACTAATTAATGGGGATTTCACACATAAACATGAAAAAAAACTAAAAAAGGCCAATAAAATACCTCTTTTGGAACTGAAATTAACCTTCGAGCCGCTACCTTGATCCGTTCCAACTGAAATTTTCAAAAAAAAAAAAAATATATATATATATTAGTAACCCTTTTGGAACCTAAACCTGAAAAAAGAAAAAAAAAAAAAAAAAACAAACTTACGGATTTGTATGGGGATGATGGATTGGTGTTAGAAGAAATGGAGATTTTGAAGAAATGGGAAAATGGAGAAATGGAGATTTTGGAGCTATTTGCGTTTTTGGGGAAGAAGAAGAAATTGGAAAATGGGGAAATGGGGCTCGTTACGTTTTTGCTGGATCTGTTGTTGAAAAATATCAGTTGTAGCGACGGCACGCCGTCTCTAGGTGTTTAATTTTTTATTTAACGGAAGGTTATACGGACGGCTAGTCACCTCTACTCAAATACGGACGGCTAGCCGTCTCTACCCTCCCCTCCCTAAATCGCGTTTTTCTAGTAGTGTGGTTTGACGCTATATCTAAACTCATAAGTATAATAGAGCGAAGACCTATTTCTACATTGATCATTTCTATTATATTTCATCTTTGGGTGTGCGAACCAAGTCCCACATCGGAAGTTGACAAGGAAAATAACCTACTTATAAGGTGTAGAGATCTCTTAATGGTGTGAGGCCTTTTGGGAATACCGTGCGGGCTTAGCCCAAAGCGGACAGTATCACACCATGTTAAGAGCACCTTGGGCTGTTTTAGCCCAACATACTGGTATCAGAGCCAATGGTTCAACGAGACGAGTATGCAGCGGAGTGAGTGCGTGGGGCCCGACTTAGCCTTTACCCGTTGTGGGCCGGATTACTGCTTGCCTTTACCCACAACTTTGAGTGCCCGTTAATGTCTTTGCCCGTCTATCGGCCGGTTTACAACCTTTGGCATAGCTTCAAAGACGCACACAGAAGGTACTCGATTGTTGATGTGGGTGAGACACATTACAGTGAATCTCCAAATAAGCAGTGATGTTCCATGTGGAACTTGAGTGCCCGATTAATGTCTTTGCCCGTCTATCGGCCGGTTTACAACCTTTGGCATAGCTTCAAAGACGCACACAGAAGGTACTCGATTGTTGATGTGGGTGAGACACATTACAGTGAATCTCCAAATAAGCAGTGATGTTCCATGTGGAACTTAGTTCGAGGGGGAGATTGTTTGGGTGTGCGAACCAAGCCCCACATCGAAAGTTGGCAAGGAAAATAACTTACTTATAAGGTGTAGGGATCTTTTAATGGTGTGAGTCCTTTTGGGAAACCCGTGCGGGCTTAACCCAAAGCGGACAATATCACACTATGTTAAGAGCACCTTAGGCTGTTTTAGCCCAACAGTAATGACCATAGTACTTTCACAAACTTCCCTTGCAATCAGTTTGGGTTGCAGATCTGCCTCAAAAGTTTCTAAGTGTTGAGCGACAGAACTAGTATTCACGCTCAGCTAGCTAAATAAATCAAAAAGCGTGTTATAAGCTTTCACCCAAACACCTTCTAACACTAGCTGGTAACACATGAGATATTTTGTATTCTTGTTAATTTATCCACAACAAACAAATAAGTCTGTTTGGCCAAGCTTTCGTTTACATGCATGTGATGTGGCTCGAAATATTTTAATCAGTCGTTTCTGATCTTGTGTACCACAATAAACATTGTGTTTCGACTATGTGATCAATATTAATCTGTTGAAATACCACGTATTACTCTATCTTAATGAACTGGAAAAAATAAAACTAGCCCTTTGCATGCTCTTATGGATGACTTCAATCAATTCCCAGACCAATTAAGTAAAGTAAATAGATTAAGATAAAAAAGTACAGAATCAGAAGATATGAAGGGTTAAAAGTTATAAGTGGAATAATTGGCTTCTGAATTTCTTTTAAGCTAACGATAAGAAATGTGAAAAAGGAGAGATCCGAACTGTATTTCTTCAATATCCTAAAATCTCTAAGTTGATCTAATACATGAGTATCTGGCAACTTTCCAAAGATGGGATAATATATAGTAGCAGATCTTCCTTAACAGTACTACTATTACTTTTCCTTATATAGCATATAAAAGTATTTAAAAGAATGGCGTTTTCCATTATAATATTTGCAAAATTTGGTGTTTCCTTTTGAATTATCCCTATAATCCTAATCAAATCCCTTTTTTAGATGCCTGAGAGAATCCTTTATCTTGCTTTATCTCTTTGTGGTCATCCCTCTTAAGTTGATCAGTCACAGTGCCCTTCAAATGATCATAGCAAAGAAAAGATTAATTAAATGAAGTAAGTAAATCTCACATAATGCAAAACTTATGTCAAGGAACGCATTATTTAGCACTAGACCACATCAAAAACCACTGATCTGGCCAATCATGAAGACATCTTGACGTATGCATTCACATTATTTCGTGCAAAATACCTATTAAACCAGCTTCCACAAATCCAATGATTTCATGATGCCATCTTAGTTCCACCAAAGTTGCGGATCAACAATAAACCAAGAATTTAAAGGACAAATTAAGCTTAAAACAAAAGAAAACGATATAAGGAATGCATTTGATTTCTTCTCAGTTGTCCAAAATTTTGCAGGACATAATCATTGGATATATAATACGTGCAAATTAAACACATAACCAAAGAAAATTATATGAGTCTGCGTCGAATGGATATATGAGAACCATGTTTCTTTTTTTGTTTTCCCATTCTAAATTTCACTTCTTTTGGCACAATTTTTTGGTGAATGGATGAGGATCACGTCAATTGGAATGAAATTTAACGATCATGTATATCATAATTCATAATTCACAATCTAGGCTGGAACATGCCTATTATCTTCTTGTGATCATTACATTTCCTTTTTGTTATCTTATATTTTAAAGTTATATAATAATCAGGAGGAATTGAAATGCTATTGGTAAACCCACAAAGCAAGGTTTCTATATCTTATTTGTATCTTTTGCTTTCCGTTCGTTATGTAATTTTGTCCTAAAGGATATGTCAAATGGATAATCATAAGAATGGAAAAACATCATCCATTAAACATTGTTAGATGATATTGTCATTATCTTATGCCATGACTATTTTAGTAACTTTAATCATTGTTAGCCCCACTAATCCTATTATTACATATAAAATATATTGGTTTATATATAAAACTATTATATTATACGTTGAATGAAGTGTACCAATGATGACATTACCACACTTCTAGTTCTCCAACTTTACTATTGGACTCTTTGAAAATTCATATAACACTGAAAAGATGGAAATACTACGGGGTTGAGCTTAGAATAAAACAAGAAATTGAAATGAAATATTCGATACATTTAAGAGGAATTGCTTCTGGATAGGACTAGAAGTCTCGAGAGAGCCCCAAGTCTCGACTACACAGGAAATATTTGGAAATAGATCTCAAGTCCAAGAGTAACTAAGTCATGCTATTCCCTCAAAAGGAATAATCCTCAAAGAAGTATAAGTGGAAATGAATAAAGTTCTGACAATTGGATCACATGGCTCTATCTTTCTCTGCTCAAGTTTTATCAAGATTCTCCCACGTTTATGCGTGATTGAGGTAAAAACAAAATTCCGATCTCACTTGTCTAACTAAATCAAATACGTAAATTTGTTCACTAAAAGATACAATACTCTATATTTAAGGGTGCAAGATCTTAATCATTTCACAATATCCCTCAGATATAAGATATGTATATCTTATTGGTGATATTGAACATCAGCTCTCAAATAATGAACTTGTGTAATATTCATCGTTTAAGCTAGTTTTGTAGGTTAAATTAAGCTCAATATTCTTATAGTATCAGGGCCGACCCATTAAAATTCATTGTTTACATTTGCGAGGCCTGGACTACGAGCATTGAAAAGGAGGACGGTGTTGGTATCCCATAAAGGGGTGGGGTAGTCTCTTTATATTATACGGGTAAAAATCAATAGGCAAACGCATAGGAAAAAGTAGAATCAACTGTTTCATTATTTGGGTGAAAGACTTCAGACATATCCGAATAATCCCCACTTGAAAGACAAATATAGACAATCTAATCGAATATCTATTCTCTCCTCGTTTTGACTTCATAAGATCCTTAAACCAGAGCTCAGAAAATTGGTTCTCAATATTTTTCTGTCATAAAAAGGATTACTACTATAGTAAGTACTTGATTAATAATAATAATAACATATCTTGTTGAAAACTTTAGTATAATATATGTTGCGCTCCAATCGGAATATGAAAAAGAATAAAACATAAGGGTAGTTTTAGAGGAACAGTTGACCTTTTATAAATGGAAAATGGACGAATGAAAATTGTAGGTAAGGACCACCAAAGTGTGATGATATAGTTGACCTCCTTAAATTGAATTTGATATTGCTTCTCCAAAGCCAAAAACTTTCTTTTTAAAAAAAAATAAAAATACTTTTTTTGATCATACAGTAACCAAAACTATTTAGCAGATCTATTCCATAGGAATCTAAATTAGTAAGATAAAAAAGAAGTTTGAGTACAGAATAATTAAACAAAAAGATGGTAGGCATGCAAGGTCAAATAAGTCCTTAACTAGGGACATGGGTGAATGTCTGTATCTCTTTCTCTTTGGGTGGCCTATAAATAGCAGTCCCCATTCCTCCTTTCTTCTCACAAACTACACTGCAAATTACTACACGTGCTCCTTTTCTGCCTCACAATATCCCCTATCTCCTTCCCCGCTGCGATTTTGGTCTGTTGTCTGCAGATAAAGAAAAGGAGTCTCCTTGAAAAAATCTTTAAGTTCTTGCCATATTCGTTACTGTCAGTGTATATAAGGTAAACTCATACGTTTGCAAATTTATGGAGAAAGCAAAGCAAGTGGTTGGTTCCTCCTCATCTTCATCGTCCTTTACCAACGATCTCTTTGGTCCCAAAGAGCCATCAAAATCATCCCTTTTTGGCTCCGTTTTCGGCCCACATTCCACGGTATTTTACTCATTTATTTCCATTGAAGCTTCCCTTAACATGATCCCCTGCAACTCCTCTGCTGCATCTTGCATGCATCCATTCTTTTATATTTCTTAGTATGAATATAAGTTTTTTGCCATATAGCATATACAAGGATAAAAGGAGTTAGAGGTTATAACAGTAATACCTCTTCATATCTAAACTGATATGATAACTTTTCTTTATTTTTTGCTTTCATTTGCTGTAAGCTAGCCCAGACATAAAAAAAATTGCTATTCATTTGCTAATTTCTTATTTTTTGCCATTTCCTTTAATAACTGCAGGGACTTGGAAGTGCTCCTGTTCACCCTGGAGTTAGAGGTTCATCAAGAGTGCAAGATGCAGGAAACCAATGTGGCAACGCAAAATATGGAACTTCAGGTTACTGAAAATATTTTCCTCACTCTGGTGTTGATTTTGAACATGTTTCTCCGAGTATTTTGACCTTGTCATGATAATTTTGTATATTATTGGTATTATCATTATATTTAACTTATTTTTCACTTTTATTTCTTGTTGATATTATGATGATATGTGGTAAATTAAAGCGTACAAACATGAGTAATGACTAGTAAGGATTCATATAGCCAAAACAAAACGCGGAGACACCCTTTTATAAGGATGTCATTGATACCACTTTGACTAAAAAATCTTCCATTCCAAAATAATGACACTCTTTTATTATTAGTTCATTTTTAAAAAAATTTGCATTTTTTTATATTTGAAATATGTTACTAATGAACTTCCCGTTTTATCTTAATAGTAATAAACTACAGTAGCTACACAAAATGTTATGTTATGTTTAAAACTACAAACTTTAAAAGCTTTTATAACCATACTACTGTATTGGTATGTTCATAATTTCAAAAATCATCATTTCTTTATTATACTCGGTGTGCTGTCAAATTTTTATGCCAATATTAATTGTTGAACCTTACGTTTTGCAACCATTTTATAGGTTCTAAATTTACAGATAATGCGTCTCAGAGAAGCAGCTCAAACAGTATGGACAAGAATTCCATTTATCATAATGAAACAGTAGAACCATGCCATTTGAGCTCATCCCTCTACTATGGTGCCCAAGATGTTTATCCTCCAGCTACCAAAACCACTGGCTCCCAGCATACTGTAAGTATAGATCAATCAATATATTCTTTTCCCCTATGGATCTTCAACATGAAAAATGCCTACCATTACCACAATTCACGAAGTAAAATAGATGTCAAGGAACTATTAGTAGGAAGTTGGTCTGTCTTTCCGTGTAATGATGCTCCATTTGTTTTGTATTGGACACAATTTAAGAAAGAAAAAAAGACTTTGAGGATCGGACACACCAAAAGTATGTTAGAATTTGTGATCTTTAATGTGCTGTGACACTTTAATGACTATAATAGCATGTCATTAAAATTGAATTTAAGTTTCCAAATATAAAGGTATTATCATTTCTGAAACAGACTAAAAAGAAAGGTATTATCATTTCTGAAACAGACTAAAAAGAAAAGATTTTCCATATAAAATAAAATAAAGGTGGTTTATTTTCTGAACGGCTCTTTTGTGCTGACTTGATCAGTTCAAGAAAAATGGAGAAGATGATGATGATCAAAATGGAAACAATTCAAACTGTGCTTCAAGAGGAAACTGGTGGCAGGGTATGAAATGTTTGAAGTTATAGAAGAACATATTCTTTTCAACATTGTGTTAAATTCAACTTATGTGTTCCTTTTTTTTCCAGGGTCACTCTACTATTGAGGCCTAGCTTTTTTCCAAGTTTAGGAGATCAGAGAAGGCAATTATCACCTGCAAGGAGTACTATATCATACAGCATTTCAGCCCTTTTCTAGCTTAAGCCAGCTAGTACATGAGTTCGTGCTTGCAGTTACTGAACTTTTTCTTGTGTTTATCTAATCTAAATCAAGGGTTTAAGAACAGTTTAGTGCTCCAAGTAGTTTTCATGATTCAATAACAAGAACACAAGATGATCAATGGCAATCAATTAGTCAAAACTCAAAGTTCTATGGATTATCCAAAATGTTGACTATGCAAACTTAATATATCCATCCAAGAAAATATGTCGCAAGTTCCAAATTGACACATCCTTGTCATTGTAAGGGGATATTGGAAAGACTTAACTCTGCATTATCCAAGTAGGGAGCACTTCCCCTTTCAATGGCATTATACACAGTCAATCCAATTTATTCGGACCAAGAAATAACTGATAGCAATGACTAAAGAAATAAAGAACATACTAACAGTTCCTGGAGAGGAGGTCAAGAATGACATGAGACCACTATAACGACGCATCCAATACAATCATATCCATAACATCATCTTCATTATTCTCTTATTAACAAGAGCATACAGTATGCTTGTGTCCAAAAATAAAACTGACCCTCACTTCATTTTTTTTTTTTAAAAACAACTAAAAGGTCCATTTAGTGATGAGGAACCTTCTCACTTAAAGATTTTATATCGTTCACAAGACGATCAAAATTAGAATAAGATGAACCACCTTCAATTAAGCACTTTTTAGCTAAATTTGACATAAGATTTGCTCTTTCCAGGAACTCCTCTTTCCTAACCACCATCAAATCCTTCACCATATTCTCTACTACATTTCTATCACAAGTATCCTTCATGTCCAACCCAAGTTTCCAAAATGCTTCCACAAACCTGCTATTCACTTGTTGGTCCATAAAATAAGGCCAACAGATCATAGGCTTACCCTCATATACACTTTCAAGTATCGAATTCCATCCACAATGAGTCCAAAAACCGCCCACAGAAGGATGAGCCAATACTTCTTCTTGCGGAGCCCAACTAACAATATATCCCCTCTCTTTCGTTCCGTCAGAAATATCCGTCGGAATTTTGTCTTTCCAATCTTTTCCCGCCAGGGAATCAGGCCGGATAACCCATAAAAATCTTAGCCCACTATTAACCAATCCATACCAAAATTCCATTAATTGTTCCAATGTCATAGTTGCTATACTTCCAAAGCTCACATAAATAACTGAGCTTACTGGCTGATCATTTAGCCAATTAATGCAACTTCTATCTTCTTCCCATAAACTGTTTGAAGATGATCTTAGTGAACCTTTTTCTTCAGCTAATTTATTCTTCAAATGTGCATGAAGTGGTCCAATGGGGTATATATTTGGACAAACAGTTCTCATTTGAGACAGAATATTTCCATCTAACTCTTCAAATGTGTTGAGTATGAGACCATAAGCTCGTGAATTTTCTTGGCCCTCTGTTTTATAGAGTTGGATATTGGAGTCAGACATATCGCCTAAACGACAAAAGCCCGGTAGATCACGTCGCCGGAGAAAAGTTTCAGCTCCAGGCACACTTTGGATGAGTTCATCTAAGTCATCATCTACAAATGTTTGAAGTAGAATTAGTTATCCATAGTAATACAAGTAGGACTAATATAATTGCCAATGCGAAAGATTATGCTTCTACACAGAGCAGGGGAGGTGCCTATATTCAATAGATTCAACTGAATTCAATACTTTCGACATAAAAGGTATATATACTATTCAATACTTAATAGTATACAACAATAACAACATACTCTGTGTTATCCCAAAATTTGAAAAGTAATAGATTATTGCAAAGTTGTGCATACCTTTGAAAGGAAATTCACCAGATTCAATGAGTTTAGGAAGGCAAAAGAAGATCCAAAGACAACATGGGCTAATAGTCCTTACATAGAAAATAGGGATACCAAGTTCATTAGCAACATCACAAGTAAATCCCAAGATTCCATCAGCTATAAGACAACTAACTGGTCTTCTTTTTATTCCATCATCACTAAGCCAACCAGAAGTTAACATATCTTTAAAAAGTGGCTTAGTTTTATCCTTGAGTGAATCAAACAACTCCATAAACTTGCTACCTTCACGTGGATGATTCTCAGGAAGTCCATCAGATATAGTCTTAATTTGAAAACCAGGAAACTTATCAAATCTTGAACTTAAATTTGCATGAGAAGTAAGTCGACTATGTATATTTTCAGTTAAAAGGAAAGTAATATGTAAACCTGAAAAACAAAGAAGTTCAGCAAGTTTGAACATGGAGTTTACTGGACCTTGTAATGGTAAAGGGAACATGAGTACATGAGGAGGAAGTGATTCTTGATCCATCTTTTGAGTGAACAAAGGTCTAACAATGGTGGTTCTTGGTTGTGCAAGTTTTGGATCAAGATTGATGGTATCTTTTTGACTGCATAGAGTTATGTGAGGCAGTGATATTTTTGTCAACTTGGTTGAATAGAGAATCATTATCTCTACTTTTGTGAATATAATAAGTTGCTGTTACTAGTGTGCATAGTGATTGATAATCAAGTGTTGGTAAATATTTATTCGTATCCTATGTTTTCACTAATATTTATTAGTCAATTATAATATAATCAACTTCTTTCTTTTTACTTTTTTTAGTAGATCAACCGTGAAGTGTTTTTTTGTTATGGTAACTTTCATATATATATATATATATATATATATATATATATATATATATATATATATATATATTATTTAAGTGATTTATAAGGCATACTTTCACTTGATACATAAATATCGAGTGCGACTAAATATTTAATGTTAGTGTATTTCTTTTTTTTTTTGGAGGGAGTGGGGGTGGGTGACCTTTCAATTACTCCGCAGGCCCTTTAGTTTAGTGAGAAATTATTGTAGACAAAGACATCATTATGATTTTATCTTGTCTATATGCAGACAAAATATGCTTGATCTTGTTTACGTAAAAATCGTTGGTTCTGCATCAAAATTGGTATATTAGTATATTTCCTATTCTTTTTTTTTTCAACTTCTAATTTGAATGTGTGACACTAATTTATTTACTCAAATTAGTGTTCTGTCCATAATTAAGATGAAAACATGGACATATTTAATTCCTTCAACTTTGGTAAGAATATCTTTGGCGATTTTAAAACAGCTAAGCATCCCTCCATCTGATATAAGCATTGATTTCTTCGTTTCTTGAATTATTGAAGAACATATGAAAATTTGTAATAATGGACCCACTTATTTGTACTGGCTCAGTTGTCGCTATAGTAACTTTCAAAATCTAATGTTCAATTGTCTGATACAAAAAAAAGTGTAAAACTAAAAGTCAGTCAAGAAACTGGATTATCCCTCTCCCGAAAAGCTTTGCTATGGCGGGTAAAATTGCACTAATAGTGTAAAAGTTCTGTACATTGTCACCAGATAGAAGTTATATGACCCTAGTAATTTACTGTCAAGCCAAACCTTCAATAGAGTTACTGAAATGTATATGTATATATGATAATATGAACACTTTATACATATATAACATATCTGTGATTCTCTATGTACAAAAATGATCACAGAATATTAAAATGTAACTGCAAAATTAATTACAAATCTTCCATCTGGCCTCAATACTCTTCTGAACCTTCATCAATAGCCATAATTTTGGCTGCACCCTTGCCAGCAGTTATTAATTTAGGATTATTCACATGAATCTTAGATGCTAACCTTGAAATTTTCGGTACATCATGACTTATAACAACTCCACATGCTTCATCTTCTTTTTTCAAGTCACTAGGTGGCAAGAAACAATCCAAAGAGAGTCCCTTAATATTAAAATCAACTTCTTCAATGGTCCAAACTTCTTCCATCCTAGTCCTAGTATGTCCTTCTGAGTTTTCACCGAATCTGAATAAAGAAACAGATGTTTGGCCAGCATGTGCAACGTTGACACCATCGAGTGTTCGATAATCTTGGATTAAGGACACCATAGTTGTTTCCCAAAAGACATCATTTTTGGGAGATTTTAGTTTAAGTAGATGACTGTCTTCAAGTTGGACTAAAAGGCCAGTTCTTTGGCTAAAGTAGCCCCAAATAGTATGCCTCATAATTTCCACATTGCTGCTGCTTCTTGCCTTAAGAGCTGAGGACTCTGCTTCAAGCTTTAATATAAAACAGTCTTCACCATTCACAGTCTTCTCGCCAACACAAATAGAATTGGAGAATAAATCAGCAGTGGACCTTGGATCAAGACCCTGTTAACACGATCAATTTCAATCGATCAGTTTCAACATAAACATTCTACTTATCATTTTCGGGACTATTAGTCCAAGAATTGTGTCAATTTTCAGTAGAGCTGGCTTCTACTTTGTTACTTTAGAAATCCAACTTACCCTAGAGAACAACTTTATGGGGTCAAGTTCTGAATAGGGATATAGTGTTTATTCATGCCATGTGATACACAACCTGGTGGCTTCTTAATAAACAATAGAAAAGGAAGGATTCCAAACAACATTAATGTTGACTTCTTGATCAAGATTCGAGATCTTATAAAATTAAGGCTAAGAAGTGTGTACATTGACAAAAGCAAAATTGTCAATTGGAACTTTTGAAAGATCATTTTATTGATTACGTATAATGACATCTCAGGTCCACATGGAAAGATTACCACACACAAAAACCAGAACATTGACATGACCATGTTCTGACTTCTGCGTAGGGTCCTCTGGACCACAACGTATTAAAGTAGGAATTTTGGTCAGGCTTGATCTATGATTTTACACCTCCATATTGCAGGTGGATAACAAGGATGAGGCCTTCACAAAGTGAAAGAACATGCATAGTTGTCTTTTGAAACTGCCAAAGAATGTTTGTCCACCCAACCAATAATGAATGAATACCAACCCTTTGTGGCAACTTTTTACAGACTGTACGTTATTTATAATTATCTGTTTAGTAATCTATGTAAAAATTCTTTTACACTGTCAGTGTATGAAAGTTAACCGACTAACTTATTTGTTCACTTGGTCTTACAACATGTAATAAACCATGATATTATAGGGCGAACTCGCCATCATTTATAGGATCAGAAGCACCAAGAATGAAAATTTTTGAGTTACTGGCCGAATGGCACGTAATATTTTAATTGTCAATGTACTGGTAGGTGTGGTTTCGATTCTCACTCTTGCTGTGAATTGGAAATAGTACCTGTAAGGAACGACGAAGAGGCCGTGCAGGGCCACGAGATGCATGCGAATGATGCCACGGAGTTTGCCTCCAAGCCACTTTACCATCACTTCCAGCACTGATTTTACATCCTGAAACAACTAGCTCTATGCTCCAAAGATCAGGTCTTTTTTGCCACAAGACAAATCCTCCCATTTCACCACCCCCATTTTTCACACTCTTGATCTTCATACCTAGACCATCTCCTTCAATAAATTCAGATGCCATCATCTTTACCTTCCCCATTGCAAACATACTATTAATCGAATTCAGGGCATGTTCTCCTCCTGCAGCTGCTATATATTGTTGCACTATGTATTTTGCCATTGAAGCCTCCTGAACATGCACCAAACATTGATTAAGTAAATATAAATGTGATCGAACTCTAATTTATCGATCTGATTTTCTTTATACGAAAGTATTTCTTTATTAGTTCGTTTAAAAAGAATGATACATGTCTATATGTGAAAACAAATAATTCGAAACTTCTCAATTTACCTATAACGAGAACCTTTTATAGTTTTATGACATGTTCAACGTCATAGATTTCAAAAGTCTTGTAGCCAGACATATGTTATGACATGTTTAAGAAACAGGTTTCAAAAGTTTTCATTTTAAAATCAGTTCTGAGTTTGAAAGACATTGGTGCTGAGTTCAAGTCTCAACAATATAGTTCATCAAAAAATCCGTGTGATTGACTCATAAAAAAGAATGAGCCTCAAACGTATTAGGACGTATTAAAAACATAATTTAAAAAATAAAAGTACGTTCATAAGTGAGAAGACATGTTAGTATAAGAACTTTAAGGACTTTAAAAGAACTTACGATGGGATGATCATTAATCTTTTTGTTAACAGAGTGGTCACAACGAATAGGATGAGGCATCAAAGGAGCTGCAACAACACCAAGCAAGAGCTGAATCTCAGCATTTTTGCCACCAAAAACTGAATCAGTTGCATTTGATTTATTATCAGTACTATGAGATTTGATCCATGTTTTCATGTTTTGCCATGACTTATGTTTATGTGAAACAAACATTTCTTCAGGAATAGGGACTTCAAGAACAGTTTCAAGCCCATCTTCTCTATCCAAATTCGGGCACAATGTCCTCATGTGAAATAATAATACAAGTACAAAGAGGATAATAAGATTGTGATTTTTTGATGAATGAATGAATGAGAATTAATATGTAGGAGAAATAAGAAGAGAGTAGTGGACTAATAGTATAAAAGAAAATTAAGAGGAAGAGCCTTGGATTCAAAGGGAGAGTTATATTATTATTTGAAGCTAAGAGTGAATAATACAGAGAACCAACCGACCGTGGGGTGCCACCCCTCAACGTGCACTTCTTTGTCTTAAAAATGTCGTGACAGCACGAATTTCTTTTTACTTTTTCAACTTCTTTTTGTGTGTTTGACTGTTAGTTGAAGTATTATTTGGAGATTAAAAAATAAAGGAAGAAGCAAAATTTATGAGCCTTTATTTCATGTAATGACCTATGGAGTACTAAAAATCTGAAAGGTCGGAAATGAATGAGTCTTCTAGGTTAAATTTGTCCTTTTGGATTCCCATTGTGCAAACAAGGTAATTAAACTAAATTTACTGTGTGATTCTAGTAATTGTAGTTTTCTTTTTACCAACTTTGTTTCATGTGATTTTAGATTTGCTTCTTTCTTTTGGAACAAATTTAATCATCATGATTCTATGCATATGAACCAGTGCATTGGAGTGAGCCCGTTTGGATTAGCTGATTACCAATCCAATCTTAAACTATCTTTATTCAATTTTTTTTGTGAAGGAAAAAATATTACTTAACCACCAACATCTCCAATAACATTGTGATCTACTTTTGCTGACTACCTAACTTGGTCTTGCTTAACTATACATTGATCCTATCTATATAGTGCCTCTATCCATTCTGACTCTCCTCCCCTATGTTTCCTATTCAATACTATCCTAACTTTGTATTTACACACAGTTTTGATTTGATTGCAAATAACTTGGGGTCGGAAGACCTTTTGGTTGAACAGGATCATTATTCAAATTTGTCATTACTAGAAGTATAAAAGACGGAGCAAGTTCTTTAGGAATATTTCAATTGTTACAGTACATCCACTGTCACGAATTCTGTTTCTCTTTGTTCTTTCATTCAGATTAAGAAAGCAAAGAACTTTTTAGTGTGTTGTTAACCTGAAAATTAACTCTTTGTAAAATGAACAAACTTAAACAATGTTAATTGAGAAAGAACAAGTTTTTAGGTATATAAAAAGCTAACATAAACCGACATAATCAAATATTATATGAAGGAATAAACGGATACACATTCTTGACACAAAGTAATACATGTTGAGCATTTCATGCAAAGGGATATAAAACAAAGAAAATGTTTGATTAAGAAAGAAAATGTCGGCGAAAGCCATAGCGTGCGCCCGACCATCTGCAATGGAAAGTGTATTATTGGATGTCACTGAATCCAAAACAGTTTTTCTCCCTTTCTGCTCATGATTTGCATATCCACAGACACAAGATTTGGCTCATCCTCTTATTCATCCACCCTTCCACTATGATGCTATGTTGTTTAACTTGGTGACGCCTCTTCAATCAGGCCACCATTCACTTGTTTAAAAAAGACCTCAATTATGTCATGCACGATCACACAAAAATCCATTCTAATATAGGTCAAGTTCTATGTCAATAATTAAAAAGGAGTAAAATACTTAAAAGGTCACTCAACTTTGAGAAATGTGTGATCAAAGTCACTTTGCTTTGAATTGTACTAATAAAGTCACTCAACTTAAGGTAATTCTAACCAAAAGTCATTGTAACCGAATTTTGCACAATCATCTTACCGAAAATCTGACATGACATTTTTATTTTTAATTATATATACATGTGTCATACTTTATTTTCCATGTAGGATTTTATAATAAGTTGATTAACCCAACTTTTAATCCATAACCCATTTCTCTTCCACATATTTTCGGATCCATCTCCTTTTTCAAAATGGATGGTCTAGATTTAATGAAGTAAAACTAAATATTTGACCATGGTTAGAAAAATATATCTTCCTATTTTAAATTCAAAGCATATATCCTATCTTATAATTTAGCAGCAAATTTCATCCCTCCTCCTAAATTATTTTTCGGTCTCCAAAATTTTCGTTTATTTATTGTTTTAATAAAACTTTATTTTTGCTAATTCAATCTCAAACATATAACAGAAAATCAAAAACAGTGTTAAACTATTTGCAAGTGATAACATCGTAATGAATAGAATTAACAAGACAAGATTTAATAATGTCAATTTACTCAAATAACAATATACGAAGAAATTTTTTTCACACAATCACATCAGTTAAAACTAGTTGCGAAGATAGTGCCTAATATTCTGCTCATAGTTATTCATATTTTATCTTGGAAAGAAACTTTCCAACCAATTCATAATACTTATAGAAATCACATAGATCTTCTGCACTTCTATATCTAAAATAAGATGAGTTTGTTTAACAATTAATGTAATTTTTATTTAAAATGATTCTTAATTTTTTGAGTGCATGCACATTGTCGAACAATAATAAAAAAATTACAAATTGAATTTGAAATAGAAAGATATTTTGTCCAAACCATAGTTAAATACCTTTATTTACCCTATTAAATCTAGAACATTGGTTTTAAGGAGGGCCAAGTGTCATTCATCCAAATAAGAAATTGAGAAAATGGAGACACTAGATAAAATATATATTTAACTATCTATTATATTTAACTAATCTACCTATTATCTATTATATAAAATATATATTTAACTAATAGATTTGAAAAAAATAATAATTCTAACCATAACTAATTAAAGAGTTAAGTACTTGAAAGAGTAGTAAAGCTAATATTTCGACTGTACCCGTAGAAATTTAGTAATGACACAATATTCTATTATTGTAATAATTTAAAAGAACACTTTCCAAATCCTTAGAAAATAATTCAACTTATTATAAAATCCTATACGGAAAATAAAGTATGCCACATGTATATATAATTAAAAATGAAAATGCCATGTCAGATTTTCGGTGAGATGATTGTGCAAAATCTGGTTACAATGACTTTTGGTGAGAATTACCTTAAGTTGAGTGACTTTATTAATACAATTCAAAGTAAAGTGACTTTGGTCACACATTTCTCAAAGTTGAGTGACCTTTTAAGTATTTTACTCAATTAACACACTAAATAAAACACATGTGGTGCGGTTGAACGGATCCTAAACGAGATTTGGAGTTCGACTCTTTAGAATATATAAATTCTTGATTAGAAGCGCTTTCATCTTTGTTGAACTTACACGGTGCACTAATAGGTAGTAGGAGTATTAGATAGCAAATATTTTTCATAAAAAACTTCCACACTTTTGGTTATATGATCATTATCAAGGTTTTCATTGAAAAAATAATAAAATGAGAGATAGCATTTGTTGAGTCGTAGCTTTTACAAACATCTACTCTTACAACTTCTAAACGAAAAATAATCACTATTTGCAAAGTTGTTGGAGAATAATTAAAAATAGATAGCCCAATGCACAAAGTATATCCCGCAGTCATGCAGGGTTCAGGGAAGAGCCGCATCTCAAGGGGTGTGATTTATGCAGCCTAATCTAAAATCAGTGGTTGTTTCCATTGCTTGAACTCATGATATATAGGTCACACGAAGACAAATTTACCAATTACAATAAATTAAAAATGCAAAAAGTTCTTTAATCAGCTCGTGAAGACTCCATCACAATGTATTGATATCCTAGAGATTTAACTGAACTCAAAAATAATCTTGCTGCTTGAACTTATAACTCATAACTTGTGATTTTACGAGAATTTTACACAAATAGCTGCTCTAAATAATATACATGAATTATGCATATAGTATGCAACAGTATGCGTAAAGTATGCATCAATTGATCTAACATTATTCATGCAATATACTAGTTATTTTTCAAAAACTTCTCATTTTATAAGTTATGGCTATTAAAGTTTGCCTGCGTAGCATCAATTTCCTCCAATAAAAAAGAGATCAAAGTAATTGCAGTTGTTTTTTTTTTTTTTTTAATTTTATAATTACTACCCACACCATACAGTCAACGAACAGATCAATAAACGTCTTTAACGAGAATCACTTATTTTGTAGAATTGGATATTGGCATAGGATAAGACATGTAGTCCTTATTTGGCCGACCAATTCTTTTTCTTTTTTGGTAATCCAAATAAAATATTGGACAAACTAAGATGAACTAAAGTTTCTTGTTCCAGTAGTTTCTTCAACGAGCACAAAGTGTGTGCCAAGTTCACTCAATGTACTCAATTTCACTCAACTTGCAAATAAAAGTTATAAGTATCTCAAAAGTTTGATATCTTACTATAACATGAAGTGACATGTGTCCCTTTTATTTATCCTACTCAAGGTGTAGTTTCACTTTCCTATACCTGAATTGCAAGACAAAATGTAAACCTTATGCTTGGATAAAAGGTAAGAGAAAATATGAAAATAGAAAATTAGAGTTTCATTTCTCTCTCTCTCTCTCTGTTTATCTACTTGCTTAATCCAATAGCAAAAAGGACCAATTTTGTTTGCTTAAAGCAATGACTGATTCCATTGGAGTGAGATTCAATGAAATTACACTTGAAGATACGGCCTAGCTAGTTTGATAGGGGATAAAGGACAAACAAAGAAAAACGTTTAGTATATTAATGTAGAGGGAAAAAAGGTATGGTAGTATATCGTTATCCATTTGTCATGTATGTAATATTCAGGCATATATTGGCTATTTCGTATGTTATAAGTTTGTAGATTTTCTAGGAAAAATTTCACTTTCTTACTACTTCGTCATTTGAGGCATTACTTCTAGGATTGAAAACTATATTTAATTTTAATTTAATTAGATCCGTCCCCTGACCTGATGAGTCAAATTTAAGGGAACGAGGGAGCCTCGATTCCCTTTATATTGTTAGACTAGATTCAGTATATTGTACTAAATTTCAACAAGAAATTAAGCCTCTAGTAACGATTACTCATTGATATCATTAATTGATAACCTTTCTTCTAGTCACTAAAGAATTGTCAATCGTAGAAGTTTATCGGCTGCTTGTGTATCTCACCGCAACATTATTTACTAGGTCCGATTAAGTGTTTTGGCTTGGTTCATGCATTAGGAAACCATCAACGAGTCACTGGTCAGCTTCTCCTAATGATGTGAAGAGAACTCCCGCTTTCTATTTCAATCTTGGCATCAGGAGCCTTTTTTTGATGTTCCGGAAAAAAAGCGACAGTAGCATAATGTACTAAGGCACTAGACGGAAATTTTGATGAGGAAATTGCACGAAAGGCCACTTTTGTCACTGATCTTTGGGCACAAGTCACTAATACCAAAATATTTAGTTTGTGGCCACTTTTGCTTAAAGAAATAGAACTTCAGTCCAGAGGCCGGATTGAAGTTCAGTCCTTAAAGATTGAACTTCAATCCAGGGCCGTATGGACTGAAGTTCAGTCCAATCCTTAAGATGGAACTTCAGTCCATATGGTCTTTGGGCACAAGCCACTAATACCAAAACATTTAGTTTGTGGCCACTTTTGCTTAAAGAGATAGAACTTCAGTCCAGAGGCCGGATTGAAGTTCAGTCCTTAAAGATTGAACTTCAATCCAGGACCGTATGGACTGAAGTTCAGTCCAATCCTTAAGATGAAACTTCAGTCCATATGGCCATGGACTGAACTTCAGTCCATAGTATGGCCATGGACTGAAGTTCCATTGTTCCATCTTTAAGGATTGAACTTCAGTCCATGGCCATACCATGGACTGAAGTTCAGTCTATAGTCATATGGACTGAAGTTCAGTCGTTAAAGATGGAACTTCAGTCCAGGGGCCGTATGGACTGAACTTAAGTCAATTATCAGAACTTAAGTCAATATTTATTTAGTAAAGGCCCAAAAGTGGCCTCTAGTGTAAGACCAAAAAAAATAGTGGCCTCAAATCAAATACCAGTGTTAAAAGTGGCTGCTGGGCGAAATTTTTACAATTTTGATGCGTAGCTATTTTTGAAGTTTTATCCACCGTTTCAAAATTAATTGAGAAATAACCAAAAATTTGCGCGCACACTTATGCTCCATTAGCATTGGAAAACACCCCGAGACTAGTCTCGGTATTTTCTTTGAACTGACATGTTCAACTGTCTCATTATTTTGTTATGGGACTGAAGTTTTACATATAAAGTCTCATAACAAAATAATGGAACCTTTAGTCTCGGTATTTTCTTTGAACTGACACGTTCAACTGTCTCATTATTTTGTTATGGGACTGAAGTTTTACATATAAAGTCTCATAACAAAATAATAGGACCTTTGAACATGACCTATCATGTTCAATCCCATTATTTTGTTATGGGACTGAAGTTTTATATATAAAGTCTCATAACAAAATAACGAGACTTTATATATAAAGTCCCATAACATGTTCAAAGGTCCCATTATTTTGTTAGTTTACTGAAGCTTTATATAAAGTCCCATAATAAAATACTGAGACTTTGAACATGTTATGTTCAAAGTCGCAGTATAAAATACTGGTACTTGTCCGGAGGTGGCTATTTCTCAGCGAATTTATTTTTGACGGCTACAAATCAATAAGCACACGCCAAACATGCCCCTACGCGAAATTTTACGGCACCATAACTTATGAAAATGTAAAAACAACCAGTTTTGCCTTCTCCATTTAGATTTTAACCAGTAAAATTTTTTACCGCAGAAATAGCCCATTTTGGGTCTCTGCCCTATTCGGACATTAAACAAGCTCCTAATTTTAAACTCAACAATAGACCTTGAAAGTTTGAAGTTGTTATGCCTAGATTTGAAGTTGAAAGCTATTTATGCCTAACTTCAAATCTGAAAATCTGAAGTTAGAAGTTAAGACCTTTAGATTTGAAGCTATGCCCCAACCCCAACCCCCACCCCCCACCCCCACAAGAATTTTTTTGGTGCACTTAGCCCCATGAACATTTGCCTAGGGATGGCAGCGGGGCGGGGCGGGGCGGGGCGGGGCGGGGCGGGGTGGGTGTGGGGCGGGTTGGACCTGAACCCGCGTGTTGGTTAACCCGTCCCGCCCCGCAAATCAGTTTATATGTTTAAAACCCGCCCCGTCCCGCCCCGCGTCAATCCGCCCCGCCCCGCTTTTAAAATTTTAATTGTATTCATTTTTTCCTTTCAAAATATACAACTCAAATCATATTTACCAAGTTTTTACTAAAATTAGTCTATAAATTTATTTTTTATGGTATATAGTTAGAATAAAGAACATAACTTCAGAAAACGTGTACCAAAATTAGTGGTCTATAAATTGAGTTTGAACATGTGATCCAACTTGTATTGAATCAAGCAACAAGGATTTCTATGTTATTAAGAATATTATCATAAAGTTGGAAATCTAACTCATTGCGAAAGAAAATGGCTCACTGTAGGTCGATGCATCGGGATGTGATCTACCTTTAATAATACTTTGAGACCAAAAGTTATTCAAGTAAGTAGTAATTTTCAAATGATATTATGATTCCAGAGGCCGTTTTAATTTGCATAGCTTTTTAGAGATACCTGTATAGATGCCTCACGAGTCACAGATTCTACTAGTAGTAATTTCAAAATTGGATTTTTTATTCAACCCGCGACCCGCTCCGCCCCGCCTGATATTTTTGAAAAAATTTTAAAACCCACCCCGCCCCGCGATTGATCTAAACCCGCCCCGCCCCGCCCCGCGCCCGCCTGATATTTTTGAAAAAAATTTAAAACCCGCCCCGCCCCGCGAACATTCTAACCCGCCCCGCCCCGCGTCCGTCCCGCCCCGTTGCCATCCCTACATTTGCCTCTCTCTGTAGGAGTGACAAACAGGAGAGCCATACTGAATCTGAGCGCGTCTAAATTGGATGATCCAATAAAGGAAAGTTAATAGAAATAACACTTTGGCGTCACTCTTACATTTTTGGCCCTAATAAGAAAACATATATTTTTAACCCTCATAGCTAGACTTTCGTGCAAAAATTACCTAGTAAGTGGAGTTAAAACTTAAAAGAGTTTCCTTATGAAAGCAAAAAATATGAGGTTAGCGCCAGAAATGTCTACTGAGTGCAAAAAATTATTTAATAAAGCAAAAATTACACAAAAGTGCACTTGGAGACATTTTGATACAATTACAAAATATAGAGGAAATAGAGACTTAATTACAAAATATAGCAAATATATATATAAACTTTAGATATAGCAAAATTCTAGCCTCATTTTCCCACTCTCCCCCTCCCCCCGACTCTCTCTATCTCTCTCTCTTTCCTAATCGTCATTGCTGCCTTTTTTCCTCGGCTACCGGTGCTCCGGGCAACCACCCATCACCGACGCTACTTCGTTGAACATTTGGCCTTTTTTACTCGTATTTCACGTTTTTAGTTCAAAAATGATGTTTTCCGACTAAAACTTTGTATTTTTTTGTTAGATTTGATGTTTTTCAGCTAGATTTGGTATTTTTCAATTAGATCTCATATTTTCCCGACAAGATTTGGTATTTTTTCTCCTTTTTATTTTATTGTATCTCCTTGCCTTTCTCTCTATGAGTTACAAATAGGAGAGCCGTACTGATTTTGAGCGGGTCTAAATTGGATGATACAATAAAAGAAAGTTAATACAAATAAAACGCTTAGGCGTCACTCTTACATTTTTTGCCCTAATTAGAAAACTTGTATATTTTTAACCCTCATCACTACACTTTCGTGCAAAAATCTCTAGTGTGTCCTGGCAATTGTCATATATTTTTGAACTACATTTTGGTGCATGACATCAAATTACCTAGTAAGTGGAGCTAAAACTCAAAAGAGTTTTCTTATGAAAGCAAAAAATATGAGGTTAGCGCCAGAAATGTCAACCGAGTGCAAAAATTACTATTTAATAAAGGAAAAATTACACAAAACTACAATTGAAGATATTTGATACAATTACAAAATATAGAGAAAATAGGGACTTAATTATAAAATATAGCAAATATATATATAAATCTTAGATATAACAAAAGCCTAGCCCTACCCTCCCCCCCCCCCCCCGAGACTTAATTACAAAATATAGCAAATATATATAAACCTTAGATATAGCAAAACCCTAGCCTCATTTTCCCACTCCCCCCCCCCCCCCTCTCTCTCTCTCTCTCTCTCTCTCTCTCTCCATTGCTGCACTTTCTCCCTCTGTTGTCGGAGCTCCAGCCAACCACCCACCACTGACGCTACTTCGTTCAACATCCGGCCTTTTTCGTTCGTATGTCACGTTTTTAGTTCAAATATGATGTTTTCCGACTAAAACTTTGTATTTCTCAATGTATCTGCATTGTTTCTGTGATTTTGCATTGTTTCTATGTTGTTTCTGCATTTCTACAATGTTTTTGCATTTCCTTTTTTGTACTTTTTCTGCACAATTTATGCGCTCTTTCTGCATTTTTTTTGCTTTTATCTACACTGTTTCTGCTATGTTTCTACACGATTTTTTGAATTATTTTTGCACAGTTTCTGCAGACCGGCTGTGGCGGTGGCCAAGAGGGCAGCAGGCGCCCGAAGGGGAGGATGTGAGTTTGCGAGGTTATAGTTTTTCTTGTTTAGTTTTTTGTAGCAACTTCTATATAAAAATATTATTATGTTATAATATCAATAATATTATTATTTTTTTAAATAGTGAAGGTTTTATAATTGTATATAACTGTAAAAGACCTTTAATAAAGGGTAAATTTCATTTCTAACCAAATATATACCATGGCCCTACATTCAAATAGCCATTGAACATCTTCACATATGCCAGCCAAAATTTACCCAATATAAATATGTCTAAGTTCTATTCTAAAAAGTAGTTAAGAAAAGGAGAAAATTAAGGAGCTCAACTCCCACCCAATAAGGAGAAAATTATGGAGCCCTATTCCATCCAAATCATCTTCTTTGCTCGATTTTCTTTTTTTTTAAAAAAATTTTTTTGACGGTTATATATATTTAGTTCCACCAAAATTATTTGTAATCATTAAATATTTTTTTTGCGTGAAAGGATTGGATAACAAAGATATCCACATATGATTATTAACCTTGCAAATATACCATGAATATATCTTGAATACCTACACTGTTAGTTTTCAGATGTGGTTGCATATTCCATTTATACCATGAATATCTCTTGAATATACCATGGATATATCTCGAATATACCACATATGAAATATTCAAAGAGATAAAGAACGGGACGTTTTGTTATTTCTGGCCTAACATTGTTCTTCAAGTTAAACCAAGTAGCATCAGCAACATAAATATGAGTGATGCCCTTAGCTTGCTTAGGCTATATTGATGGTTCTTTGGCAACATAAATATGGTTCTTTGCTTAGCTTGCAAATATACCATGAGTATATCTTGAATACCTACACTGTTAGTTTTCAGATGTGGTTGCATATTCCATTTATACCATGAATATCTCTTGAATAGACCATGGATATATCTCGAATATACCACATCTGAAATATTCAAAGAGATAAAGAACGGGACGTTTTGTTATTTCTGGCCTAACATTGTTCTTCAAGTTAAACCAAGTGGATATTGATGGTTCTTTGGTTGCTGCAAAAACTGCTGGGGCGGAGGAAATTATGATGCTTAACAATGGGTGTCTCTGTTGCACTGTGAGGGGTGATTTAGTTAGAATGATCGCAGAGTTGGTCAGTAGGAAGAAAGGGAAGTTTGACCATATTGTCATAGAGACTACATGTAACAAACTCATTGTGCTAGTACAATTTTTGGGGTTGGGATCCAAGGATTGTTCGGCTGTCTAACTCAGGCATTTTGTTATCTGTTTGCTTCGGTCTTCTTGAGCCTTTGCATATCTAAAGCAAAACTTACGCTAGATCCAACATCGGCTCTCTTGTGTCATTTTTGCAGGATTGGCAAATCCTGCCCCAATTATTCAAACTTTTTATGTGGAGGATCAGGTTTTCAACGATGTTAAGTTGGATGGTGTTGTTACATTGGTTGACTCTAAACATGCTGGTTTGGATGAGATTAAGCCAAAGTGTGTATGGATGTTGGGGTGTGTATGTGGAAGCACGTTAATGAGGGAGATAATTTTAGAAGCTACCATTATCTCATTAATGCTAATTTAACTTAAAAAGAGGAGATAATTGATTGTGAGAATTAATTAGATTTAAACCTTTAAGTGGATATGCAGAATATTAACTGTCATTACCCATAAAATCCCACAAATATAGGCTTTAAACTAGGCAAGTCTGATATGAGAAGTAATGGCCATAATAAGTGGAATGCCTATGGTTAAATGTCTAGATAACATAAATAATGAATAATATATCCATTTTATGTTAGGAAGACTAAAAAAGGTCTACTCAATGTAAAATTCACTTTAATAAATAGGCGAGTCAATAATGAGATGGGCTTTAACAGCATGTCATCGCCTAACGCGTCAAATATTGAGTTCTAATTTCATTGCTTATGTTCTTGTCATTTTTTAATAACTAAAGAAAAATAATAAAAATTATTATCTTTATTTTGGCTAGATCATGCATATTAACCCCAAAAAAAATAAAAAAATAAAAAAAATTGGTTTAAATATCTTTTCGCGAGGTCTCCTATTGATCAACTTTGGGGCAAAGTGCATGAATAACCATTTTTACCAGTGGTATTTGGTTTGATGCCATTTTTCTATTGATTTTGCACAAAAGACCACTTTTTGGAACTTCAATCCTTGTGGGCTGAAGTTCAAACCTTGTGAGCTGAATTGCATGCCTAAGATATGAAGTTCAACTACAGCCACAAGGTCTGAACTTTTTGGCATAGAATACGTAAACTTCAACCCTTGTTGGTTGAAGTTGAACTGCAAACCTTGTGATGGGCTGAAGTTGCACTTCAACCCTTGTGGTGTGATGTTCAACCCACAAAGATTGAAGTTCCAGGAAGTGACCTCTCATGCGAAAATCAATTAAAAAAAATAGCCTCAAACCAAAGATCATTGGTAAAAATGGCCTATGTGTGAAATTTTTATTCAATTTTGACTACATATTTAGCCCAAATAATATGGGTTTGAAATCAGCCTACCTCAAGTTATCGGGAAATTTTGATCAGTAGCCATTTTTGGCCGCGCTTATTGGGGTCTATCAAGCGTTTCAAAATTCATTGAAGAATAGCCAAAAATTCGCCCGCACACTTAAGTTCCATAAGCGTTAGAAAAATACCCCAGACTAGTCCCATAACAAAAAAACTGGGGCTTTGAATAAAATTTGTTCAAAGCCCCAGTAAGAAGTCACATAACAAAATAATCACATCACAAAATAATGGGACCTTGAATTAACATGTTCAAAGGTCCCATTATTTTGTTATGGGACTTTATCCCATAATAAAATAATGAGATTTATTCCTATAACAAAGATCCCATCAAATGGATAAATCTCATTATTTTGTTATGGGACTTTATATATAAAGCTTCAGTCCAATAACAAAATGCTGGGGCTTTGAAAAAGTTTTGTTCACAGCCCCAGCATTTTGTTATGGGGCTGAAGCTTTATACCAAGTCCCATAACAAAATAATGGGGCTTTGAACAAAACTTGTTCAAAGCCCAGTATTTTATATTGGGGTTAGTTTACTGAAGCTTCCCAGTATAAGTACTGGGCTTTGAACAAAATTTGTTCAAAAGCCCCAGTATTTGTACTATGATTTGTCCGGGAGTGACTAGTCTTCAAACAGTTTTGCATTGCTGGCTAGTATTCATTTAATGCGGTCAAAACATGCTACGATACTAAAATTTTGGATTGTTTACATAAAAGTACAAGTTTTAGAGCTTAATTACCAAACATAGCAATATTTTAGTAAAATTACCCTATATAGAGGAAAACACAAGATAATTACAAACATAGCAAAAACAGAGCAACATTTTTCCATAACATACAAAACCCTTACATTCTTCCTTCTATTTGCCCCTATCACTTTTGCTCCTCCAATTTCCCCATTTTTCACTTTTCCTCATATCATTTCCCTCCAATTTTAGTTTTACTCCTCTCATTTTCCCCAATTTCACTTTTCTTCATCCATCCTCAATGTATCTCGTTGAATCTCACTATTTCTGCACCGTATCAACTATTTCTGCACCGTATCTAACTGTTTTTGCACCGTTTCAACTGTTTCTGAGCACCGTATCTAATTGTTTCTGCAGCACCGTATCTACTGTTTCTGCACCGTTTCAACTGTTTCTGCAGCACCATATCTAACTGTTTCTGCACCGTTTCAACTGTTTCTGCACCGTTTCAGGTTGTGTACCGTATCTAACTGTTTCTGCATCATTTCAACTGTTTCTGCAGCACCGTATCTACTGTTTCTGCACCGTTTCAACTGTTTCTGCACCGTTTCAGGTTGTGTTTAGCACTGTATCTAACTATTTCTACACCGTTTCAATGTCGTTTCAGACCATTTAAGCGCTATTTGAGACCGTTTCAGACCGTATCAAATTGGTTCAATGCCGTTTCAGACCGTATCAAATTGGTTCAATGCCGTTTCAGACGGTATCAGACTGTTTCAACAGCCGTTTCAGATTGTTTCAATGATGTTCCAACGATGTTTACGTTTCTGCATTGTATCTAAGTGTTTCTAAATAAAGAAAATATCATTCGTTCCGGATTAGGGGAATTATAGTGTATGTAAGAACACAGAATGCAACTCCTTTATAAACGGAACCAAAATTTTCCCAATATACTGCGCAAGTTAAATGAATATCAAAAATTCAAATTCTTGCAACTTAGGCGAATCACTAGAACACACTAAAACATGAATGACACTATTTCATGCCACTGATTATCTGGTAAGATAGACGGTGCAAGCTCAGAAACAGTATCACACAACTTCTTAATATTCATGCTTGGACTCTTCTCGCTGGATACAGGTAAAGTGGACAGACTTGATACCTGATTGAGTCGACTCGGTGAGTTTGGGCCAAATGAACGAGTCATCACAGGCAAGAAGCTTGCGAAGGGGGATAGCAGTCATCACACGAGGCTCGAGGTTGGGGTGGCGAGGAGGTTGGCCAAAACAACAGATCCAGGTCTTAGTAGATGAGAAATCGACGATGGAGAACGGATTTAGAATCGATATGCATTTACGGAAATAAAGAGGAATTTGTGGTGCTGCAGTGGTAGTACCGTCATTATTCCGCGGTGCTGCGGTGGCAGTTCTCTGATTTTTCAAGTGTGTAACTAGTTCTTCACAATTTGTTGCCGGAGACAGTTACGGCGGTGGCGGCTCTGGAAGCTACAGTGGAGGGGAGTTTCACAGTAAGGGTTTGGGTATTGTTGTTTTATTATGTGGAATTTTTGGGAAAAATGAAATGAATATTTTATTGAAGAAATACAATGAAAAATGAAATATGCTATAAAAAAATATTGCTATGCCTTGTAATTTGAAAAGTATTGCTATTTTTTTGTAATTAAGGGATCAAATTTGTATATTTGTGTAAAAATCCCTAAATTTTTATCTCCATACAACATTTTGTGCGAAGCATTATAGATCTGGCGCTGAAATTACAGTTTTGACCCTTATAACTTATAAGGGAAATTTTACAAAAATAGCCCCATTAGGCAAAAGTGTTGGCTATGCATTGCCAAGTCTTTGCTAATACAAAGTTCTGGCGATCGTACCAGGAACTTTCTCGAGAGGTTAAATTTGTAAGACTTCCTTATAAATGCCAAATATGTGATGAAGATCCAGAAGTCTCCTATTTCTGAAAATCATCCATCTCCATAAAGAATGCAAGTATTTGCACAAAATAAACAGATTTGATGATGTTGTTACTTTGATGCCCACAAGAAAAATCTAATAAAAATGGCCCATGTATAGGTAAAATTGTTGGCGGCTGTTGGAGAGAAATTCAATCTTCAGTCTTCACTAATAGAAAGATTTAGCTTCGCCAGGAACTCTCTTCCTGGGGCAAAACTAGTATAACTTTCCTTGTGGTGGGCTAGATCTATTAAAGGGCGCCAAAAGTGTTCTGTTTCTATATTAAAAATCAGCCTATATTAAAAATCAACAATTTAAAATGTTTCCATTGTTTTCCGATGTAGCATCTTGTGGCTTCAAAATAGAAGTTTTCTCATTCATATGGACTCACAACATGTTTAAGTAATTATATTAAGTCTTTAGTTATTTTTTTTAGTATTCAATTAGTTGAATTTGATCAATAAGAAATGTGACAATTTGCATTATAAATTATTTCCTAGCTTCTACTTTCACACTCATCAATCCGACCTCAACACCTAAAGTATAATGCAAGCTGTTTAATTTATTATTCCATCTATTTCAATTTTAAGTGCCGATCGAAATTTAACTTATTAACTATCTGCAGAGCTTAAATATACCTAAAGATTTGTGTTATTATAAAAGCAGGCATCTAAAGTAAATAGAAAAGATAAGTTAAATTGTTTCTAATATAGAATGATATATTTTGTTGCGAAACTATCAAACTATGTTGGTAAAAGATAAGGGTGTCACATATATGTACGACTGTAGTAAAAAAAAAATTCAAATTCAGCTGAACATCTTCAAGGGATTAAGAGATATTCATTATTACACACAGGGAGACACAGAAATACGAATATTTAGTCTGGTGGTCAAGCAGAACTACAAAACATGCTTAAAAGAGTTCAGGATCGAGCCTTTTGTGATACTACCTCAACGCACTCTGAGCCTTTTGTGAAACTACCTCAGCGCGCTCTGATCAAATATTAGTCGTTTTGGTGAAATAAATTTGGTTTAAAATATGTGATATTGAAGTTATTTCTTGTTTTTATCCCTAAATTTGGCCCTTTGTGCTCCAACTAGACGAATACTCTTATGATTAAGGTTATCAAATTTATTCCTCAAGGGTATGCACAAACCTCAAATACAGTTGAAGAGGCAACAAACCAAGGTCCAAGTTTCCAACCAATGATAATCAGGACAGAATCTTAATGATGATGGCGCAATTGAAGAGGCAACCCAAGGTATTCATACTACAGTGGGGGTAAATAGACGTTCAATGAGGAATCTTATCATGTCACAAAGAATACTTCTTCATGTTGTTTACAACAATTGTGATGAAGCAAGAACATTATTTTTCAGCTTTACCATTCACGTGGATCAGTATCCTTTAGGTTGAAATAAATTCCATCTTGCTAGTAAACATACTTATAAGGTCCAATAGTACTACTCCTAGCACCAAAGGGACATGAAAATTTGTTTATTGGAAATGATAAATATCGTAACTTATCCAGCTATAAAATGACTTGCTTTTGAAGTAATTGACTTAAATGGAAAAATATTTTCTTCTTGTACTATTGAGTACCAGTACATTGCCAAAACTATTAGAAAACTCATCTTCAAACTAAACTCAATTCGAAAAATTAGTTTAAAAAGTGAGAATTATCTAAGACTATATAAAAATACCTCCTATCTTAAAAAGTTGATGCAGGACACTAACGATAACATCAATCACTTCATTTTGCACCAAGTTATGTGCCTACACTCCAACATTGGCTTCGGGCATGTCACAAGTCAGTCAAAATGTCTATAAGGTATCTCCAAGTCCAATCCTTTTAACTCATCTTCCACCTCTTACGCAAAAAAAATAAAATAAAATTAAAAAAAAATAAAATCCTCCACCCATGGCTTGCATTGGAGCTGCAATATAATATATTATTGAACTTCACACACACACACACACACACACACACATATATACATATATATATATATATATATATATATATATATATATATATATATATATATATATATATATATATATATATATATATATATATATATATATAAATAAAGCTGTCCTTAAGAACAAAAGAAATGCAAATTAAATATCACGAAGTATGAAATATTTTATCAAGCCTTTTTGATGTGTCACTACTGGAAACATCAAATTTGTACAATAATCAAACTGACATTGTTATAACTAATAAAAATTATTATTGTAAACAGTTTTATTTATGTAAATTGGAGTGTAGTCTAGACTAACTGTATATTGGGTCAAGCCTATTAGGAGTTACTTAGGGACCAAGTTAGGTTTTCTATTTTCATTTGTATATACAGGGTTATTCATTCATGAAAAATGTGAGAAATTCTTTACCCCAAAATTTGTGTCTTGTCTAATTGATTTTAACATGGTATCAGAGCCACCACGCTATTGATCGAAAAAGTGATCGGTATAATAAAAACTTCTCCATAAAAGTGTGAAGAAAGAGTGTAGTTATTGAACTCCCCCAAAACCCCGAAAGGCTAAATTTAGGAATATAAACTGAATGGACTAACTCTTTTGGAGTTTTTGGAGTCACCACCCAATTTAAGAAAAACAGGGAACCAAATAAGCAAATGCGTGCAAAACTCCATTTTTATATATATAAAAAAATGGTATTTCTTTCAGAGATTCTAAAGATAAGAGGTTTTGCTAATTTCGAAAGAAGGTTTTTAAGGCACTTTCGAAATTCCGTAAATTACGGTTAATCCGACAGGTTTCCAAAATATTTGCAAGTGCTATTTATGCGCTTTTTCTAAATCATCTAAAAATGATCAATTGAACTATTAGTTAATTCAATTAATTAAATTTAGGAAGTTCCCAAAAAAGATTTATAATTTATTTAAAAGCTTTAATTATTTTTCAAAGATAAAATAAAATAAAAGCGTGTTTTCTTTTGAAAAAGGAGCGATTTGATCGTCCTAATTTCTTTGCCAACTCGTATGTGGTAGCACATAAATGGCACTTGCTTAATTTCAACTTTAAAACCCGAGTTTCTCATCATAAGATGGAACTTAGGTTCAAGTCGTTTTTTGCAAAGTTGTTTCGGGACATTTAGAATTTAATTAAAACTTCTTTATAACTTTTGACTTTCTAAAGAAACTACTCCGTATCAATAAGATAGAAGTCATTTCTTATAGTCATTATTAGGTGTGGTTTTTTTTTTTTTTAAATTTAAGAAACTTTGCACGTATTTGCTTAAATGGCCTAATTTGCAATAAATTAAACGACTTCAAAATAAAAGATAATGAACATAAAGTGAATCAAATAACTCGAACAACTCATATATATATATATATATATATATATATATATATATATATATATATATATATATATATATATATATATATATATATATATATATATATATATACACATTAATGAATAAAATATTTCTACAAAGTTTACATAAACATTATAAAGGAAAAATGGAGGATAAGAGTTAAAAGATAAAACCCGGAAATTTGACAAACTCTCGGGAGCCTTGAATTTTCTAAAATTTCTAGAGTCTTGAAACTTGAGCCCGAGCTTGATCATAAGTGACTTCAATTCAACTTAAGCCATCCCAATGGGAGTTTTAGTCAAACTCAATCCCAAAGGGGCATGCCAAGAAAACCAAGTAGGAAAAGATTGGCACAAGTCCACATAAAGGAGAATAAGGAGAAAATAAGTGCAAGTGACAAAGTAAACAGATAACCAACAATTAGACTCCAACACTTAATTTTCAACTTATAACGTAAGGAAAACTAGTGGAGCAGTTCTTTGTGTCAATTACCAAACCATATTTCCTAATGTAGTAACCCAGAATATGTTTAATTTTTAAAGAAGTCCCAAAACAAATCTTAGCTTTGACATAACACTTCAATAAGGACAAGCTTAGAGCTTCAGACCTTCAAACCAACTCAAATAAAGGAGCAGATTCCCATACGAGGAAATAAGTGACTCAAACCCCATACCAGGATTGTCATTCAGTTTATAATTCAAGCAAATTCATGGCACCTTCATTCTTGTTGAGCAAACTCGATAAGAACATAATACTATTAAACTCAAAAAGGGAGGAATATGATTCAGACAAAGCAATGCTAGAACTACTTAATTAACAGAACACATGGATCAAACTACAACTCTATTGACTAAGAGTGCTACCAGGGAATTCGAAACACGTCTTACTTCATTTCTACAAAAGTTTGAAAATGCAATCCAATAAAGATTCATACTTTCTTCTTTTTGAAAGATTTACTTCATTAAGACTTACTATAAACAACTATAGGTGGCAGAAACACATCCTATATTGATTATACTATTACACTAACTATAAATAGCAAAGTATGATATAAGATGTGATCTAAAGCTAAGACTTTAAGGTGCCATAATCTATGGCCTCAACAGTATCAGTACACTCTTGAGCAAACCAAACTAGGACTCTCTTAACTCATTAAGATAACATAACCATTGGCTAAAAAATAACTGCATTGTTTATCAAATTTCCAATCGCAAAACATCTCTTTTAGCTAAAATGATAAGCTTTACAATTTATCCAACAATACAACTATTTCGAGCAGACACACACCAAACGCTTACAAGCAAGCTCCACCAGTCTCCCTCCACTCACAGAGCAACTACATACCATAACATACTCCTGCTATTACTGATAACTAATTAAACAAACACCAGAACTAACCCTCCCACCTCTGATCAAAACTAGACAACTCCACACTAACTACAACTTTTAGGAACTACCCCAATCAGAGACAAACCCCAGACTTCTTCACTCATGGAACAACTACCAACAACAAGCAATAACTCCCTCACACACAGAACCAGATCACAGCAGAGCTAAACTTGGCTTATACCTGCAGACACTCCTCCCATCATCCTGCTAACAACTGACCCTATGACACCCTCCAATCAACTACACATATACCTAGAGCCACCTGCACACTTACACAAAGAAACTCACTCACTTCCCACTCCTAATCCCATGCTAATACCAGAATCAGCTCCCATTTACACATGCATACAACTCACATGTAACTAGGACTCTGGAATTACTCTATCAAATTTGCAGACAACTCTGAAAGCTTTTACACTTCCAGAACTGCCTTCAAAACAACCTGACCACAAAACTCTCACACCTGCAGCTTCCTCAGACATTCAAGGCATAGTATAATTAAAGCTAACAAGGGACCAGACAAGAACAAGAGAATGCTGCAAGTCTAAGAGCTAAAGTAGGCAAAATCCAGGGAGGTCTAAGATAAACTGAAATGACTAGGGAAATAGGCAAGCTACACAGACACCAGAGAACTGGATGACAAACAGACCTGCCTTACTAACTCCCAGGAGCCTCTGAAATAACTTCCTACTCACCTAAACTCTCCATTACTTTAACTGAACTCCACACTTCTGGAAAACAAGATCTTATTACACCTAAACTAATTATACCAGCCTAGCATCACTCTTATAAACCCTCAACATCATTTGATAAGCTCACATTACCAGGGACTATGCCTATACTTCCTCACATACACCTCTGAACCATCTCTAACATTGCGGCATCATCCGACACTCCCTCAAATAGACTTGTAGGCTAAACAGCTCCTCTAAACAACTAGCAGAACCAATCAGACATTCCCTACCAATTATGCAGCAAGCAAGAGCCAAATAATGTAGCTCAGCAGCTCCCTCAACACTCTATACACCTCCAGACCTCGCTGCACACACATACTGCATATTCGCTCAACTCCCTGAACCTCACAAACACAAGTGTTGCACCTTAATCTACACTCCTTGAACCCACTGAACACATACACAGACCTGAGCCCCTCACTGCCTGCTTCTCCACACCACCTAGGAACCACCAGAATCTCTCCTAAGCTCCTCTATATTAACTCAACCAAAACAGCTTCCACCAAGCTTCCTCACATACCAACATACTCCCTGAAAACCATAAACCACTTGCACTTACTATGAACAAAACCACTTGATACAAACTCACCAGGGGCCTGCTATTGCTACCAAATCACCCTCCAAAGACCCCTCACTGAACTAAGCACACCCACAAACAGAAAAGAACAGGCCTGCACACACAAAGATCTAAGGACAAACACACTACATACACATTCACAATCCTCAGCATATACACATTCACTGTTATGGTCTGGAGATTTTCACATAGTTATAGTCCGGAGACTTTCACGCACATATAAACAGATACCATGCACAAGTCAAGGACTAAAGCATCTTATATTAGAATTTTAGTTCAAGACCAGATTAGCTCCTAAGCTTTCAAATTCTAGATACCCTTTTAAACGAGACAAGAGAATGATCTTTTAAGAAACAAAGTGCAAAGAGAGTATATTCTGTTTCAGATTATAACGCAGCAGAAACAATAACATTTCGAATGTCGAGACACTATATACAGTTATCACATCACACATATAACTTGAAACCAGGGAAGAACTAAGTTAAAAGTTAAGGTTTTTACTTGCTCCAGTGCAGTGAACGAGGGGCTATGGACTGAAGAATGCGACTCGAAACAAGTGCGACGAGTTGAACAAAGTCGACGGCTCGACTAATGAAGAAACGATAACACGACTTGAAATCAACAGGAACAGAAAATTACTACTCCAGAAATCAAAATAAGAAGTCAAACTATAACCACTTTTTAGAAAGAAAATCAGAGGACTGAAATAGAAATTGTGTCATCATTTTTTACTGCTGTTTTTCTCTATGTGAACTCCCTGAACCCCCTTGTCGCTGCTCTATCCCTATCTTCCTCCTCCATTCCTATTTTCTCCGCCATTAGGGTTCTAGAGGTGGAAGGAAAAAATGCCCAAAAGAACCCTCCAACCGTCAAATTTGGATAGGGTTTGTACGAATTCGTACCGTTGATGAGTTGTTTCGTTAAGCCTTTTTGAATTGCTTGGATCCGGGTCAAAATTGAGAGCAAACGGGTAGGGATTTTGGGTAAAGGAATTGGGAAATGCTCATATGCGGGTGTGTGTATGTGTGGGTTTTTAATTAGAGTGGGAATTTACACTGATAGACTGATTTAGGGCTATGTTATGCAATTTTGGCCTCCTTTCTTTGAAATTACTCAATTCGCTTTTGATTTTTTAAAATTAACCCTAAAAAAATAATTTTACATTAATTTGAAAATTCCGGGACAAAATTGGGTGTCAACAGCTGCCCCTCTTTACCCGAAAAGGATGAAAGAGTTTTCAGGGTAAAGAAGTTGACGGAAAACCAATTTTGTCACGATAAAGCCAAAGACTTTTGATTCCAAGGATCAAAAGGCGAGGCTTATGGACATGGCCGAACTCCGGTTCCGAGTTGCGTACATATCTCGGGCTGAAAGAGAATTAGGCCATATGTAGTTCGACGATACTTAAACACGAAGACTCGCATGATTAACAGAAACGGACACATGAATAGGAAAGAATCCGACTGACCCCTATTCTGGAATGAAAGATTAGGTCAGACTTGCTTGTCCGAGTGCGATTCTTCAGATCCTCGTTGACGAGTCTAGCTCATATCAACGATTGCCCCAGTTCACTGCTAAGAAAGAGTTCCACGTTATTCTCAAAATGCTGCTGCAGTGCTGCTAAAATACTGTAATAAACTTGACAAACGGTAAGCGAGTAACTGCAAACAAGGCTTAATAAATGGAGTAATAAACAAAAAATGATTAAAAAAAACTTGTTGATGCTGGTTGCAATATTAATGATAAGCTTGTCTCCAGTCAACTGATGAAGAAATCTGGCTTTGTGAGGCAAGATGACTTTGGGGCCGTTGGTAGACTGAAAATAAAGCAATAAAAGCTTCAATTAATAAGAACATAAAGTGAACTTTAGATATAATCATAAGGGTAAAAAATGCCGCCTTTTCGGCAATAATCCATGATAAAGCATAATCATAAGGAGTCAATTTGAATGCAATCTTGGATTGTACTCCAACCAAAAGTAAGAATACGTCCGAAGTATTCACATTATTCTGCATATCTTAACAAACTTATTAGCAATGTAAGACCATTAAAATAGGTGGAAAGCAAATATATAAACGCCTCAGGAGGCTACAAAATAGGCTCAAGAAAGTGTGCTAATATTAAACGTCTATCAAGACCATAAAAAATTATGCCTTAGAGGCATTTAAATAATTAACACCTTCGAGGTGACACAAATACGCCTTTGAGGCAATAAAATTACGCCTTAGAGGCAGGTGATATAAATACGCCTCCGGGGCAACAAAATTACGCCTTCGAGGCATTCAAATAACTAACACCTTCGAGGTGACACAAGTATGCCTCCGGAGCAACAAAATTACGCCTTCGAGGCATTCAAATAATTAACACCTCCGAGGTGACATAAATACGCCTCCGGGGCAAATTGATTACGCCTTCGAGGCATTCAAATAATTAACACCTTTGAGGTGACATAAATACGCCTCCGGGGCAACAAAATTACGCCTTTGAAGCATTCAAATAATTAACACCTTTGAGGTGACATAAATACGCCTCCGGAGCAACAAAATTACGCCTTCGAGGCATTCAAATAATTACACCTTCGAGGTGAACTTGAATATCCTATTTGTGGGTGGAAGGACCCGAATATCCTATTTGTGGGTGGAAGAACCCAAGATATCCTATTTGTGGGTGGAATGACCCAAAGTATCCTATTTGTGGGTGAAAGGACCCGAAATAATTAACACCTTCGAGGTGACACAAATACGCTTATCGAAAGCGTGAACACATAAAGACGCTTATCGAAAGCGTGACATATAAAGACGCTTATCGAAAGCGTAAACACATAAAGACGCTTACCGGAAGTGTGGAATATAAAGACGCTTATCGAAAGCGTAAACACATAAAGATGCTTACCGAAAGCGTAAAATAAAGACGCTTATCGAAAGCGTAAACACATAAAGACGCATACCGGAAGCGTGAATTAAAGACGCTTATCGAAAGCGTAAACGCATAAAGACGCTTACCGGAAGCGTGAAATAAAGACGCTTATCGTACGCGTAAACACATAAAGACGCTTACTGGAAGCGTGAAATAAAGACGCTTATCGAAAGCGTAAACACATAAATACGCTTACCGGAAGTGTGAAATAAAGACGCTTAAACACATAAAGACGCTTACCGGAAGCGTGAAATAAAGACGCTTATCGAAAGCGTGAACACATAAAGACGCTTACCGGAAGCGTGAAATAAAGACGCTTACCGGAAGCGTGAACACATAAAGATGCTTACCGGAAGCGTGAAAACATAAAGACGCTTACCGGAAGCGTGAACACATAAAGACGCTTACCGGAAGCGTGTAATACAAAGACGCTTATTGAAAGCGTGAACACGTGAATACGTGATACTCTTTGAACTCTTCCGCGCAGGAATGGTCTTGACTACAAAATAAAGTGAGCTCCCAGGATTGGCAATATCTGTAAATCATAAAAAAATAGAACTTTAGTAAGCGCTCTCATAAAGAGAATGAGAAATGAAACGGATAAGTTTAACAATTTGCAATAATTATAGGAAATAGAAATGCCGCATTTCGGCAATGACTCATGATCGAGTCTCCCATTTTCTACGGTAGGCTTTTTAACAATAGTGTCTTCGATTGTTTACGATAGACTTGATGTTGATACTTGTAAAGTAAATGGTAGAATAGCCTGAAAAATAAAGTTTTCATTAGATCCATATAAACAGGAAAATGTCAAAGATAAAGGAGATATAAAGTGAGAGTTTAAGCCGTCCGGCTTATGTTTGGTGAAGCCATAAAGAGTTGAGTGTTGTCCTTGAGCAAAATTGGAGTTAATGCTTAATTCATGCAAAGTGTAAAGTAAATTTGTCAATAAAGCGATAAAGTTTTGACTTTGCAAGGGCAGAAATAGAGTGAGAAATAAGATTGTTTTTGCGTATGCAATGAGTCAGATAACGCCTCCAATCTCGGTCAGTTATCTGGACAACATTGTTCAATGTGTATGACAAATACTCTATGAGGAATTGATAGTTGCTAGTTTCCTCATCTTGTTGCTTTGAAAATTCATGCACTCAAAGAAAAATCGTTAGTTTTGGGGAGGGAGGGGGAGCATTTGATTCATGTTGACTCAAGCCTTCATCTTTCAACCGCTTCCTTCTTCTCCATTTGTCTAGATTTGCGATCTGTCTTTTGAGACTTGACTAACGAACTCTGTCGTATTTCAAATTGTGACATATATTTGAACAAATTGAACGTCCTTTATCTTTGCAACTCTGTATTATCCCCCAAAATAACTCTCGAAACTTCGCCAACTTATCTTTGTCAAGCAATACGGTTTTTTGCAAAATCTGACTCAGTTATGATCTTTACGCCTTCAACTCGCTTTGCAAAATCTGCCCCAGTTGCCTGTATCGGGGAAAAAGAAATTTGTTCATCATGAACAACGACCGCTTGCTCATTTGAAGACTCGGGGATACTAGTCCGATTATCAATCAAATCAGTCATTGCTTGCTTCACTTTAGATTAGACGCTTAACCGACTCGGGAGTTAACACGAATCAAACTCTCTTTTGGGGAATAATTAAAAAAAAAAAAAAAAAAAACTCAAAAGGCAACTATGTTAGTTTGCAGGTTATTGTCATAATTGCAAACAATCATGTAGCGCGCGTCACGTAGCGCTTTGCATTTTACACAAGTTTGACATGTGGCAACCACAATTAGTTGAGCGTAAATAAAAATGCGGGCGCGTCCTATCCTGTAAGGTGCCTCTTTGTGCCAGAGGTAGGCCTAATCGTCAAATTGCATACACATGTGGATATTATAATGATACAAGCCGTTTGCCAATACAAAATTGAGATATAAATAAACTGCCACAATTGTCAACTTCTCAAATTTGACATGACAAATGGTTTGGGATTCGTTATAATATCCATACGATCACATAATATGCAGTGTCGTTGGGATTCAATAACCCGTCGACAAAAAGGCAGTTTCCTAATTCCTGGAATTGGTACCAAGGACCGGGTCCAAACTAAGGCGTATATGCATGCATGTCCTGAAATCTCCTTCTAAGAGTGGGCTAACGGTTGAGGCTGACTCGACCTATGCGGGATAAACCTGGCCTCACAACGCAGTAGAACTGGCTATGAAAAAATCAGGCAACATCAATATCCCGAACTAACTTTTGGTGACACGAAAGAAGTTTCAAAGAGTGAGGTAAGGGCAATGCCCTTCCTGCGTAACTACCCGTCAAGCGGGTGCCCCCTGATGAAATCGAGGAAGTGAAAGAGAATTGACAGACTCCATGAGGGAGGAAATATAAACGGAATGCGGACTATGCACAAATAAAATGTAATACATGCTTTCTATAACAAACCACACATACAGATATAATAAAGCAAATAAATTAGACATGCTAGTTGCAAATAATTGGAAACCTTTATGGTCAGAACCTTTATTGCTCCCCAGCGGAGTCGCCATGCTGTTGAACCCCCCTCCCCCCCCCCCCCCCCCCAAAAAAAAAAATTAACCCCGAAAGGCTAAATTTAGGAATATCAACTGAATGGACTAACTCTTTTGGAGTTTTTGGAGTCGCCACCCAATTTAAGGAAAACAGGAAACCAAATAAGCAAATGCGTGCAAAACTCCGTTTTTATAAAAAAAAAAAAAAAGGTCTTTCTTTCAGAGATTCTAAAGTTAAGAGGTTTTGCTAATTTCGAAAGAAGGTTTTTAAGGCACTTTCGAAATTCCGTAAATTACGGTTAATCCGACAGGTTTCCAAAATATTTGCAAGTGCTATTTATGCGCTTTTTCTAAATCATCTAAAAATAATCAATTGAACTATTAGTTAATTCAATTAATTAAATTTAGGAAGTTCCCAAAAAAGATTTATAATTTATTTAAAAGCTTTAATTATTTTTCAAAGATAAAATAAAATAAAAGCGCGTTTTCTTTTGAAAAAGGAGCGATTTGATCGTCCTAATTTCTTTGCCAACTCGTATGTGGTAGCACATAAATGGCACTTGCTTAATTTCAACTTTAAAACCCGAGTTTCTTATCATAAGATGGAACTTAGGTTTCAAGTCGCTTTTTGCAAAGTTGTTTCGGGACATTTAGAAGTTAATTAAAACTTCTTTATAACTTTTGACTTTCTAAAGAAACTACTCCGTATCAATAAGATAGAAGTCATTTCTTATAGTCATTATTAGGTGTGGTTTTTTTTGAAAATTTAAGAAACTTTGCACGTATTTGCTTAAATGGCCTAATTTGCAGTAAATTAAACAATGACTTCAAAATAAAAGATAATGAACATAAAGTGAATCAAATAACTCGAACAACTCATATATATATATATATATATATATATATATATATATATATATATATATTAATAAATAAAATTTCTACAAAGTTTACATAAATATTATAAAGGAAAAAGGGAGGATAAGAGTTAAAAGATAAAACCCAGGAATTTGACAAACTCTCGGGAGCCTTGAATTTTCTAAAATTTCTAGAGTCTTGAAACTTGAGCCCGAGCTTGATCATAAGTGACTTCAATTCAACTTAAGCCATCCCAATTGGAGTTTTAGCCAAACTCAATCCCAAAGGGGCATGCCAAGAAAACCAAGTAGGAAAAGATTGGCACAAGTCCACATAAAGGAGAAAATAAGGAGAAAATAAGTGCAAGTGACAAAGTAAACAGATAACCAACAATTAGACTCCAACACTTAATTTTCAACTTATAACGTAAGGAAAACTAGTGGAGCAGTTCTTTGTGTCAATTACCAAACCATATTTCCTAATGTAGTAACCCAGAATATGTTTAATTTTTAAAGAAGTCCCAAGACAAATCTTAGCTTTGACATAACACTTCAATAAGGATAAGCTTAGAGCTTCAGACCTTCAAACCAACTCAAATAAAGGAGCAGATTCCCATACGAGGCAATAAGTGACTCAAACCCCATACCAGGATTGTCATTCAGTTTATAATTCAAGCAAATTCATGGCACCTTCATTCTTGTTGAGCAAACTCAATAAGAACATAATACTATTAAACTCAAAAAGAGAGGAATATGATTCAGACAAAGCAATGCTAGAACTACTTAATTAACAGAACACATGGATCAAACTACAACTCTATTGACTAAGAGTGCTACCAGGGAATTCGAAACACGTCTTACTTCATTTCTACAAAAGTTTGAAAATGCAATCCAATAAAGATTCATACTTTCTTCTTTTTGAAAGAACTACTTCATTAAGACTTTCTATAAACAACTATAGGTGGCAGAAACACATCCTATATTGATTATTCTATTACACTAACTATAAATAGCAAAGTATGATATAAGATGTGATCTAAAGCTAAGACTTTAAGGTGCCATAATCTATGGCCTCAACAGTATCAGTACCCTTTTGAGCAAACCAAACTAGGACTCTCTTAAGTCATTAAGATAACATAACCATTGGCTAAAAAATAACTGCATTTTTTTATCAAATTTTCAGTCGCAAAACATCTCTTTTAGCTAAAATGATAAGCTTTACAATTTATCCAACAATACAACTCTTTCGAGCAGACACACACCAAACGCTTACAAGCAAGCTCCACCAGTCTCCCTCCACTCACAGAGCAACTACATACCATAACATACTCCTGCTATTACTGATAACTAATTAAACAAACACCAGAACTAACCCTCCCACCTCTGATCAAAACTAGACAACTCCACACTAACTACAACTTTTAGGAACTACCCCAATCAGAGACAAACCCCAGACTTCTTCACTCATGGAACAACTACCAACTACAAGCAATAACTCCCTCACACACAGAACCAGATCACAGCAGAGCTAAACTTGGCTTATACCTGCAGACACTCCTCCCATCATCCTGCTAACAACTGACCCTATGACACCCTCCAATCAACTAAACATACACCTAGAGCCACCTGCACACTTACACAAAGAAACTCACTCACTTCCCACTCCTAATCCTATGCTAATACCAGAATCAGCTCTCATTTACACATGCATACAACTCACAGATAACTAGGACTCTGGAATTACTCTATCAAATTTGCAGACAAGTTTGAAAGCTTTTACACTTCCAGAACTGCTTTCAAAAATACCTGACCACAAAACTCTCACACCTGCAGCTTCCTCACACATTCAAGGCATAGTATAATTAAAGCTAACAAGGGACCAAACAAGAACAAGAGAATGCTGCAAGTCTAAGAGCTAAAGTAGGCAAAATCAAGGGAGGCCTAAGATGAACTGAAATGACTAGGGAAATAGGCAAGCTACACAGACACCAGAGAACTGGATGACAAACAGACCTGCCTTACTAACTCCCAGGAGCCTCTGAAATAACTTCCTACTCACCTAAACTCTCCATTACTTTAACTGAACTCCACACTTCTGGAAAACAAGATCTTATTACACCTAAACTAATCATACCAGCCTAGCATCACTCTTATAAACCCTCAACATCATTTGATAAGCTCACACTACCAGGGACTGTGCCTATACTTCCTCACATACACCTCTGAACCATCTCTAACATTGCGGCATCATCACACACTCCCTCAAATATACTTGTAGGCTAAACAGATCCTCCAAACAACTAGCAGAAACAACCAGACATTCCCTACCAATTATGCAGCAAGCAAGAGCCAAATAATGCAGCTCAGCAGCTCCCTCAACACCCTATACACCTCCAGACCTCACTGCACACACATACTTCATATACACTCAACTCCCTGAACCTCACAAACACACGTGCTGCACCTTAATCTACACTCCTTGAACCCACTGAATACATACACAGACCTGAGCCCCTCACTGCCTGCTTCTCCAGACCACCTAGGAACCACCAGAATCTCTCCTAAACTCCTCTATATTAACTCAACAGTGCCAGCAAACCAAAACAACTTCCACCAAGCTCCCTCATATACCAACATACTCCTTGAAAACCATAAACCACTTGCACTTACTATGAACAAAACCACTTGATACAAACTCACCAGGGGCCTGCTATTGCTACCAAATCACCCTCCAAAGACCCCCTCACTGAACTAAGCATACCCACAAACAGAAAAGAACAGGCCTGCACACACAAAGATCTAAGGACAAACACACTGCATACACATTCACAAACCTCAGCATACACACATTCACAGTTATGGTCTGGAGATTTTCACACAGTTATAGTCCGGAGACTTTCACGCACATATAAACAGATACCATGCATAAGTCAAGGACTAAAGCATCTTATATTAGAATTTTAGTTCAAGACCAGATTAGCTCCTAAGCTTTCAAATTCTAGATTCCTTTTTAAACGAGACAAGAGAATGATCTTTTAAGAAACAAAGTGCAAAGAGAGTATATTCTGTTTCAGATTATAACGCAGCAGAAATAATAACATTTCGAGACGCTATATACAGTTATCACATCACGCATATAACTTGAAACCAGGGAAGAACTAAGTTAAAAGTTAAGGTTTTTACTTGCTGTAGGGCAGTGAACGACGGGCTATGGACTGAAGAATGCGACTCGAAACAAGTGCGACGAGTTGAACAAAGTCGACGGCTCGACTAATGCAGAAGCGATAACACGACTTGAAATCAATAGGAACAGAAAAGTACTACTCCAGAAATCAAAATGAGAAGTCAAACTATAACCACTTTTTAGAAAGAAAATCAGAGGACTGAAATAGAAATTGTGTCATCATTTTTTACTGTTGTTTTTCTCTATGTGAACTCCCTGAACCCCCTTGTCGCTGCTCTATCCCTATCTTCCTCCTCCATTCCTATTTTCTCCGCCATTAGGGTTCTAGAGGTGGAAGGAAAAAATGCCCTAAAGAACCCTCCAACCGTCAAATTTGGATAGGGTTTGTACGAATTCGTACCGTTGATGAGTTGTTTAGATAAGCCTTTTTGAATTGCTTGGATCCGGGTCAAAATTGAGAGCAAACGAGTAGGGATTTTGGGTAAAGGAATTGGGAAATGCTCATATGCGGGTGTGTGTATGTGTGGGTTTTTAATTAGAGTGGGAATTTATACGGATAGACTGATTTGGGGCTATGTTATGCGATTTTGGCCTCCTTTCTTCTAAATTACTCAATTCGCTTTTGATTTTTTAAAGTTAACCCTAAAAAAATAATTTTACATTAATTTGAAAATTTCGGGACAAAATTGGGTGTCAACAGTAGTGATGGCCGTTCAAGGTAAAGGATCTGGTGTGACCATCGCTAGTGTTTATGTCGACGTAGGAAATGGTCGACGGAGGAAATGGTCTACGTATGACATAAAGTTCGATGTTTAAAGGGTGAGATTGTTTTAGACAATTTTCAATGCCCTGAAGAAGACAGGTTTCGGGGGCTAAGCCATTAAGCGACCCGGAGAGGGTTCGGTAGATATGTTGAATGAACAAGTGAGAAGTAGTGCTCCGAGACCGAGTGACCGGAAGAGAGTTGTCGTGAATAGAGCAACACTCTCCCGGAGAGGTGTGACGAATAGATAGAAAAGTGTAATGTGTCAGAATTGTGGTTGTTCGGGGCAGAACCCAAAATATTGTTATGAAGTCATCGAATATTCAAAGTGGTGAAAATTTGACTCACGAAATGGGGGCCGTGTGGTCGTGATGCAGATGCAGTACTGTCGAGTGACTGTGAAGAGATACAAGCAAATACGGCTCGTGCGGCTGTTGAAGTTGGATCCAGGAGCTTTGGTATCCCCGAATTTAGAAGTGACCATGTGCAAGTGTAGTTGAGTTTATTGAATCAGAAGAAGTCAGACAAAACTGTTCGAGTAAATGAAAAGCTAGCTTATAATTTGTGGATAATTGATATGGGCGCCTCGAATCACATGACTGGAGAGTTGAAATTATTTAGGGACCTATGGGACATAACCCATTGTCCGGTAGGTTTTCCAAAACGAAATAGTACCATGGCCACAAAAGAAGGGTCAATCCAGCTTGATGAACAAGTGACAATCAGATATGTTCTCTATGTGCCCAGAATGACATGCAATTTGATTTTGGTGTCTCAGTTAATTGATCAATATGATTATAGTGTGAAATTCAGTAATGACACATTTGTTGTGAAGGACAAGACCACGGGCATGTTGATTGGATCGGGTAAACTAACAGATGGACTGTACGACTTCCGGACGGTGTCACATATGAAGGCTTTGAAAGTGGATGTTTTGGATTTATGGCATCAAAGGTTGGGACATCCTTCGATTCAGGTAACAAATTCTCCCCCAATTCAAGAAGTTAGGAACTGTGGTGGTAAGAAAAATGACAAAGCATGTGATATATGTCATCAGGCAAAGCAAACTAGGAATGTATTTTCTTTGAGCGGAAATAAAGCCTCCGATAGTTTTGAGTTAATACATTGTGACTTGTGGGGTGTGTATAGGACTAAAACTTCGTGTGGTGTCTCTTATTTTTTTAACAATTGTTGACGATTTTTCTCGAGCTGTATGGGTGTTCTTGTTGATTGATAAGAAAGAGGTCGGACGGGCTTTGAAAGATTTCTTTACACTAGTCGAAAAACAATTCCATAAATATGATTGTTCGAAGTGATATGAGAGCATACTTTCGGGAACTAGGCATCCTTTTTCAAACCTCGTGTGTAGGGACACCACAATAAAATAGACGAGTTGAAAGAAAGCATTGGCGTATTTTGAATGTAGCATGTGCGCTCTGTTTTCAAGCACACTTACCGATTGAGTTTTGGGGAGAGTGTATCATGACAATTGTTTATTTGATCAACCGGACTCCTTCTTCCGTGTTGAATGGAAAAACACCGTATGATGTCCTGATGCACGTGACACCGAATTATGATCACTTGAGAGTATTCAAATGCTTATGTTGTGCATGCAATCACGGATGAATGAATGATAAGTTTGAAAGCCGCATCGATATATATTTTTGGGATATCCAAACGGGAAAAAGGCATGGAAGTTGTATGATTTGGATACCAAAGAGTATTTTATGTCTCGGGGTGTAACGTTCTATGAGAACGATTTTGTGTATGCACCAAAGGATGGTGTCAAATAGAGTCCGAGTATTGAGACTGTCCGAGTGGATGAAGTTGTTGAAGAAGAGAACAATTTCGGAGTGAGGGAGGGTATTGAGATTCCCCCAGTGCATGTTGTCGATGAAGCTCAAGTGGAGGACGAATTGAATCCGGACAATGAGGGGCCAGATCATAACAAATTAAATCAAGATGTCATTTCGGGATACTTGGAAGCGGCAGTGATACAAGAAGAGTTGGGCCGAGGGAAACGAACGAAGACAGAGAGTGTTCGTTTGCGAGACTATTTAACCAATACTGTCCGAAAACAGAGTCACCGTGTATCGACTTGTGTTCGGAAGTCAGATAGTTCACCTGAGCCGCGACAAGCCTCATGTGCGCCTTATCCGTTGGCACATTATTTTAACTGTGATAAATTTTCGAAAAAAACATGCGTGCTTTCTTGCAACCATAACGGAGGGACATGAACCGAGGTATTTTTCTGAAGCTGTAAAATATGAAAAGTGGTGGACAACTATGCAGCAAGAGTTGCAAGCTTTGGAAGCAAACAAGACATGGGAAATCGAGCGCTTTCCTCCGGCAAAAGAAGGCGCTCGGATATCGATGAATGTGTAAGATTAAGTAAAACTCCGATAGTACCGTTGAGAGGTACAAAGCCAGATTGGTGATCTTTGGTGATCTTTGGTAATCACCAAGTTGAAGGAATTGACTACATGGAGACTTTTGCAATGGTCACTATAGTGACTGTTCGTATCTTCTTGGCAATAGCTGCGCTAGGAATTGGGAATTACATCATATGGATCTTCATAATGGTTTTCTCCACGGTGATCTTCACGAGGAGGTATATATGAAGTTGCCTCCGGAGTATCAAAGCGATGGGTCCGGAAAATTGTGTCGTCTCCGAAAATCTTTGTATGGATTGAAGCAAGCTCCCTGGTGTTAGTTTGCAAAGTCATCGACAGCTCTAAAGAATTATGGATTTCGATAGTCATATTTTGATTACTCTTTGTTTACGATAAAGAAGGGAAATGTGCTATTAAGTGTACTCGTGTATGTAGATGATCTGATTATCTCCGGGAATGATTCGAAGGCAATACAACTTTTCAAGTTGTATCTCTCTATTTGTTTTCACATGAAAAATCTTGGACTGTTGAAATATTTTTTGGGAGTTGAAGTGGCGAGGGGTCCTAAAGGGATATTCCTTTGTCAAAGAAAGTATGCCTCAGATATTATATCCGAAGTTGGATTGTTGGGGGCTCACACGATTGCTACACCGATGGAGCGGAATCACCGGTTGGCGCATGCAAGAGGCCGGTTTATGAAAGATCCAGAGAGTTATCGAAGACTGGTTGGATGATTGATTTATCTTTGTTTTACTCGGCCGAATATGTCATATAGTATTCATATATTGTCTCAATTTATGCAGCAGCCACAGATCGAGCATTGGGAAGCAGCTCTTCGAATGGTACGTTACTTGAAAGGGTGTCCGGGTCAAGGTATTGTGATGAATTCTAGTTGAGACCTTCGTTTATGCGATTGGTGTGATTCAGATTGGGCAGGTTGTTCGTTGACCAGATGCTCTCTTACCATATGGTATGTCTCGTTGGGAGACTCACCGATTTCTTGACGAACGAAGAACCAGCAGATAGTCTCCAGATCTTCGGTTGAAGCTGAAATACCGGTCGATGGCTATGACCGTATGTGAATTGAAATGGCTTAAGGAAATTTTGTGGAATCTCGGAGTGAACCATCCGTTCCCGATACAACTGAAGTGTGACAGTCAAGCGGCTTTGCATATAGCACGAAACCCAGTGTTTCATAAACGGACAAAGCATATTGAGGTTGATTGTCATTTTGTCAGGGATGTAATTCTTGGAGGCACAATTCGTCCTGGACACGTACCAACGGGAACACAAGTTGCGGATATTTTCACAAAGGCTCTTGGACGAGCACAATTTAACTACTTTCTTGATAAGTTGGGCATGAAATATTCTTATGCTCCAACTTGGGGGGAGGGGGGAGGGTAATGAAGGTTATTATTGTAAATAGATTTATTTATGTAAATTGTAGTGTAGTCTAGACTAACTGTATATTGGGTCAAGCCTATTAGGAGTTAATTAGGAACCAAATTAAGTTTTATATTTTTACTTGTATACATAGTTATTCATTCATGCAAAAGGTGAGAAGTACGTTATTCACTCAAAATTTGTGTCTTATCTAATTAATTTTAACAATAACTTTTTCAATTGGCAAGGCCTCATTAATATTTGTGATCTGCAAAGCTAAGTTCATTCGAACAGAAGAGAAGAACAAAAACGAGAGGTACTGACACCTTCCACGACTTTTCCCTCGTTGTGCCAACAACCTCAAAGAAATTAGTGAGAATGTCCTTAGCTACTTCTTGATGGCATTGACATAGATGGTCCAATATTCACCTCAAGAGTTAATGCAAGTTATAAATTTTCATGCCAAATCAACTTTATAATAGGAGGGGGTCGAGTGTGGTGGGACTTAGGTATGTCCTTTTTGCACTGAGTGAATTGTCCTTTGTGGAAGACCTTCCTAATTTTGTCCATGTGACTTTGAGTGTTCATTTGCAATATATTGCCATAAGCAAGAAAGCAACAGCGTACAAGTGGAGTCCATTACTGAAAACTAATCCTTTAAATAACCAACATTTCTTTAAATTTTCTTAGTTAAAACCCTAATTTAAGGATCATTGAGTGGTTGGAAGCAAACCTAGCTACATAGAAAACTTAGGTGATTGGTTATCGAGCATGACATGCATATAGTACTAAAATAGACTGTGACTACTTAGTCGCCTATGTTTAGTACTTTAGGCCGCTGTCCCATTTCATATAAACTCCTTGTTTTAGTCTATTCAAGAAAGAATATCACTTTTTATATTTCAAGCTCCTCAACTTTAAAATTATAAATATTTACCTTAATGAAACACTTCTATATCCCATATAGATGTCATAACATATTTAAACCATAATTTATAAAGGCCCTTTTAATATGTGTCAAAAGTCTTTTTGTCTTCTTAAAGTACTCAGTGTTAGTCAAGTTAACTCAAACACCGTAGTAACCCATGTAAAATGAAATGGAGGGAGCATTCGTGTTAATGCTCAATATTTTGTTTGGATTTCCTTACCCTAACTTGTGAACAGAATTAAGTAACTTATGGAGTTTCAAGTTTCAACAACCACCCAGTATGAGAAATAAAGTTAAAACCAAGATGACCCAATTTTGCTGACTGCATATGCACTATTTCAACCGTGGTCCTTCAAATTTTGAGTGCTCTGCTAGGAGTGCAGAAGAAATTTATAGAGGATGAACATATATGGATCAGAGTTTAGCAGAGGGCCTAATATATGGAGTAGTAGTTACGTATATAGAGGGACAGTGCACTGATATTTTCACCTACGTACGTACATACAATTGCTGATGCTGTTGAAGAATTGTGGTCCGATCCTTAAAAACTTCCAGTTCACCTACAGCGTAGCAGGCCTACAGAGTTGTCCACCAAATAATAATTTCATGGGATTCGTGTGAAAAGTAGACACTACTAGCTGAAAATGCATATCAAAAACTATTTTCTTAAGAATGTTCTAATTAAAGTTCTGGCTCGAGTTGTCTAATCGCCATAGAACTTAGAATTTATCAAGTAAATCTATCGGGCATTCAATTTCAATCGTAGGAAAAGGAAAAAATACAAGATCCATTTTTTCAGTTTGTCTAAGTTTTGATGTGTAGAGTTACCCAAATACATAATGTAATATCAAGGTGTAGATAAAATTGACCTATATATATATATATATATATATATATATATATATATATATATATATATATATATATATATATATATATATATATATATATATTAAGAAAAAGAAAACAATCTAAGCCAGACAATATAGTGAATTGTATATGGTTAACAAGGTAAAGGTTGCTATGGCTAGCAGAGGCGGTTGTAGTCTTCAACAATGGGTTCATTTGAACCTAGTATTTTTGTCACATTTTGCATATATAAATGTGAAAAATCACTGCAAGTACTTTAAAATATAATAGGAGCATTGAACATGAACCCAAATTTTCAAAAGTATACTGAGTATAATGTTAGAAAATCTTAGAAGTTGAATGCATCAAATATAAATTATGAATTCGCCTTTGATGACTAGCTATAATCAAACCATGGTGCTTCTTTTTTCAAAACTAAAATAGTATTAGTATAGACTTTTGGTCTTTGTTTCTTATCAATATGATTACCCTTATTATGAACTTCATGACATGTTACCAAAGGATTTTTGAAACAACCGATGGGCAGCCATCAAACATAACAATGTGGACAAACTGTTGATATTCACAGATAAATCAAAATAACCACTAATAATTACGCAGAAGAAACCATTGTAAACAGTTTCCCAATTTGTTGTGCATAGTCGTGAATAAGATCAAAGAGACAACAAACAGTACATGTGCTGGAAGTGTCTGTCGACTGACTAACAACAACTAATTACTGAAAAGTGAATTCATTTTTGTACAAATGGGTAAATGAAAATTCTGCAAGAACTAAAGTAGAAATAGAAGAAGCCAGCAGAGGGATGGTGGTCATTGCAAAAATATAGGCAAACAAAAGCCTGGTTCTTTCCAAGTCTACTCATGGATAACAAGGTTTGGTGGGTGTTTCTTTTCATATATATACTCCCTCCGTTTCAAAATGGTTGTCATAGTTCGGATTTCGAGAGTCAAACGAGTCTAACTTTGACCGTAATATTTTCATATGTCTTTTAAATATTTTGAATTATTAATTATTGTGACTTATAGTACTTTTTATATAGTTTCTAAATATATAAACATCGTTACAAAAAATTTAAAGATTATATATTTAAATTTACGGTCAAAATGAACTCGTTTGACTTTCGAAATCCGAATTAACGTAACAAAGAGTGGACAAATATATTCAGGTATGAAACCATCTCAGTCTTTCCTAATGTTTTTGTCATAACTTTTATACAATGACAACAAAACTTTACGGTATGGAATAATAAATCAAGAGTTTAATTTATATCCATATAAAAAAATTGTATATTATCAAGTCACATTTACATGTTATTTAGCATGTAACTTGACTATAACTTCTCTTTTTATTGACTTAACTTGAACGAGACTTCTAGCCATTTTCTTTCAATAATTTTCCAAACCCACTAGTTGGATTAATCTGATGCCGAGTAAAGGAAAAAAAAATTCACTCTCTAGCAAGAAATTGCCAAATTCAGGGCTCAAACCCGATATTGATACTTACGTATAGCTATGGTAAGCTTCCACGGAAAATACATGCAAACGTCATGGGCAAAGAACTAAGTAACTCCATTTCTGGTTCGAAGCCAACCAGAAAAAATGGAGATGCCAGGAAAGTCGCCATAAGAGGGAGCAAACACAAAGGCTAGTCAAATAAAATTCCAACAATGTCATAACCGTCATATGGTCCAATTATGTACTTTGTGCAGAGTCACTCTTCCATGTTCGATTAATTTTCCATCTGCTTTACAAGTGGGGACCCAAAAAAAAAAGTAAAATAAAATAAAGTGAACTTTTAGCATTTCCTGCTTTTCATTATTCTTCTAGATGAACTGTCATTAAAAACGACACATTACAGCTGTGGCATAGTTATGGCTTTAATCCATATGACATTAGTTACCATAAGATATTATGGGTACTTATAGGGGAAAGAAAACATGATTTAAGCATAAGTTCAACTATATTGATTGTGTAAAACAATTTCTTAAACTAACGGTATATATAACATAAATAATAAACGGAAGTGACAATGCTTTAATTAGCATGTCAAAGGCAAAAGACTTAACTACGAATAATTACAGATAATTTCATGAGGTCCCCTTTCATTATGACCTTAGCTTTTCAATTCCTAAATATTTTAGCAAGTGTATCCATCATTATTCAGCCAGAAGTACTCAGGCAAGATATTCAAAATGCAGATCCACAAAAATCCATCCACGTCATTGTTATATACGGTAGTTGTAGTACTTTATATATAGTTCGAATAGTTCTCTTGGAGAAAGGTTTAATTTTAACTTCCAAACAATCTTCCATGTCTGATTCAGTAGATATACATGAGCACTCTTATGTTTCATAATTGGGTTACCAAGGCCTCCGTTGACTTCGTAAAGGAAATAATTCATGAAGTTAATGTTGTCTAAGAAAGTTTATTAATGTTGTCTAAGAAAGTTTACTTATTTATGGTATGTAATTACTCCATTGGATTTTGCATGCCCAAATAGCTACAAGGCGTGGGAGAGAGCAAAGATTACCATTTGACAGAATTAAGAAAAGCATTTCCTTAATGGAAGTCAACATCGATATGCACTACAGGTGGACCACTCCTCTAGCAATGAAGACGTACTTAAAATTTTAACTTGACGGGTACAAAATTAATTAAGGGTCTTAGCACTAAATACATTGTCCTTTACAAATAGTAAATTCTGAATTTAATATTTGTTTGAAAATTTAGTATATTCACATATACTCACATATATATATATATCTATGTTTCTTGTAAAAATTGTTGGGTTAGCTAAAAAAAAAAAAAAAAAACCATCGATACTCAACAGTCAATAGTACTCTTTTCTAATGTGTTTACCTAAATCCAAACTCAAGATTGGCGAAAGAGCGTAAAAAGTCGTTTCTTTAAAGTTTCTTCCATTCAATGTATATAGTTTGGAAGCTATAAAGTTAATTTAGGTCAAGTTTGATTACCTAGAATATGCCAAAATAATTTTACGCGAAACATCCGTATCCTGTGTTTGATGAAACAATAGGATATGATAACATTTTAAAAGTACTTCGTATCATCTTAGAAAGATGAAACAATCTCATTTTCACATAAGGTTAATTGTTGATGGATCTTTAATTTCATCACTTTGTATATTCCTTTATGTACTAAAAGAATAGACCTCCTACAGGTGTTAAACTGATTTCTGAGTTCAAATAATCCCTGTCTTTTACCATCTTATTTTGTTCATGATCTTGATTACTGTATCAAATTTTCATGATCTTGATGTAGACTAGTGGCATACCAAGAATTTAAACGATATGTATTCTAACTTAAGAGAGCATATCCTGCAAAATATATATCTGACTCTATCGATATGTCTATTTTATTTGTATGCCGTATATAGAGTTCGGTCATGAAACATTGAACTCTATCGAACCTGTGTAATCCTTGTTGGATCCACTACTATATAAAACATGAATGAGGGAAATGATGGGTTTGTGCCTTAACCTCTCACTTATCATTAATACTAATGTTTCTTTTCCCTTTATTCAATTCAAAACATAATTATAAGTGAGACACAAGTGAAATCAATTATCTAGGATCAGAAAATAGATAGGTTTTCTCCCATCCGATTTCACAAACATGTATATTTGAGATCGAGCAACATTGTGTCATAAAGTCTTTGACCAACATATAAGTATTGGGATATTAGCCGCTAAACCATGTGGTCAGATCTCTCTGTATCCATAATTACATGTGTTTTTGACTCAATTATATGATAACATCACTAAGATGTCTCTTTTCTTCAGCTTGAATTAACCTAATTCATTACAGAATTGTTATTATATGAATAGTTAGCACAGAAGGAGAAAGACTAGAACTCATATTCCTTAAGAAATAATTAAGCATGCGTATGATCAAAGGTGAATTAAGGATTTAAAGTCATTGAATTCAGAATATATAATTATAATAATATATATCGGTCAAACATATAGTTCGAACTGAAAATAATAAATTCAGTTAGTACTCATCCTAGATCCGTTTCTGATCGAACCATCAACAGAATGCAACAAAGAGATTAAAGTATTTTTACTAAGAAGGGATGGTAACCCACTACTTCTAACACCTTCGTCCCATGTGTCTGTTTAGTTTGTTAGAGAATTGGGTCTACTTAAAAATTTGAAAGAATACCATTAAGGGGAGGCAAAAAAATTCCCCTCATGATTTGCCAAAAAAACTGAAAGACTATAAAATAAGTGAATTTTTAACGTGAAAATCAATTGTTGCTAAAGCACTTGTCTTTTCTTTTACTATATTAACTCGCTCTAAGACCACTTTCTTTTGTCTACACCTCAAAATTCCCTATCAGCTCTCCCCTCTCTCTCTCTCTCTAAGAAATTTTTGAACTTTGCAGAAGAAGAAAGAAGATGAATATGAAGCTTGTTGATTTTCACAGCAACTGAAGGAAGTGTCCAAAGGGATCGCATTGATCCCATTTTACTTCTGACAAAAAATAGTGAGTTTGGATCATGCTATCCCTTTGGACTCCTCCTTTTAAGCTACTTATAAACTTGGAGAACTGATGACTACTTCTCATTGCAGAAATATTATAAGTCCTACTTAAAAGTCTTATAAGATAGCATCACCAAAGTGAGAACAAGTAAGTTCAAGTGCTCAACATTAAATCTATTTTTTCCCAACTTCTATAAGAGTGTAACATAAAGATTCACAATGCAAGTGTACTAACCTATAACGTAGCAAGAAATATGCTTCCACTTTTTCAAACCGAGAGATGGATTGCTGAAAGTCCTTTCCAATAGGGATAGCACATTATTGAATTTTTAACTATTTGATACCTTAAAGAGAGCAATTACATACTAAAAATTCACATGTGAAGCTCATAGTTATACATTTAACTTTCTAATGAAGATTTAACCGTGACATTAAGGTCTTCTCTTCTCTTTGAATCTTATATCGTTTACTTTAACCATCTACTATTTAGAACGCATTGACCCGACTAATCTAATTTCGTACTGCGAGATTGATCGACCCTCCTTTTGCTTTCCCTTAATAACTCTTCTTTTACTTTGTTTGATCGTATTCCTTTTTGCATAAACAAGTCTGTGGTCCCAAATCACATATATCAGAACAACCACTCATATAATTATGGCCCCTTCGGAGTTTAGTCCATTCCCAGTTCTAGGAATTAAACAGTTCCTGACAAACATAATTAACCCTATCCTCTCTACCCAAAGATCCCAAAGGGAAGATTAATAAGTTGCTATAAAAGTTGATTTTTATCTTGTTCAAAAGTCAAAAGAAAAAAAAAAGGTTGATTCTTGATTATGAGTGAGCTGGAAATTCTATTATGGTGGTGGTTTTGCCAAAGGCTTTAATTTGACCATGGTCATATGGTCTTCACAACTTTAGAAAGAGATTAATTACTCGGGTTAGGTGAACGCTACCCCAAGTTGGGAACTTTTGATCATCAATACTTAACATCAACTGCCATTACCAAGTAAGAGAGGACCATAAAATCCTCAGAATCCTCAAAAATCGACGTAAACGAAATCATAAACTGTCATTTAATTTTTGGTGCAAGTAATTTTGTAGCAAAGCAACGCACGAGTGATCCTAGGTATTTAAGTAAGCATGCATTGGACTTTAGTGATGCGTTTTAAAGCCGTGCGGGCCCAGACCCAAAGCGGACAGCATTACTAATGGACTTGGCTGTTACAGATGAATGCGATCATACCAGCACTAACGCACCGGATCCCATCAGAACTTCGAAGTTATGGTAAACTACTCATGGTAAAGATTATTTGTAAAAATTGCACGATAAAAAAACAGATGGATATAATAGTATATTTATTGTCCTTAAGAAATTTATGGTCCTCACTATATTGCTAACGACTGCATGACATGTTTCCTCTGCATAATTTATAAAGCCATACGAAATGCAGGTTCAACAAAAATTTGAATTTTAAGTGGAAGTGAAGAAGGTAAGATAAGATGACTTATAGAGCCCGTTTGGGTGAGCATATTTAAGCAGCTTATAAGCCAAAAATGGTTTATAAGTCACTTTTTGAGTTACTATAGTAGTTTTTTTTAAGCACGTAAGGGCTTATAAGCCTATAAATTTTTTAGTTACCAAACATTTACGTACAAATTGACTTATAAACTTATAAGCCACTTTTAAGCTCACCCTAAGCTCACCCTAACGGGCTCATTCTTTTTCTTCTCAATCATTACAACCCATAACATGCTAAGTAAACTACCGCAACACAGGGGTGGATGTAGCTAGCTTTGACTATTTAGGTTTGGACGAACCCAATAACTATGACTAAACTTTATAATTGTGCAAGAAAAATCACTAAATTAAATATGTATAAGAATTAGATCCAAAACACAGCTGAGGTTGTTATACCAAAAATTCAAAATTCAAAATTTAAATTCTGAATTCGCTTCCCCCGAACATACATGTATGTGTCCAAAGTTTGCTTCGACAGAAGCCTAATATCACATGCTTCTAAGGCTTGTTTAAGAATCCAAGGTCGTGAGTAAGATAATATCATATGAATGACTGGTTAAATTATATCTGGGGAATAATGGCGAATTGGCGATGGTGGGGGTATGTCTTTCCCATTTTGAAGCAATCTAAACTTTGAATTCACATAAGGCATGTGGTGAGACCTTATTAATTAAAAAGAATCTTTTTTTGAACATTACCCTAATTTTGATATATTAAAGCACTCCCTTATCATCTCTTTATCACATTACTCCCACTTTCAACTACCTCACAACAATATCATGAACTTGCATCACATGGCATGAACCGTTCATCTCTCTTTTTAACAATATTTTCCCTACATAAAGCAAGTTTCAAGTAGGTTAATTAAGGCTTTAGGTGGCCTTGGAATCTGGACACCTAAAGCATATTCTTAGTAATAGCATATATTCTTTAAATTTCCTAGATAAGTATTTTCAATTCAGTAGTGCTAACTTCTTCTTTATATATGTGAGTTCTATTTTATTCTCATCAGTTCGTATGGAGTTCTTAAAAATAACTGGCTCTAATCACTAACATTAATCCATTCCCGATGTTGGTAGTACACCAAATTAATATAAAGATGGTAAGATTAGAAAGACAGCTTACACCCTTGAAGATTAGAATACGTTTATCTTTTTATTTTGTTTGCTTCCCATCTTACATTTGAAATTTTATAGAGGGAGAGCAAATAATAATTTTCCCTTTCTTCTTACATACTTTTCCTTTTGTAGGGAAGGACAATGAACTTAATTGAGACCTGATTTAAGTAGTACAAGAAGGAAGGTGGAGTAAGGGGTCTGATGTCAGATGCAAGAATTTTAGACAAAAGATTGTATGTATATTGTCTTCAAATGAGAAATATGTAGGCCAAATTGTCTCCCTCTTGAGCTACACATGGCTCCAGTAGGAACTCCAGGACAAATAAATTGCCAAAGAAAGACCTAGTAATGATTTTCATCTCTAACATGCCCAAAATACTTAACTCCATTAACCCCACTTCTTATAGATGAAACCCCACACTGTCATTTGAAGATATCTTTTCTTAAACTCAGCTCAAATTTTGTCCAAGAATTTGAGATCATTTAGGATCTTATTGCGATCATTAAAGTTAACTTCCTAGGCGCGCGATTTTAAGCTGGCTTGTGCCACAATATTTTAGCTGAAGCAAAATCCACTCAGTGGTCGATATTGCTGGAATGAACTACGGGAGGACCAGTGTTCAAACTTTAGTATAGTCAAAAAAATGTTAGACGACTAACTTTCTATATTTGTTTAAGCTTTGGAATAAGTTGTTCATTACATGTGATGGTTGAACATATCAAGTGCTCCATGAATTAATCAAGATGCATGTAATTAAGCTTACTCGAACGTCAAAAGAGAATTACAAAATCAAGCATTGTGACTTGGGTCCATATAAGAAGGTTTTTCGACTGTAGAGATCCTTTGTTGCTTGAGTTCTTTGCAATTTGCGCTTATAATTTATGTCTATTTTTTCTTCTTATTTGCATTTTGTCCTTTTTTTAAAAAAATGATTTGCGTCCTAGCCTATTTATTTCTTGCAAAAATGTAAAACTTGTTCACTTTCTGCACGGTAAAATAAGAATTATATAATTATAAAAGCTTAATATAGTTACTATTTTGTCTCAATTTCTCAACACCAAATATAGCATTATCACAAGCTATTTTTGTAGTAATAGTTCATTTAGGTAATTACACCGCTAATGCTGATAAATAAATTTTTTAATAGTTTAAACTGGTAAACTATTCCTGCGTAAATGTTCACTTTACATCTTGCTAAGAATTAATGAGCAAAGTATTCTTTTATCTTGCTGCATATAATTTTGAGCATGTTAAATAAAAAAAGTAGAAAATTACATATCACCAAACTTTAACTTGTTTTTAAGTAATTCAGGAATAAAAAGAAGCATATTTTGCCAGGATATTCTGAAACGGGGATAAGCATTAAATAGCTGATCCCAAAGGGGCGAAGTGTACAAATAACCAGATTTCACAGTACTATTTAAGGGTTTAGTCAATTTTAGAAACACTTTGAATGGCACAATCACTTAATCAAATTCAGTTCAAGAGACTAAATTTGGACTCTATTAAATCCTAATATTTCATCTCAACTTCAGCTCTTTGAATCGAAATTTAGTTGTCTGGACTAAAGTTCGCCTCCATTTCATGTCCCAAGGACCAAGTTCAGTGCTACACTTGCAAAGGTTTTTTAAAAAGGGCAGCGCCTTGGATGTCATTACTCTTTTAGGCTGTTGGGCGAACTTTTATGTGAGATTTCGATGGCTAGCCAGTTTTTAAGCCGCTCAAAGAGATTGCCAATGGTTACATATTTTTAGAAAAAGTAGTCAAATTTTACTAACGCGCATTTTTTTAAAGAAAAGCCACTGAAAAAAAATTTGAAATATTGAACAGAACTCTATAAAATTACATGGGATTAATTCAAAGTTCCAAAAAAATTTACCTAGGACTTCAAGAATTTTAGTTTAAAATCCCAAAAAAAAAAAAAAATAATAATAATAATAATTGAAACTTTATATTTGCACTCTCCACGAAATTTTCCTGGGACATTGAAAAGTTTAGTTCAACCTGAAAAATTTCTGAACTTTTTTGTGTTTTTTAATGTTTCTAATCTTCTAAAACTTTACAAATGATGGTTGTCTCTCATTCAAGGCACTACAAAGTGACAACGGCGCCTTATTTTCACCATTTTAACTCCCCAAAGGACAACCCGCACAAATTTCACAATTTGACTGTGGAGACGGAGACTGAATTGGTTTTCACCAAGTGTCTCCAAAATCGATTGATTCTGAGAGCTAGTCCCGCCTTCACAACCAGGTTAATTTGAAAGGGCAAGTGCTGTCTCTTAGGAAGAGGTCAAGTGGTAAGTGTTGACTACACTTCAACTTATCTGAAAGAATACTGAAAGATATTTGTAGTGGCAAGTGCTGCCGAGAAACCTTATCTAGGAGAATGTGAGATTCACGGGCATACGCCGCCTAAAAAAGAGGGATCAAAGGCAAGTGTTGTCTCTTAGGCAATACTTATGGAGAAAAGAAGAGTGGGGATACGAGTGTCATTATAAGATTCATATATGTATTTTTATTCATAATTTATTCATTAAACTAAACGGATGCCATTTTTGCTAAATCACTATTCTGTGAGTCAAAAAAGCAACCCACTACCTATAGTTCTATAAGGCTCATTTGCAAAAATATGACACGGAAAGCTTTGGTTTGCCAAAATGCCCTCACTAACAGATGTTTAGCAAAATTGTCCTCATTAGTTTAATGAAACTTTTTTCGGACCAAAATACCCCCTACAAATCAGTAAAAAGACGCGCCCCCAGTCCCTGCATTCCTTTTCTCCATTCACGCTATCAAGAAAACCAGAAAACCTCATTCCTTTTACATATTGCTTTGTTCAAGAGAAGATTCAACGTAAGTTTTCTTCAAGTTGCAAGGGTAAAGTTCTCTACAACTATTGCCAAGAGTTTAAGTTCTGCTGCAAAGACTGAAAAATCTCTAAAGTATTGGCGATAGCCAAGACTTTAAACTCTACTGAAATGGGATGCTTGTAGAGACTTCTTGCTTATTACCAAGACTTTAAGCCCTGTTGCTATGGTCTCTACAACTACAGAAAAAGTCTCTACAACTATTGCCAATATCCAACACTTTAAATTCCAGCGAAAGGGGGAACTTGTACAAATAGTCTCTGCAAGTATTGACAATTGCCAGAACTTCAAACTCTAGTGGAAGGAGCAACTTGTACAAATAGTCTCTGCAAGTATTGGCAATTGCCAAGACTTTTACCTATATTGCAATGCAAAACTTGCAGAGAAAGTCTCTGCAACTCTTGGCAATAGCCAAGACTTTAAGTTCTGGCAAGGGGGACCTTACACTAAAAATCTGTAAGAGTATTGGCAATTGCCAAGACTTCTACCTCTACTGCAATGAACAAGTTGGAGACAAAGTCTCTGCAACTCTTTGCAATAGCCAAGACTATAAGTTCTAGCAAGGGGGGCTTTACACTAAAAATCTCTAAGAGTATTGAAAATTGCCAAGACTTCTACCTCTACTGCAGTGAACAAGTTGGAGACAAAGTCTCTGCAACTCTTGGCAATAGCCAAGACTCTATGTTTAGGTGGAAGCGACAACTTACACAGAACATCTCTGTAAGTATTGGCAATAGCCAAGACTTTAAACTCTACTGCAATAAGCAACTTGCAGAGAAAGTCTATGCAAATCTTGGCCATGGTCAAGATTTTAAGCTCTATGCAAAATATGAATATCTAATAGCCATAGGCAATAAAAACCTTCAAATCAGTGGAATCAAGCAAACACAAGAAAAAAAATCCCAAATTTCTAGAACACAAAGAAGAAAGAAGGAGGCCAGTAATGGGGAAAGAGAGAAGGAAATCTTTCAGCATGAATTAAACAAGTTGGGGGCCACACAAAGAAGAAAGAAGGAGGCCAGGAATGGGGAAAGAGAGAAGAAAACCTTCAGCATGAATTAATACAAGTTGGGGGCAAAATAGTCCTTTCATAAGGGGGTATGATGTGAAGGATATTTACTTAAAATATTTGTTAGTGGGGGCAATTAGGTAAGACCGTGTCTTATTGAGGGCACTATGTGAAATTTTTGGTTCTATAATTGGATATCGGAATTTGATAGCCGAGATATTCATTTTGGGCAGGATTATTTTGACGAATAACCAATTTTTAAATCGTTTAATCACTACTAGAAAATGGCTGATCAGTGAGGGAAGAGGTGGCGAGGGAATTCCCTATCTAAACAAGCAGAGGGGAAATTCCCTCCCCAAATCTTAACTTTCACTCGCCAATGTTTATAAAATTAAAAGTTAACAATTGGCTAGAGAATTCCCTTGCCGATTTTATTTTTTTTAAAAAAAAATTCTCTCTCCTAGTCGGTGAGGGAATCCCTTCTCTGATAAAAACTATATAACTTTTTTTTCTCTCTCTTTGTTGGCGACGGAAATCCCTAGCCAAACAGAAGAGAAAATTGATATCTTCAATCACTACAAAAAATCCGCATTCTAGGACTTTGATTTTTCACTCCCTTCACATATTCTTTTCATCTCCCTCTATCATTTGCTCCACTTTTTAATTCCTTTCTATTTTTTTAATAATCCACGCTCATAAACACCAAAAGAAACTGGCGATGTAAACCCCCTCTCCCGCAAATTTAGATCAGTTCAAGGAGCTCTCAACTTACAAGGATTCAATCATTTGACAAGAAATTCAAAGTATATTATAACTATCTCGAGGGAGATTTGCTAGGGAATTCAAAGGAAAACGAAAAGCCGTAATTAAGTTCGTGGAAATCCTTCAATTTAGCTTGGGATACGTGAAGAATAGATCCATCCAAACCTTAACCAAAAAGTATCTTTACTTTTAGTACTCAGCCTTCTTTCAATCTTTCGTTTCTATAGATCTAGGTTTTAATAAATTGAGGAATTTCTACTAATTACTCAGTATTTTCTTATTTTATGAGGCTTTTCACATGATTTTATTGTTTAATTGTTGTGAAATTTTGTTATTTTGAGTAGGTTGGATTTTTGCTTGATGGAATCAAGATCTGAATAAAATGCTACGAAGGTAACATTCAATAGGCATTCCTTTATTGATTTCTTCCTCATTTGTTCAACCTCGTTTATCTGGAGTTGGAAAGAGCAAAGAAAAAGGAGGCTGCATTTATTGTGCTTTTTGGCAAAAGATAGCAGGAGATAGCAAAATTGAAGGTAAAGTTGTCCATGGCCTTGGAAAGATAGATTGTATTATTCCGTATTTATTTTATACTATGACTATCTTGTATATGATATAGCTTTCTTTGGTGCCCTGTCAACAAAATTGGTCAGGATATTATCTATTACAACCTTAGGTATTATGCCAACCCTCTTGAATGTTTGTATTTAATATTCATCATAACTTAGGCTTTATCTTATTCTTGTAACTTTTTCTTCATAACTTTGAGTGGATTGAAATCCTGCTTCTCTTTATATTAATTTCTGCTTAAACTTTTACTCTCATTCTATCTAAAAGATCATTTTTATTTTCTCTACAGTTACAAATGATGTTCTACAAGAGATGAAGAAGCTGATGCACCTACATATCATTAGCTTATGAAGTCTTCAATTATAATTCTAGGAGATGTTAATTATTACCGAATATTTTGATTAATTGATATATTTTTTGTTATAACCAGATGTCTCCCATGTAAATAATATCTTCTTTTTTTTTTCTTACGTTTGGAGAGGGAATTCCCTAGCCAAAGTGTATTAAAAAAATTTCTCACTCCTTGTTTTGGCGAGGGACATCCTTAGCCAAATGAAACTGACACAATATAATAAAATGGGCCTACACAGCAGTTGGCTAAGGATGTCCCTCGCCAAAATTACTCTACGACGAGCCGAATTTCAATGCGCGTGTAGCTAGGGAGTTCCCTCTCTATCATGCATTTGGAGAGGGAACTCCCTCACCGATTTCCCTCGTAAAACGCTTTAATTCTAGTATTGACTTTAGAAAGTTTTCTTAGGTTTCATATTTTGCAGTTTTAGGGAAAAAATTGGTCTTTCAGTCGCTACTTTTCAAAACTTTTCCTTATTTTTGGGAGTTGTGAAATATTTTTTAAAATTTTTTAAGTGCTGAATGTTTCTCTTCTAGCGCTCTACAAAATAATTACGTGGTTAAATTTTTTTTCTTTTGGACAGATAATAACCCCATTTCTACCATGGAAATGACACGAATTAGCCACTTTAAGGGATGTGTCTACTTTTTTTATATATTGTCCTGAAGTTCCGTTTTCCATTTCAATTCGTGACAATATATCTTGAAAGTAAGTTTTTTAGTTCAAAACTTTAGGACGAATAACTACTTGCTAAATTCTAAATACTTACGCTAAGGAATGGGCAATCCTATATTTCACCCATTATTACTCACTTTTTTATGTGGAATAAACATTTTAGTGCTTGGTCTTGATTTGGTAAGCTATTTTTCACTGGTCTTTAAAGTCTAAACAGTTTTGAGCACTTTTAATAGAATTTTCACTTTTACCCCCTTAAGTACTATTCAACAATCATTTCACATTCACTACTTTCTCTTTATAGATCCACTTTTCTTTCTCTTATACTCTAAACCTTAACTCCACCACAACATCCACCACTAACCCACCGCACCACCACAACCGCCGCGCCACCACCATAACCCCACTGCTATCCCACCACTGTAACGATAGTTGTACCTCCGATCCAATCCCGAACCGGGTCGGGCCAAAACTTCAACTTCAACTTCAACTTCCACTTTCATCACCATAGTCGGCTGCGTAAGACCTGAGAGTGGGGGAGTAGTGGTAAGAGGCCATGAGAGACACTCCTTAACACTGTAACTACTGCTATTATTTTTTCCACATTGCTTGGAACTCTACGTTTCATCAAAGATTAATATATTTGTTAATTAGTTAAATTTACTTACTGGGTACGTGGGAAAATGATGTGTGAGGTAATTAACAAAGCTGAAATATACACTTTCATACAAAGAAGTGATTACTAAGACTTTTGCTTTTGAGATGTTTTTTTTCTTTTTATAATAGGTTATATTATAAAAATTAATGATAATTTGGAGTCATTTAAAAAATGATGACGATGTGTATTGAAAGTGGTAACAATTTGTATTCAAAGTTGTGGTGAAGGTAATTGTTATTCCTGCAACCAAATAAATCAGAGAAGACGGAAAAGCAGAACGATATTATCAGTTTGTTATGGGACGATCCCGAGCCCCACAATTTACTTGTGTCTCCTTAAGAAATCTAACCCCCTCACAGTTGCCCAAGGTTCACGGGTTAATTTCTCCCAGGATGGAACGGGATAACAGTTCAACTGTAGCGGCACTTCAAACAGTAGAACACTGCGAACTCAAAGAAACGGAGCAAATCACACGACTTACTAAGACTTACTTAGTATGCAGAAAAGAGAGGGAATGCAGTAAGAAGTTTTGTATTTCTGTGTTTCAGTGTGTGTTCAAAGGTTGAGGACTGACCAGTTTATGTAGCCTTTGGAAAGAGTGTGAAGAGTCACCACTAATGGCCACTAACACCACTAACACTTGACTTCACTGCCACTAATGGCACCTGAATTCATTGCCACTAATGGCTGAATTCACTAAATGTCAGTAGTAAATTGTCCACTAATGAGAAAACGTGGGAGAGTGGGAGAACGTGGAGGAATAATTACTCTGGATTAATCAGATTAATCCTTTCAGATTTCTGTTACACTTAAATATTAATAACAAATTATTAATTAATTAATATTTTTAGTTTTGTTGGTCCAAAAAATTAAGTCAATCAATCATATCAATTGACCGAAATCCGAAATCCGAAACCGAAACCGAAACCGAGACGAGTGAGCGACGACGACGGCGCGAGGCTTCCCTTCTTCTCAACCCTTTTAAGAGCTAAGAGAAGTGAATTTGTATTTAAACCCAACAAAAGTCTTTTCCTCTACCAATATGGGAGAAGGTGCATTTCCTTACAAAAAGGAACCTTTTCACCTTCCCACCAATTTCCCATTCACACTCTATTTATTCCAAAACCCCAACAATCCCCCACATGAATGGGGAATGGCTATATTGGAAATATGCACGACAGACTTGTGTGATTTACAAGAAAGAATTAGTTGCATCGGGATAAGTAGGTTTCCCTTTGAACTTTCCGTAGTGAACATACATCGGATATACTCGGTCAATCGGTAGATTTGATATCTTTGAACCGTTGAGCTTTGGTGTATACCTAGACAACGTATGTCACACAACTAACCCATAACCGTCTTTGGTTCTCACTGTTGTGTTCGTTTCAGCCATGAACACCGCCTGGTTTCATAAGTACTTAGAGAACTTGCCATACCGAATTCTCCTTGAAGCGGCTTCCACTTCACACTTACATAGGTGATTTCTAAACGTGTAATCCTATAGATGTACACTGTTTGATAATTAAAATATCAAACTTAGACAATCATTAAAAATGCCTCTAGCATTTTACCCTTGGTACTTGAACATTGTCTAATCATGAGAATGGACCAAACATTAACTGACAATGTTGGACCGTCAAACACGACTTTGTATTCTCCTTGAACCTAGTTCTTGGGATCTCCAGTCTCCTAGGTAGAGTTACCGCCGTGATGACTTGTCCTTGGCCATAGTCCCATTCCCTTCGATGAACACTCAACCGCCTCTCTAGTTAAGCCTTTTGTAAGCGGATCCGCCACATTATCCCTTGACTTCACGTAGTCAATAGTGATAATTCCCCCTAGAGAGTAGGTCCCTAACGGTTTTATGCCTTCGTCGTATGTGACGATTCTTACCGTTATACATGACATTCCTCGCTCTTCCTATAGCCGATTGACTATCACAATGTATACAAATTGGTGTCAACGGCTTAGGCCAAAACGGAATGTCTTCCAAAAAGTTCCGAAGCCATTCAGCTTCTTCACCGGCTTTATCTAAGGCTATGAATTCAGCTTCCATAGTAGAGCGGGCAATACATGTTTGCTTGGACGATTTCCAAGACACCGCTCCTCCACCAAGTGCAAAAATATATCCACTTGTGGACTTAGAATCAGTTGTGCCTGTGATCCAATTGGCATCACAATATCCTTCAATGACTGCAGGATACTTGTTATAATGCAATGCAAAGTCTTGAGTGTATTTTAAATACCCCCATAACACGTTTCATTGTCATCCAATGGGTCTGATTGGGATTACTCGTGTATCGAATTAGTTTACTTATAGGACAAGCTATATCTGATCGAATACAATTCATGACGTACATCAAACTTCCCAAAACACGTGCATAATCCCGTTGCGACGTGCTTTGACCTTTGTTCTTCTTTAGAGCAAGGTTTACATCAATAGGAGTCTTTGAAATTTTAAAATCCAAATATTTAAATTTTTCAAGAACACTATTGATGTAGTGAGTTTGAGACAACGCCAGACCTTGAGGAGTTCTATGGATCTTAACACCCAGAATTAAGTCCGCAACTCCTAAGTCTTTCATATCAAATTTGCTAGTCAACATGCGTTTTGTAGCATTTATATTGACAATGTTATTGCTCATTATCAACATGTCGTCCACGTATAAGCAAACAATGACTATAAAGTTAAGAGTGTTCTTAATGTAGACACATTTGTCACACTCGTTAATTTTAAAGCCATTTGACAACATTGTATGATCAAATTTCGCATGCCATTGTTTAGGTGCTTGTTTCAGTCCATAAAGTGACTTAACAAGTTTACACACCATCTTTTCTTTACCTGGAACCATGAACCCTTCAGGTTGTTCCATGTAAATTTCTTCCTCCAAGTCCCCGTTTAAGAATGCTGTCTTAACGTCCATTTGATGGATTTCCAGACCATACACGGCGGCTAACGCTATTAACATCCGAATGGATGTAATTCTGGTTACCGGCGAGTATGTGTCAAAGTAGTCAAGACCTTCTTGTTGTCTATAGCCTTTAACAACAAGTCTTGCCTTGTACTTGTCAATAGTGCCATCAGCTTTCATTTTCCTTTTGAAAATCCACTTAGAACCTAATGGTTTGTTTCCAGGAGGAAGATCAACCAACTCCCAAGTATGGTTGCTCAAAATAGATTCTATTTCACTATTGACTGCCTCTTTCCAAAATGGAGAGTCTGAAGAAGACATCGCTTCTTTAAACGTCCGAGGCTCATTTTCCAACAGAAAAGTGACAAAGTCATCTCCAAATGAAGTAGAAGTTCTTTGACGCTTGCTCCATCTTGGTTCTTCCTCATTTGGTGAATTTTCTTTGGTTCCTCCCCGAGGTCGTTTGGATCTTTCACCAACTGACTCACATTCCTTCTTATACGGATATATTGTTTTAAAGAATTCAGCACTATCTGATTCCATCACCGTATTAACATGAATGTCGGGATTTTCTGATTTATGAACCAGAAACCGATATGCTTTACTGTTTATAGCATACCCAATGAAAACACAATCAATTGTTTTCGGTCCAATCTTAACACTTTTTGGGTTTTGGGACTTTCACTTTTGCCAAACACCCCCACACTTTGAAGTAATTCAAGTTGGGCTTCCTTCCTTTCCACTTTTCATATGGAATGGAAAGTGTTTTGCTATGGGGAACTCGATTGAGTATTTGATTAGCCGTGAATATAGCTTCCCCCCACAAGTTCTGGGGTAGACCCGAACTGATTAACAAGGCATTCATCATCTCCTTTAATGTCCGATTTTTCCTTTCCGCAATCCCATTGGATTGAGGCGGCAGTTGTTTGATGAATAATGCCATATTCCAAACATATTTGTTCAAAAGGAGATTCATATTCTCCACCCCTATCACTTCTTATAATTTTGATATTTTTGTTAAGTTGCGTTTCAACTTCATTTTTGTATTGCTTGAATGCGTAAATTGCCTCATCTTTACTACTAAGTAAATAAACATAGCAGTAACGAGTGCTATCGTCAATAAAAGTTATGAAATACTTCTTTCCACCGCGAGATGGTATTGACTTCATGTCACAAATATCTGTATGAATTAAGTCTAATGGTTCAGAATCCCTTTCAATTGACTTGTAAGGGTGTTTAGCATATTTAGACTCAACACATATTTGACATTTTGACTTAGCGCAATCAAATTTAGGCAATACTTCCAAATTGATCATTTTTCGCAAGGTTTTATAATTGACATGTCCCAAACGAGAATGCCATAAATTATTTGACTCAAGTAAGTAAGAAGAAGCTGCAATTTTATTCATAGTGTCAATGACCATTACATTGAGTTTGAAAAGGCCCTCAGTCAGGTAACCTTTTCCTACATACAGCTCATTCTTAGTTATTACAACTTTGTCAGAAACAAACACACACTTAAACCCGTTTTTCACAAGAAGTGCAGTAGACACCAAGTTCTTCCTTATTTCAGGAACGTGAAGAACATTGGTCAGAGTCACAACCTTGCCAGACGTCATCTTGAGGAATATCTTCCCATATCCTTCAATTTTGGCCGTTGCAGAATTGCCCATAGAGAGCGCCTCATCAGGTCCAGCGGGAGCATATGAAGCAAAGGCTTCCTTCACAGCACAAACATGGCGGGTGGCTCCTGAATCAATCCACCATTCCTTAGGATTTCCAACTAAGTTGCATTCAGAAATCATAGCACATAAATCAATGTCTTGCACTCCTTGGGCCAATTTTGTCTCTTCAACCATGTTTGCTTGACCTTTTTCCTTTTTCCTGTCCTTCTTTGCAGCACGACAGTCTGCGGACTTATGTCCACTCTTGCCACAGTTGTAGCAATTTCCCTTGAACTTTTTCTTGCTGGGGTTGGTCTTCCCTCCAGAAGGCTTCTTTCTCTTATTTTGATTTGGAGTATGCTCAACAATATTTGCTCCCGCTATTGCAGCACTTCCACGAGCCTTCTTTGCAGCAGATTTGTTGTCCTCTTCAATCCTCAAGCGTACAACCAAATCTTCAAGGGTCATCTCCTTGCGCTTGTGTTTCAAGTAATTTTTAAAGTCATTCCATGATGGAGGTAACTTTTCAATCATGGCTGCAACTTGAAACGCTTCATTAATCTTCAAACCTTCAAAGAAAAGTTTGTTAGCCACAATATAAATAATACTCTTAACATAAGTATTAATCAGGATCAAACCTTCAGCAAGGAGATCATGGATAAGGACTTGAAGTTCTTGGACCTGGGACACAACAGATTTGTTATCCACCATTTTATAATCCAGAAATTTGGCAGCCACAAATTTCTTCAGTCCAGCGTCTTCAGTCTTATATTTCTTTTCTAGAACATCCCACAGTTTCTTAGACGTTTCAACATTACTGTAAACGTTGTACAGGTCATCTTCCAAGCCACTTAGAATGTAATTCTTAAGTCAGAATGCTTCCAAGCCTCAATCACAAGGAAGCGTTCGTTTTCAGGTGTTTCATCAGTCAGGACTGGAGCATCCTCCTTGATAAACCTTTGCAGGCTTAAGGTGGTCAGATAAAAGAACATCTTTTGCTGCCACCTTTTAAAGTCCACACCAGAAAATTTCCCCGGCTTTTCTGCAGGTGGCATAACCGTTGCAGCAGCACGGCTAGGCCTAGCAGCACCAGAAACTGCGGTAGCATTAGTATTCACAGCAGGGACAGTTTGTTCCACTCCGTTAGTCATCTCTGTCAAGTGACACAAGCAGAAACAATATTAATAAACTGTTTAAACAATAGGAGTAGAAAAAACCACGAAGGCTTTTAGTCCCCACAAACAGATTATTTCACAGTAATTAGGAGTAGAAAAACCACGAAGGTTTTAGTCTCCACAGCAGATTAATATATTATATACGAGTAGAAAACCACAAAGGTTTTTAGTCTCCTTAAGCAGTATTTATTTAAGTGCAGAAAATAAATAACATTAGATTTCTTAAGCTTGTTATTCCTGCAACCAAATAAATCAGAGAAGACAGAAAAGCAGAAGGATATTATCAGTTTGTTATGGGACGATCCCGAGCCCACAATTTACTTGTGTCTCCTTAAGAAATCTAACCCCCTCACAGTTGCCCAAGGTTCATGGGTTAATTTCTCCCAGGATGGAACGGGATAACAGTTCTACTGTAGCGGCACTTCAAACAGTAGAACACTGCGAACTCAAAGAAACGGAGCAAATCACACGACTTACTAAGACTTACTTAGTATGCAGAAAAGAGAGGGAATGCAGTAAGAAGTTTTGTATTTCTGTGTTTCAGTGTGTGTTCAAAGGTTGAGGACTGACCAGTTTATATAGCCTTTGGAAAGAGTGTGAAGAATCACCACTAATGGCCACTAACACCACTAAAGGCACCTGAATTCATTGCCACTAAAGGCACCTGAATTCATTGCCACTAATGGCTGAATTCACTAAATGTCAGTAGTGAATTGTCCACTAATGAGAAAACGTGGGAGAGTGGGAGAACGTGGAGGAATAATTACTTTGGATTAATCAGATTAATCCATTCAGATTTCTGTTACACAAACAGATTAAATATTAAATATTAATAACAAATTATTAATTAATTAATTAATTAATATTTTTAGTTTTGTTGGTCCAAAAAATTAAGTCAATCAATCATATCAATTGACCGAAATCCGAAATCCGAAATGAGCGAGCGACGACGACGGCGCGAGGCTTCCCTTCTTCTCAACCCTTTTAAGAGCTAAGAGAAGTGAATTTTTATTTAAACCCAACAAAAGTCTTTTCCTCTACCAATATGGGAGAAGGTGCATTTCCTTACAAAAATGAACCTTTTCACCTTCCCACCCATTTCCCATTCACACTCTATTTATTCCAAAACCCCAACAGTAATGACGATTTATATTGAAAGTGATAACAATTTGTATTCAAAGGTGATGACGATTCAACTTTAATTATTTGTAAAATGTAAATATTATATGTCTCGCACTATGAAGAAATGACACCGGATTGACCTTGTTTTATTTTTACTTTAGTTTTTTGTATTTTGGCCAAGTGATGACGATTTGGTTTCATTTGTTTAGAAAACGGACACAATTTTGGTTCAATATATGCATAAATGCAGATGGATTGTCGTTATTTCTAAATATATTAGCACTTGAAGGTCTTTTTTATGGATGTATAAAGTGAAGCCGATCTGGCCTCATTTCTTGACAAACACATACATAATTATATGCATAAGCACACCCAGATTGTCGTTATTTTGAATTATATAAACACTTGAAGGTATTTTTTACGAATGAATAAAGTAAGGCCGATTTGGCATCATTTCTTCACGAAACGAACATGATTTTTTTTCTCATTGTATGAAGAAATGACGCCGGATTGGTCTTATATTATGTTTTCCTTTTATTTTTGTATATAAGAGAAATGATGGTGATTCGACTTTATTTATTCACAAAATAGTCGTGAAATACAGACGAATTGACTGCCTTGTATATGAGCGAAATGATGCTGATTTGCCCTTATTTATTCACAAAATGGACGTAAAACACGACCGGGTTGACATTATTTTCTACTGTGTAGGAAGCAGCGGCGTTTTTTTGTAATTTTGGAGGTAAAAAGGTGCGCTGACATTGTAATTACGACTTCAAAAAATGGTCGGTGACATTTTTGTAATTACAAGAAGTTCTCTATTAGTAAAAGTGTTTTTGTACTTTCAGCTTCATTTAATGATAAAGTACTTATGTTTTCAAGATAGAGTGTGAATGGGAAATGGGTGGGAAGGTGAAAAAGTTCCTTTTAGTAAGGAAATGCACCTTCTCCCATATTGGAAGAGGAAAAGACTTTTGTTGGGTTTAATTACAGATTCACTTCTCTTAGCTCTTAAAAGGGTTGAGAAGAAGGGAAGCCTCGCGCCGTCGTCGTCGCTCGCTCGTCTCGGCTTCGGCTTCGGCTTTGAATTTCGGTCAATTGATTGATTGACTTAATTTTTTGGACCAACAAAACTAAAAAAAAATATTAATTAATTAATAATTTATTATAAATCTGTTTGTGTAACAGAAATCTGAATGGATTAATCCAGATTAATTATTCCTCCATGTTCTCCCACGTTTTCTCATTAGTGGATAATTCATTACTGACATTTAGTGAATTCAGCTATTAGTGGCAGTGAAAATTAACCCGTGAACCTTGGGCAACTGTGAGGGGGTTAGATTTCTTAAGGAGACACAAGTAAATTGTGGGCTCGGGATCGTCCCATACCAAACTGATAATATACTTCTGCTTTTCTGTTTTTTCTGATTTATTTGATTGCAGGAATAACAGTGTATATAGTAGAGAACTGGGGGTCAAGGTCAAAAAACATAGAGCATCTCGTAAATAGAATTAAGAAGGAATAAAAGTTTTGTAGCTTCTTAACATTCCATATCGCGCGTCGACCAGATAAGTTTGGACAGTATTTGTTTGAATTTGAAATTGAAAAAAAGTATGTAAAATTGAAGTTAACGATGAGTGAAAATTATTATTTCACATACTATAATACTCCTAAAATCAGTTTTGAATCTTCAAACTCTCTATACCAAACGGTTGTATTGGCACGAGAAAGATGAGGTAACTAAATGTCAAACTCTAGTGAAGTTTGGTATCAATATCTATCAAGGGCCAAGACCAAGGAAGGTCAACCGTATCGACTAAAACAAATAAATAATTGTAATTAGTTATTAGTTACTAAGTAACTAGTCACTTCAAGCTTAAGAGGTTAAGCTTTTATATTTTGTCTTTCTTTTTCTTTTTTATGGAGTTGTTGACTATTATTACAAGTATCTAATTCTCTTTTGATCAATATAGCTGTATCTAAGCAATTGAAATCCTCACATTATTTCCGTTTTCAATGTTCCCGTTCTAACGTAGTACCATTGACCACAAGTTCCCTTAGTTGATAATACCATTTCAGTTGAAAAAAGAACTGCAACCGTAAGTGGCCGTTTGGCCATAGATTCCAAAAAATATTTGAAAAAGAGTTTTTGGAGTTAAGTTGAAAAATGGTATTTGGAAGTTGAAGTTGTGTTTGGACATACATTTCATTTGAAAAAAAGTAAAATTTTGTGAGAGAAATAGTAGATTTTTTTGAAAAACTTTAAAAAAGTGTTTTAAACCACTTTTTGGTTTTCAAAAACTGTTTTTCAAAAAAAGTTGAAAAAGTCACAAGATTTTATGGAGAAACACTTTTTCAAAAAAATTTTGAAAAAAAGAAAAAAAATTTGCATGGACAAACAGGTCCTAATAGTACCATTTCAAAGAACGTGCCAAACAACACTTTATCTGTATTCAATTGCGGCTACTTTTGAGTCACTAGCGGATCAGAAACGGATTGAAATTATATACAATAAATTTAATTACCATTATATAGTAAGTCATTTGTTTTATTTTTTAAGAAACTAATTTCACTTATAAAGGACAATATTTGTAGTTATCTTTTAAGTGATGTGATAGTGTAAAATTGTTTATACTATTGCTAATATATGAAGTTAAACTTTGTCTAGTGCTTAATTAGGTCTAGTATAGTTGACGTTGGATATCTCTTGTAACACGTAGTATTCAGTAAACCAAAGACCTAATTTTGTCCGATCACCAACGGATGCGGTGATGGATTCAACTCATCTTAAATGAGTTATATATCCTTAGTAGGAAGCACTAAAATACCATATATTGAGAGTGTAAAAATTCACCCGCATCAAATATTTACACAACCAAGCAGGTAAATTTTAATTGATAAATATTTTGTGTATTTAAAATACATGTTTTATATTGATTAGTTTTGTATAAATATTGAGTGGAAATAAATATTTATCGGGTGGACACAAAATCGGATTTATCGGGCATTAAAATTCTGGACACTATATGGTTAAAAAAATAGTAAAAGAGAGATGGAGAGGGGTGTGTGATAGTTTTGGCTGTATGAAGTTAATTAAAGCAATTGATTGAGTCAGAAACATGTCCTGGAAAATCCAGCAACTTGGCGAGTTGGTGGAAATTAAATTAATATTTTAATACAAATCCATAAGCGAGAACAAATTGCTGGCATGATTGAGAAATTAAAATAATAAATGCTAGGAATATAATGAACCTTAGTATTGTGAATAACGTGGATGATTGTTTCTGATCTAGTGCACATCATGTCCATGTATAGAAATCTATTGCTTACCAAGGACCCGCTGGTCTATACATCACAACTAATTTGATGAGGCAAATGGTTTAATATTATTGCACATCTAAAGTCATTCGTGTAGGAAGGCAAACCACAGCGTGAAATATTCCAGCCAGGTTATACGTTAGTTATTACATGTAGGGTTTCTTCAGAGCTCAACTTAAATGCCATTTGAAACCTAATTCTTCTGCGTTTCTTTTCAAAACTAAACCTGCTTGGCATGCCATAAGAAATCATGGAGACCACGTACGGTAGAACAATGCAGAGTTTATACCATACTAGATCGTTTTACTATGTTTAAGTGATTTAATGATTTGAGATTGTATATAACTATAATTAATCATAGTTAATTAAGTTGGTGTTGAGTCCCATATTTATGGCCTTTTTATGTAGTCATGTGCAATCTTCACCTATTAAATTAACTTTTGCAATTGAGTTTTGTCCGAAATCAATTTTTTCATGCGATTAGGTTTTTATTAACCTCCTATATATGAATATATAAGGACTTTTTGCATATATTAAGCGCTTTATTTTAAGATCTCCCTCTTTTGAGTGGAATCTTTTACCCAATAAGCTACGTACCTACTGATGACAGTATAAAAAAATGATGGATTTACGGACATCAACATTGTTAGAGAAGCTTCTTTTTCACTTTTGGAAACAATTCTGCAGAGAAAAAAAATTTGACCCTCGTGGTGCATACGACATTAAATAAATCAGATTAATTTGACTTATTAAAACATACTAGAACCAAGTTCAATCAACATTGCCTCAGAGCAGTTAATTAGTATGAACACTCGTTATGCATGCCCAACGAATTCAGAGTCTTTTTGACACTTTCAAAGATCTTCTGACGTGACTAAGGGACTAAACTTTGAAAGGATATATAAACTTACCTTTCCATGTGTAAATAAAGAGTTTAAGTATATGTATTAGCTAGCGTTGTAAAAATATTTAGATATATAGTTAATCAGGATACTTATAGGTTACTTTAAAATTGATGGTTGATATGTATGAAGAGCGGGGATACCCTCTCTTTGTTGATATCCCTAGGAGGTGATTACTTAGTCGTACACATATATGTTGTATGTATTCATTTCTTAAATATTACTTAATTACTAAGTGATAGTAGACATGAGATGTAGCATCAAATATGTGGGTTTGAAGCTTAGTTTCAGACCTTGCAGTTAAAATATACTCCCTCCGTTCTAAAATAGTTGTTTCAATTTGACTTGGAGCTGAGTTTAAGAAATGTGGTAAGATTTTTAGAACTTGTGGTCCAAAATAAACCCTACATAAGCATTTCATTAAGGGTAAAATAGTAGTTTCAACTCAAAAATATTTCCAAATTTAGAATTGTGTCATTCTTTTTGGAACACACTGATAAGAAAATAGTGTCATCCATTTTGGAACGGGAGAGTAGTATTAATTATGTATAAAATCAAAATTTGGAACTCAGTTACTATTACTTAAAATCGCTATTATAAAATTCAGAATACATTTGAGTTCTAATCATGAATCTGACTCTGACGATAGCTTGATCTTTGTTTAACTCGATTTCGTATGCTTTTTTTATGAAGATACTAAAAGAAAAAAATGAGGTGTATATATATAACATTAGTTTATTTCCTTGGGCTGACGCGTTGAGCCTTAGATGAATGAGCTGAAAGTCGAAAGATGAATTTTTTATTTTTATTTTAAGAGATAAATTTGTTACTATATAACTTTATCTTATTTTCTCTCTCAAACCAAAATTTTATCTTATTTTCTCCTAAAATATACAAAAGAGGAAATTTGTCTGCATTGTGTTTCTCTTTATTCCTGTTTTTGTGCTCCAAATTAAATATTATTGATTTGCGCAATTCATACTACAACAACAATATACTCAAGTGTAATTCTATAAGTGAAGTCTGGAGAGGGTGACATCTATGCATACCTTAACTTACCCCATCAAGGTGGAGAGCGAGGTTGTTTTCGATTTGCCTAATTCATATGTATAGTATTCATGAGGACCAGACATTATGTAAATGCACGTTTCAGTCAAATGATATACCGATATGTGGTCGAAGTATCAAGATGAAGTAGATCTAGCACGTTTGCAGTTGACGGCAGACATCACCGTCCAATTATTCTCACAAGTTTGTAATCATGTTCTTGGCAAACTCATAGAAGGAAGTAAAAGAAAATACTCTAAGAACAGACTGTCTTAAGTCATCCAAAAAGTAGATGTTGAATATTTCAAGTGAAATACTCCTAATATGTTTCGTTTATAAATCTTCAATATTTATTCAAGTAAATTTATGTCGACATAATTTTAACTTTGAAATATTATCTTTAATTTAATTATAACGTCTTCAAGTTCAAATATTTTTTTCTACATCAAACATATTGTCGCGCGAGTTCGTTAGATTTTAGCATTGTGCTATATCTCTATTGAATAAGTAGAAAGTAAATTTAGTGAAATATCCATAACCTAACAATCATTTTCTATAACAATAATTCAGCCAAGGTTAATGTGGAATTGAACATTCATGTAATATTATATACTTTCTATAATAAAATTTTGCTAAATAATTCAGTTATAGGAATGTTTGATTGTACACTATAAATGTGAAAACCGGAAAGGAAACGTCGATAGTCAACTCAACACGTAGAAAATATTTTATCCATCCACATGAATGGAGTTGGAGCTCTCGAATAAGAAAAAAATATTTAATTGTGAATCTTCTAAAGTCAGACCAATAATCGATCAAATCCCATCTACACTGCCAATATGCTAGCTACAGCTACAGCTACTTGGCCTGCCCCATATTTAATAGTCATGTTGTCAACTTCTCATAGCCATTGATGACTACCACATGGCCACAATTAAAATCTCCTTCATTCTTACTCGTTTACTGGAATTAAATATGTATGTTGAATATTAAGTCTTTTAGGTGATTTGTTGTTTTCGAATATCTTTATCATTACTTTTCGATTTGAATGATCGTGCGACTTTAGATACAAAGAATACTCCTGAACGTTTTTGCATTACCTGAATTTTTCATATAGTAATTGGGATTTGAGAGATGAAATCTAATTCCTTGATTTTAATACTCCTTAGCTCCATCTATTATTAGGTTGTCATACTTTTTATATTGGAAAACTATTTAGCTCGACTCTCATTTTACACACAATAACATGACTTCTTGTGATCACGTTCATATAAAGTTTGAACATTTGTGAGGGAGAAACAATATGAAAGGAGTGTGGAAGTTATATTTCATATCACCCCGCGTAATTGACTAATTGTTGGTAGTGAGAACACTTTCGATACATGTATTTAGTTGTGTCAAAAATTATTTTTGTTTAATATAATTCGTGCTTGATCAAAGAATATATGTAAATTATTCCATAAGTCTTCTCACACGTGTTGCGAAATTTATGCAAAATGAATGATCGGTAAGATTTGTAGAATCTTGTTTTACACTTTATTTATTTTCTAATTATTTGGACCTCTACCCGCTCTATTACCATATTAAAAAAATTGAGCATTAACTCAAAACCTTAAGGCAATGGATAGAGTGATCCAGAACTTTATAACCTCAGTGTGGGACAAGTGTATTATATTCTCCAAACCATAATAAGTTGTGTTTTTAGTTATGGTATCAGTCTTAAGGGTTTGGGTTAGATGCTCAGATTCTTTCACATGGTATCAGAGTAAAATTTTTGGTGAGTCCGTGCGCATACAACCGGTATCTCATATTCTACTTCTCTAGATTTCTTTCTCAAATCAGCCCATATAGTTGCTCTGAGTTTCTCTCACACACAAATCAGCCCATCAAGCCGCTCAGGTCCACTCATTAGCCAGTAGAGTCTAAAAAATTCTCCTTCTACTCAAAGCCCACTCCTGTTGGCATCCTCTCATCTATCTACTCCCAAAAAAAAAAAACCCCCTACTTGTAAACCATGAATCAGGTGCGGGAGGGTGTTAGAAAATAAAAAAACTTATTGCACATCGGTTGTGTAAAAATGTACACATAAAATTCAATGTTATTTCATACTACCTCTGTTCCAAAAAGGATGATATTATTTACTTATTAGTTCATTTCAAAGAATGGCATACTTATCCACACCGGATATATACACCAAACCGTATTGATTTATCATGGTTCAGTGATTTAATAATAAAAAATTATGCATTAATTAACTATGACTAGGTATGAGACTCTATTTTCAAACACATAGCACAAATCTATTGGTTTGGTGTATACACCCGGTGTGGGTAAGTTTTTTTTCAATTCTAAATTTGAAAATAATTTAACATCAAACTTACAACTTTACCCTAATAAAATGCTTTTTAGCCACACATTTATCTATGGCTTATTTGAGACCACAAGTTTCAAAAATCTTATTTCATTTCTTAAACTCTAATCCAAACCAAACGATGTCATCCTTTGTGGAAGAGAGTATATTATTTGGTTTGTTTTTTTTTTTCTTTTCACATAAAACTTAGTAACATAATTAATTACAATGTTTGGTTTAAACTTTTATTTCCCCGTAACTTACACTGGTTAAAGCAATGCCAAAATATATATGCAAAATAGAGTGTCGAGATTAATAATATATGAATTAAAACAATCAAAACTAATCCTTTAGGTAGAATAGGAAATAATTCCTACATTACAATTCATATACTATAATTTTTGCATTACTTAATTTTTCTCCATAATTAATTCATATATTATAATCCTTACATTACCTATCTCTGCATAGCTTGCTCCCAAACCAAACAACCCCTTAATGTGGAATTCCAACTATAAAATGCTTAGCTCAATCCATTATTTACGTGAAGTCATGACTCCGGCATTCTGCTTTGTCTCCAAAACAACATTCATATCCAACAACTGGATTTGAATTGTTCTTCTTTTGGGTTATAATATATTTCCACTGAAAATATTTTAGCTGATCAACAAAGAAAATATATATAATTAGTGGAGAAATGGGAGAAGAAGAAATCAGGAACAAGATGGCAATTAATTCAAGTCCATCACGTTCACAAAAGAATACTGATCATCTGGCTTTAGAAGTTGAAGTTCCTGAAACTCTTCATGAAGTTGGAAAAGGTACCTACTCTTTCATCTTTCTCTTGATTTGTTTCATTTCATATTTGGTTTTCTATCCTTTTATGTTCTTTTGCTTAATTTCTTTTATTGGCTTCTTTCCTCGTCTTCTTTGTAACGATGTAAACAAGGCAAAAACTTCGTTAGTTTTGCATTAATCTTGCAAAAATATACTGAAGTAGGCGGCATTTGCAAGTTCAAGTTTGACCATCATGAAGTGGTGATGGAATTAAATGAATTTCAAGTGAAATACAATTATTTCACATTATATTGAAATAGTGGTTCGAACTTCGAAGTGTATTTCATGTGCTGGGGCAGAGGTAGCTCAGATAAGATTTGGCCAAGCACAATAACTGTTGTGAAACATTATATTTGTGTTAAGTAATTAATTCATTAAATATGTACAAATATTAATTTTAAATACATTTATTATCATCTGAAATTGTCGTTCTAAAATTGATAACTTATAAAATTGAAATTCTAGTTTTTATTCATGTGAAGTTTTTATAGTCTTTAACTTCCACGCGTATATCTTCAACTTCATTCATAAGTTCATGTTCAAATTAAACTCAACTTTTATGATTTTTCTTCAATTTCAACCTCAAAGTAAATTTCTTGTTATTCAACTTTTGTCCAAACACATAGTATATCCATAACGCTGCAGGGAATCCACTTTTGTTGGACCAACCAAAAGAGTTTGAAAAGTTAATAGCTAACCTGACATAATAGATGTGTTGCTTTATTAATTTTTCACTTCTTTGTTTCCATCTTGTCAACACATAATAATTGTCGAATGTTTCTATTTTGGCATCTTTAATTGTAACATCATGTCCAGATTAATTTTCATACCTTGTACATCAACTGGGATGTGTGGGGATCTGTCCTTAGGCGCCAGAGTTGACTCGTTACTAGATTAAATTATCATACTACTCACCCCGTTTATTTAATCTGCTTCTTTTTTGTTTTTACTCGGCACGAAGTTGACAAATTTTAGAATTTTTTGTTTTAAATACTCCATGTTATTACTAATAGTTTTAAACAAATCATCATATTTATGGAACTATGAATATTTATTATTACCATAAAATGTATGTTTAAGTTAAACTGCTTAAAATTTTAAAATGACATTATTCTTTTTCAAACAAACTAAGAAGGAAGAAAAATAGGATTGAATGGTGGTAGTATTATTTTCTATCTATATTATCTGCAAGTTTAAGGTATTCACAAACTTGTTGAAAAAGACATGTAGTAACTTTAATCATAAGATTATTTGTTTAAACTACCCGTTATCTCATCTTAAAAATCTTACTTAATTAACACTCTACTAAGTACTAATTAAACCAGTAGGCACAAATTTAAAATACAACAATTAATTGGTTTTTCGATATCTTAAAACAAAATTTTGTTGTCAAAATCACTAATTTTTGAAACTAAAGAAATATTTTATTCTATGATATCTTTTCCCTTGGAGTCGGTGAGGACTTTTTTGGAGATATTATTTTCAACGTTTCCTTTAATGTCTGTTACTTGCTGGACTTTAGGCAACAGTATTGACTAATATGAAAAGATCTCAAATGGCGGTCGTATTGCACTGCTGACTAAAATTGTACTCGCCGCAGAAATATGCATAAAGTTAAATTGGAAATCCACATGACTTATAGTAATTGAATACATGCTTTATTTAAGTAACTTTATCGATTAACCTGCAGGATTATTCACTCATATCATAGAATCTTAGATTACATAATTTAATTTCCTTAGTATAAATATTGGGTGCGTAAAGTATTTTACGGGGAAGTAGCTCTTACCATATCTACGACTGCGGCTGGGAGGTTCATCAAGTTCACCACCATAATATATTAAACTTACGTATTTAAAAGACCTGTATTTTTCATTGACATATTTTATGTCTGATAACCATGGTTAAGTGATACTTAATATATTTAATTTTCACTAATAAGTGAGGTTAAAATATTTGATTCGGTGTAAAAACTGAATGCGGTTAATTCTTTACCACCGTAATACCATTATCAGTTGAATTAAGAATCCCTCTTCCGCTTAGCTGAAGTTTTTTCTTTACCAAATATGAAATGATTTCCAAGGTAAAGTTTCATTAGGCCACTTTTCCACACATTATGAAAGACATAGTTGTCGACCTTTAGTTGGTTCTACGTGGTACGATTTTTTATTAGTCGAACCACTAGTTTTCAAGACTAGAGGTATAAAACCAACAAAGCTGGAAAAAAAACAATATGAAAAAAACAATATTGTTTGATCTGTTTTCCATTAAAATTTATATTGGAAGTATAGGAGTTGAAGTAAGAAAAAGGAGCAATGTTCAATAGCTTCAGTATATTTATATGTCTGTATTTGCTTAAATACGTAATTTGTGTGTTTCTGTCTTCTGTTTTGCAAAATGTAGATTCATGGTTTCAGGTAGGAGTTGTTCTCAGCACTGGTGTTAACAGTGCATATGCTCTTGGATATGCTGGCACAATCATGGTTCCTCTTGGTTGGACTGGTGGTGTAATTGGCCTGGTTTTATCAACAGTTATATCATTATATGCAAGTACTCTCATAGCTAAGATTCATGAATATGGAGGAAAGAGGCATATCAGATATAGAGATCTTGCAGGTTTTATGTATGGTACGTATAAACAAATGCAACCTAATTCTATTTTTTGCTTGAGGTTTACAAGTTTTTATTTCTTTAACTTCGTTAAATGAAAACTTGGTTAATGCAGGTAAGACTGCTTATGTAACTGTCTGGGCTTCACAGTATGCAAATCTTTTCTTGATAAATATTGGATTTGTCATTCTAGGTGGACAGGCCTTAAAGGTAAATGAACAGAAATGTGCAAGGGGTGCACCAAAATTATATTGTGAAAGTTAATTACATTTAATCTGTCAATTAGTCGATGCGATTCTGAAACATCTTTCATTTTTTATGATTGCCAGGCTTTCTATCATCTCTTTAAGGATGATGATAACATGAAGCTAGCATACTTCATCGCCATTGCTGGATTTGCATGCGTCCTTTTCGCCATTTCTGTGCCTACCTTGTCATCACTAAGGATTTGGCTGGCAGTTTCATCATTATTCAGTCTGGTGTACCTCACTGTAGCCTTTGTTTTAGCACTTAAAGATGGTATGTATTTCTCCTTAACATCTAACTACACTATGTAAAAAAGATGTTATAAATACCGTGTGCTTGCTTATTAAATAATCAATGAATCAACAGTGTGAAGTTAATCATTATCGCGCTTGAAGTAGTAGTCTCCTATGGTATTTTAGCTTTGTCTGAGGAACTTCTCGCTAATGCAGCTTATTCTTTTTTAAACTAAATTGCAGGTATTAATGCTCCTCCTAGGGACTATAGCATTCCAGGATCGAAAATAAGCAGAGTTTTTACAACTATTGGTGCAGCTGCAAATCTTGTTTTTGTATTCAACACAGGAATGATTCCAGAGATCCAGGTAACTAACCTGGAAATTTTGCGAATGCTTATGATTAATTGAACACTTTATAAATGTGTCGTCAATGAAGTCAGCTCCGTATTGAAAATATTTGCAATTGACTGAAGTATATCTAAACTATGATTTATGACCTCGATCTGCTTCAAGAATGCTCTCTTGCTTTTATGTTATATGATCCTGACAAATCTTAAAACTTTTGTTTAACAGGCAACTGTGAGAGCACCTGTTGTTGACAACATGTTGAAAGGCTTATATTTTCAGTTTAGTTTAGGATCTGTGCCAGTGCATGCTGTCACTTATGTTGGTTATTGGGCATATGGATCCAGTTCATCATCCTATTTGCTCAACAATGTCAGTGGTCCAGTTTGGGTTAAGGGATTTGCCAACCTTACTGCATTCTTGCAAGCCATCATCGCTTTACACGTAATCATCTTTCCACTTTGATCTTATTGCATTGAGTTTAACTATCAACTCACCTAAATGATAATTACAGGCAACCGTCCAGCTCACTATAGTATTATCGCGCCATTCTCATATTGTATTGCCCTTTTTGGAATTGCAGATATTTGCAAGTCCGACGTATGAATTCTTGGATACCAAATTTGGGATTAAAGGAAGTGCACTTGCTGTCCGGAACCTGGCATTCAGAACACTAGTTAGAGGAAGTTATTTAGCGGCTACTACGTTCCTATCTGCTCTATTACCTTTCTTGGGAGATTTCATGAGCCTAACTGGTGCTATCAGCTCAATTCCACTCACATTTGTTCTTCCAAATCACATGTACCTTATTGCCATGAAAAAACAACTGAATTCATTACAAAGAAGTTGGCATTGGGTCAATGTTGTCTTCTTTAGTGTCATGTCTGTTGCTGCATTAGTAGCTGCTTTCAGGCTTATAGCAGTGGACTCGAAAAATTACAACGCCTTTGCTGATTTATAGTTTCCTGAGTAATTATTGGTAGGGAATGTCTCTCATTTATTCAAGCGGCGTTCAAATTTATTCCAACTTCCTCAATTGGAACAGGACCTTTTAATTTTCTCTGCTTCGGAGAAGTATATGTTTGTACTATATAATATTAGATGAATGCTATTTTATCAAATTAGTTTGGATGAAATGTGTAAAGAAAATCATATCCTTTTGTGTGACCGATGCACATTTTCAATTTCGTATAAGGGATTTGTACAAAATCTCAAGACAAGTTGTTTCTCCTAATCTCACAGTTATTTCACCTTTATTTGAAAAGTTTGTGAATAGCCAAAACTTCTTTAAAATAGAGGAAAAGATAATTCTAATGTAACCTGGCACTATTCCAAGATAACTAAGTATCTGTTGTGAAAATAAAAGCTGCAAAGTAAATCAAACAGAGATACTATATAGAGAGAGACTGATATCTTATTTCATTTCAAACTGATGTACAGAATAAATTAAAATGACTTCCTATTTATAGAAGAAAAGAAGCAGCTGCAAAGCTTTTCAGGAAGCTGCTGCAAGGCTTTTCAGAAGCTGCTGGCAAGCTGTCTGCTTAAGCTACTTGTAAGCTGTCTGCTTGATTGCAAGCCTCATCAAGCTGCTGCAAGGCTTTCTAGAAGCTGCTGCAAGGCTTTTCATAAAGCTGCTTGTCAGCTGTCTGCTTGTAAGCTGCTTGTAGATCTAACTTCTTCAGGAAGCTATGGGAGTAATGGACATCCATAATACAACGTATTCATAACACTCCCCCTTGGATGTTCATTAATAGATAATGTGCCTCATTAAAACCTTACTAAGAAAAAACCCTGTGGGAAAAAGTCTTAGTGAAGGAAAAAGAGTACACTTGTTTTGTAATACGCATTATCAGTTGCCTCATTAAAAACCTTACCAAGAAAACCCAGTGGGAAAAAATATGGTTAAGGGAAAAAGAGTACAACGCGTATTTTACTCCCCTAATGAAAACTTCGATCAAGGTGCTTTAGTTTTCTCATTCCAATCTTGTATACCATTTTCTCAAAAGTTGCAGGCGGTAAAGATTTGGTGAAAAAATCTGCCAGATTATCACACGAGCATATTTGTTGCACGTCAATTTCACCATCTTTTTGGAGATCATGTGTGAAGAAGAACTTTGGTGAAATGTGCTTTGTTCTATCTCCTTTTATAAATCCTTCCTTCAATTGGTTTATGCATGAAGTATTGTCCTCATATAAGATCGTGGGTATTTTGGTATCACACTTAAGACCACATCTTTCTCGAATGAAATGTATCATTGATCTCAACCATACGCATTCCCTACTTGCTTCATCAATAGCTATTAATTCAGCATGATTTGGAGAAGTAGCACACATTGATTGTTTAGTAGATCGCCATGATATGGCAGTACCTCTACATGTGAAGAGGTAACCAGTTTGAGATCGACCCCTATGTGGGTCAGATAAATACCCTGCATCTGCATAACCAACAAGATCTGCACCATATTTGTTAGAATAAAACAAACCCATATCAACAGATCCTTTTAGATATCTCTATACCTGTTTGATACCTTTCCAATGTCGATGTGTAGGAGCAGAACTAAATCTTGCTAAAACATTAACAGAAAATGCTATATCAGGTCTAGTAGAGTTAGCAAGATACATAAGTGCACCAATTGCACTTAGATATGGTACTTCAGGACCAAGAAGTTCCTCATCCTCTTCTTGAGGCCGGAACGGATCTTTATCCACTTCAAGGGATCGAACAATCATTGGAGTACTTAATGGATGTGCTTTATTCATGTAAAATCGTTTTAAGACCTTTTCTGTATAGGCAGATTGATGAATAAAGATTCCGTCTACTAAATGTTCAATTTGTAGACCAAGACAAAGTTTTGTCTTTCCGAGATCTTTCATCTCAAATTCTTTCTTTAAATAATCAATTGCCTTTTGGAGCTCTTCTGGAGTTCCAATGAGATTTATGTCATCAACATAAACAGCAAGTATAACAAACTGTGATGCTGTTTTCTTTATGAATATACATGGACATTTGACATTGTTTATATAACCTTCCTTCATCAAGTACTCACTAAGGCGATTGTACCACATGCGCCCTGATTGTTTTAAACCATACAAAGATCTTTGTAATCTGATTGAGTACATTTCCCGAGACTTTGAATTATATGCTTCAGGCATTTTAAATCCTTCAGGGATTTTCATATAAATTTCATTATCAAGCGAGCCATATAGGTATGCTGTAACTACATCCATCAGATGTATTTCAAGTTTTTCATGTACAGCTAAACTGATGAGATATCGAAATGTTATTCCATCCATAACAGGTGAATATGTTTCTTCATAATCGACACCAGGTCTTTGTGAGAATCCTTGTGCAACAAGGCGTGCTTTATATCTTATGATTTCACCTTTCTCATTTCGTTTACGCACAAAGACCCATCTAAAGCCAACTGGTTTTACACCATTAGGTGTTTGGACTACAGGTCCAAAAACATCACGTTTGGCAAGTGAGCTCAATTCTGCTTGAATTGCCTCTTGCCATTTTGGCCAATCATTTCTTTGTCGACAATGTTGAATAGATTGAGGTTCAAAATCCTCATTATCTTGCATAATATTAAGTGCAACACTGTATGCAAAGACATCATCCACCTCTATTTCAGATCGATTCAAATTTATTCCATCACCAGTGGAATTTATTAAATATTCCTCACTCACTTGAGTCTCAGGTTCATTAATTTCTTCAGGAAATTCAGGATTAATAAGATCTTGGTTCTCTTCAAGAGATTCTTTCATAGTGTCATCTTGATCATTTGTCACTGTCCTTTTTCTAGGATTTCGATCTTTGGAACCCAGTGGTCTACCACGCTTCAGGCGTGCTTTAGGTTCACTGGCTATGACACTACTAGATGGTCCTGCTGGGATATCCATCCGAATTGGTACATTCTCTACAGGGATATGTGATTTAGTAATCCTTTTTAAATCAGTAAATGCATCAGGCTTTTGATTTGCTATATTTTGCAAATGAACGATCTTCTGGACCTCTTTTTCACATATGGGGGCACGTGGATCAAAGTGAGATAATGATGGAACTTTCCACACAATTTCTCTATTTATTTCCTTTTTCTCTCCCCCTAATTGTGGGAAAGTTGTCTCATCAAATCGACAATCTGCAAATCGAGCAGTGAATAAATCTCCCGTCAATGGCTCAAGATACCGAATAATAGAGGGTGACTCAAACCCAACATATATTCCCAGCCTTCTCTGGGGTCCCATCTTAGTGCGCTGTGGTGGTGCTACTGGCACATATACAGCACATCCAAATATTCGTAGATGAGAAATATTCGGTTCATGGCCAAAAACTAATTGTGACGGGGAGAATTCATGATAATGTGTCGGTCTGAGACGAACAAGTGATGCAACATGTAAAATAGCATGACCCCAAGCAGTAGTGGGCAATTTTGTTTTCATTAACAGCGGTCTTGCTATCAATTGAAGTCGTTTAATAAATGACTCTGCAAGGCCATTTTGAGTATGAACATAAGCTACAAGATGTTCAACTCTTATTCCGACTGATAAACAATAATCATTAAAAGCTTGGGATGAAAATTCTGCAGCATTATCAAGGCGAATAGCTTTAATAGGATTATCAGGGAATTGTGCCCTTAATCGAATTATTTGTGCCAACAATTTCGCAAACGCCAGGTTGCGAGATGATAACAGGCACACATGAGACCATCTTGAAGATGCATCAATTAGGACCATAAAATATCTAAACAATCCACAAGGTGGATGAATAGGTCCACATATATCCCCATGGATACGTTCTAAAAACGTAGGAGATTCAATCCCAACCTTTGTTGGTGATGGTCTAGTGATTAACTTTCCCTGATAACAAGCAGTACAAGAAAATTCATCACTTTTAAGAATCTTCAGGTTCTTAAGTGAATGCCCACTTGAATTTTCAATGACTCGCCTCATCATTATTGATCCAGGATGACCCAAACGGTCATGCCAAAGCACAAAATTATTTAAATCAGTAAACTTCTGGTTTACGACAGAGTGTGCTTCAACTGTACCAATCTTTGTACAGTATATGCCAGAAGATAAAGTTGGCAACTTTTCTAAAATATATTTCTGGCCAGAGACATTCTTTGTAATACAAAGATATTCATTATTCATTTCATTTATTGTCTCAATATGATATCCATTTCGGCGGATATCTTTAAAACTTAACAAGTTTCTTCTGGACTTGGAAGAGAACAATGCATCATCAATAATAAGTTTTGTTCCCTTAGGCAGAAATATAGTTGCTCTTCCGGAGCCTTCAATTAAATTAGTATTACCAGAAATAGTAGAAACATTTGCCTTTCTCATTATCAAGTGTGAAAAATATTTCGATCTTTGAATATGGCATTTGTTCCACTATCAATTACGCAAATATCTTCAGAATTGATCTTTGATCCAAATAAAGTTTGAGGGATATCCATGTGTTCATCAAAATAAAATAACATAGATAAAAACAGACATCATATATTACATGCTTTATTATTAAAACAAAACTTTACTAGTATTACTACAATAATATTAAACATACAAACTATTACAAACGACATAACTTAAAATGTATTTAAGTCTCTTTGGCTACAGATCCATCACCAGTCAGATGATTTATTTGTCCTTCAGGGATCTGTCCTTCAGGGAGCTGTCCTTCAGGGATCTCAAAGAAATCTGCTATGTCCAAATGCGTGAAGTCCACATTATCTTCAGACATAAAGTTGGCTTCAGCATTATTTCCTTTCTTTTTCAGAGATGCTTGATAAAGATCAACTAGGTACTTTGGCGTACGACAGGTACGTGACCAATGTCCGTTTGCTCCACAACGGTAGCAACCATTCTCTGAATTTTTCGTTTGCACCGCTTCATGCTTTTTATCCTTTCCTTTCCACTGCTGGTGGTCAGGGGATTTTGGTGCATAACGATCATCATGATAGGAGTTTCTTCCTCGACCTCGACCACGACCACGACCGCGGCCACGACTGGGGCCACGCCACTTTCCACGTTTTTGGTGGAAATTCGTCTCATTCTCTTCTGGGAATGGAGCAGAACCAGTGGGTCGACTTTCATGATTTTTCATCAATAATCCGTTATGTTGTTCAGCAACAAGCAGATGTGAAATTAACTCAGAATATTTACTAAATTTCATCTCTCGATATTGCTGCTGCAGGAGCACATTCGAGGCATGAAAAGTGGAGAATGTTTTCTCAAGCATGTCACTATCAGTGATATTTTCTCCACATAATTTCAACTGAGAAATAATTCTAAACATAGCAGAATTATATTCACTGATGGTTTTAAAATCTTGTAGCCTCAGATGGATCCAGTCATAACGTGCTTGTGGATGTATGACCATCTTCAGGTGGTCATACCTGTCTTTCAAGCTATTCCACAGCATGAGTGGATCTTTAACCGTGAGATATTCCATTTTTAGACCTTCATCAAGATGATGACGCAGGAATATCATTGCTTTAGCACGGTTTTGATTAGATGCTTGATTATTATTTTTTGATGGTGTCTCCAAGACCCATCGCATCTAAATGGATTTCAGCATCTAAAACCCATGAAAGATAACTTTTGCCCGATATATCAAGGGCAGTAAATTCAATCTTAGAAATATTAGCCATAAATTTAGAAAGTAAAATCCTTACCTTACACCTTTTCTAGATAGCAGAGCCTCGTGCTGATAACGTGTTGTGAAAATAAAAGCTGCAAAGTAAATCAAATAGAGATACTATATAGAGAGAGACTGATATCTTATTTCATTTCAAACTGATGTACAGAATAAACTAAAATGACTTCCTATTTATAGAAGAAAAGAAGCAGCTGCAAAGCTTTTCAGGAAGCTGCTGCAAGGCTTTTCAGAAGCTGCTGGCAAGCTGTCTGCTTGAGCTACTTGTAAGCTGTCTGCTTGATTGCAAGCCTCATCAAGCTGCTGCAAGGCTTTCTAGAAGCTGCTGCAAGGCTTTTCATAAAGCTGCTTGTCAGCTGTCTGCTTGTAAGCTGCTTGTAGATCTAACTTCTTCAGGAAGCTATGGGAGTAATGGACATCCATAATACAACGTATTCATAACAGTATCATAGTATTTCACAGTCAAATAATCAGAATTTTACTTGAACTGTCCAATGAAGAGCCAGGCTAGACTGAACAGAGAAATTTGGCAAGATATTAACTCAATCAATATTTGGGGGCTGTCTTGATCAATCTGTTATTCGAACAAATCCTTAAAAGGGAATTACAAAAGAAACTCTTTCTTACTCATCCCTGTGGGGTTAGATTCCTTTCCTTGACAAGAATAACAATCCGGAAAAAGGAGTCCATTAACGAAATATTCTACAATACGCTTCAGTTTAAAGCATATAAAAAAGGGATTAGCTAGAAGTTCCTGTTAGGTAACCTAGTCTAAATATTCTCATGGTATGATATTGTCTATCTTGGCCAAGTCCGCACGGTTAGTTTTATTCAAAAAGGCCAGCTTCACTATCCCATGCCGTCCTAGATATAGTGGTTGGGCTAAGTCAGGCCAAAAATACTCTTAGTGGATACTCATGTCGAAATAATTAGTTCTTTATTTTTTTTTTTTTTTTTTTTGGATTTTTTACATAAAAGTACAAATTTTAGAACTTAATTATCAAACATATTTTAGCAAAATAACCATATATAGAGGAAAACACAAGTTTTTACAAATATAGCAAAAACATAGCAATATTTTCCCATAACATACCAAACCCTTACATTCTTCCTCCTATTTCCCCCACTATCACTTTTGCTCCTCTCATTTCTCCCAATTTCACTTTTCCTCCCACCATTTCCCCCAATTTCACTTTTATTCCTATCATTTCCCCCAATTTCAATTTTCCTCATCCCATCCTCGATGTATCTCGTTGTATCTCACCGTATCTCAACTGTTTCTGCACTGTTTCAACTGTTTCTGCAGCACCGTATCTAACTGTTTCTGCACCGTTTCAACTGTTTCTGCAGCACCGTATCTAACTGTTTCTGCACCGTTTCAACTGTTTCTATCTGTTTCTGCATCGTTTCAACTGTTTCCGCAGCACCATATCTAACTGTTTCTGCACCATTCAACTGTTTCTGCAGCACCGTATCTAACTGTTTCTGCACCGTTTCAACTGTTTCTAATTGTTTCTGCACCGTTTCAACTGTTTCTGCAACACCGTATCTAACTGTTTCAGCACTGTATCTGCGCTATTTTCAAACTGTTTTTGCATCGTTTCAGCACTGTATCTGTGTTGTTTCTGCATCGTTGCAGCACTGTATCTGCGTTATTTCAGATTATTTTGTTTATTTCTAATTTACTAAAAAATGGCATGTATATATTTCTGTATCATCCTGGTCAATACATCTTAGAGTTTCTGCAGCCTATGCTGGATGTTTTCACCTCTGCATTTGTCATGCATATTTTATGTTTCTTTAATGAATTTTTTTCATGTAATCTAGTTTCTATACATCTCATGTTAATTGGATGTATCTTATGGATCAGAACTGGCTTTGAGGAGGACAAGAATTTCCATGTCGTTTTAAATTCAGTTTTAGCTGGGCGCTATCAAGTTACTGAGTATCTTGGATCTGCTGCATCATCTCGAGCATAACCATAATCAATGGCGGATGTACAAATGGCTGAAGTAGAAACATTTGCATTCCAAACTGAGATTAACCAGTTATGAAGTTTAATCAATACACATAGAAACGTTAGATTTAGCGAAAAACTCATCGATGAGGCGAATTTCAATGTTATTAACCCATTTAATCAAGCTGCTTGTTGACTTCGTCAACCTCCTCCAGATCAGTAAGCAGTTGGCGCACGATCGCACCAGTATTCACTCGTTCAACATTGGCAAAAATCGCATCTCCGGATCTGGGACCAACTGGTGCCATTTCAGATTATTAGCTTTACAAGTTCAACCCTTCAACTTCTGTTGTTCACTCAGAGTTGGATCTGGGTCGGGTCGAAACCCTAACAGCCCTAGATTTATGATCGGAATCAGGGGAATCAAGGCAAGTTTCTGGAAGTCTAGAAAAATACAGATAGAAACGGAGGTGGTGGGGGTGATGGGGTGGTGGTGACGGCGTTAGGGTGGGGTTTATGGCGTTAGGGTGGTGGGGGTGGGTGTGGGGTGGTGGGAGAAAGAGAGAGTAAGTGAGAGAATTTTTAATTTGGGAAAAATGGGAAGTGAAAGTGAAATGTGTTAGAAAAAATAATGCTATGCATTGTAATTAGAGAAATATTGCTATTTTATTGTAATTAAGGGTGAAAATTTATATATTTGTGTAAAAAAATTCTTTTTTTAAAAAAAAAAGTGCTACAAGAATCTCAATTTAGACCGTACAAGGGAGAACTCGTAGAACCTTTCTTTTACTATAGATAGAGCCTTAATCTAAAAAACCATATGCAGGCTACAAGCATAAATTCTCAAGGGCAGACCATTAATTTATTCTCTTTGAGAAACTAGAATCCACAAATCATGAGAAAAATATCTGCTAGAAAAATACTAGTGTACTTTATTGATAGTCTCAATAAACAGTTGTGCTATAAAGAAGAAGATAAGTTAATAATCTGAGCTAACAGAAGTGGGAAATAAAGAAGATGGGCACCAACAGCAAGTTGTACGTGCATTACAAGTTGAGGCTCCTCAAACTCTGCATGACATTGCCCAAGCTTTCTCTGTCTCTTTCAATAATTAACTTTGTTGTTTATTTGTGACTCTAATCTTTTTAGTTCAATATTTCATCAGTATTTCATCTCAAAACTGTCACTAAAGTTTTCATGGTCACTTTCTTATCTCTTTGTTTTCATTTATTTAATATGTGTAACAATTAATTAATATATTTGTCAAAACAAATTATAACTTGACTTCCATTAAACTAACTTTAGTGTTGTAGCATTAAATTATGTAACTGTCTTCTTCGTTAGAGACATACTAACAGATTTTGGTTTCTTCCCAATATAAATATTGGACCAACTGTTAACAAATGCCACTATCCTAAGCAACAAACAACTAAAAAAGTGAAAACAACGTAAAGCCATAACCAATCATGGGACATGCAAGTGGGACAGTGGCACTTCAAAAATTATCTGCAAATAGTAGTAGTATTAATACTAGGATTTATAAATTTATTACATTCTGTAATTCTGTTCATAATTCATAAAAATACAGTACAAGGGGAAAGAAAGTGCTCTAGCTGAAGAAGCTCTTTAGCTTCTTTTAGAATTACTCCTACTAACGATGTCAAAGACGTCGTTGGACTTTCCCCTTCTTCCAAAAATTCATACTGATGATAAATTACCACTGGATATTCCCCATCAAGTTAGTAATGGTCTCTCTCTTTTACTCTCTGTTGTTAATTTTTATTCACTCAATTATACCTTCAGTACGCGTCATTTGCAGGCCCAACTCTTTTGCATGGGCCAAATAGTTTAATTTACCATATGTTAAAGTGTATGACCATCTCATCGAAACGATTAATTTGTTAGAGATCACACCATTTTTATTTACTCAAATATGTCTTCAGTACTTCGGGTTGAGGATGTAATTTTCTACCTTATAGTTGTTCACTGAGGAGAAATGAATATCTTATGGAATATCATTGAGCTAAAATAGGTGAATTGCCATGGCTATTGTAGAAACCTTAGCGATTTAAAGAAATTGATGCTTTAAGACCTCAAAGATGCAAATGGTCAAGCAATTATTGTCTTGCTCGGACTTTCGGTCTAGTGGTTATAGTTCAGCTTGTGAGTTGTGATGTGTGGCTTAGTCGAATGTCACATATCAAAAGTCTGGTATTCAAGTAAAAAATGGAGAGAGGCGGGTCCATTATTCATCGAGTTTCTAACAATGCACCACTAGCGCTGAGACTTTATTGCAAATGTACCTTTCTTTTGGCAAGTCTTGATATGATTCTTAATGAAATTAGCAAGTGTCTGGAGTAACAGGGACACAATGTCTAATTTCACCTATATGAATATTGAAGTGGTGCCGCTTCAAACAAGATCTAGAGGGTTGATCTTGTAAATATTCATGAAATCGGGATTAGAGCACATGGCCATCAAAGTGCTAAAGCAAGTTATGGTTCGTTTAGCCACTTTAATAATGTCACGTGTGTGATGCTTTCGGTTTGACACGATGAATTGTGGTTCAAATCTTAGGATACCATCAACTTCGTCAAACTTTAGAGTGTTTACACTAATAGAAAGTTACAAATCTACTTAAAGATACTTTCTGCTAAGCGTGATATTATGAGACAGTACAAACTAGTGGGGGATTGAAGAGTAGTTTGTACTTAGGGAGTTTCCCACATCGGTGGGAAATACCTTTTCCAATGGGTATAAAGACAAAGGTCCCACCAAGCTAATTGAATAAATAAAGTCCACCAAGTATCTATGTGTATTATATACTATATTATATTATATTATATATTTAATACTTGGACTTGGACTTTGGGCGCGGGCCGGGTCGGGTCTTTAGAGAAGGACTATTTATTTTGTATTTTATTTTTGCAACAGGTTTGTTTAAATTTCAGATTTGAAATTTAACTTTAAACGTTGAAAACCTGTTCAGAAATAAGACACCTATTCTGAATAGTCTCCTCTTCTCTCTATATATTTTCTACCCTGAAAGTGGCTTCAATGTTCTGCAATAACAATTTTGACTTTGAGGAATCCTGAAGAATATTGTTTGTATCCCCTAAGAATATACAGGCAATAATTCTTTAAGGACAGTGAAATATTTGTTCTCGCCTCAAAGTTTTTCTTCTATTTTCGTTTCAGTTTATCTAACAATCTTAAAGAATTATTTGCTATGGAGAAGATTCTGTCCGCTGTTGATAACTCAAAGGAGTTTATCAAACTTGATCGCTTTGATGGATCAAACTTTACCCGTTGGCAGGATAAGATGATTTTCTTGCTCACTGCTTTGAAAATCTTCTATGTTCTGGATCCCGATCTGGTTGCTTTGCCCGAACCTACTCCTACAGGCACTGATGCGATCAAGGCAGAAAGGAAGAAACGTGAAGAGGATGAACTGCTTTGTCGTGGACATATTTTGAATACTCTCACGGATCGCCTTTATGATCTTTATTCAAATCTGAAGACACCAAAGGAGATTTGGGCTGCGCTGCAAAATAAATACCAGAATGAAAAGCGAGGTACCGATAAATTCCTGGCTTTGCAATATTTGGAATTTAAACTGATTGATACCAAGCATGTTATGGATCAGATTCATGAATTGCAAGTACTAGTTTCGAAATTGAATGATCTTGAAGTTAAGTTTCCTGATGCACTACAAATAGGTGCAATACTCTCGAAATTGCCTTCTTCCTGGAATGATTATAGAAAGAAAATGTTGCATTCTGCTGATAAATTAACTATGGAACAATTTCAGACTCACCTTCAAATCGAAAGTGAGACTCGTGCCCGTGATGCTTCAATACAAGCATCTAGTTCCGTGGTTAATTTAGTAAGCCAGAATAATTCTGGCAATGGAAACAAAAATCTGAAAGTTTCCAACAAATCTCTCAATAAAAAGAGAAAGAATTTTAATTGTCATCATTGTGGGAAGAAAGGGCATAAGATTCGAGATTGCAGATATAAAAAGGCAGGAATAAATTTCAATTCTGGAAATTCTGAGAAAGCAAACATGGTAGAAAATTCTGCACAAGGACTGGTTGCCATGATTTCTGCATTACCAAGTGGAACGGTCTTAGAACTGAACATGGCTGCTGCATCCACTAACAGTCAAGACTGGTGGTTGGATTCTGGCGCAACCATTCATGTTTGTTTTGACAAGGACCAGTTCAAGACCTATACAGAAGCAAAGGATTCTGAAATGGTGCTTATGGGAAATCATGTCACTGCAGAAGTTTTGGGAAAAGGAACTGTTGAAGTCAATTTCACTTCGGGAAAGAAGCTGACGCTACTGAATGTGTATCATGTTCCTGAAATGAAAAAGAATTTGATGTCTGCTAGTTTGCTTTCCAGGAAAGGTTTCAAGATTGTAATAGAATCTGATCATGTAATAGTGTCTAAGAGTGGTATGTTTGTAGGCAAAGGATATCATTGTGATGGCATGTTTAAACTAAGTATTGATACAATAAAGAATGCTTCTATTTATACTGTTGCGTCTGATTCTCTTTTGTGGCATGCTAGATTAGGACATATAAATTTTGGTTCTTTGAATTATATGTCTAAAAATGGTTATATTGCTTGCAATGGTAAAAACGTTGAAAAATGTGAGATTTGTATACAAGCAAAAATGACCAAGAAGCCTTTTAAGAAAGTAAATAGAGTTACTGAATTATTGGATTTAGTACATACTGATATATGTGAATTAAATGGAGAGTTAACTAGAGGAGGTAAAAGATATTTTATTACCTTTATTGATGATTTTTCTAGATTCACATATGTATACTTGCTTAGAACAAAAGATGAAGCTTTTCAGAAATTTAAAGAATATAAGACTGTTGTGGAAAATCAAAAGGTTAGGAAAATTAAGATACTTCGTAGTGATAGAGGTGGTGAATATTTTCCTACTGAATTTAATAATTTTTGTGAAGAGCATGGTATAATACATCAAACTAGTGCCCCTTACACACCACAACAAAATGGGTTGGCTGAAAGGAAAAATAGGACTCTAGTTGACATGGTTAATGCTATGATTTTGAATGCACACTTACCTCATAATTTATGGGGTGAGGCATTGCTAACAGCATGTCATATATTAAATAGAGTGCCTTCTAAGAGCATAAACGTTTCACCCTATGAACTTTGAAATAATAGAAAACCAAATCTTGGTTATCTTAAAGTGTGGGGGTGTATAGCGTTTTATAAAATTCCTGACAATCAGAGAACTAAGTTGGGGCCTAGAGGAATAAAAAGTGTTTTTGTAGGATATGCTCAAAATTCAAAAGCTTATAGGCTCTTAGATCTAAAGTCTAATGTCATCGTAGAATCTGTTCATGTTGAGTTTATTGAAAATAAATTTATAAAAGATTCTGTCGATGAGTCATTAACTGAACTGAATCAAAATAAGGTTGACGCAAATGGGATGTCACATTCTGAAGTTATTACTACCAAAAGGAAGAGTGACAAAACTGAATTAGAACCTAGAAGAAGCCAGAGAGCTAGAAAAGAAAAGAATCTTGGTTCTGATTATATTTCTTCACAAGCAATAGTTTTCCTTGTAGAAGGAAGTAGAACAACTGTCTGTAATAAAATACCCATTCTATTTAATGTTGAAGATGACCCAAAGACTTACCAAGAGGCTATGTCTTCAAGAGATGCTGCCTTTTGGAAGGAGGCCATCAATGATGAAATGGACTCGATTATGTCTAACAACACTTGGGTTTTAGTTGATCTTCCTCGTGGATCAAAACCCATAGGTTGTAAATGGGTCTTTAGAAGAAAGTATAATACAGACGGTTCGGTTCAAACCTTCAAGGCAAGACTAGTTGCAAAAGGTTTCACACAAAAAGTAGGGATAGACTATTTTGATACCTATGCTCCTGTAGCAAGGATAACATCCATTAGAGTACTTTTATCGTTAGCATCTATATATAATCTGTATGTACATCAAATGGATGTTAAAACTGCCTTTTTGAATGGAAATCTAAGTGAAGAAATTTATATGCGACAACCAGAAGGATTTATACTTCCTGGAAATGAAAATAAAGTGTGTAAATTGATAAAGTCACTCTATGACTTGAAACAAGCACCAAAACAGTGGCATGAAAAGTTTGATAGTGCAATACTATCTAATGGATTCGTACACAATGAAGCAGACAAATGTATCTATTGTAAATTCACAAAAGATTATGGAGTTGTTATTTGTCTGTATGTAGATGACATGTTGATCATTGGTACGAACATGCTTGGAGTTTCTGAGACTAAGAAGTATCTAACTTCAGTCTTTAAAATGAAAGATCTGAATGAAGTAGATACAATCTTAGGAATTAAAGTCAAAAGAGATAGTAAGAAAGTAACTTTATCACAATCACATTATATAGACAAAATCCTTGACAAGTTCAGTCATTTGGACATTAAGGAGTTTAATACTCCTTGTGACTTTAGTATCAAGTTGTCTAAAAACACTGGGAGAGCTGTAGCACAATTAGAATATGCAAGTGCAATAGGCAGTATGATGTATGCTATGCATTGTACTAGGCCTGATATTGCGTTCGCTGTTTGTAAACTTTCAAGGTTTACAAGTAATCCAAGTAATGAGCATTGGAAAGCAATAGCTAGAGTACTTGGATACTTAAAACGAACAAAGCACTTAGGCATTTGCTATAGCGGTTTTCCTTCGGTATTAGAAGGATATACTGATGCAAGTTGGATTACCAGTGTTAATGAAAAGAAGTCCACTACAGGGTGGATTTTTTGTTTAGCGGGTGGCGCCATTAGTTGGGCATCCAAGAAGCAAACTTGTCTTTCACATTCTACTATGGAAGCTGAATTTTTTGCTTTAGCTGCTGCTGCACATGAAGCGGAATGGCTGAGGAATTTGTTATTAGACATAAAGTTGTGGCCACAACCGATGCCAGCCATTACCGTATTTTGTGACAGTGAAAACACGATGATCTTAGCTTACAATAAAATATATAATGGGAAAAATAGACATGTAAGCATAAGACATCGTTACATACGAGATTTGATAAAAACTGGAACTATAGCTATAGTGTACGTGAGATCAAGCAATAATATGGCTGATCCGCTTACAAAAGCATTGACTAAAGATGCAGTAGAAACTCATCGTGATGGAATGGGGCTAAAGCCCTTAAATTAAATCGTAAGTAATGGGAACCCAACTTTGAGTTAGTATACACTCTAACAATAAAGTTCAATGGGTAATAACAAGTTACTTTCGTTGTTTAAGCACGAGCCTCCTTGAAGAGTCTCATTCCAAGTTACTGCATACTGTTACGGAAGGAGCAAGAAGTTGTGTAATACCTATCGTGACAGGGGTATAAAGACAAACTTCATGGTGCAGCTGTTACAAGGAGAGGTTGATATGATTCTTAATGAAATTAGCAAGTGTCTGGAGTAACAGGGACACAATGTCTAATTTCACCTATATGAATATTGAAGTGGTGCCGCTTCAAACAAGATCTAGAGGGTTGATCTTGTAAATATTCATGAAATCGGGATTAGAGCACATGGCCATCAAAGTGCTAAAGCAAGTTATGGTTCGTTTAGCCACTTTAATAATGTCACGTGTGTGATGCTTTCGGTTTGACACGATGAATTGTGGTTCAAATCTTAGGATACCATCAACTTCGTCAAACTTTAGAGTGTTTACACTAACAGAAAGTTACAAATCTACTTAAAGATACTTTCTGCTAAGCGTGATATTATGAGACAGTACAAACTAGTGGGGGATTGAAGAGTAGTTTGTACTTAGGGAGTTTCCCACATCGGTGGGAAATACCTTTTCCAATGGGTATAAAGACAAAGGTCCCACCAAGCTAATTGAATAAATAAAGTCCACCAAGTATCTATGTGTATTATATACTATATTATATTATATTATATATTTAATTAATACTTGGACTTGGACTTTGGGCGCGGGCCGGGTCGGGTCTTTAGAGAAGGACTATTTATTTTGTATTTTATTTTTGCAACAGGTTTGTTTAAATTTCAGATTTGAAATTTAACTTTAAACGTTGAAAACCTGTTCAGAAATAAGACACCTATTCTGAATAGTCTCCTCTTCTCTCTATATATTTTCTACCCTGAAAGTGGCTTCAATGTTCTGCAATAACAATTTTGGCTTTGAGGAATCCTGAAGAATATTGTTTGTATCCCCTAAGAATATACAGGCAATAATTCTTTAAGGACAGTGAAATATTTGTTCTCGCCTCAAAGTTTTTCTTCTATTTTCGTTTCAGTTTATCTAACAGTTTTGTGATATAGGATCAAGTTAGTTCCTCTTTGGATAACATTTCCCTTCACCTTTTCAAGACTCCAAATAAAACTGCATACATTGAGAGACATGATGTAGTGCCAACTAGTGACATAGATAGTGGCGATGCAACTCATAAGCTGCGGGTTCATCCGAATCCAATATTTTCGATGCATATAATTATACATATATATATATATATGTATATATGAAAATCGCTAAGGGCTTGTTTGAAAAGCCACCATGTAATTGGATTTGGGTGTAATTGAGTGTAATTACACAGTTTGGCTTGTTTGTCTGACCAAGTAATTACTTGGTCAACATGGAATTGAGTGTAATTGAGAGGGTGCAATTACACTCTTCAATTCTTAGGGGGGAGCTGAGAATTGGAGGTAATTACACTGTGTAATTACATGGTATTTCTACTTTTTTTTTGTTATTTCATTTATAATTTTCTTTTCAATTCTATTTCATTTAATTTTATTTTAAAACTTCTTATTTTTTCTTTCTTTCTTTTTTTTAAAAAAAAATTTATTTTTTATTATTCTTTAGTTGTGATATTACCTTTTTCATGAGTTTTTATATTTTAAATAATCTATTTTTTTCTTTTTATTTTTTAAATATTTTTTTAAAAATGAGGACTTTAATTTCATTTCTTTCCTACTAGTGCTTCTCTTTTGATGTTAGTCTTCTTGATGATGCTATTTTTGATACTCTTTTTCCTAATTTTTTTTCTTACTACATATTTTCTTGCTTCAATTTCTCTTATTATATATAAAATATTTTCTAATTTGAAGCTCTATATAATTTTTATCATTTCTTGTTGTATTTTTAAATAAATTTATAATAATTTTTATTTTCTAGATAGACATATAAATATGATTAAAAAATTAAGTAATTGTCTTTTATAACTTCATGTGGTATTTAAATAAGTTAGCAAGAAATTTAAACATGTTATTGAAAATTTTATTTACTAATTTAAGTTAAAAATTATTTATAAGAAGAATATCTTTTATGATATTAATTACCAATTTATAGATATTCAATATATATTTTACACAAGAATGTATATTTTAAATACTTAAAAATAAATAATATTTGAAATTTCTTGTAGACACATATATTTGACTACACATTCATACTTATTTGCATGTGCATATTGAATTAATTTATTAATTTTGATAAATAACTTTTATTTTAAAAATTATTTAACTGTGTAATTGCATTGGTACAATCAAACATGACACAAGGAATTACACAGTAATTACAATATGACAAACAAACAGGACTATGTAATTATTATACTGAGTAATTACTAGGCTGCGTAATTACTACCCTAGTAATTACACAACCTAGTAATTACACAGTGGTTTCCAAACAGACCCTAAAAGTTCAACATAGTTTAGATTTCAACCAATTATTTTAAACTACAATGAGTTCAGTGCTAGAACCTTTGGTAACGGGGATAAGGATTATAATTCCGGGATAGAATTTGGGATTGTCCTTATCCCATATTTGGTTTGAGGTATTAGTTAGTACTAGTACCAATTTTACAGTAAAAAGGTGAGATTAGCTATCCACATGGGAGGTGGGATTAACATTTAGCAACTCCGGGATTATAATGCCCGGATTGTTAATCCCGGGATAACTCCACGTGCTACAAAACGACCCCTAAAGGTCATACCTATGAAGATTAAATCCTGGAATTGTCTTTGCACATAGATATAATGTTATCATGCCATATGTAATTAGTTGGACTAGCATAGGCTTACCAAGTATCTTCTGATGTTTATGAGGTAAAAGGATTTTTTTGCATACTTTGAATCTTTTTGCTTCCTAAAGTTAACTTTGTTGGAGAAACGTTGAATGTCTTATATTGTTGTCTTAAATCCCATTAAGATGTGTGTGAAGAAAAGAAAATGGAAAAAAGAACTATATGATTAACATCTGTAAACTTTGCTTCGATAGAATAAATGATATGCCGAATATAGTATTTTTTGTTGATTTCACCTGTTGCCTGCAGATTCATGGTTTCAGGTGGGAATTGTTTTGGGGACTGGTGTCAACAGTGCCTTTTCTCTGGGATATGCTGGCATAATTATGGTTCCTTTAGGTTGGGTTGGTGGTGTGGTTGGTCTGATATTATCATCAGCTATATCACTATATGCTAGTACTCTTATTGCTAAGCTCCATGAATACGGTGGGAGGAGGCATATCCGGTATAGAGATCTTGCAGGATTCATGTATGGTATGCATTGCTTCTCTGTAAGTCATTCTGTTTCGATTCTATTGGCTTAGTTGAATGGGATTTTGGCTGCTGCAGGACAGACGGCTTATTCGCTTGTCTGGGCATTACAGTATGCAAATCTTTTCTTGATAAATACTGGATTTGTCATCTTGGGTGGACAGGCCTTAAAGGTGATTGCCTCTGTATATTTCCATATCTAGTGCAAGCTTTGATTGATTCTGTCTTTCTTCTTCTTTATTTCTTTCTTATTTTTTGGTTTTCCTGATGGGATAATTCCTCATCTTGATTGACAGGCTTTCTATATTCTCTTTAGGGATGACCATCAGATAAAACTGCCTTACTTCATTGCATTAGCTGGTGTCGCATGTGTCCTTTTCGCTATTGCTATACCCCATTTGTCAGCATTAAGGGTTTGGCTGGGTTTTTCAACATTCTTCAGTCTAGTGTATGTTTGTATAGCATTTGCTTTGTCTCTTAAAGATGGTACGTCTCTCCTTCCTTAATATCTTGACTCTTGAGTAAAAATTATTCACTATTCAAGGTTTTGGAAATTGTTTCTCCTTTTTTCCTTTCTACTCTACCTTTCCATCACTTCTTAATGTATGAATTTGTCGTTTGCCACTAGGTTTTCCCTATCCTCCTGTTGGAAGATAAACGAAAAGCTTACCACTTGTAATTGTAGTTTGATAATGTTTCTCTGTATTAAGACTGTTTCTGTTGAGTATTTTGATGCTGGCAAGTTGATCACTATGGTATAAGGCTTCCTTTTACCCAAACGGTTACCTTGTCACTGTTTTTACTTAATTTCATTGTAACATTTTCTGTCTGAATTTTTAGAGTCCTCCACGTAGTATTAGGTTTGTGTTTAAAGTAGAACGCCTTAGATTACCACGCCGCTTCTTGAATTATGGTTCATATGGATATATCTGGAATGGCTATCATATCCATGCTCCCACTGCTTTTGCTTATTTAATAAATCATGTATACTGTTGTAGCTCTATATTTTGTTAACAGGACTTGGTTTATTCCTTTTATATATCCTAAATTGCAGGTCTTGAGGCACCTCCTAGAGACTACGGCATTCCAGGAACCAAAAATAGTAGTAGGATTTTTGCAACTATTGGTGCAGCTGCAAACCTGGTTTTTGCATATAACACGGGAATGATTCCGGAGATACAGGTAGCTAACCTAGCGATTGATAAGTCTATTTTTTTTCCCCCATTTTGTGACGAACATCCGACTTTTTGCAACTATTGGTGCAGCTGAAACGTTGTTTTTGCATATATATGAAATGCTTGACAAATTTCACAAATGAGAATGATTTTTGTCATTTGAATGTGAATGTTAACCAAAAACTGGATGTACCCTATTACATTACAGACACCATTTAAGGTCATTCTTTGTTTTCCATTTTTCCTCCTATGCTTGATCACTTTTGATTCCTGAATCCAGACTTAGCTGAACATTCTATTGAAGGAACTCCTTTTAAGTAATGAACTATAGACAACAATTACATTATATACAGAGGACTGTGGAAGTCTTATCCATATCCTTAGTTACAGCTTGTCTAGTCAGTCTATTATATCTGTTTTCTCCAATACATGTAATACTCACAATCTCTCATCTCTTTCTTGTAGGCTACTGTAAGAGAACCTGTTGTCAAGAACATGATAAAAGCCCTTAACTTTCAGTTCACTTTAGGAGTAGTTCCAATGCATGCCGTTACTTACATTGGGTATTGGGCTTATGGATCCAATTCATCTTCTTATTTGCTGAACAATGTTACTGGTCCAGTTTGGTTGAAGGGAACGGCTAACATTGCTGCCTTCTTGCAAGCTATCATCGCATTGCATGTAATTATCTCTCTGCTCTCTGATCTTATGGTCTTTATATCTCTTTTCTTGTTTAGCATAACGCGAGCTGCTTCTATTTGTGATCCTAGATATTTGCAAGTCCGACGTACGAGTTCTTGGATACCAAATATGGAATTAAAGGGAGTGCACTAGCTTTTAAAAACTTGGCATTCAGAATTATTGTTAGAGGTGGTTATATAGCCATTACAACTTTCCTCTCTGCTATGTTGCCTTTTCTGGGAGATTTCATGAGCCTTACTGGGGCTATCAGTACATTTCCACTCACATTTATACTTCCAAATCACATGTACCTTGTTGCTAGGAGAAAGAAGCTGTCACCATTAGAGAAGAGCTGGCATTGGCTCCATATCTATTTCTTTGGTTGTGTAGCAGTTGCTGCATTAGTAGCTGCCTTGAAGCTCATCTCAGTTGACTCTAAAACCTTCCATATTTTTGCCGATTTATAAGACTGTAAAATGGTTTCTCTTATTTAGGTCATTTCTATGTAAACGTTCAACTTTTTAGCTAGAATTAAAAGTCTTCTGATTTTATCTTGAGGTTCAAAGATGTCAAAAGAAATAGTAGCTTGAGGTTTAAAGATGTCACTTGTTCAGAACAGGATGGTAACTCTTCTCACCACAAGGTAATTAGGTAATAAAAAAAGATCTAATGCAAAGAAAGAAAACAAAGTAATTAGCTCCGTTTGGATGGTTGTTACCCATCGTTTCATAATGTGTTGTATTGTACTGTATCGTATGGTACTGTGTCGTATTGTGTTGTACAATGATTGAATAGACTGTATTGTTTAATAATTAAAAAATAAGGTAAATGGTTAAATGGGAATATTAAATAATAAGTGAGGGCATGATGGGTAAGAAAAATAGGTAATGATGTGATTCCACCAAATCGGTTACATAAAGTAACAGGTTTTATGGTTACATAACCATGGATTTAACAATACCATACAATGTTAATTGGAAAAACAATTAAAACAAACGTTGTACCCATGATAACAATATAATATCATACCATGCGTTACAACCATCCAAACAAGCTGCAGGGGAAGAAGAAAAGGTAACGGCAAAGAAGGAATAGAAAACGCTTTTAGGAAAAGGATGAATAGTAGTATTAAACTATTAATGGTGAAAGCAAATAATTAAGGCATCTTTAATTTTGTGCAAATTTTTAAGTCAAAAGATAAGGAAAAAAGGTACAATATCTGAGAAAATAGATAAATATTGAATCCTTAAATCAAAGAATAAAAAATTGGTTAATTTTACCGGTGGTCATTGAATTATTGTTTCATTACCACAAAGTCACTTTTGCTTCATTTGTTACCCAAAAGTCACTCGACTTTGCTCCGGTCTACAACAAAGTCACGCAAGCCGGATTTTGTTTAAAACTTGCCGAAAAATAATGTGGTATCATTAGTTAAAAATAATTTTCTTAATTAATTTTTCATCTATTAATCTAATTCCTTAACCCATTATTCTTATTCTACCTAACCCAAACACATTTCACTACGTCATCGTCGTGCATAAACATTTCATAGCGATGCCATTTCTCTTTGCTTCTGTTTCGTATTGAATTAATTAATTAATCAAATTGAGTAATGTTAGGCAAATTGGTTATGCAAAAATGGGAAATGAGGAATGGGGAATGAATAAAAATGAATGAGCTTAGATCGCTTTGGTTCGATTTTCATTTATGAAATCAAACTAGTTATGTCGATTTTTTAAAATTTTAAAACCAAAATAACAGCTCGTTTGGACTGCTGTTATGTATATGGTTTCATAATGTATCTATTGCATTATGTTTTATGTTTTGTTGAGTTCAATATTTTGATCCTGAAATGATAAACGTACAACTGGTGACCATCCTGAAGAGAAGCTGGCTTACCCTGACAGCTGAAGTCGTCTTCGCTCCTTAACAACGTGGCGAACTCAATCCTGGAACGAACCTGTCGAAACGAGATAAATAGACAAGAAACAAACAACAAACAAGGATGAGTCAAAAAGACTCAATAAGTGGGGCAGACTAGTCACCTCAGAGAATAGGATAGCTAGCCAGGGAGAAGAAAGCAGATAAACCAAATTCACCTTATCCCCACCATAAAAAGCAAAGTAAGATAATAACTGGAAACACGTATGGAACCATAAACTCATAAACAACCAGGGTTCATAAGATAGAACATATAGGTATCCTGAACATATCAACAATCAGAAATACATCATATTATATGTAAATACTGTTGCGGCGTGCAACCCGATCAAAATATTTATACAGTTGCGGCGTGCAGCCCGATCCATATATATTTATACTGTTGCGGCGTGCAACTCGATTTATATATTTATACTGTTGCGGCGTGCAATCCGATCCATATATTTATATTATTGCGGCGTGCAACCCGATCCATATATATCTATACTGCTGCGGCGTGCAACCCGATCCATATATTTAAACTATTGCGGAGTGCAACCCGATCCATATATATCTATATTGTTGCGGCGTGCAACCCGATCCATATATTTATACCATTGCTGCGTGCAACTCGATCCATATATATCTATACTATTGCGGCGTGCAACCCGATCCATTTATCCAAATACTTATACATACACATAATAGTAACCACACAATTTACTACACATATCACCGGCGGGGGGACTCTCATCGACTACCGGAAAGCATATGCCAAGCTCGAAACCAGAGTACAATGCCCATATACTCAATGCAATACCAACAACAGCGCATAACAATATAATATACAATGTAAATCCAAAGCTAAGACGTAATGAGTACGCTTATCGGCAGCTACACACGTAAGAAACACGTGGTAGATTATCCACAAGGCCAAGGGCCTCCAAAGAAATGGATACAAACACTTACCTTATTTCAAATTGCTACTCAACAACCGCTTTATCCTTTGGATTCACTGTCAAATGATCCTGCTTATTTAATAAGCAGAAAATATATCAAATTAGGAGAAAGGCTTCATTCCTTACATCTTAGGGCAATCCGGTTGGGAACCTAATACCCTATTCGCATACGCAATACGCAGGCCAGACCTATGTACAGGGTTCAAAGTCACGTAATCAAACCTTAAATAAATTAAATTTATATGTTGACAATAACTCACTGAGTACGAATATATAATCAATTCTATTATGGGGGGTCTAATTGACCCTTTAAATTATCAATTTAGCTCATTAGAACAATGTCTAATATCCCGATTTCTACCGCTAAAATATATTCAAACACACGTAATAAAATAAAATAATGAGTTAACATCATTACCTAGATGTCTTGGAGTGAAAATTCTATTTTTTTATGTTCCGTTTCCTTTCCTTTTCTCATTTTCTGGCATTTTTTCCATTCCCAACGTAATCTCTTTCCTTCTCATTTTTGTTCAATTCTTGTTTCTATTTTCTTTCTATTTCGTTATAAAACTTAAGCTAAGGGATAAGGTTACCCCTTAGCCACCGCCCTTGACTTCTGCTTTTTCTTTTATTTTGTTTTCGTAACAAAACTAAAATGCAGTCCTACGAAATTCGGAATATTCCCAAATTTCTCAAGTAAGTTATGTTGACACCCAATTTTATCCCTAAATATTTAAATTAATGTCTAATTATTTAACATAAGGTTAATTTTGAAAAAAAAAATGCAAAAGAATTAATTTTAAAGGAAAAGGCGCTAAAATTTGCAATCCATAGCCCTAGACCTGACCCACCCGTGCAAGACCCCTACAATTAACATAAAACACCCTAAAATGAAATTCCCAATTCAGGAACTCGTTTCCCAACCCGTGATATCCCGAAACCCGACCCAAAATTTCCATTCTCTTCTTCTCCGTACAAGCAGCGAATAAGAATCACGCAGCTTTGTCCTTGTTCAAACAAAAACTTATCCGTTAGAGATCCATTAGAGGTTCGTTTGGGTATTCCTCATGGCCTTGAAGAACCCTACAAGATTTGATAAAAAGAGCCCTAGAATAAAAGTTGAAGCGACCGAGGGAATAGAAGGAAAAACAGAGAGAAAAGCTAGGGGAAAGCAGCCGGGCAATAGCCGTGAATAGGGAGTGAGGAAAAAGATTCAACAGCCATAAAAATAGAGAGGAGATATAGAAAACAGCAGTTGTAGGCATTACATATAGAAAATTTTATTTTCTCAGTTTAGAAGTTCATAAAAAACTTTAGCGCTATTGTTTCCGTTGATTTTATTGTGTTCGAGTCGTCTTCGTGTTCGAGTCGCTCTACTTTGGATCTGCGCCTCGGCTCGCAACATCGCAAAATGTAATATCATTTATCTTTTTATAATTATTTCAGCTTTAGTATGTACTTTTGGCTTATTTAACTATGTGATGATCTCAGTCTCCTTAAAATTTAGTCCTCTCTTTTATGGCTTGTGTCCATAATCTGAAAATGTGTATCTGTTTAGATTATGAGTTCAGGTCTTGAAAGGTTTAGTCATGATACAGGTTTTGGCTTTATGTTTAATGAAATGGCAGCATGTCTTTAATAGAATCGGAATTATCTGATAAGTTGTCAATGCTTATATGTTAAGTTGTCTGTTCCTAGCTTGTTAACCCAAGTTAAAATTAAATGTATCTAAAAGTTTTGATCTTTTAAAGTTTAAATCATGTTAAAGTTTCGATCTTTGAAAACTGAAGTTCTGTCTAAGTAAAAGATGCATATGCTGATTAGTGGATATTATTGCTCGTATGTTAAATGATTGCAAAGAGGAATCTAGTGGGCTACCTGGTTGAATGAACCTTGAAATACTGTTCTGTTTGAGATTTTAGCTTAAGCTTTAGGGCAAGTTTCAGGTTCAAAGTTTTAGTTTTTTTTTTTTGTTCTGAGGGGCTATTTAGGTTTTGAGATAGTGAGGGAGTATGCAGGTAGTTGCTTTGGAGAGGCTGTTGGATCTGTTTGTGAGTTGAAGAGGAACTTTGGGCTGTGTTAAAGGATTGAGGGTCATGTTTCCCTTGTTCTTGCGTTGAGGATCTGTGAGTGTGAGATTGGTGCTGATAGTTTGTGGAGTGAGTATTTGGTGGTTTGCAGGTGTTTAAAAGGTAGTGTTATTTGTCGCGACTTGTGAGAGGAGTAGTAGGGGTAAGGGTGTTCTGTTAAAATATGGAGGAGCAGGGAATAATGTCGCTTGTTTGCTGCAGCTTAGACTTTGTTCAGAGTGTTTGTTTAGAAGCTGTTAGGAGGGTGAGAGGCTGAGTTATATCCCTGTTTGGTTCAATTTGTTTTGAGGGAGTTCAGAGGGGTCAAGTCCTATTTTCTTTTAGTTTGCTTGAGGGAGATGCAGGTTGCAGGCATTTAGCAGGTTCAGTTGAATTGCAGGAGTAGAGTGAGGTTATGTATAGTGAAGTAAAATAGAGGTTAAGCTTCAGTTTTAGGCTAGCGTTCTTCCTCATTTGTTGGTAGTTTTATGTTATCAAATCCTCGAGCCAGCTTCAGGTTTTTAATTGTTTCTTGTGTGGGTATTGTTGAATCTGCTAGAAGTTTGTCTCATTTGAAGTTCTAGTTCAAGCTTAAGCTTTCTTCCTGGATGGAGGTGTCAAGTTTTTCTTGGAAATCTGTTTTTCTTTAAGTTATGATGCTTTTCTTTAAGTGTGTATATCAGTAACTAATCTTTTCCTCTTCCTGAAATCATCCCATGAGTTTGGTTTGTTAAGATGTTTGCTTGAGTACCCTTAATCTGTTAAGGATCCGAAACTTTCTTTAGGCTCATCCTTTAGGAGTGTTATATATATATGATAACTCTTGGTTGAAATGCAAATTATTTAAGCTAAAAGTCTGGTTGGCAGCCCAGTTCAATCACTAGAGAGATTCACCTGAATGTATAATTGTGTGGCCTTCAGGCCATTAGCCTACTCTTTCTGGAAAGTACATGCATTTGTCCTGAGCTAGATTGTGAGTAAAGTTTAATTTTAAAAGTCAAATAGTTTGCTGATGAACTTAGTGTAAAGTTTTGTTATCTCGAGTCCTGCTATGATGCTTCTTGTCTGCTATGATGTCTGACTTAGTAGAATTCTAGTTAAGTGTTCCATTTCCTTGAGAGTTTAATTCATAAAGTTCTTGACTAGATGAAATATGTACTAAATGAAGGTAATCCATCTTTTGTTCTTAAGTATATTCGTAGTAAGTATTACCCGTTTCTCTCTCTGTTAAGTGCATCTTGAATTTAAATTAATTGGCTTAAATAGTGTTGCTGATGTTGGGCGTATATCTTATGTCTCGGCGTCGATTCCGCATAGCTTTTGTGTCGTGTTAATTATATTATGTGCCCAACAATGATTGATTTTGAAGTAAAATGCTAATTTGAGGTGTTTGGATGTTTTAGGAGCAAAATAAAGGAAATTGGAGCTTGATTCGTACAAGAACAAGGAAGAAGCAGTGGGTACAGCCATGGATGCTTGGCATGCTAGGCTGCATGGTCTGGGAAGAGTGCAAATATTAAAGAAATTGAGAAAAGTAGCGTGTATAGCCACGGATGCTTGGCATGCTCCGGTGTATGCGATGGGAAAGAGTCCTAGAGCAGCTGGGATAAGCTAAAAGTGTGGGCCACTAGCATATTTCATATTTAAAACCCTTGTAAACGTATTATTAGAGATTTATTACGTATCTTTGGAGGAAAGAACTATAGGAGAGGCTAGAGAAAACCAAGATTCATCAATTGAGTTGTAATTCTTCTTTCCTCTTCATTGTTTCATGAATTTTAGATTATTTTGTAAGACAACTATCTTGTCTATGAGTAGCTAAACTCTATTATTCTAGGGTTATGGGTTAACCATGAAAGTTGTACTTTGAAGTTAATTGAATTCTATTACATTTATCAGATTGAGTTGTTTATCTAATTCCGCTCTGAATTACTTGATTTCTTGGCCAGTTGTTAAGTACTATCCATGAACCTAAGGTTGAACTCGAAAGTGGGAACCGTAGATTGCAATAGAATTAAATAAAGTGTGTTCCTGAACCTGGGCATCAGGGAATGGTGTCACGGTTAGGATAGAAATATACCTGATTGAGTTTTTTTATCTAATTCCGCTCTGAATTACTTGATTTCTTGGCCAGTTGTTAAGTACTATCCATGAACCTAAGGTTGAACTCGAAAGTGGGAACCATAGATTGCAATAGAATTAAATAAAGTGTGTTCCTGAACCTGGGCATCAGGGAATGGTGTCACGGTTAGGATAGAAATATACCTAACAGTCACGCTTAATCAGTATACAGGAGAAGCACATGCATTCTTGTTAACTCTAATTCCATAGACATATAGGTGTTATGTTGGTCTGAATAGGCGAACAGGGTATCGAAAAAGCTCTGTGAGTATAATCGACCCAGTGATTAGCAACTCAGATAAATAAAGTTAATTCAATTAGCGGAGGAGTGCAACTGGATTGGTGATCGTCCCATAATCCTGGAATATTTCCTCTCATTGTTATCTAAAACTCTTGAACTGTCTTGCATTCCATTTACTTCAACTACTTTTAGTTAATTAGTTTAATTACACCCACTCAAAATTTGGTTGAACTCTCTTGAACAATATTTGAATTAAAGTTCGTCTAGTTAATAGTTAATCGATAGTCCTTGTGGGAACAATACTTTCTTATCACTTTATTACTTGATCGACCGCGTATACTTGCGTGTGCATTTGGAGCGACAAGTTTTTGGCGTCGTTGCCGGGGGGCTAAGATTTAATTAGTTTCTAGATTAGCTTTTGTTTGTTATTTGTTCAAGATTAATTGTTGTTTTAGTTGTCTTTGGGTGTTTCAGATTTTGGCTTGAATGCGAAGGAGCAAGAGTGGTGATAAACTCTACACTTTTGACCCTGAACTTAAAAGACTTTTTCACATTCTAAGGAAGGAGGCCAGACTCAAAGCAAAACTAGAGACATCTCTTATTTCTGAACCTACATAGATGGCTGAAAATCAAAACCGCGTCATACTGGATGTGGCCAGACCTACTCTTGATAACATGGCCAAGGCCATTGTGAGGCCCACCGTTACTGATAAATTTGAGCTGAAAGAGAGCATGATCCTACTCTTTCAGTCTAATGGTCAGTTCGCGAGCTTGTCACATAAAGATCCTCAACAGCACGTGCAGAATTTTCTGGAGATCAGCGACACTTACAAATATGTAGACGTGTCGGATGAATATATACGGCTGACTATGTTTCCATTTACTTTGCTGGGTGAAGTAAAGAAGTGGCTCTTGGTCCAACCACGGAACTCCATTAACTCTTGAGACGAACTGGCAAAGAAGTTTCTGATCAAATTCTTCCCATCGGGCAAGACTGCAAAGATCAGAGGTGAGATAGTGTCATTTAGTCAGAATTCATCAGAGGAGATAGGTGAAGCATGGGAAAGGTTTAAGGCATTGTTGAGAAGCTGCCCACACCATAGTCAATCAAAAGAGGTACTGGAACATATTTTTATTGAGGGACTCCAATCGGATAGTAAAATCTTGCTGGATGCTTCTTATGGTGAACCAAGTCTGCAGAAGCAGTATGATGAGCTAGAGATCATTCTTAACAAAATTTCAGAAGGAAGTCATCATTATCAAGGTGACTCAGGCAGAGGCAAAAATCTCAAGTTAGGTGGAAAGATGGAAGTGGATGTACTGACAGCTATGAGAGCTGAAATAGCAGCAATGCAATACTCTGTTAAGCAGCAACTTGATGCAGTACTAGTCCAGGTAAGCAAGCCACAGGCTCCACCCCAGGTTCAATAAGTGCAAGCAACTTCATTTTGTGATGTGTGTGGTGGATCTAATCATATAAGTAATGTTTGCACGGACAACCCAGAGTCTGCATTTTACGTAGGTCAGCAGAGCAGGGGTTTCAACCAAAATGCTCAGTATGGCAAAACTTACCCATCTAACTTTTGCAACCACCCTAATTTCTCATGGAGCGGTAATTAAGGCGGACAAGGCAGCAGACAACCTCAAGGTAATACTCAGCAAGTGCAGAATCCACCGCAGCAGAAACAGCCTGAAACGTCAAAAATAGAGGCAATGATACAAAAACTGGCCGTTGATCTTAATCAGAAAATTTCAACTCTCCAGCAGAACCAGGACAGTGCCATTTGCTCTCCAGAAAAATAAATGGGACATCTTGCTAGGAATCAAAATACAAGGCCACTTGGTGCTTTGCCAAGCAATACTGATCCCAATCCCAAGGAACAGGTGCAACTAGTTTCATTAAGAAATGGGAGAGAGCTGGAAGAATTGCCAAAGAAGCCAAAGCAGTCTCACCCTGACAAAGGAAAAGAAGCTGAGCCAGTAGTCGAAGTCGAGAAGGAGGTAGAAAAGCAAGAGGCAGTGATTGCTGCTAAACCGCCCCTCCCTTTCCTCGAAGGCTGCAAAAGAACCTGCAAGATCCCGCAGTCACGAAGATCTTGGGCATACTCAGTCAGACTAGTATCAATATTCCATTGGTAGACGTGCTCCGAGGAATTCCATAGTATGCCAAGTACATCAAAGAGGAAACTCAATGAATTTGAAACTGTGGCACTAACTGAAGAGTGCACATCCAGAGTTCAGAACAAACTCCCGCAAAAGTTGAAGGATCCAGGTAGTTTCACCATTCCTATTCGTGTTGGCAACATAGCAGTTGGTCGAGCCCTATGTGATCTAGGGGCTAGCATAAATCTTATGCCATTGTCTGTGTGCAACCAACTGGGTCTCGGTACTCCAAGGCCAACAACAGTCTCACTTCAGTTAGCTTATCGGTCTACTACTTATCCTGAGGGGGTGATTGAGGATGTCTTGGTTCAAATTGGTTAATTTATTTTGCCCGCTGATTTTGTTATCCTGGATTATGAGGCAGATAAGGAAGTTCATATCATCTTTGGACGGCCTTTCTTAGCCACTGGTGATGCTGTGATCCGTGTCCGAGAGGGAAAAATGACGATGAAGGTGGATGATCAGGAAGCAGTTTTTAATGTATACAAGGCCCTAAAAATGCCTAACCATCATGAAGAGATGTCCATGATCACAGTGAATGACCCAGAGGAGAAGTCGAGTGATCCAGCTGATCATGTTAATGATAATTTGCAGCGAGCACTGATGTTGGGAGAAGAAAATAGTGGAGATGCTGATATAGAGGAGATGTTGCAGCTTTTAGACTGCTATTGTGACTTTATTACGGGGTTTCCCAAGTTTGAGCCTCTGGATAGACCGCTAGGGCCACCACCCAAGCCATCTATTGAAGAGGCGCCCAAGCTTAAGCTCAAACCTTTACCTGCTCATCTTCGTTATGCTTATTTGGGACAATCTGACACTTTACTTGTGATTATTTCTTCTCTGTTTTCTGACCTGCAGGTAGAAAAGCTGTTGAGAGTGCTACGAGAGCATAAGAGTGCTATTGGCTGGACGATAGCTGATATCAAGGGAATAAGCCCGAATTTTTGCATGCACAAGATCTTTATGGAGGAAGGATACAAGTCAAGTGTGGAGCATTAGCGTCGCCTCAATCCAATCATGAAATATGTGGTAAAGAAAGAGGTGATTATGCAGGTATAATTTTTCCGAACTCAGACAACAAGTGGGCAAGTCCAGTGCAATATGTTCCTATAAAGGGAGGGATAACAGTGGTGCAAAATGAGAATAATGAACTTATCCCCACAAGAACTGTTACGGGGTGGAGGGTGTGCATTGATTATCGAAAATTGAATAAAGCCACCCGAAATGATCAGTTTCCCCTCCCCTTTATTGATCAGATGTTAGATAGGTTAGCTAGTCAAGAGTATTACTGTTTCCTTGACGGTTACTCTGGCTACAACCAGATATGGATTGCTCCCAAAGACCAGGAGAAAACTACTTTTACATGCCCTTACGGTACCTATGTCTATAGGAGGATGCCATTCGGGCTATGTAATGCACCTGTGACTTTTCAAAGGTGTATGATGGCTATTTTCACTGATATGGTGGAAAATTTTGTCGAAGTGTTCATGGATGACTTTTCGGTCTTTGGTTTAGTGCTTGCTAGGTGTGAAGAAACTAACCTTGTTTTAAACTGGGAAAAATGCCATTTCATGGTTCGTGAAGGTATAATTTTGGGACACAAGGTGTCTAGTGCTGGAATTGAGGTTGACAAGGCGAAGGTGGAGGCGGTTGAAAAATTACCTCCGCCTACGTCTGTGAAGGAAGTCCGAAGTTTTCTCGAACATACTGGCTTCTATAGAAGATTTATTAAAGATTTTTCTAAAATTTCTACTCCTTTGTGCAAGTTACTTGAGAAAGAAGCAGCATTTGTGTTTGATGAGGCCTGTCTGAGGGCCTTTAATGAGCTGAAAGAGAAATTGGTATCTGCACCAATAATAGTGGCACCTGATTGGACTGCACCATTTGAATTAATGTGTGATGCTAGTGATGTCGATATTGGTGCAGTCCTGGGGCAAAGGAGGAACAAGGTGTTCCATTCCATTTACTACACCAGCAAAACTCTCAATCCCGCTCAATTGAATTACACAGTTACTGAAAAAGAGTTGCTGGCAGTAGTATATACCTTTGATAAGTTTCGGGCATACTTGGTTGGAACTAAAGTTATTGTTTACACAGTCCACGCAGCAATCAGGTACCTAATTGATAAAAAAGGATGCTAAGCCTCGACTAATTCGTTGGGTGTTATTGCTGTAGGAATTTGACTTGGAGGTCCGGGACCGTAAGGGAATGGAAAATCAAGTAGCTGACAACCTATCTAGGTTGGAGAACCACCGGCATGTGGATGAGGGAGGTTTGATCAAAGAAACTTTCCCTGATGAGCAACTTTTTGCCATCACCAATCACTCGGACCCATGGTATGCTGACTATGTCAACTATTTGGTAAGTGAGGCACTTCCACCACATCTGACTGCAGAAGGTAAGCGTCGGTTCTTCCATGATGTGAGATTTTATATGTGGGATGAGTCGTTTCTGTTTAGAGTGTGTGCAGATCAGTTGGTAAGAAGATGCATTCCTGAGGAAGAGACGGAGGCTGTTCTGCAAGAGTGCCATGCACCTCCTTATGGGGGTCATCATGGTGGTGATAGAATAGCCGCCAAGGTACTTGAGTCTGCTTTCTATTGGCCGACACTGTTCAAAGATGCTCACGCTTTTGTAAAGAAGTGTAATCGGTGTCAAAGAACCGGCACAATCACAAGGAAGCAAGAGATGTCTCTGCAAAGCATTCTAGAGGTGGAGATTTTTTATGTGTGGGGGATCGACTTCATGGGTCCCTTCCCCTCGTCGAATGGTAGCAAGTATATTTTATTGGCAATGGATTATGTGTCTAAATAGGTAGAGGTTGTTGCTCTTCCTACTAATGTTGCGAATGTGGTGGTGAGTTTCGTCAAGAAGAAAATTTTCACCAGGTTTGGAACTCCACGGGCTTTGATTAATGATGAAGGTACACACTTCTGTAACAAGTTGCTAAACAACCTTCTATCTAAGTATGGGGTCAAGCATAAGATCGCCACCACCTATTATCCGCAAACTAGTAGGCAGGCTGAGGTGTCCAATAGAGAGGTGAAGCAAATTCTTGAGAAGACTGTTAGTGCGAATAGGAAGGATTAGGCTACCAAGCTCGATGATGCACTCTGGAACAGCTTATAAAACACCAATTAGGACCTCCCCATACAAGCTGGTATATAGGAAAGCGTGCCACTTGTCAGTCGAGCTTGAGCACAAGGCCTATCGGGCGATTAAGAAGCTAAATTTATATATGCAATTGGCGGGTGAGAAGAGATTGTTTCAACTCAATGAAATTGATGAGTTTAGGTTGCACGTGTATGAAAACGCCAAGTTATATAAGGAGAAGACTAAGCGGTGGCATGACAAGCATATTCAGCACCGTCACTTTGAGCCGGGCCAACTAGTTCTTTTATTTAACTCCAGGTTGACGCTCTTCCCTGATAAGCTCAAGTCGAGGTGGTCTGGTCTGTTTGAGATTGTTAAGGTGATACCCCATGGAGCGATTGTATTGCGAGTCATGGGTTCGGATAAGTCGTTTCTAGTGAATGAGCAAAGAGTGAAGCGATATTACGGAGGTGAAGTCGATAGGCTTAAATCCTCCATTTCTTTGGTCGACCCTTGAAAAAGGGATGTACTCGTCGTTCCGCGACGTAAAATCAAGCGCTTCATGGGAGGCAACCCATGTTTTATCGCTTTCTATAGTTAGGTAATCTGTATTTTCATTTAAGAAAAAATAAATAAATAAATAAATAAAAATCGAAAAGAACAAAAAGAAAGGAAATTTTGTGAGGTTAATGTGTTTGTGTAGTTTATTTCACAGGTGCCCGAGGCTCGAAAACAGTGGGAATAACGACAGTGGCCTGGCCCGGACAACAAAGTAGCAAAATTCTCAAGTGCCAGGCCATAAAGCCTTCAATGCGTCGCATGTTGTGCTATATGGTGGCTCTTAATTGTTTCTCCAAAACACAATGCTGCTGAACCAGGCCACACAGTCTCCAGCGCGACGCGAGCAACACTGTATGGGCAACCAATTTTTGGAAAAAAAAATATAGAACAAAATTAGTGTTGCACGCAGATCGCGCAGCTCACTGTTCTCCAGTTTTTCTTCTGCACAGCGACGCGTGCGTCGCGCGCCAGACTGTTTGCGCAGCTAATTTTTGAAAAATAAATCAGAAACAGTGTTGTATGGATATCGCGCAGGCCACTGTATGCGATAAGTTTTTTTTTTCAAAACCAGGTAAAACAGGGGAGCATGCATCGTGCCAGCCCCTGTATGCACATGTATGTTCTTTTAATTCCTTTATAGGTGCTTAAACACACACAACACAACACAAAAACAAAAGAAACAAAAACAAAGAACAGGAAAAGAACCCTTCTTCTTCTTGTCTTTCTTCACGCAACACACCCACGCTGCTACTGATCTTTGAGGTTCGATCAAAGTATACCTTCTCCCTCTTATTCTATCCCCATCTCCCCTCTCTATTGTTGTTAGCGCTGCAGACCCCATTCCCATTTCCCTTAGGTTAGTTATGTATTGAAGTGAAATTTAGTTATAAATCTGAATTGTTTTGTACTGATTTTTTATTGCGGAGAGTGCGGTGATGCACCATGATGAGTATAACATGAAAGCTCCCGGAGTTGGGAGGCCAAAACACAATCAAAAAGCTCATATACAAGTTGTCCAAAATTCTGCACATAAGGTGTTTGATGAAATTCCCAAATGAAAATTTAAAGTATTCGGCGAAGTCTGAGTAGCCGAATCAATTAGGGGATAAAGGTTGAACACAAATTGGTTAAAATTAGGGCTTGGGGCTGAGTTTAAAGCGTTTTCACTTGAACAACACTCATTGCACCTTATTCACGCATGATGAGTGTCGTTTTGCACCTTAATTGAGCGAGCCAATGCCCCGTTGTGCAATTCACAGGCTGCTCTTATTGTTTTGCTTAAGATAATATTTCTTCATATTTTTAGATGAAGTAGAGCACAAGTGTGGGGGGTGGGAACCCCATTTGCACACTTTGGTGAACATTAAACATGAGAATTATTTCGAATAAGAAGTGTGCGTCGAGGGAAGTCTGAGTACCTCGCGAATGATACCATGAGTGTACTATGAGCATAAACTTTTTTTTACTATGAGCATAAACTGATTAATTGTAAAATACACTTGAGCTTTAAGTGTGGGGTGCAGGTGCACCAATGTGAAGTTAATGCAAAGCTTGACTTGGTCGAGTTTTTAGCTATTTTAATGAACTCGGTTGTACTTCATTGGCTAATTTCACATTGTTTAGATGCAGGTATTCCGTTGCAAAATGCGATTACAAAGCAAACATCCAAGAGTGGTGGAAGCGGGGATGGTGGCCAACCACCGCGGAATCAACCAGAGGGCAAGGATAAACGGGAGCAACGCTCAAAGAAGAAACAAGATACACCTGCCCCGGATGACTGGGATAGTGCTGAACTTGGGAGAGCTCATGTACGAGCAGATGGTGCGGACTCGGACGGAGAAGACGTTGAAGTTGTATTTTATCCACACTTTGACAGCTTTGATGAGGAAGCACTGGGTTCCCTTCTATACGGATGATGATCTTTTAGAGGTACCCATTGCCCATGACATAACATCGGGGCATGACCCGATCGTGGCCATAGAATATAAGAGATCTACGTTAGAGCGACTTGAGGGATTTGAGGCCGAGCTAGCTAAGCTGAGAGAGGGCCAACAGACAGAGCTGGCCCATTTGAGACAGGATCAGCAAGCAGAGCTAACCCAGCTGAGACAGGAGCAGGCAGCTCGAGACACCCTGATTCAGAGTACACTAGCAGAGATCCTTACCGCTATTCAGAGTGCCAGAGTGATGCGTTCCATTGGCGTCCAGACTGAGGCAGAGTCCAGTCATGAGGTTGTGGATTTGAGTGCTACTGATGGCACTACTACAGAGCCGGCTCTGGCTACTGCCACTACTACGGAGGGGTCGCTGATTGATGCGATGGATGCAGCTGGCACTACATTGTTAGATCCCTCCACTGCTCAGACCGCGAAGTCAGATTGGTCTGCAACACCTCTAGACGCTGCAGTTTGAGGGAGCTTTCTTGATACCCACTCTTGTTCATTATTTTTGTATTCGTGCTGTGGGGACCATGCACTATTTTAAGTGTGGGGTGGGGTATCATGACTTGTACATGTATATTTTTACTGCGTTTAATTTTTTAGATTAGTGGCATAATTCGTGGGTTTTCTTCTAGCCACGGTTGTTTCCCGAGGATGCCTTTTCTTTTGAACCGGGTGTTTTAGATAAAAATAATATATATATATATATATATATATATATATATATAACATACAAAAAAAAAAGGAAATAGGAGTAGCTAAGTGGTAAGGACCTGTGACTTCTCTGTAAATTGTTTGGTACTATTATATTTAGTCCTTTACATGCAAGTTGAACTTCCCTAAAGATTTTTGGTGTGAGTTATGTATTTGATTGATAGCCAGTCTTGTTAATGACTCTTCGGCTCAGGTTTCTGACTCTGAGTGCTGACCGAATAGCATGACTTGTCTCGCTTGTTTTTGTTAGGTGTTGAAAGTGTTCCGGCTTGAGTAGTTCATGTGCCATGAGTGGTGATGTGCTTTTTTTTCTTCTCGTGCTTGCATTATTGGTCTAGAACTTGCCCTGCGTGCGTTCAAAGCGAAATCCTAGGTTTGCTCTAGTTGGGAGATGATACAGGCTTTCTTTGATAAACCATTCTTTTGCAGTCTTGATTAGCCTACCCCGTTCATATATATCCCTTGTAACCCTTTTTGAGCCTATTAGCTTTTTTGTTGATACCCACATTACGAGCCCATTCCTTTTGTTCTTAATTACCCTATTTTTGAGCATTTACTCCTTAGAGCACTTTAATTGAAAAATACTTTTGTTAGTGGAGTTGTGGTTGGTGGAAATTGGTGGATTTTGAGTGGAGTCAATGAGATAAATTATGATGGTATTTTGAGAAAAAGTACATTGGCAAGGTTGGAAAAAAATTGACAATTTTTTTTTATAAAAAAAATGAAAAGAGAAAAATAAAGAAAGCAAAAAAAGGAAAAGTTCTCAATCCTTGCTAGTATTGTGCTCCATTGATGAAAAATACTTAAAGTGAGGAAAGTTTTGGTTGATGTTCGGGTGGTAGCTCGGTTGTTTTTGTGAAGAATTGAGCTATAAAAAGTGGAAGTGATGTATTAAAGTGCTTAGGGAGGTAGTCACTATTTTAACCATATATCATATCAGTCCTTTAGCCTACGTTACAACCCTTAAAGTTCTAGTTAATCCTGAAGAAGCGAGCCTAAATTAGTAGAGTCCTACACTACGGGCAAGCCTATAGTACCATTATGTGGCACTTGAGATTCTTTTTGAGTGTGAGAGAATTCTTCCTATCTTGAAAGTCCCTTACAATTCATTTGATATATTTTTTGTGTGATTGGAACTAGACTTTGATTGGTGAGGGCACATGGATTATGAGAGGTTGGAGCTTTTATTAGGCCCTAATCTTGAGCGAGCGGGCATGTCGTGAGTAAGTTGGTGTGAGGAGTCGTTTCTTGAGGCTTGGATGTTGCTACTAGATTGGTTTGATAATCCTTGTTTTCTAAATGTGTGGTGTGTAAATATGGGGATGTTGTGTGATTGTATGTTTGGTGGCTAATTGTTGGTATCAACCTATTTCATAGGTGCGCTTCCTTGAGGTTCTTGAGTTTGTAGGATGAGTTCTATTGAGAACAAGTGTGTTGGGTTATTTGTTCGGGGACGAACAAAGTTTAAGTGTGTGGTGTTGATATTGGGCGTATATCTTATGCCTGGGCGTCGATTTCGCATAGCTTTTGTGTTGTTTTCATTATATTATGTGCCCAAAAATGATTGATTTGATGTAAAATGCTAACTTGAGGTGTTTATATGTTTTAGGAGCGAAATGAAGGAAATTGGAGCTTGATTCGTACAAGAACAAGGAAGAAGCAGCAGGTACTGCCATGGATGCTTGGCATGCTAGGCTGTATGGTCTGGGAAGAGTGCAAATATTGAAGAAATTGAGAGAAGTAGCGCGTACAGACACGGATGCTTGGCATGCTCCAGTGTATGTGATGGGAAACAGTCCCAGAGCAGCTGGGATAAGCTAAAAACGTGGGCCACTAGCATATTTCATATTTAAAACCCTTGTAAACGTTTTTTTAAAGATTAATTACATATCTTTGGAGGCAAGAACTATAGGAGAGGCTAGAGAAAACCAAGATTCATCAATTGAGTTGTAATTCTTCTTTCCTCTTCATTGTTTATGAATTTTAGATTATTTTGTGAGAAAGCTATCTTGTCTATGAGTAGCTAAACTCTATTATTCTAGGGTTATGGGTTAACCATGAAAGTTGCACTCTGAAGTTAATTGAATTCTACTACATTTATCAAATTGAGTTGTTTATCTAATTCTGCTCTGAATTACTTGATTTCTCGGCCATTTGTTAAGTACTATCCATGAACCTAAGGTTGAACTCGAAAGTGGGAACCGTAGGTTGCAATAGAATTAAATAACGCGTGTTCCTAAACCTGGGCATTGGGGAATGGTTTTGTGGTTATGATAGAAATATACCTAACAGTCACTCTTAATCAGTATATAGGAGAAGCATATGCATTCTTGTTAACTCTAATTCCATAGACATATAGGCGTTAGGTTGGTCTGAATAGGCGGAACAGGGTATCGAAAGAGCTCTGTGAGTATAATCGACCATGTGATTAGCAACTCAAATAAATAAAGTTAATTCAATTAGCGGAGGAGTGCAACTGGATTGGTGATCGTCCCATAATCCTGGAATATTTCCTCTCACTGTTATCTAAAACTCTTGAATTGTCTTGAATTCTATTTACTTCAACTACTTTTGGTTAATTAGTTTAATTACACCCACTCGAAATTTGGTTGAACCCTCTTGAAAAATATTTGAATTAAAGTTCGTCTAGTTAATAGTTAATCAATAGTCCTCGTAGGAACGATACTTTCTTATCACTTTATTACTTGATCGACCGCGTATACTTGCGTGTATGTTTGGAGCGACAGCTGCCTAACCTTGATGTTTACTTCTGTAAAGTATGATACCATGTCAGCGTGGATATTTATCCTTGGTCACTTGTTTATTAGTCTAAGTTCCTTTTCATGTTGGCTTTGCTAATCAAGTTTCATCATTTGTTATCTAATTTGTACTTTCCTTTTAATTTTAAGTTAGGCATTTAGTAGTACTCTTAGCTTCAGAAAATCAGCTCTATTGATGCACGTATTGACCCTTTTAGTTGGTTCATTTCTAGATTGGAATTGGACAAAACATTAAATTGTTTATTTTTGCTAACTAAGATCCCTTACTGTTATTGCTATTTAATTGTGAATGTATGTATGTTAAACTTGTTAATTCATATGCATTTTGGTTTGATTTAAATAAATTAATCTTTATCTCCTTTTCTTTGCAAAATACAACCTTGGGACGAGTTTGGCTAAAACTCAAATTGGGATGGCTCACATTGGCTTGGAGTCTCATTGGGGTCAAGCTCGGACTTACGTTTTCAAGACCTTTAGAAATTTTAGAAATTCAAGGCTCCCGCGAGTTTGTCAAATTCTCGGGTTCTTTTTTTAATCTCTTGGTCTTCCTTTTTCTTTAGGATATTTGCATAAATTATGGTAGAATGAATTATCTATTTACGAATAAATTATGATTATGGTACATTATCTTACCTTTATGTTCATTACCTTTCAATTTAGAGGAGTTGTTTATTTTAACGCTAATTGGGTCCATTTGAGCAAATGCGTGCAAGTTATAATATTTTACAAATAAATTTATTTCAATTAATTATTTTATTTTAGAAGATTTATTATTATTATCATTATTATTAATATTATTTATTATTATTATTATTATCATTATTATTATTGTTGTTACTATTATTATTATTATTAAACAAAAAGCGCACTTGAAATATTTTGGAAACCTGTCGGATTAACCATTGTTAACGGAATTCTGAAAGTGCCTTAAAAACCTTTTTTCAAAATTAACATAACCTCTTAATTAGAATCTCTGAAAGACTGCCTTTTTCTAAAACGGAGTTTTGCACGCATTTGCTTATTTGGTTCCGTGTTTTTTCTTAAATTGGGTGGCGACTCTAAAAACTCCAAAAAAAAGTTATTCCATTCAATTGATATTCCTAAATTTAGCCTTTCGGGGGTTTTTTTTTTTTAGGGTTCAACAAGTTATACAAAATATATGTAACATACTTGCTAAGGCGAATCTCAAATCGGACTCCCAAAACTCAAGATGCGAACTAAAACAGAAAAGATCAAATTCTTTAACTTTCGGCATTTTAGCAGAAACTATCCGAACGACATCGAAATTCACTTCCGAAAATTCATACAGGTCAAAAAATAATCATACGAACCTAACGGAGCTTTCGAATTTCGAATCGGATCTCATTCGCCAAAATCGAGCTCGAGAATCTCTTTTTATTATTTACCGACCACGAAAACTGAAACCTTCTTCTGATGCCTGCCAAACGAAGTCCGATTTAGTTCAAATTTTACAGACATGTCCTAATGGAACTTCCGAAGATTTTTAAAATTATTGGCACGCCAATCGGAGTCCTAACTTCCGAAACGACTACCTAAGGTTGTTTCATTCTCCTCCACTTAAACTCTCGTTCGTCCTCGAACGAGCTTGAGTCTAAAGCAAAGTATACACAGATAATCAGAGAACTTGCACGACCTTCATTCTCATATAAGAAGATTCACGCACGACGAGGAAGAAAGAAAAGAAACTACCTAAATGCCACCATAGCCTCTGTAGATAAGTACGGACGGGTCTACGTACCAGTACCTATCAGTGATCCACGCTCAATCTTACACCATTAATGGTGAAGGGCGATCGTCAAAGTATAATACCCGATGTGAGTCGGGGTCGATTTCCCAAGGGAACTAGCACGTTAAGTGAGAGAGTTGTAAATAGATATTCAAATGAGGTTTAGTGTTGAGTCCTAGAAGTATGATTTGTTTTAAGGAAACTATGATTAATTCTAAGTGTAAGCAATTAAACGAGTAAGATGTTCGATATTACTAGACTAGGGGTGCAACCAACTAATAGTGATTTCTAACTAACGGGTGTCTTTCCTTCACTTTCCCAACACAAGTATAATTATGGTCGAGCATTCCAATCGAAATCTCTAGAATCCTTCCGGCCTAAGAGAGATCTTTCACAACCCGCTCGTCAAAGCCTTAGTTGAATGCTTAAAGCACTACTCAATGACCCGAGGAAAGGAGACCTCTTCCGAGCGTAACTCCTTTTAGATGAGTTAGTCTATATGAATAGCCTATCAACTCAAATCCTCGCCAACTCCACTATTCTACACTAGTTAATCTTTTCCGAGTCTTTAACTAGCAATGTAGACAAGAAATCCCAAATATCATGGATTTTGGAATTTTTGATGTTATTGTAATGGGGAGTTGGATAATTGTTACTTGTGTTATAGTTAATGAAATAGAACAACACCCATTAATTTTCTATCACAATAGCATAATTACACCCCTAGTTATGAGTTTAGCTACTCATAACTAGGGTTTGAATCCTAGTAATAAAGATGTAATGAAAAGATGAAATCATGTTGGACATAAGTTTGAATTGATATATGGAATCAAGATTCAAAGTTACAAGATTAGAAGCTTACAAATGATGTTAAAACTCTACTTGGCTCTCAAAATCGCCCCAAAAATATAGACTAAATTGTAATGTAAGTTGTCTTTGTTAAACCCCAGCATTTACTATTTATACAAGCTGAGAAAACGCAGTTACAGTAGCTGAGGCGGAGCGCCTCAAGGAGTACGCGGAGCGCCTCTTTCTGGGCTTCAAATTTGAGCTTCAGGTCCTTGTTGAGGCGCCCGCCTCATGATTTAGGCGGAGCGCCTCATGCATTGCTGCCCTCTGTATTTTTCCAGGCGGAGCGCCTCACATTTTAGGCGGAGCGCCTGATGAAAACTTGCTCTCTGTATTTTGTTAGGCGCTCCGCCTCAATTTCTAGGCGGAGCGCCTCATGCTGTGACTCAAGATCTTCATACTTTGGCTTCAATTCTTGCTTTTGAACTTCAATCTTCAACCATTGCTCGGACACACTCATCAAAACCTGAAACTAAGCAATTACGGCATTAATCAACACTTGTTATTGTTTTTGGATTCAAGAACAAAAGCTTAAAGTAGTATTTAAGTTGGTAAAATACCAACTTATCAACTCCCCCAAACTTAAGTCCTTGCTTGTCCTCAAGCAATTCAAAATCAAAGAGATCAAATCATGTTCCAGTTAAAGCTCAAGACTCAGTTATGTTCCTCGATTCAAAGTCACGAACATCATTTTGCGTTAATGAACCAGTTGATACTAACTAGTCTCAATCACTTCCATGGACATTTGACAAGCACTGCTCATGTCTAATCAACTACGGCTAGAGGAAACACATGACTTTCAAGGCTTGCCTCAAGGTCGTCAGCTCGCTTCACTTGTTTATGCTCCTTATCATGCACCTGAACTTGTGCTCAAGACTCACTTGCTATCCTCACCGAAAAGCGTAGAGTCCCTCACTCACCAAAAATATTTTCACAAAAATTCTTTTGGGACTCTTAACAAATTGAGCTCTCACTCTCGCAAGGAAATTTCATGCGCGCTTCTCGAGAACTCAAAGACTTGCCCTTCTTGTACTTCTCCACTAATGTAGGCTCACTTGACTCAAAATCAATTAGGACTTGACAGGTTGTAACGTAGGCTTTTGGTTTAAGGTGTGGTAGATTTGGCTAATTAGTGACTAATACCTCCATAGCACTACATCATTTCATTCTCTTTTGTGCAACTTTTTCTTTCTTTTCATTAGGCTCATCCTACTCTTCTTTTGGAGATGGTGCCAATTTAGTCCCTCCTTTATCCAATACTTCTCTTTTCTTCTTCTTTACTTCCTCTCCTTTTCTTTCTTTCTCTTTTTTTTTTTTTTTTATATATGCATACTTCGTTTCTTTTTCTCTTTCTTTTGTTTCACTTTTCTTCTTTCTTTTATATATTTCAATTTAACATTCGCCATGGAATTCCAAGCTTTTACCATCTCCCCCAAACTTAGGTTTTAGCCTAAGTTGCACGTTTTTTAATGCACACATGGAGGTTAGGGCCAAAAAGAGGGTTGGTGCCTTAGCACACAAGAATTGGCTCGGGTTTCAATTTAGTGACTGCCAAATGAAAGGTTAAGGCTCAGAGGGGCTAACTGGGGTGAATATGTACAGGTAGGCCATTTAGGATAGTAGCGGTCCAAGGAAAAGCCTAAAATCATGTTTCAAGTCAAGTTCACCTAGGATTTCGTCTCAAAGTACACTAAAGGCAAGCTTTAAACTCTCAAGTCACCCACACAATTTATTGAACAAAATGCCTCACCACACAAGCAAGTGATTTCTCAAGTACATTTTTCAGACACACAAGACGGACATTTACTCGTAAAGCATGCAATGGTCCAATTGGACCACGCCAACAACTCAATAAGCCAACACAAGAACTTCACAGTCTACAACTCTAGCTATATCAATCAGAACACAAATTCACTTGTCATTTGCCATGAAAATGAAGAAACATAAGACGGTATCACATGAATCACTACTGCATTTCAAAAGGAGTTCAATGTACATGCTTGGTTCAAAAAGAACCTCCGGAAAGAACCAAGTGAAGAAAACCGGAGGCTTATTTAAAAAGAAAATAACTAAAGCATCTTTGGAACATAACTAAAAATTAAGCTAGACTAGCAACATAAAGTGTATGTACACCAAAAGTGGTTCGAATGTATACATGGATAGCATATAACACACAAGTGCAACCCAATCCAAAATACACATATACATTCGAACCCCTCCCCCAACTAAAAACTCTAGCATCGTCCCGCATGCTAAGTAGACAAATGAAAGACAAAGGGGTGTAACAAAGGGACTCCCTGGTGGTGCTCAAGCAAGACCTTTGCCTTTGCCTCCAATATGAGCAAGTGGAGGCTCGGCATCGGTCTGCGCACCCTGTGCCTGTCGCTGGAGAGCCTCCTCGAGAGACAAATGAGTGGCTAACTCCAACTGTGTATCCTCGGGCATGCTAGTAAGGTCATCCAAGGGTAGATCATCCTCAGTAACATCATCTTCATCACAATCGAACTGCATAGCCTCTGTGGCTGCAATATCCTCTACCAATTCTTCGGCGTCCTTCACCCGAGCTTTCTGTGAAGGCTTACGAGGAGCCTTGGAGCTGGAGGGTCCTGGTAAGTCAACTGTGGTAGGACGGGGAGCCTTCAAAGGTGGAACCCGAGGGGTAGTAGAATGGACTGTCGGAGCAGCTGGCTGGACTGATGTAGGAGCAGTGGTAGCACGAGTCCCAGTAGGAGGCCTAGTGGTCCGGATCTCAGAAGGTGAGGCACGCCTCAATGGTGTATCAGATCCTTTAGGCAGGTGAGAACCCCTGTCCAACTTCTTTTCCAGTGCATTGTGGGAACGAGTCATCTCTGTCATGACAAGTTTCATGTCAGCTATCTCCTTCTGTGTCCTCTCAAGTGCTACGGTATGTAGTTGAAGAGCATCAGTGTTGCGCTCAATAGCCAACGTATGAGCTTGCATCGCCTGAAGTAAAGCCGAAAACTGTTCCGGAGTAGCTGCCGGAGGTGGAGGGGGGGTGGAGGCTGGACCTGTGGCAAGTTGGAGATAAGGGTCCGGATCTCATCCAACTTGGCATCAAGGTCTCGTGCTGCTCGAGGCATCTCCTCGAGTGTAAAGTCAGCATCAGTGCCCCCAGGTGCAGAGGGGCTGTCCTCAGAATGCGGAGGGTCTGCCTCCGAAGTGGAAGGTGGATCAGTAGCAGAAAGGGTAGGCTTACCTGAAGGTGATGGAGGAGTTTCTTTGATGGCATACCAGTTGAATGGGGATATCGGGTTTGACTTGACATCATAACCCCATTCTCTACAACCGTGATGAGTCAAGAATGCGGTCAATGTCTGTGGGAATGACAAGTTATCCTTCTCTGAGTGTGCTACTTCCACCAGTTGCTTGACCATTTCAGCTCCCAAATTGACTTTAATTCCGGACATCAAACATCCTATCATGACTGCCCTCCTCAATGTAAGCTTATTGTCTTGACTTGTTGGCCGCACTCTGGAGATAATGATGTAATGCCATCCCTTGGCTTCAAAGTTCAAATCAGCCCTGCAAATCTGCACCCCCGGTTTCTTCCAATGTGCATCCTTCTTTCTCCCAATGATCGGTACCAACCAGGCCCTTTGTTCCTTTTCAGTCATTGCCAACTTTGCCATGTGCTGCCTCGGCGAAAAGTTCTTTCCAAGCTTCAGAAATTTCATCCAAGCCCCCGAAGATGCATCAATATATTTCTCCCGGCAATACACTTTCATGTTGTTCTGGGGATTTGTAGCTAAGTTCGCATAGAACTCTGCAACCATAGATTCATTTGCCTGGCCCATTGGTGCTCCAAGTGCTTTGTGCCACCCCGTTGCCATGTATTTTGCATAAATGTCGGGGTTCCTCCTTTGCACATCCTTCATTCCTATGACCCGTTCGGGATTCACCCGCCGGTGTTGAAATGACTTGTAGTATAACCTACAAGCTGCTTTTGTTCTGAACAGTCTTGGCCACTCTTCTGGTAGATCATCATCATCAGATTCAGATGCTTGAGTTTGATGGTGTGTCGCCTCTCTATTGCTTGCATTGTCATCCTCCCCCTCCTCCTCATTCGACTCAGACTCTATGGATACTTGTGGTTGAGCTCTTGATGATGAAGCTTCTTGTTTCTTCTTCTTTCTCAGTTCCACCCTTGCTTTGGTTGAGAGATTAGCTAAGGGAACATCATCATTTACATCCTCATCGGAGTGGGGAGGTGACGCTTGAAGTTTTCTTTTCCCAGCTCTTGTCATTGTGCCTGAAACATCCGCATTTGCAAGTTAGAAGTGTACAATTGCATTACACTATGAATTTAAAAGGAGAGAGCGAAGCAGTGAGGTGACAGAGGGGGAGGCGGTCCGCCCTCAAAAGGAGGCGGTCCGCCTCATAGAGGAAGCCGAGAGTAGCACAGCAAAGAGGCGGCCGCCCTCAGACAGAGGCGGTCCGCCTCACAAAAAATACCGCAGCTTAATTAGCCAGAGGCGGCCGCCTAAGGAAGAGGCGGTCCGCCTCGGGCATTGGCCAAGAATTTTTCAAGCAATTTCATGGAGGCAATTCATGGGGGTTCAAGTTCATCCGCTTAGACACGACCCAAACACCTCAAAATTCATGGGGAAATTATCAAGGGTTCAATTGCATCCAAATTCCCAATTTTATTCCATGAACCCTAGCTTTATCAATTCATCTACTTCAATATGTAGCATTTAAGCACAAGTAACACCAAAGTGATCTACTTTTAACTACTCCTAATCCTAAATCATGTTTCTACAAAGTTGGAGAAGAGTAAAGCAAAAGAAAATAAAATAAAAATAAAAAATTTCAACACATACCCGAAATTAAAGTGAGTTGAATATGAAAAGTGATTGTGGAATGATTTGTGTGCGATGTAGATGGATGATAATGATTTTTTATGCAATGGGGGATGATTTTCGGCCAAAGGGTACTTTTCTTTTGTTAAAATTTTGAAAGAATGCAAAATGGGAAAAAATTTTGGGTTTTAACCCTTATGGCCGACGGGTTGAGCTCCTTATTGGGCCGGGCGGACCGCCTGCTGGGCCAGGCGGGGCGCCTCATGGGCCAGGCGGTCCGCCTAGCCTTTTTTTTTCTTTCTTTGCTCAGTTTTCGCCTTGAATCTTACCTGGGCGGTCCTCCTTACAAATTAGGAGGTCCGCCTAGCCTTGTACCGAGCTATTCTTAGCCTCCTTCCACACCTTCCGCTCTCGAACTCACCAACTCTCGAGCCCCTGCACAAATAACAACTAATTACACTAAAAGCATGGGTTGCCTCCCAAGAAGCGCCTAATTTAACGTCGCGGCACGACGGTTTTGGCTTTTCCTTTCAAGGTTCATCAAGGTAGATGCACGCCACTTCACCAACCTCGGCGTCGCATCCCAAATAGTGTTTCACTCTGTGCCCATTAACCCGAAAAGTTCTTCCGCCTTCTCTTGATTGCAAATCGACGGAACCATAAGGGGTAACTCCTACCACCTTGAAAGGCCCCTTCCACTTTGACTTGAGCTTGCCCGGGAATAACTTCAACCGGGTGTCGAACAACAACACGACATCTCCTTCTTTGAATGTCCGGTTCCAAATCCTAGAATCATGGAGCATTTTCATTTTCTCCTTGTAGATCATTGCATTCTCATAGGCTATGAACCGGAATTCATCAAGCTCGTGCAAATTTGAGATTCTTGCATTGGTGGCGTCACTCCAATCCATGTTCAATTTCTTCAATGCCCATAGGGCTTTGTGTTCAAGTTCCACCGGTAAATGGCAAGCTTTTCCGAACACCAACTTGAATGGAGACATCCCAATTGGAGTTTTGTATGCGGTTCGGTAAGCCCATAGAGCTTCATCGAGCTTCCTTGCCCAATCGGTTCTATTTGCATTAACCGTCTTGGCAAGAATATTCTTTACTTCCCGGTTTGAAACCTCGACTTGGCCACTTGTTTGGGGGTGATAGGGAGTTGCAACCTTGTATTTTACTCCATATTTTTGAAGGAGGTTTGAGAAGGCACGGTTGCAAAAGTGACTCCCACCGTCACTAATGATTGCCCTTGGAGTCCCAAATCTTGTAAAGATGTTCTTTTTCAAGAAATTCAATACACTCTTGGCTTCATTGTTGGGGAGCGCAACCGCTTCCACCCACTTGGACACATAGTCAACCGCCACCAAGATGTATTTGTTACCATAAGAGCTCACAAAGGGTCCCATGAAGTCAATCCCCCATACATCAAACAATTCAACTTTCACAATGGGATTCATTGGCATTTCATGCTTTCTCGAAATTCCCCCCATCCGTTGGCATTGATCACAATTCTTGACCCAAGCATGGGCATCCTTGTGCAAGGTTGGCCAAAAGAAGCCACATTGTAGCACCTTAGCCGCCGTCCTAACTCCACCATGATGTCCGCCGTAAGGCGAAGAATGACACCCATTCATAATGGCCTCTTGCTCGGACTCGGCAACACACCGTCGGATGATTCCATCAACACACACCCTAAAGAGATAGGGCTCATCCCAATAATAGAACCTTGCATCTTTTGCCAACTTCTTCTTTTGATAAAATGTGAAGTCTTCGGGGTAGACTCCCCCAACTATGAAATTGGCTAAGTCGCCATACCAAGGGATTGGTTCCCAAGACACGGCCAAGATCCTTTCATCCGGAAATGTATCATTTATCTCCACTTCTTCCTTCGGGCGACCTTCTTCCTCTAACCGTAACAAATGATCCGCAACTTGGTTCTCGGTCCCCTTTCTATCTATCACCTCAATGTCAAACTCTTGAAGAAGTAACACCCAACGAATGAGTCTTGCCTTGGAATCCTTCTTTGCCATTAAGTACCGGATAGCGGAGTGGTCGGTATGGACAATTGTTTTCGACCCCACCAAGTATGCCCGGAATTTTTCAAAGGCAAAAACTATTGCTAGAAGCTCTTTCTCCGTCACCGTGTAATTCATTCGAGCTCCATTCATTGTTTTACTTGCGTAGTAGATAGGATGAAACATCTTCTCCACTCTTTGACCTAGCACGGCTCCCAAAGCCACATCACTAGCGTCACACATGAGCTCAAATGGGAGCTCCCAATTAGGACTCACAATTACCGGTGCGGTTGTCAACCTCTTCTTCACTTCTTCAAAAGCCTCTAAGCAAGCTTTGTCAAACACGAATTTGGCATCCTTCTCCAAAAGTTTGCACATAGGATTCACAACTTTGGAGAAGTCCTTGATAAAGCGGCGATAAAATCCCGCATGCCCCAAGAAACTTCGGACACCCTTCACGGTCATTGGAGGTGGGAGTTTGGAAATCACCTCAATTTTCGCTTGATCTACTTCGATGCCTCTTTTAGAGACTTTGTGTCCCAACACTATACCTTCTTGCACTAAGAAATGACATTTCTCCCAATTGAGCACAAGCCTTGTTTCTTCGCATCTCTCTAGCACCCTTTCCAAGTTTGACAAGCAATCATCGAATGAATCTCCAACTACCGAGAAGTCATCCATGAAAACCTCAAGAAAATTCTCCACCATATCATGAAAAAGAGCTAGCATGCACCTTTGGAATGTGGCGGGGGCATTACAAAGACCAAATGGCATTTTGCGGAATGCAAAGGTGCCATAGGGACAAGTGAAAGTGGTCTTGTCTTGATCCTCGGCCTCAATGGATATTTGGTTATAGCCGGAGTACCCATCCAAGAAACAATAGTAAGCACGACCCGCCAACCGATCAAGCATTTGATCAATGAATGGCAAAGGGAAATGGTCCTTCCTTGTAGCGGTGTTGAGCTTTCGATAATCCATACACACTCTCCACCCGGTTACGGGTCTAGTTGCAATGGACTCACCCTTGTCATTTAGAATCACCGTCATACCCCCCTTCTTGGGCACACATTGCACGGGTGACACCCACTTGCTATCGGACAATGGAACTATCACACCCGCATCTAGCCATTTGATGATTTCTTTCTTCACTACCTCTTGCATAGGAGGATTCAATCTCCTTTGGTGTTCTACACTTGGCCGACACCCTTCTTCAAGCAAGATTTTATGAGTGCATACCCCCGGATCAATACCCCTTATATCCGCCAAGGTCCATCCTATAGCCTTAATCCTCCTCTTCACCACTTCAACAAGTTGGGATTCTTGAGTTTTGGTCAAATGAGATGAGATGATTATGGGTAGAGTGGAGTTGGGACCAAGGAAGGTGTATCTCAAATGGGATGGCAAGACTTTCAATTCAAGTTTCGGTGGTTCTTCGATGGATGGTTTTGTTGGTGGTGTTTCTCGGTTCTCAAGGTCTAGGGATAGCTTTTTAGGTACATAGGATTTTGATCCAAGGCCTTCCAATGCCTTCACTACCTCCGCTACACTCTCTTTATTTTCTACATCCATGTTCCATATCACCGCCGCCAACGTGTCTTCTTGACTAGCTAAGACACTCTCCTTTTCTACTAGGGCATCAACTACGACATCAACATAAGAACAAGTCGCGTCATTATCCATTGGTTGTTTCAAGGCCTTGCAAATATGAAAAACGGCCTTCTCTCTATTGAACCTAAAAGTAAGTTCACCTCTCTCCACATCGCAAAGAGCTCTCCCGGTTGCCAAGAATGGTCTCCCAAGAATGATGGGTACTTCAAAATCCACGGGGCAATCAAGAATCACAAAATCCGCCGGGAAGACGAATTTGTCCACCTTCACCAACACATTGTCAATAATTCCAATCGGACTCTTCATTGAGCGATCGGCCATTTGTAAGTTCACGGTTGTTGGTCTAGGTGCCTTGGTGTCCAATGTTTTATACACCGCATATGGCATTAAGTTGATACTTGCACCTAGGTCACACAAAGCTTTCTCAAAGTGTCTTCCACCAATTGTGCATGGAATGGTAAAAGCCCCGGGATCTTCCATCTTTGGAGCTATATGTTTTGACACAATTGCACTCACTTGATGCGTCACCTTGATTGTCTCGAAATCTCCATACATCTTCTTGGTCACCAAATCTTTCATGAATTTAGCAATGTTGGGCATTTGTCCCAATGCATCAACCAATGGAATATTGATTGAAGTGCTTGCAATTTTCTCCCATATCTTCTTGGCATGTGTGATTTCTCTTTGCTTGTTATTCTTTTGTAGGAATGGAAGGGGAATTTTTGGAAAGGAGCTTGGAATGGAAAGGCTTTCTTTGGGTGGTGGAGTTTTCTTTGGTTTAGCTTTTTGGGTAGTGGTGTTTTGGGGTGTAGGCTTGGGAATTTCTTGAACATCATCATCATTGTCTTGTACAAACACCTCACCTTGCCCTTCTTCTTCTTGCAACACTTCATCCCCAATAGCATCATTAGAATGTTCCTCGGCACCCTCATCATTGCCTTGCGTGTTCCACCTTTCATTATCATCATTCTTGGCCTTTTGATAATCATATTCATTGCCGCTTCGAGTCTTTATTGCCATGACTTGATCTTTTCCGCTCTTCTTGGGATTTACTACCGTGTCACTTGGTAGCGTACCATGCGGCCTTTGGTTAACTTGGTGAGCCAATTGACTCATTCGTGATTCAAGCTCCTTGATTGATGTTGTATGGGATGTTATGGTTTCCTTTATGCCTTGTTGATTTTGAAGCATTTGACTCATCATTTCTTCCAATTTTGTGGTAGTCTTTGCTTCTTGATCATTTTGCTTAAACGGAGGTCTTGGAGCATATTGTTGAGAAGAACCGGCTCCTCTCCCCTCTTGGTTGTTACTCCAACTACCTCTTCCTTGACTTGGCCTCCATTGCCCTTGTTGTTGATAGGCTTGTTGATATGGTTGTTGGTAGGGTTGTTGATAAGGTCTTTGATAACCACCTTGATCATACCCTCTTTGCCCTTGGTAATTGCTCACATAATTTACCTCTTCTCCTTCTTGCATTTGATAGCATTGTTCCGGATAGTATCCTTCTTGCCCATGTTGGAGAAGGGTCATAGGAACACCTCCGGGAGTAACATAACCCATTGGGGCCACTTGATGCCCGGCATTTGTAGTGTGGATATTTTCCACCTTGTGCACTCTCTTTTCATTGGCCTCCCTATCGGCCTTTGAGTTCTTGTTCATGAGGTCCACCGACGTCAATATCTTTGCCATCTTCTCATCTTGGGCTTCAAGTCTTTCTAGCATCATTGGACTAATCCCAACTTCTCTTCCCAAGTTCTTAGCTCTTGATTGCCATTCTTGAGAGCGCTTGGTCACCATGTCTAGGATATCTTTTACTTCTTCGTACCTCTTGTCCATGGTGACACCATCACACAAGGTGTCCAAGGCGGATTGGTTCATCTTGTTCAAACCTTGGTAGAAGCTTTGCAACAACATGTTCCTATTGAAACCATGATTGGGACACCGGAGCAACCCATCTTGGAAAGCCTCCCAAGCCTCGGTCAAAGAGTCGGATGTCTCTTGTTCAAACATGTAGATTTTATCTCTCAACGCCGCTTGCTTCCCTTTTGGTGAAAACTTCCCAAGGAATTGTTTTACCAACTCTTGCCAAGTGAAGATGGAATTTCTCGGCAACTTGTTCAACCACTCTTTAGCTTTTTCGGTGAGAGAGTAAGGGAACACTCTCAACCTCAATGATTCTTCCGATACTCTTGCCGACTTGTAGAGGTTACAAGTTTGCACAAAATTCCTCAAGTGATCATTTGCATCTTCATTCTTACTACCACCAAAGCACCCATGTTGTTCAAGACCTTGAAGAATTACATTTGGGATGCTAAAGCTAGCATTGCCATGAATATGGGGAGGAACTATGGCACTTGCAAAACAATTCATATCAATTTCTTCCTCAACCTCCTCATCATCTTCATAGTCTCTCATCTCTTGTTGATAGTTCCGAGCACCTCTAGCATACTCTTGTTGATAGTCTCGAGCATCTCTACCATACTCTTGGTTCCGGTTGACATTGCGAGCATTAACTCTATTGGCATTGCCCCCTCGGTTGACATTTGCTCTACCTTCATGGTTTACACCTCGACCCCCTTGGTTCACACCTCGGCCGCCTCGGTTTGCATTGTTGCCACCCCGATTAGCATTACCCGCAACACCTTCATTTCCTCCAAGATTTTCTTCTTCATTTGCTTGGACCCCCGCATTTGCTTGGCCAAAAGGGTTGTCATCATGAGGGTTCACATTCTCCACTTGAGGGTCATTAGCTTCCTCTTGTATCTCGTCTTCATCCACTTGTTCAACATGGAATGGATAGCCCTCTTGGTTGAGTTCCACGTGGAACTCTTCATTATATTGCTCTTAATAACCTTGCGGATCCCCATGTTGTTGATTGTAATAATGGTTGTAATTGGGGTTCCGCAAGTTTCGATTAGGATTTCTCCGATAAGCCATGTTTCACCTACACAAGGTAAAACCAAAACCAAAAGTAAAATGCTAGGACTAGCGAACTAAACAACTTTGATTAACTAATGCAACTCAATATTAAAACCGTAGTTCCCCGGCAACGGCGCCAAAATTTGATCCACGCTCAATCTTACACCATTAATGGTGAAGGGCGATCGTCAAAGTATAATACCCGATGTGAGTCGGGGTCGATTTCCCAAGGGAACTAGCACGTTAAGTGAGAGAGTTGTAAATAGATATTCAAATGAGGTTTAGTGTTGAGTCCTAGAAGTATGATTTGTTTTAAGGAAACTATGATTAATTCTAAGTGTAAGCAATTAAACGAGTAAGATGTTCGATATTACTAGACTAGGGGTGCAACCAACTAATAGTGATTTCTAACTAACGGGTGTCTTTCCTTCACTTTTCCAACACAAGTATAATTATGGTCGAGCATTCCAATCGAAATCTCTAGAATCCTTCCGGCCTAAGAGAGATCTTTCACAACCCGCTCGTCAAAGCCTTAGTTGAATGCTTAAAGCACTACTCAATGACCCGAGGAAAAGAGACCTCTTCCGAGCGTAACTCCTTTTAGATGAGTTAGTCTATATGAATAGCCTATCAACTCAAATCCTCGCCAACTCCACTATTCTACACTAGTTAATCTCTTCCGAGTCTTTAACTAGCAATGTAGACAAGAAATCCCAAATATCATGAATTTTGGAATTTTTGATGTTATTGTAATGGGGAGTTGGATAATTGTTACTTGTGTTATAGTTAATGAAATAGAACAACACCCATTAATTTTCTATCACAATAGCATAATTACACCCCTAGTTATGAGTTTAGCTACTCATAACTAGGGTTTGAATCCTAGTAATAAAGATGTAATGAAAAGATGAAATCATGTTGGACATAAGTTTGAATTGATATATGGAATCAAGATTCAAAGTTACAAGATTAGAAGCTTACAAATGATGTTAAACCTCTACTTGGCTCTCAAAATCGCCCCAAAAATATAGACTAAATTGTAATGTAAGTTGTCTTTGTTAAACCCCAGCTTTTACTATTTATACAAGCTGAGAAAACGCAGTTACAGTAGCTGAGGCGGAGCGCCTCAAGGAGTAGGCGGAGCGCCTCTTTCTGGGCTTCAAAATTTGAGCTTCAGGTCCTTGTTGAGGCGCCCACCTCATGATTTAGGCGGAGCGCCTCATGCATTGCTGCCCTCTGTATTTTTCCAGGCGGAGCGCCTCACATTTTAGGCGGAGCGCCTGATGAAAACTTGCTCTCTGTATTTTGTTAGGCGCTCCGCCTCAATTTCTAGGCGGAGCGCCTTATGCTGTGACTCAAGATCTTCATACTTTGGCTTCAATTCTTGCTTTTGAACTTCAATCTTCAACCATTGCTCGGACACACTCATCAAAACCTGAAACTAAGCAATTACGGCATTAATCAACACTTGTTATTATTTTTGGATTCAAGAACAAAAGCTTAAAGTAGTATTTAAGTTGGTAAAATACCAACTTATCAATCAGCGAGACTCTACTCGACACTATCCTAGTCTACTCTAAATCAGGTTTTGATACCAACTGACACGACCCAAAATCCGGCTAGGCCGTGCTGGCACCCGACATCCTTCCCTACACCCGTCAGGCGAACCTTTACCAATTAAATTAGGAAAATAAATATAATTCAATTCATAAATAAGAAAAATACTTTTTTTTTAAAAAAACACAGACATATTGATACCTCTAGCTGTACAAAAGAAATTACAGCTGACTACCCAACATACTAGGTTTAGGGCTATCCAGACTAGACATCTAAGAGTATCAAAGAATACATATGCCTCCTGAAGGGAGCAAATACAACTGAAATGATAAACATACAACTGATGGCCATCCTGAAGAGAAGCTGGCTCACCCTAACAGATGAAGTCGTCTTCGCTCCTTAAAAACGTGGCGAACTCAATCCTGGAGCGAACCTGCCGAAACGAGATAAATAGACAAGAAACAACCAACAAACAAGGGTGAGTCAAAAGGACTAAATAAGTGGGGAAGACTAGCCACCTTAAAGAATATGATAGCTAGACAGGGAGAAGAAAAGCGGATAAACCAAATTCACCTTATCTCAACCATAAAAGGCAAAGTCAAATAATAACTGAAAACACGTATGGAACCATAAACTCATAAATAACCAGGGTTCATAAGATAGAACATATAGGTATTCTGAACATATCAACAATCAGAAATAATTCTTATTATATGTAAATATTGTTGCGGTGTGCAACCCGATCAATATATTTATACTATTGCGGCGTGCAACCCGATCCATATATATTTATATTGTTGCGGCGTGCAACCCGATCCATATATTTATACTGTTGCGGCGTGCAACCCGATCCATATATTTATACTGTTGCAGCGTGCAACCCGATCCATATATATCTATACTGGTGCAGCGTGCAACCTGATCCGTATATATTTATACTGTTGCGGCATGCAACCCGATCCATATATTTATACTGTTGCGGCGTGCAACCCGATCCAATATATCTATACTATTGCGGCATGCAATCCGATCCATATATTTATATTGTTGCGGCATGCAACATGATCCATATATTTATACTGTTGCGGCGTGCAACCCGATCCATATACTTATACATACACATAATAGTAACCACACAATTTACTACACATATCACCGGCGGAGGACTCTCATCGACTACCGAGAAGTATATGTCAAGCTCGAAACCAGAGTACAATGCCCATATACTCAATGCAATACCAACAACAGGGCATAACAATATAATATACAATGTAAATCTAAAGCTAAGGCCTAATGAGTACGCCTATCGGCAGCTACACACGTAAGGAATACGTAGTAGATTATCCACAAAGCCAAGGGCCTCCAAAGAAATGAATACAAACACTTACCTTGTTTCAAATTGATAGTCAACAACCGCTTTATCCTTTGGATTCACTGCCAAACGATCGTGCTTATTCAATAAGCAAAAAATATATCAAATTAGGCTAAAGGCTTCATTCCCTACATCTTAGGGCGATCCAGTAAGGAACCTAGTACCCTATTCGCATACACAATACGCAGGTCATGCCTATGTCAGGGTTCAAAATCACGTAACCAAACCCTAAATAAATTATATTTATATGTTTTCCATAACTCACCGAGTACGAATATATAATCAATTCTATTATGGGGGTCTAATTGACCCTTTAAATTATCAATTTAACTCGTTAGAACAATGTCTAATATCCCAATTTCTACCGTTAAAATATATTCAACCACACGTAATAAAATGAAATAATGAGTTAACATCATTACCTGGATGTCTCGGAGTGAAAGTTCTATTTTTTCTGCTCCGTTTCCTTTCTTTTTCTCATTTTCTTGCATTTTTTTCCTTTCCCAGCGCAATCTCTTTCCTTCTCATTTTTGTTCAATTCTTGTTTCTGTTTTCCTTCTATTTCATTATAAAACTTAAGCTAAGGGATAAGGTTACCACTTAGCCACCACCCTTGACTTTTGCTTTTTCTTTTTCTCTTATTTTGTTTTCGTAACAAAATTAAAATGTAGTCCTACGAAATCCGGAATATTTTCTAATTTCTCAAGTAAGTTATATAAAATATATGTAACATACTCCCTAAGGCGGATCTCAAATCGAATTCTCGGAACTCAAGATGCGAATTACAACGAAAAAGATCAAATTCTATAACTATTCGGCATTTTAGCGGAAACTATCCGAACGACCTCAAAATTCACTTCCGAAAATTCATATAGGTCAAAAATAATCATACGAACCTGACGGTGCTTTCGAATTTTGAATCGGATGTTATTCGCCAAAATCGAGCTCGAGAATCTCTTTTTATGATTTACCGACCACGAAAACTAAAACCTTCTTCCGATGCCTACCAAACGAAGTCTGATTTAGTTCAAATTTTACAGACAGGTCCTAATGGACCTTACGAAGATTTTTAAAATAATCGACACGTCAATCGGTGTCCTAACTTTCAAAACGACTACTTAAGGTTGTTTCATTCTCCTCCACTTAAACTCTCGTTCGTCCTCGAACGAGCTTGAGTCTAAAGCAAAGTTCACACAGATAACCAGTTGCACGACCTTCATTCTCAGATAAGAGGACTCACGCACGAAGAGAAAAAAAGAAAGAAAACTGCCTAAATGCCCACATAGCCTCTCGTAGATAAGTACGGACGTCTACGTACCAGTACCTATCAGTGAGACTCTACTCGACACTGTCTTTATCTGGATAGATTCTAAATCAGGCTCCGATACCAACTGACACGATCCAGAATACGGCTAGGCCGTGCGGGCACCCGACATCCTTCCCTAAACCCGTCAGGCGAACCCTTACCAATTAAATTAGGAAAATAAATATAATTCAATTCATAAATAAGAACAATACTTAGAAAAAAACACAGACATACTGATACCTCTAGTCTGTACAAAAGAAATTACAGCTGACTACCTAACATACTAGGTTTAGGGCTATCCAGACTAGAAATCTAAGAGTATCAAAGAATACATATGTCTCCTGAAGGGAGTAAAATACAACTGAAATGATAAACATACAACTGGTGGCCATCTGAAGAGAAGCTGGCTCACCCTGACAGCTTAAGTCGTCTTCGCTCCTTGACAACGTAGCGAACTCAATCTTGGAGAGAATCTACCGAAACGAGATAAATAGACAAGAAACAAACAACAAACAAGGGCGAGTCAAAAGGACTCAATAAATGGGGGCAGACTAGCCACCTCAAAGAATAGGATAGCTAGCCAGGGAGAAGACAAGCAGATAAACACAATTCACCTTATCTCATCACTCCAAGTGATCCTTGGCTTTTGAAAAAGCTCAATCTTCAACGGCTTGGTAAAAATATCTGCAATTTGATCTTATGACTTCACGTGCTCAAGCTCCACAACTTTATTAGATATGCAATCTCTAATAAAGTGATATCTAGTATCAATATGCTTGCTCCTTTCATGAAACACCAGGTTCTTGGCCAATTCAATAGCCGATTTGTTGTCAACAAAAATCTTTGTTGCATCTTCTTGCGGTTGGTGAAGTTCCTCCAACAAGCTCCTTAGCCAAATTGCATGACAAACACAAGAACATGCTGCCACATACTCCGCTTCACAAGTTGACAAAGTTACAATTGGTTGCTTCTTAGAATTCTATATAAATGCGGAATTTCCAAGAAAGAAGACAAACCCGGTAGTACTCTTTCTATCATCAATATCACCAACTCAATCACTATCACAATATCCAATAACCTTGGAGTCTTGGATGATGAGTAAAATATTCTATAATCAAGTGTACCTTTGATGTACCGAAGTATTTTTTTGGCTACCTTCAAATGGGAGGTAGTAGGCTCTTCCATAAAGCGACTCACAAGTCCAACACCAAAAAGAATATCCGGCCTTGTATATGTCAAGTACCTTAATCTTCCAACAAGACTCTTAAAAAGTGTAGGATTGATCTTTTCTTCATCTCTATGCTTGGATACTTTAGCTCCACATTCAACAGGGGTGCTCACCGGATTGCAATTCTCCATATCAAACTTCTTGAGAATTTTCTTTGCATATTATTCTTGAGAAATAAAATTTTTATCATCCCTTTGTTGCGCTTTAATTCCAAGATAGTAGGACATTAAGCCAATGTCCGTCATCTCAAACTCTCTTGCCATAGCCTCCTTGAATTCTTCAAACATCTTTGAATTATTTCCTGTAAAGATCAAATCATCTACATACAAGCAAACAAATAAGATGTCACCATTTTTAGCAATCTTGACATAAAGAGAATGTTCATATGGACACTTTGAAAAACCATTTGCTTGAAAATATTTGTCAATTCTACTATTCCAAGCCTGTGGGGCTTGCTTCAAGCCATAAAGTGTCTTCTTCAATTTTAGCACTTTATCTTCATGTCCTTCAACCTTATAGCCCAAAGATTGATCAATGTATACTTCTTCCTCCAAAACACCATTCAAAAAAGCCGACTTGACATCCATTTGATGGGTTTTCCATTGATTTTGGGATGCCAAAGAAATAATAAAACGAATTGTTTCCAAATGAGCAACCGGTGCAAATGCTTCATCATAGTCAATACCGGCATTTTGCTTGTATCCATTGGCAACCAATCTTGCTTTATGCCTTTCCACCTCTTCCTTGAAATTTTTCTTCAACTTATACACCCATTTGATATCAATGGCGTTTTTGCCTTTTGGAAGTGTACCCAACTCCCAAGTATCATTCTTCTTGATTGCCTTGATTTCTTCATCCATGGCATCTCTCCATTTGGTACTTTGGGCAGTATCCTCATAAGTTAAAGGGTCACTATCCACCAACAAATAAAAGTAAGTCAAATCATATAAATCTTCTCTTACCACTTCCGTATTTTCGTACAAGTCACAAAGACTTCTAGTCTTCTGAGGCACTTCACTTGAATAATTTGGACTTGACTCATCTTCTTCTTGATCTTGTGCTGGAGGTATTGACGGTGGTGTGATAGGCTGCTCCCCAACTTCTTCATCACCATCTTCATTAAAGAAATGACTAAAAGAGTTATCTTGCTCTTTTGCTTTCCATTCCCAAGTATTCTCTTCATCAAATTCTACATCTCTACTTATGGTGACCTTGCCATTTTTTGGGTTATATAATTTATAACCTTTAGAATATTGATCATAGCCAATGAAAACATACCTCTCACTTTTATCATCAAGCTTGGACCTCTTCTCATCCGACACATGTTGATGCAAATCGGATTGGCGCTCATGACATTGTCGAATTTAGACTTAACATTAAAAGCTTGAAGTGTTTCAAAAGAGCTTGGAAGCCAAGAATCAAAGCAAAAGATGGCCAAAGTAAACAAGTGAAGCAGCTGGGACAAATATTGGAGGCTGCAGGGCCTGTTTACATGCTTATTGCCTCAGCTCCAGAATCAACTCAACGCGATCGTGTGACCACATACGCAATCGCGCAGGGACTGAAGCTCACATATTTCAACAAAGTGAACATTTGATGTAACATAGAGTGAACCAGAGACTTTCAAGGTTAGTTCATAGAAAGTTTCAAGAAATTTTGTCATATGTCTTGTAATCACCTAATTTTGGCACCTAAAATACCAAGATACGTAAAATAATAGTTTTAATTCTCCTCAATTTTTATCCGTATCATAGCTAATTCTAGTCATTTAATTAGGAGAAAATACTTGAAAATTATCAAAAAAAATATACATTTGTGATGTGATTAATTATTTAATTGTGAGTCAATGGCTAAATTATAATTGCTATGTTGATGTGTCTAGTTTACTTAATAGTTTGTTTATCCAATTGTGTATGTGTTTTACTTAAATTTAAACTTAAAAGACCACTTACACCATTTAAAATCAGAAACCAGCCCATACCTTCCAGCCCAGTCCAATTCCCTCCGACCCAGCCCAGTTCTTTCATTTAAAAACAAAAAATTGCTATTATTGTTCAGTTTTTTCCAACCATCTGAGACAAACAAAAGGGAGATATGACCAAATTAGCAATGGTGGCCGGAAATCGCCCCACCTGTGAGCCGCCATTGTTCCGCCAGTCGGCCACCGTCCGCCGTCGCCGGCGACTTGTAAATTTTACACCTCTGAACTCGCCTAAGTCCCCTCGTCACATATCCACTATTAGTTTCGCCAAATTCTCTTTCATTCTTCGTAGATCGGGTTTTAAAGTTCCTACTCCGTCGATTTTTTGGTTTCCTCCGGCCAAAGTTTACATGTCCAGGCTCGTTGTCCCCTCCCCGTTGCTCTTCATACACACTGATTGGTTGGAAACGTCCACCTCCGGCTAAACTCGAACGGAAAACAGACCTGGATCTCTTTCTTTTTCTTGGTTTCAATATTCCACTCTTCTTTTGTTCTAGTTGAGACGACCCCAAATGAGGTCGTTTCAATTAGAACGAAAAAGGGTGGTTATTTTTTACGTTGATTCTGATGGCGATGATGGGGCCCGTTCTGGTTCTGCGACGTCGATGTCGACGCAGCGAAGTTAAGGCAGTGGTAAATTTTGATGGTGGTTGCAATGGTGAGACTGTGAGGGAAAGTCGGGTGATAGTGAGGTGTTGTCGCTGTGATAATGGGTTTGGTTTGATGATCCGAGGCTGTTTTAGATAGCATGATGGTGTGGCTGCGTGGGTGATGGTATCGGGTTTGCTTTGATCCAGTTTGCCTATGGTTTGTTGGTGTCAATGAGGAGGGGTAGTGCTGCGATGATGATTAATTTGGCATGATGAAACTGTAACAATGGCAATGTTGGCGCTGTGACGCTAGCAGTTTATCGAGGCTCGGTGGCTGGTGATGCAAGCTCGGGGGAGTAGCGGCAAGGCTGATCCAAGGGTAGCAAGGCAGCGTCAACACTGTAACAATAATAGGAAGCTGACTATTCTTGGGGTAATCAATTAGTTGAATCACTTAGCTCTCTTGATTCCGGATTAGTTTTAGTAGTTTCAAGCTTGATTTGATTAATGGTACATACTTGTGTCTTAGTTTTTACATGATTCTTAGTTAAGTTTGAAGCTGACAATTTTAACTGAAGTTGATTCATTCCATTACAATTTGCTTATTATTGTCATTTGGCCATTTGATTAGCATTGGTTTCCTGTTGAACATTTTGTGAGTACAGAATACCGTTTTAAGTCTAACTGGTGTTGCTTTGAATTGATTATTGATCATTCTCCTAGTTTCAAGTATGCAGTATTGTACTAAATGTTTTAAGACATAAGTTGCTCAATTTAGTTTTGATTAAGTATGGTTAGGGAGTTGAAGATAGCTTTGATTCTCTGTTGATAGCTTAGTTGATGTTTTGATGCTAGGACCAGACCAATTCTTGCTTCAAAAAAAAAAGAGTAAAAAGGGGTCAAAATGAAAGTACAACAATCAGCTTGAAACAAGGAACTTTAGCATAGGATTCCTGCTTTTTGGTTGAAAAATTTAAAGCCTCACATGGGGGCTTTTGTCTCTATTATTTGCCCAACACTCTACTCTCTCTCTTTAATCAGAGTTGCATTAAATGCAAAGGAAAAAGGATGGCACGCCTGGGGAGTTTTCTTTTTGTCTGTTTGGACACAATTGTGGACTTGGCATTTAATGCCAATAAGTCCAAGAGCTATGTGGGATCTGATATATAAAAGGGGGCATTTACTCTATTCATTCATTAACTACATGCACATTAAGAGCTTCCAACTACCCTTCAACAAAACAAAAAAAAATATCCAGATCTGAAAAAGAAATATAGAAAAGAATTTCGAAAAAAAAAAGAGAAAGAAAGGAGCAAAGCAGGAGAGTGAATAGCAGGAAAGGATAGTCTTGGTTTGGGGTTTACTGGGATTTGGTTTGCTGATCTTGTTTGCTGGTCAAGTTGCTGCAACTTCTACTACCCATTTTGGAAGTTTGATTTGTACTAGGTAAGGCTTTTCTTTTTTTTTTTTCTCTCTTCCATTCCATGTTGTTATTTCTATGTATCTTTTAGCTATGTCAATGTATGAAATAGTTAATTTGTACCTATGTTAGCTTGCTTATGTGTGTTTAGTCTTCTTATAGCAAACATCTAAGGCAAAGTTGTTACTTGTATACCAATTGTTTAAAATTGAAAATTGCAAAAAACAACACCATTATAACATTTAGGGTCAGATCTGAAATTTGAGTAAGCCAAGTGATTGTTTGTGCAAAATTTTTTTTTTTTTTCGTGAAGCAAGAATAAGGAAACGTTGCAACACTATATTTGTAAAAAGAAGGCGCAAATCAAGTATATAGTTCACGTAAGCTTTATTATGTAAAAATTAGAGTCAAAGTCATGAAGAAGTTTGAATATTTCGATATAATTCTGGCCAGAATTTAAAGTAGATTGACAGATGTGATACATGTGCAAGAGTAGTAAAATAAAAGTACATCTATGCAAAATCTTGTGAATTACAGTGGGCTAAAATCATATGGCCAAACGTTGAAGCAAGTAGGTAAATAAGACATTTAGTACAAATCTTCCTTTGATTCCAGTTGACGTGCAAACAAAATTAAATGGGCCAAAATAGATTTGCGAATCTAACTAGTTATATTTCAGCTTTTAAGTTTTAGGCCACACATTGTTTAACACTAAGAGCTACTCTTCAAAATAATAAATACCACACTTAAGCGCATATTTGGAAATTTGAGCAACTGTACATATTCAAGTAGCTTTTACTAAGTAAATTGCTCAACATGTTACTTAAGAATAAATGAGAAAAATAATAAATCCAAGCATAGCAAAGGAAAACAAAATGAAGACAATATACAACCCACCTTTTATTAAATAGTCTCGATGAAGTCAATAAAAATCTTTTAAATAGACCAGTCCTCTATGAGGTTGGAAATGCGTAATATATTAAAGTGTAAATCCGTCCGATCCTCTGTGAGGTTGGATAAGAACAACACTTTAATTTTTTTTTCTGAATTAAAGTTTAAATTCAAGTCAACGACAATACAACTATATTTAATAAATTAAAATTGCAACAATAAAGCAACTGTGCTCGGCACAGGACTCGAGGGTGCCTAATACCTTCCCGAGAGTCAACTGAGAACCTTACCCGAATCTCTAAACGCGGACCATTAGACGAGTCAGAGGTGTTCTAAGGTACCTTTTGGTGACTTGGCACACCTTAGACTTGTCAAGTGGCGACTCCGAGTTTCTCTAAATAATTCCGTACCTTCTTGAAACACCAGTCACGAGCTTTTAAATAATAAACAACTCGTTAATTAATTTTTAGGGCGTGACATGTCTCACATTTTCCCAATCTATTGTTAGAAGTGAACCTGCAGCCTTTTCATCTTCACACACATGAGTAAAAAGATAATGCAACCTTCCATGATCAAGAGCACCATAACTAAAAAATGCATCATCGAATTCTTGTGCAACATTTAACATCAAGCAGGTGGAGTTCCACCTGGGAACATCCAAGCATAATGACTTCTTACATGCTATTTTTTTAATTTCACAACATTCTTTAAACCTTTTCAACCTTGCGGGAGACTGCCTAATATATCTTACTACTTGTCTAATACGCTTTACAGAATCACCCACTTCTTTTAAACCATCTTGAACAACAAGATTAAGGATGTGCGCCATACATCTCATGTGAAGGTGGTTACCATCCATCATATTAGATCTCCATTTACTAAATTGCTTAGATAGTTCTTTCACTGTGACATCATTTGTACTTGCATTATCAACTGTAACAGTGAAAACTTTATCTAAACCCTAATCAAGCAAGCGTTTGGTAATAACACTCCCCATATCTTCACTTTTATGACTAGCAATTGGACAAAAATTTATTATTCTTTTATGCATAATTCAATCTTTGTCAATGAAATGAACTGTAAGACACATATAATTAATTTTTTGCAATGAAGTCCATGTATCGGTAGTAAGGGAAACTCTTTGTTTTGTTTCCATCAAAAATCTCTTCAATTTTAGTTTTTCTTCCCCGTAGAGGTCGAAACAATCTCTAGTCACTGTATTTCGGAAAGGAATACAAAATCGAGGTTGTGCGACTCGCATAAAGTTTTTAAAACCTTCCTTTTCAACAAAATGAAAAGGTAGCACGTCCACAATTATCATCCTAGCTAAAGCAACCCTACATAGTTCTTGATCAAATTTCCAATTAACAAGTGTTCCCTCACCCTTCTGACCATCTTGAGTTGGCTGAAAGCCTAACTTCTTTTGTTTAGTTTCAACATTATGGGGAAATTTCAAACACCTATGCATATGCCCTTTCAATCCTGAGGTACCATTTTTTATTTTAAAATCAAGAACTGAAAAATCACAGTACTTTCAATATACTGTCATCTTCTCGTCAGGTTCTTCAGGTTCACTCTTTTTAAAGTGATCTCACACTTTAGATCGCTCCTTAATGGTTTTCTTTTCTTTGAATAAGTTCCGCTAACAGATGTGGTTTCATTTGAACCCTCACTACCAACTATATTAGCTTCATTCTCTGCCATCTACGAAAACAACAAGGCGGGATATAGAGAGAGGAGAGCTGGAGAAGATTTAGAGCAAGAGAGAGATAGTTTTTACCTGAAGCAACAATATCGGAACAACCAATGATTAGCAGTACTTGGGCAATCGACGTCTTCAAAGTTTATCTTTTGTTGGAAGGAGTTGAAAAGAGAACAAACAGAGAAAGAGTACTGGTGACTTTGTGTCTCATTGACATTACTTGGTCTTTGTGTCTTTACCTTTAGAGAAAAATAAGTTGGCTAATGAAAAGACTTGTGCTGACAAAACGTTAGTAGGCCGATGGGCTATCTAGCCTGTCTATAATAAAGAAGTGTACTTGACGGTCCTTAGAAAACTATTGTATGTCAAGGCATTTAATGGATTTCATTATATTGGACTATTGTTACAATTTTATTTATTTGGTATATAAAATATTTATTAGGTATGTATTAATTATTTCGGTATTCGGTATTTCTGTAGTTTTTTTGTAGATACCAAATACCGTATCAAATACCAAATTTTTTCAAAATTCATACCAAATACCGTACCAAATACCAAAAAACTATTACCAAAGTAAAAAATATTTTGTTTCGGTATTTACCATAGTATGGGCAACCCTAGTTTGACCTCATTTCTTCACAAGACGGACACAATTATATGAATAAATATACTCAGCTTGTCATTATTTCTAAATATATAAGCACTTGAAGGTATTTTTTGCGAATGAATAAAGTAAGGCCGATTTGGCATCATTTATTTATAAAATTAATATGATTTATTGCTCATTGTATGAAGAAATGATGCCGGATTGGTCTTATGTTATGTTTTGCTTTTATTTTTGTATATTAGAAAAACGATGACGATTTGAATTTATTTATTCACAAAATAGTCGTGAAACACAGACGAATTGATTGCTTTGTATATGATAAAAAAAATGTCGATTTGGTATTATTTATTAACAAAATAGACGTGAAACACGACCAAATTGGCATTGTTTTCTGCTATGTAGGAAGCAGTGGCGTTTTTCGTAATTTCGGAGGCAAAAAGGTGCGGTGGTATTTTTGTAATTACTGGTTCAAAAAATGGTCGGTGGTATTTTTATAATTACAAATACTTTCAGCTTCATTTAATGATAAAGTGTTTATGTTTTCAAGATCACCAAAAAATAGCTTAGCAAATCAATACCATATGCTTTTTAGAATATTTTTGTAATTCACCCAATTTCTCAACAATTGTCCCTTTTTATGAGGATGATATTTTGTCTCAACTTAAGGAGTTTGTGCAAATATAGTCCCAATTTCTCAAGTTTAACAAGCACATTAAAATTCTAAATAACTTATCAGAAGTTTTGACATATCGTCAAAAATTTAATTGTTCGCAAGCTTTTATCAAATCGGCAATACTTGGGGCCACCATTCAAAACTTATAACTAGGTCTTATAGTTTTGGCTAAACTCATGACCTTTGAAATTTATTTGACTATCCGTAAAAACTTGTAATAAAGTGTTCTCATGCACATTAATTAAAGCTTGAAAATTGAGATTACTTATGAATCAATTCATTAAACAAGGACAAGTATAAATATTGCTTAAAATCGTCCTATTCTTCCAAATTTCCCTAAACCAAGCTCCAACGGGAGAATTGCAGAATTATGACACCATTGGCAATGATTTTCCTTTTTCACCTCCATTTCGGTGGTTTAGCAAAAATCACATTGGTTTAGTTTATTGAATAAATTTCATATGGAAATACTCTATGAATCTTATAAATGACATGCAATATCCCCCCTTCTCTCTCTCTCTCCATTTTTTCCGTCTAAAGTATTACCTGACCAGCACTTGGCCCCTGCCCCATTCCACGTTCTCCCAACTAATTTTCTTGGAAAGTTGGCTGGGCAATACTTGCTCCGGCCCTAATATCCTAGATAATTTCCTTAAAATCTATCCTAGGCAGCACTTGCACACGGTCCCCTTCCCCCAATCTCCCAACTAATTGCCTTGAAGCCTAGCATAGGTAGCACTTGCTTTGGACCCGTTCCCCCAGTCTTTCTAGGCAGCAATTTCCCTCGAACTCTTTCTACATAACAATAATAACATCAAGCCCAATGATATCCCACAAATGGGGTCTGGGGAGGGTGAGATGTACGCAGACCTTACCCCCACCAAAGTGTTCCACATTCTCGTAGCTAATTAACTTGAACTATTTGCTAGGCAGCATTTGCCTTCAACCTCTTCCCATATTCTCCTAGGGTTCAGTTACCTTCGAACGCTTCCCACATTCTCCCAACTAATTGACTTGAAGTATTGGCTAAGCGGCACTTGCCTTCGATCCCTTCCCCAAATATTCTCAGGCAACAATCGCCCTCGAACCATTCCCAAATTCTCCCAACTAATTCACTTAAAGTATTGGCTAGGCAAAACTTGCCTTCAACTCCTTCACCCATTATTCATAGGTATGCTTTCAAACTCTTCCCACATTCTCCCAGCTAATTGATTGAAGTATTGGCTAAACAGTACTTGCCTTCGACCCATCCTCCAATATCCTTAGGCATCAATTGCCCTCGACCCTTCCCGCATTTTCCCAGCTAATTGATGGCTAGGCAATACTTGCCCTCGACATATTCCCACATTCTCTTAGCTAATTGTCTTGAAGTCTTAACTAGGCAACACTTTAAACAAAAATTTGTTGAACCACGGGAAACGGGGAGAAAATAGAATAACCAGTCAATTTGGCGGGGACGGTGAAACTTTTGGGGTGATTTATAGAAATAAGACACGTTCTGGCATGCCATTAGAGATCTGACCCTCCATAAGAAAAGTCTTACAAATATGGCCCCCATAAGAATTTCCTGACAATCACTAGATCTTCTAGTTAGTAACACTTGGTGATTGCAGAGAACTTACTTCTGGTGACGCCAACAAATTTACCTAATGGGGTCATTTTTATAAGACTTCTCTTTCGGGGTTCAAAATTGTGATGGCGCTCCAAAAGTTTCTATTTCGCGCAAAAACTTTAATGTTTTGAGCTCCAGCAGTTCATAAACTTGGGCCTTAAAGCCCATCTAACAATCACCAACATATAAAATGCTCTTTTCTAGTGTCACTCTAGGGTTTTAGCTTTCTTGATTCAAAGGCAACTTTGCAGCCCCAGAGAGAGCAAAAATGGTGAAGGGACGCCAAGGAGAGCGTGTTAGGTAAATTTTCAAGTAAAATCTCGCAACCCCTTTTAATAAATCATCTGTTAAATCTCATTTTCACTTTCTTTTTAACTTGTTGCAGACTCTATGTTAGAGGAACCGTTCTTGGTTACAAAAGGTAACTCTTTTATTTTTATTTTTTCTTACTCTTGTGAATATAGTTAATCGAGTTTAAGGTATATACAACTCAGTGTGAGTACAAGCAAGTAATTTAGACGTATTGCATTATTAGGTCATCTTTACCTATCGTAGAAAGTAAATTGCCTTCCATTTTGCTTATATAGTCTCACCTGTGACACTGACTGTGCTTATTTATATACATCGTCAGTGTGAGTATACTATCAACTCACATTTATCTGTTGTAGCATGTAACCTGATGTAGTACTCTATTAGGTCATCTTTACCTATTGTAGCAAGTAAATTGCCTTCCGTTTTGCTTATATAGTCTTACCTGTGACACTGACCTTGTTTAATTATATACAACGTCAGTGTAAGTACACTATCAAGTCACATTTATATTACTCTATTAGGTCATCCTTACCTAGTATAGCAAGTAAATTGCCTTATTTCAAGATTTAAAAATCCATTTTTTATACATTCTTAACCGTTACACTAATAGTGTTAATTTCTATATGTCAATGTAAAGATTTTCTCTGTTAGGTCACTTTTACCTTTTGTGGCAATTAATTTGCATTATTTTCAAGATTATAAATCGCGCTTTTGTTGGAGGCTTTTGATACTGAAGGAATTTCATTACATTGACTGTTTGTATAGCTTAAACTCGAATTGATTTGACTCCAACTAGTTCAAAAATTACAAATCCCATTTTTTATAGTGTTATTGATTACGGTGACGGTGTACATAACTTAATATCACTGTTAGTTTAAAGATTTTTTAATCTATCAAGTAACCTTTACCTATTGTAGCAAGCGACTTATCTTATTTTCAAGATTATAGATCGTACTTTTGTAGGATGCTTTTGATAGTGTAAATTACGATGTATGAGTATATAACTTAAACTTGAATTCAATTTGACCCCAACTAGTTTGAGATTGAAGCTAAGGTTAATTGATTGCTTAAACTTTTTATTAGGTCGAAGTCGAATCAGTATCCAAATACATCATTGGTTCAGATTGAGGGAGTGAACACTAAGGAAGAAGTTGATTGGTACTTGGGAAAGCGTATGGCCTATATATATAAGGCAAAAACAAAGAAGGATAACTCGCATTACCGCTGCATTTGGGGCAAAGTTTGTAGGCCTCATGGAAACAGTGGTGTTGTTAGAGCTAAGTTCAAGTCAAATCTGCCACCAAAGTCCATGGTACATTTTGACGATACACTCACGACTAGTTTACTTGCGTTCTGGTTCATTTTTTGCGAAGCAGGGAGATTACTTTTTGAGTTGTCGGACAGTTTTGTGAATTTGTTCTTGTCACTTTCGCAGGGAGCTAAGGTTAGAGTTTTCATGTACCCAAGCAACATATAAGGTACTCTATTTTATTTGAGTTTTTGATATGTTATGGTTTACAGTTAGTAACGTGCTACATTTTTCTGCATTTGCCTAATTTGCGTTGTTATGGATTAATGAGTGAAGGATGTTTAATCTGTGGTGATGCAGGAATTGTTATGTAATTGATCTAATATATTTGTAAATTTTGACTATTAAGTTAATAGTCTTGGAAAAGTGTGGTATTATAAGATTTGTTTAATAGTACCCGAAATTGAAAGATTATCCATAGACACTCCAAGCTTCTGTTAACAAGTTGCTCTAAGTGTGCGACATACTCAAACCACAGGTAACACCAATGATATGTTATACGTCTACACATGTTGGTGTTTTCTCCTTGCGCCCGAAAAGTGCATGTAATAGAGATTTTCTTACACCACTTTTTTTATACCATAAATAATGGGTATTCAATAACCAAAACAGAGAAGACACACCTATATAACATTCCAATGGCACACTTGGTTGTCAATCTTTGAAGAAAATAAAGGCATACAATAATCAGCAACGGCAAAAAGACCAAACTTCTCTAGTAGTGAAGTCACTAAAAGCTCTAGAAAATTTGTGAAATTTATTTAACTTGAAGAACAGACTCTATAATGCAATCAACATGACTAAACTTAAATAACACTACTAAGAAACCGTGAATCAGTTTATGTAAATCTTAGATTTATTTGATAGAAACTTTTAGACTCAGCTCAGGAAAACAAGCGGTGCTCTCCCAATTACTTTTCGCTTGAAACATTCTTATTCTCAATACTGTTACATGTTTGATTCTAGTCTGTCAACAAATTTAGAAGTATTCAGCAGTGCAATGTCTGATTTGGATAAATAGGAAGCATCGGAAGAAGTTCAAATAGGAGGTGATGGCTGCTATATGGAGTGCTGTTGTTTATTATACATGCAGAGCTAGGAACTGGGAAGTGTTTAAAGTAGTTAATGTAGATAGCAGTTTTGTAGTCACACTGATAAAGCAGGAAATCTTTTAGAGAATAGACATGTTAAAGAACTCCAAGAGAGCATTTAGATGTAGTAGTTGGTTAAAGACTTTAGGTAGTTATTCTGTTGGAGGCCTTAGCTAATGTTGTGGCCAACCATTTGCTTAGTTGCTCTTTAGGTGTAATGTTGTGTTTATTAGTTGGTGATCTTTCACAGTTATTATCCACCAGAAAAAAAGTAATTGGTAAGTATATATGTGTGCGAGATTGTATAGTAATTAGGGTTCTCCAAATTACCTTTCCCTTTGAAACTTTTTATGCTCAATACTGTTACCCTTTTGATTGCAGTCTTACTGTAAACATAATTGTAGCAGTATTCAGCAGTTCAAAGGGGCAAGGACTAGCTCCTACTTCTGAGCTTCATCTCACCTCTCACATAATTGAAAAGACAAACTAAATAGGGAAATCAGTCAATACTCAATAGGCACAAGTAATGGATGTATGTAAGAAATAAAAATGTATAATTTCTTAAAAATATCAACAACATACCCAGTGAGATATCCCACAAGTGGGGTCTGGGGAGGGTGAGATGTACGAGGACCTTACCCCAATCAAGGTGGAGAGGCTGTTTCAATCTCTAAAAAAATAGCATAAAACTAATATGAATGTCTCTTCATATATACACACAAATATATGTTTATCTATTGTGGTTTTGCTAACCTACTATAGGGTTGTAGTAGGTTAGTATTGTTTCCATTTTTTTCTTTAATGCCCTCATTGAGAATAGAATAAGAAGGTATTCAAGGAAAACAAAAATGGGGAGAATATTAGCAAAAACCCTATTAATTATAAATACAGAAAAGGCTCAAAATTGCCCTCGAACTATTAGAATAGAGGCACTTTTGCCCTTCGTTAACCTATTGGCCTGCCATCAACGTTATTTTTTGGCTCGAATATACCCTCTCACAAATGGAGTAATGACTAAGCTGCTGAGTCATTCTTCATTAATGATTTGGCCACTTCTTATAGGTCCACATAGACCACGACCCAACACCACACCCAAAACAAAACCCGATCCAAATCCTTTTATTTTTACCCATCAGAAAATAAAAAAACCCTTTCCTTTCCCCCTTAAGAAGTGGCCAAATCATTAATGAAGAATGACTCAGCAACTTAGTCATTCCTCCATCTGTGAGAGGGTATATTCGAGCCAAAAAATAATGTTGATGGCAATATTAGGCCAATAGGTTAACGGAGGGCAAAAGTGCCCCATTTCTAATAGTTCGAGGGCAATTTTGAGCCTTTTCCATTATAAATAGTATGAATATGTTTTACCGGTCTGGTTGTTTATTGCCTTTTTTTAATGCTTAGTACCTAACCAAACCAAACAATATCTGTTTTCTGTAACTTAGTACCAAAACAAATTAGTTTTTGAGTCAGTTTGGTTGAGTGTGTTTCTTCGGTTTCCTTTAATCAGCCCTGCTTTCAAAATAACACATTTCATGAAGATCTGAGTGCAAATAAATTTTGTTTTAAAGATGGATTTCCTCTTGTACTTTGTCATGATATGATGCTATCATTATCAGGTACTCTATCCTATTCAACATGTCCAGTAATTGCCACATCCATTGTGTAGATTCAGCCTGTTACCTTTCGTGCTATTGTGTCATCTACAAATCCTTACTGTATATTTTACCTGTTGAAGTTATATGGAATTCATTGTGTGATTGTGCCTGTTTACTCTTGCAGCAAGGTATTAAGTCGGTGCCAGCTTTGGAGGCCTTGCGTTGTCTATCAAGGTCATTATCGATCAAGGATTTGAAATCTTTTTTAAAGTAGTTGGACATAAATTGTTTGCTGCGGAGTTTCATTTTTTGTCTTGTTTATCATTTCCTGAGAAATACCAAGGAGTGAACATCTGATCAGAGTTGTCTGATTATGTTCCTGGAGTTTCTATGATCGATCTTTTGGTTCTCTTTGCTGCTCTTAAGTGATCATCTTTCCAACAATCTTTGTTATTATCTTCTTGCAAATGTCCCTGCTCATGTATAGGAGGATATAAACCACAACAAGTCGATTCCCTCTTGCAAAGTTTTCTGATTTCAAAGCCATCGGATAAGTTTAGTGGTAAGTGGTAACAGATTACGGGGTTAAACATGTTTTTGTCACTTTGTAATGCAAATAATTCCCCACAAAACAACGAGGTTTGAAATATCTGAGCCACTAGTTGATTGAACTCGGGGAATCAACTTGAAGAGATGGGAAACTGTTTATACTACAGAAACTAGTAAGAATCATAAGTGAAGCAAAGTCTTAAAACCTTAATTGGCACATCAGAGCATAGGAAGACATTAATAATGAAATGGATAGATAAATACAACCCTTTATAATTATTTCCAACAAAGTGTGTTAAGTTTTCGAGTTGGACATCCTCATTATAGAGTAACTGTGTGTTCGTCCCAGATTCTAATTTCGTGTAGTGAACGGTTGTTTAGACTTGTTGATCCTTATTGCAAAAAATTGAGACACACAGGCAAAGACAACCAAAGACTCTAAACAACACAAAACTATATCAAGTTTCACATCCCTTATTAAATATAGCCCCTTTCTTAATTCCGTGATTGCCATCTTTGAGGGAAGAAAACCCCTGACCTAGTTTGAATTTCATTGACCTCATCCTCAATGGGAGAAGGAAATCCATAATGAACTGGTCCAACAAGCACCTAACCAATAGTTGATTAATTTAGGCAGAATACTTCATCAACCTCTAATTGTGACACTATTTAATGGAAGAAGGAAATCAATAAAGAGCTGGTCCAACAAGCACCTAGCAAGAAGTTGATTAGTTTTGGCAAATACCTCATTAATTGCTAGACTTAGCACGTCTTATTCAGTGCACCTTTAAACTATTTGTAGCTCTAATTGCACCAGACTTTTTTCTCCTTTTTGTAAGAGAAACAAAATAAAACTGTTTTTCTTCTTTTGGAAGTTGGAACAATGTGCACGTTCAAAGTAAGATTGCCAATGTACATTTACTAATTTGGATACTGTTACTTTGGATGGAGACCAGAAACTAAACTGTCACCAACAGCCAACTGCCATCGTAAAGGCATATTCATATAAACAGTCTATTGGATAAAACCAATTTCACCTCACATGTAATGTTACGAGTGCGAATATTTGCAGGAACACAAAATATTGGAGGGGATAATATGGAAAGCAACTTTAGTAAAGTAGTAGATAGAGTTATGCAGGAGAAAAACATATACTTGGTGAAATAATTGAAGAGTGTACAAGTTTACATGAACACTATGTTATTAAAAATATACTAACAATATAATTTTCAAGAGTTCATCTCCTTTGTATGAACGTGTCGGCAAAGAACTTACTGGTTGACCTCTCAATAGTGCTGTATGTACAAATTGCTAATAATGACTACATTCTTCTAATCCCTACTTTCACACCATTTTTCCTTGTTTATTAGGGAGTTTTATTTTTCTTCGTTGACTAGGAAACTGTATGGAAATGTACCTGATTTTCAGAATAGTCTAATTAAACTTGTACATATTCTACAATGCATTAGACTGGAGGAACACCCTATTTACAATTAATATCACCTTGTTATGAGATCTGAAGGTTTTTTAATCTCTAATCTTGTCTAACCTTTTTTTCCCCAACATTTTTCGCTTCTATTCAACCTTTTACTGAACAAATTGAAAGCCAAATCATAATCAAAGTACTGAAAATTTTCATTTAATTCATCACATTCTAAGCTTGATTGGAGGTTCACATCTAGCTAATCCACCTAATTCCTGTTATTTTTAAGTAGTTTGCAAACAAGATACCAGAAAGATATAAAGAAAAAAGAATGCGAAAATGCAAACTGAAAATGAACTACTAGTGAGTCTACAACCACAAAAGCCAGCACATATGTAATATTTAATCAAAAACGCCAAGATATTTATAAATAATTGTCTGCTTTATTTATGTGTAATTTTGCATATTTCCTTTATTTTTCCAGAAGTAGAATTCTGCGAGGCACATGTCAGTTGGCCGGCTTGCATGAAAATGCTGAAAACAAATCTTGAATATATTATATAACATAGTTGAAAAAAAAAGTATATTATATGTCATAGAATAATAAAGATGCCTAATAAAAGTCAAACAAAGTGCCCCTTTACATTCATAATACAGCTATACACAATTCTACCAAAGCATCTTAGCTCAATGATCAAAGATACTACAACTAACATATCACAAGTTCAAGTCCACTAAATTTAATACCATTGATCTTTTACAAATATTCTTAAATAGGCATTTTTAAGTATTTCTCTTAATTTTGTTTTCACAAGATCCTTTTAACCATTTAGCTGATATTCACTAACTCAATAATTCAACATTCCCCATTTGTCCTACTGTTACTGAGCATTTTTTGGATATCAGACAGACCTCTACAGAAGGTAATTTAATATGATCGATTAACCCGCTTTTGTAATTAGTTTCGCTACAACACCCGCTGTTTTAATTAATTGTCTACCATTTTCAAGTGTGATTTCTATGTTATGTCCACCCCTTTCTAAGTGTGATTTGGTGCCATATGAAATGCTTAAAAGTAGATTTTTTATTTTATTTTCATAATTCTGACCTAAGATCACGTTTTACCCGAGAAAAATAGTTCTCTATTTCAAGAATTTCAACATGAAACAATACTAACAACGACTACAAAAATAATAATATATTCAATGAGATTCTATAAGTGGAATTTAGACAAGGTGATAATTACATAGGCCTTACCCTTACCTTAAGCGAAATGGAAAACTGTTTTCGATAGACCCTCTACTCTAAGGGGTCGTTCGGTTCATCTACTTGTTATCCCGGATTATAATCCCGGGATTGTTAATTCCACCTCCTATGTGGGATTAATAATCCTATAATTTAGGCATAAAATTTGTCCTAATATTAGCTAATACCTAATATCAAACATGGAATAAATATAATCCCAAATTTAATGCCGGGATAAGTAATCCAATCCCTCGTACCGAACGATCTGGAACCTGAATCAAGGAATTTCCTAATTGATTAATTGCTACCGTACTGGTTAAACATAATACATTGGACTAATTCAACTACTAGCATTACTCAACACTTTTTTATTTTCTCCCACGCGTTTACCCCCACCCCCACCCCCACTCCCAACGCCTCTCTCTGCAAAAATCTTGCGTCGGTCGTCTTCTATTCTCCCTCTATCAAACTTCATTCTCATTTCTCACACCCCACCCCCACCCCCCTAACTCCTACCCCACCCCCACCCTTTTTATGTCAAAGATGGTTTCAAAATCTCACCTTTTCTTCAATATTTCAACTCCTTAGCAAGATCCATTTTCAATTTTCTACAAATCCCCCCATTTTTCCCCCTTTCTTGATTTTAAAAATTCGATCTTTTTCATTATATTCAACTCTATCTAAAATTTCCTTTGTGGGTTTTGTTCTTTATGAAATTTTAGCACTTGGGTATTTTACAGATCAGTAAATAATGTATTCAATGAAAAGTTCAAGCCAATTCTTTACAATTGGACTAGTTACAGCTTGGTATTCATCAAATATTGGTGTATTATTATTAAACAAGTATTTGTTAAGTAATTATGGATTTAAATATCCAATCTTTTTAACTATGTGTCATATGACTGCTTGTTCTTTATTAAGTTATATAGCTATTGCTTGGATGAAAATGGTACCAATGCAAACTATAAGATCTAGAGTTCAGTTCTTGAAAATCACTGCTTTAAGTCTTATTTTTTGTACTAGTGTTGTTAGTGGTAATATTTCATTGAGGTACTTGCCTGTATCTTTTAATCAAGCTATTGGTGCTACTACACCTTTTTTCACTGCTGTGTTTGCTTACCTTATGACATTGAAGAGGGAAGCATGGTTGACTTATTTCACTCTTGTTCCCGTCGTAACCGGAGTTGTTATTGCTAGTGGGGTATGTATGCCGATTGTATGTTTTGTTGGAATTTTAGTTGAATTGTTGTACTGTGTTTGATGATCTTGGTTTTTTTGGTTGGTTTGTAACATGAATTGTGTGAACTTTGGAATCGTAGTTGTGATCGCTATGCATTAGTTTCTTAGCTCGATCGAGTTATATATTCAAATGTTGCAAATATTTAGGTCGTTCTGAAAGAAATATCTTCTGAGCTAGGCTTATGAAAAAGAACATTGATATTCTATATGACTAAATTGTAGTTTTATTAGTTGTAGGAAAGTAATGTTGTGGAGGAAAATATACAGTTGACGTGGTTTGTCGTTGTTTGTTTTTACTTTTTAAATTATTGGGGTGGGAGGGTGAGATGAACGGAGGAATTGTTGTGTTAGCTATGAAGATATTGTCCATGAAGCTATCCTTGATATTTCATGATCAACGGTGTTATCTTCTTTGTAGAAGTAGTCCGTATATACTGTAAATACTTAATAAGGTCAGATGAATGAATTTGGCAAAAGAGAAGGATAGAAGAGAAGTCTTTAGTGCTTATTTCCTAGTTAGTAGGATGGGTTGGTCCATTCATGATTAAGAACAAGTTCTTCAGATTATATTTTTAATAGTAGCATAATGTCTAGGATGTGAAAGAAGTATCTTCTGAGCTAGGTTTATGAAAAGGACTGCATGGATACTCTATATGACTAGATGGTGTTAGGTGTTTCATGTTACTCGTGTAATGCTGTCTGTGAAATCTATGTGTGTCTAATTCATGCTAGTTATAACTTCTCAGGGTGAACCAAGTTTTCATCTATTTGGATTCATAATGTGTATCGGTGCAACAGCTGCAAGAGCACTCAAGTCAGTGCTTCAGGGAATTTTGCTGTCTTCTGAAGGGTAATTATTACATAGAGTTATGTTTTATATATGAGTGAATCTGTAGCCAAATATTGTGCTTTTTGATGTGAACATTTTGGGTGTAGGATATGAATGCTGAAACGTTTTATTTTGAATTAAGGGAGAAGCTGAATTCCATGAACCTTCTACTCTATATGGCTCCTATAGCAGTTGTTTTTCTATTGCCGGCAACGCTTTTGATGGAAGAAAACGTAGTTGGCATCACATTGGCACTTGCAAGAGATGATAGTAGAATAATCTGGCTTTTGCTATTCAATTCTGCCCTCGCATACTTTGTTAATTTGACCAACTTTCTGGTGACAAAACACACCAGTGCCTTGACACTTCAGGTACTCTTCTTCATTCACCAATCCTATGTAACGTTCTTTAATATTGTGAGATAAGGTTGAGTTTCTCGTCAAATGCAGGGATTAATGCTGCATTCTCATAAAGAAATTATTATGATATGATCTTTTCTCTTTGTTGTGAAGATGTACATCTTTGAATTTCGTCATAACTCCACAAATTATGCATGGACCTACTTCACTTGTTCGAAAATCTTGTCTCTTTCCTTGCTTCATAAAATCTAGCTCTTGTCTTAGTTTGATCAGTTGATTTTCTGGGAGGTATATTCACTGTCTTCCTTGCTCTTCCATTTTTAATTTCTAATGGACATTCAACAAATAACAAACCCAGTGAAATCCCACAAGTGGGGTTTGGGAATGGTGAGGTGTACGCATGCCTTTCCCCTAACTTTTGAGAGGTAGAGAGCCTATTTCCGAAAGACCCTAGGCTTAAGACGTTTTTGATGACATTACAATTTGAATTTTGTATGCTTGGAGAGCCTCAGCACCTCCCAATAAATTAGTCCGCTTGGAGCTTCAATGTGTTCATCTATGGACCTTTCTAATATTTAGTTTTACCATCAATTTTGTATTTAAAAAATTTTAGGATCTTTTTATGAAACCATTTTCAATTGATTATTCCAGACTTCCCAGTGCTAGGAATTTTATGTGCAAATCAATGAACTTGCACTTCTCCCCTTATTCTTCATATCATAAGAACCACCAAGTGAGGTATCAGGCAAGTACATGAAACTTAGAAAAATTATATCGAAGCGCAGGTAAAAACTAAAGATTATGGGGGTGGTGCAAGGCGTTATTTGGGATTAGAACTCCTCAAGCTTTTAGCCCTATACAGGGAGTTTTCTCTTCTGTTGACAATCCCGCTAAGGAATGGGGATAACTTTTCATTTAATGACGTACCAGTGTTTAGTTTTAAAAAAAGAGAAGGAAGAAAATGTTGCACTTAAAGAATCATGATCTTAGAATTGGGGAACAATATAATTTTATTTAATAAATTAACATATATTTTGGCCCGGAGAAGTTGAACCCTGTAACAGTGTGGTTGCACAAAAGGTGGTAGAACTTTGTGTCCAAGGAAAGTGGAAAAAAAAGGAAAAATGGTATCTAAACGAAGCAAATTATTTATTATTGTAGTTATTTCCAGGTACATTTTGGAAATGAAGAATTTCATTTGAATAAAGGTGTCAGACATTTTTATGGACTAGCTAGGAAATTGACTAAATTAAAATTGGGATGGAGAGAGGATAAATCCTTGAATTGTCTACACTACTTATATTTGTTCCCTTCAATTTTTGTGTTTATTTCTCTGCATTTACCTTGTTCTTTTTGGTTAAAGAGGAATGTGCCTTCTTTTGATCGCTTCTATAGATTCTTTTTCCTTTCGACTAAAATTGCTTGCTGCACAGGTGCTTGGAAATGCAAAAGGAGCTGTAGCTGTTGTCATCTCAATCTTAATATTCAGAAATCCGGTGTCAGTTACAGGGATGCTTGGCTATGCTCTTACAGTATTTGGTGTCATACTCTATAGTGAAGCGAAGAAACGTAGTAAATGAACATTGAAAATCATCAACCTGCGACTTCAGACATTGATTGTTTGTTCAAGAATATTCAACTTTCACTAGGCAAGTCGGATCAAGTTCTTGCAGTTGGTGTCACGGATTTTTTTCCCTCAAAATTGTATCTTTGCCCGGAAACCTGGGAACAAGCTTCCATCTGTATCAGCCAAGACCCTGAGTAGGCTGAATAGGAAGTCTTATAGGTGACTTGATTTGTCTATCCATTCTCCCCTAGCATGGGTAGTATAGATATCTTTTGGCTTTATTCTTTCAAGAAGGTTGTAGAATTGGACTGCACAATGTGGTACTATAGTTGTCAAATTGATTCATTAATGAAAAGATCTCAAGATTTGAAATCTATTAATGGCTTTTTCTGTATAAGTCATCAGCATATTTCCAGATAAGGATCTAGTCAAGGTTTCTTCTTCTCCTTGGGCTTGGTTTCTGCTTTAGGCTTTTTCTCTTTGTCAGCCATAGAGATCAACTCTTCTAATTGTTCTCCAAGTAATGGTGATAACAATGGTGTCAAGACTAACTTGCTATTACTTTGACTATCCTATCAGGTACCTGCAAACTCTCATTAGTATAAGCTCAGGTAATGTTGCAAAACAAGGCTTAGGCAAATAAGCAAAAATCACCCAACGTTGTTTCTGCTAGGATTTTAACCCTAGTCTCTCGTGGATTTCATTAATTTCATTGAGAATTTGGCTACATCCTTGGGTGCAATTCGCATGCAAATCTTAGTTCAACCATTGTACTAAATTGTTCATTTGCTCTGAGTTTTGGTTCCTTGAAAAGTAGTTTGGACATCGTGAAAATGCAGTCATTTAAAGAACAATGTTGTTTAGGTAGTGGTAAAATTTACACACTTAAGTTTTGAAAACACAATCAGCTCTAATATAGCAATGCAACATTGTTAATGCTTATTAGCTTTTAGAGCTAAATCACAGCCATATAAAAGCAGAAAACTCCAACACACCCGTAGGTTTTTTCAAGTAAAATGAGTGACAATGTATATCAACTTGAAGTTGAATCCATTCTTTGGTTTCTGTTTGACATGTATAGTAACATAAGCCACACTGATATGTTCTAAACTATGATAGCTTGTCCAGTAAAAAGATATTTTCAATTACTGGAAAGCACATATCAACAAGATGACAACTGAAAAAGATAACAAACAGCACGAGAGGACTATTAGGAACCAACACTCATATGAACTGCACAACTTACTTCTGCCAAATGTCATGAGAAAACAGCAGGATTGTTTAACATCCAAAAGTTAAGAGGAACAATAGGATAATTGTTTCACAATGGTGGAAATTAGATCACACAGTAAACCAAGATGCTTAATCAGCCGGAGACATAAAGAAAGACGATGAAAACAAAATAAAAAAGACCAAGCCCATGTGGATAAATCATTGGCAGAGATATAGTTTAAGAATCTGGAACAGTTGCTGCTGGACGCTTCATTGAAGCAGACTTGATTAAATGATTGTAGCTGCCTTTCTCCTTGAAAAGCTGTGAAAAATGAGGCTTGCAGTATAAAATCCCATTTAGTGCAGCATAATTCGAAGGATTTAGAGAGCATCCACCATGAGAACACTTGAAACACGACTTGTGATAACTTTGGTTTTCCACTGTCACCTGAAAATATGTGCAATCAACTAATCAGATACAAACACAGAAATGAGAAATAGTGTGGCCTATATGGTGAAAACAATTCCAAGTTTGGAGCTCTGGAAAAGAAATACTCCAAAAATACTTTTTACCATAAAAATGAGATGTAAGAACAACATGGCGGAACAGTAGATTATGTTCTTTACTTCTCTTTTCTATTTTCATGTCAGGATTGGGGTAGGTGGGGTGGTGATGGCCAATGGGGAATACGATTTGCTCAAACTAAGGATGGGACAATATCAGGTTCTGGAACTATCTTCAAAGAATTACTAACAATCATTTTGTGAGCAAATACACTCGAACATCAGGGAATTCAGTTCATCTATGCTTAAATTAATTTTCTCTAAACCCTTTTAAGATGATAGACATATTTGCTGGCGCTGCCACAAACTGATGATACTTGAATTTCTTACACTGTTCTGTTCTGTTCTGTATTTAATTTAAACAGAGCACACACTCACATCACAATGATCCTCAACCATGCAAAACATCATTTGAGACTCGAGGAAGATCAACCATCCGAAATATCTATCAGCTATCATTCACTCCTTCAGATACATATATTGTAATCCATCATCGTGAAGCAACATATCATGTTTTTATTTTGAAGGAAGATAGTCCCAACATAAAAACTTGGCTTGTGTATTTCCACACTGCGAAGCCACTTAAAAGCTAAACTTGTTTTCATGTACCACTTGAAAACGAGGAAGGCTATAAGAGCATTTCATGGTGCACATTATTACAGCAGAGGACAGACAGGAAAAAAGTTTATGTTGAAATGAGCACCCCCCACCCTCCCCCAACTCTTCCAAAATAAAGTCCAGAATGCTGGCCAAAGACAATAAAAGGGACAAATACAATTTATTCCTAAATAAAGACATCGTAATTGGGACAAACTTTGAAAACTCGATATTTGTACCTTCTCAAGTGGATAAGCTGTTTTACCACAAGTGGCACATTTTTCCTGAGTCCCAGAAAACATGCTGGCAGCTTTGCTGGGAGATCTTGTCTGTGTACCCAAAGCAAGAGAAGAGAGAATAAGAGGTACAGCATTGCGACAGATCTCAAAAGATACACTATTTTTCTTCTTTCAGTCGGCTAATCTTAGATACAAATAGTTGCAAGGGAAGTTACCAGCTCTGGAGTTAACTTCTCAGCAGACTTTGCAGCTGTCATGGGAAAAGTGCATGTTTGTATTAGATAAATTAAATGGATTTTAACTTCAAATGAATCAACCAAGACATAAATAACGCATACGTGATTGAAAGTTCTTGTTGAAGTTGCCAGACTCCTTGTAGAGCTGCTCAAAATGGGGCTTGCAATACAGAACACCTTCCATTGAGGAGTAACTGCTCAACTAAGGAAAGATCACAAATGCATATAACATCAGCTTGTATGTACCAAAGCACCATAATCTTTTCAGTTTTTGCTTTGGAACACTATACATGCTAAGACAATTTTCCAAAGGATTGGGCTAGTACTGACGTTGATGCTCAAATTACAGCACCTATAGGCTATTGCAAGATGCTCCAACATCAGGACATCAAAAGCTTACGCAACTGTAATATAGCAATTAGGGGTTTGCTCCACATTTCAATTCAACAGTTTGAATCTATACTTCTGCCTCAATTGATTAACAAAAAGAACTACCGGAAATCTATGTCATAAACCAAAAAACTACTGCACCTCAATCCCAAGCAAGTCGGAGTCAGCTATATGAATCCTTATTATCCATGTCCATCTATTTAAACACATCATATTAATCAATCAACTATGACTCAATCCCAAACCAATTGAGATCAACCATTTCAAAATTTTCTTTTATTAGAGGATGGTGTTCGATCTAGATTGCATGAACCTCAGCTATACCTGCTACCTCCCCCGCCTGATGTATCAAGTAACTCTACCTACTAAGGGTTAGGCAGATGGGAAGAAAGTCCTCCCATCAACGGTATCAATCCTCTAAGCAATTCAAGCAAGCAATAATACCAATAAAAAAGAAGATTATAATGTTAATAGCCATAAATAGGTACCTTAAGAGTTCCTTTACAATGGGTACATTTGAAGCAAGATTTGTGATAGCTAATCCCATCAGCTGACAAAAGTTCAACTGGATAAACTGTCTTTTCACAAGCCTTGCATTTTTGTTGGGTTCCTGTAAAAGACATGACTTCACCACAAATTATCAAGATCTGATCCTTAAAGCTCTTCCCTTTGTTCCCCCTCAGATTTAACTCTACAAACACAAAACAAGATTCAATCTTTACTCTAAAAACACGATAAAGATTCAATCCTTACACTAAACATACAAAAAAGATTCAATGTATACTATAAAAGACCAAAAAAGGTTCCATGTTTACTCTAAAGACACAAAAACGATTCAATCTTTACCCTAAACAACTAAAAAGGATTCAATCTTTACTAAAAGGGCAGCCAGTGCACAAAGCATCCCACATTCACGCAGGATCCAGGGAAGGGCGGCACCCCAAGGCGTGTGATGTACACAACCCTCTCTGATGCAAGCATCATTGGTTTTCTCCACAATTCGAACCCGTAACCTATAAAGATTCAATCTTTACTCTAGAAAAACTATAAACAAACAAAAAAGATTCAATCTTTACTAAAAGGCAGCCCGGAGAACAAAGCATCCCTCGTTTATGCAGGATCCGGGAAGGGTCGCACTCCAAAGGCTGGGCTGTGATGTACGCAGCAGCCAACCTGATGCAGCTGTTTGCACAGCTCGAACCCATAGACCTATAAAGATTCAATCTTAACTCTAAAAAAACAATAAAAATTCAATCTTTACACTACTATAACAAAAAAGAATCAAACTTTAACAATGATCTAATTAAAACAAATATAAACAGCTAAGTTACAAACATTTTTCTTGGAAAATAAGAGATGATTAGTCAAAGGTGTATACATTGAGAGATAACAAAAGAATGTTGTACTAGCAATTGATCTTACAAGGGATGAAGCAAAAAGATTATATGTTGATCAAAGTTGAAGACTTTATTAGTACAATGTGAAATTAAGAAACATTAAACATACATTTATGTGGAGAAAAGAAGAATGTTTTTGGAGGTATAGTGGGAGGGGGGTGGGGGTAGGGGGTTGAGTTTTTGGAATGTGGAGCCAGAGTGGATGATGGGGAAGGGGGTGGTAGGGGGGAGGGGGACAGAAATATCTTTATTGAAAAAAGTTATTGGCTCCTTGTTTTGACTCTAATACTATATTAATCAAATTTAGTAATTAAATATAAAAATATATTTATTATTATTTTAAATAATAAAAATTATTTTTATAATTTATTGACTTGATATAGATAAGAGATGGTGTTAAATTTTACTAGTTGATAAGTGGGCTGATCTGTCTAGCCTAGGATCTATCGGATACAACATTAATATCTGCATGCATCTCATCCTCTCGAGAGGTTATTTATGGGATAGTATTGGATATCTTCTTGTTGTTATTGTAAGTGGACTCATCAAAATATTTTTTATTCAATAATTTTATTGTTAAATTCTAAGGAGTAGATACTTTTTGTTCAAAAAGACTTTACTAGCATTTGTATGAACTGCATTAGACATTATAATTAAATGTAATTATGAAGTCCAAGTTATCTTTAAAGCTAATATTATATATTATTAAAACAAACATTTCACTATTGTAGTAAAAAAATGTCTGAAAATCGAGGTTTGACTATACTTTTTACTATCCCCATGAAATAACAAAGATTGTGATGTGGAAACTTGAACGGTTTGGACATGCTAAAAGTTTCTTAGGACATCAAATTCTCCTTACTGTAGTCAATAGCCAACAGACAAATAAAGCTAAATTAATGGACTTGTTTCATGAGAGAAATCATTATTAGTCTCATCTAAGCACCAATAAATAAAGATTGTAATCCTTAAATTATTGCTTTATTCTAGGAGTAACTAGTAATGACACCATGTTATTCGACTGTACATATTTCATTCATCTTTAGGTAATCCAAATGTTGAGATTTTGGTCACTAACTAATAGAACCTTAAACCTTAAGATAATTAATAAAGTACTGTAACACATACCTGTTACTATAAATTTCTTTAGAAACTTTTATACAACTAATGAGAAACATGTGATATATTCTCTTAAAATTCTCCTGCATGTGTAATACAGTTCAAAGAGATACAGTTGGATTTGCATTTTATTTTGTGAAAATATAACTCATATAAGTAGATATTGGTCTGGGTTATCAAACTTGGCTTTTGACAGATAATAAATTGACAAGATTAGGTGGATAATGTTTTGTCTTGCACCAGTTTGTTTGCACCTTAATCTGTTTTATTCTGCTTGTGCTGGCAAGTAACAACAAAAGTCAATTATATGATAACTCATATACCTTAATGACCCTATCTAGTTGGAAAAATATTTTAATTGCAGAATTCGTTGTCCATAGATTAAGCTCTTTTATCCACCACTAAGGGAAGAATAATATCTACCCTAATACACGAATCAGTCTTTACAAGTTGGGGATCTAGGCCTTAAAAAATTCAAATAAAGTGAATTAGATGCAATATGCTTAGCACGTCAAAATGTGTTGCCTGCCACTATTAGTGATTTACATTAGGCCCTTTTTACTCGAGTTATACTTGCAGGCAGGGGCGTAGGGAGTGTAGTAAAGGGGGTTCAGCCGAACCCCAAGCGTTGGTCCAAACTCTGTATTTGTTTTAAAAAATTTATATAATATTTATAAATTATTAAGTTAGAAGCTCATAACTTATTAAACAGATTGAAATCTTGAACCCCTAAACTTCAAGTCCTGGCTTCGCCTTTGCTTGTAGGTTTATAGAATAGTAACTACCGCTTGTAGGTTTATAGAATAGTAACTACCTAACTATGCTGCTGCTTCCGACCCACTTTAGTTGTCATAGTTCAACTTGACAAAGTTTAATGAAGGAAATTTTTTGAAACTTGTGGTTTAAATAAGCAATAGATATTTGCGTGGATGTAAATAAGTGAGAAGGTTTGAGACTGTTTTCAAATTTACGAAAATCTTTTTTGAAATGAACTAATAAGGAAAGTACGAAAAAAGTGGGACGAATGGAGTATTATTCAGAGCATCTGACTTTAACATCACTTTTTTACCTGCTAGATTGGCAATATATAAACAACCACAGAATTGACAATGATTTTCCAAAAATTAACTTCACACATGTTACCACATATATCTATTTACATCTCAACGTATATACTGTCAACCTTAGAGAACTTACCACAAAGAGACTTTCCAAAAAAATATTTGCACACATTTTACCATACATTTATTTACACGGTACATATTGACAAAGGTACAGATGTTTACCACAATTTACACAAAAGCAAGCCTGCAAAATCCTTATTTCCAAAGACAAACAAACAGCTCACAATTAGATAAATTCGAAACGCATAAGAAGCTTCACAGAGTTGTATTTTTCTCCCTTGCGGTTGTGAAGAGCAACTGCTCGGATACCTTGTCTTAGTTCTGCAACAGGTAGGCAAGTTTGGCCTGCAAAGTCATCTTTTTCAGACATATCATACTCGTGAACTTCAACACGAAGTAGAGCTAATTCAGGAACTGTTAATGGAAACTCAAATGTTTCGTCCCAATTTGGTATCCAATTGTCCTCCAGTGTCTTTGTTTTCTTCATTACATTATCAGCAGGAACTCCAGCAATTCCTATCTGCATTATTGTACACCTAAACCGTTCAGATTTTCCTTTTCAACCTAACTCAAAATGCATTAAGGGAACATTGTTGCAAATACTAAGAGATGACAGGAACTTAAACTATAGTGAGTTAACCAAGAAAAAGTACTAATGAAGATGAAGTATGTTCGTCTACCTTCGCATAGAAATCTGGTGGAGAGTATGCATCGAAGTGTGTGTGATCGAAGTCATAATACCAACCTTCACCCATAAATACAGTCACCTGCTTAATGCAGAAGCCTTAGATTGTTTGCACGAACGTGATCAAACCACTAGTAATCCAATGAAGTGAACTTATAAACTACACCCCTCAGATACCTTTAATGTAGTTTTGACCGGAATATTTGCTTCAGGATCGAACACCTCATTGTTAGGACCAGCTTTCAATAGTATATCTGGCTTCTTCACATATCCACAACCACCATTGGCTCTGAACATACCATGCATCAACCAAAGTGATCTTCCGTAGCCCTGCCACAAGACTTTTGTTTAGTGCATTTAACTTGGGATGAGATTACAAGCATATTGGAATATATGGTAAATGATAAGACCAAGCAAGTCAATATCGATATGTTGGGGAGTGGGGACAGCTTTAACCCATCCATTTACATATTCCAAAGGATAACAATCAGAGAGTTGCAGGAGCATACAAAGGGATCCACAGCTAACAATAGTGGGAAGAAGGATCCAACAATATCAGAGCTTTATATTGAAAAGTTCCATATTTTAGCTTGTTATAAATGGGTAACTAAATCTACAAAAGCATTTCCGCACAAAGACTAGTGCATATGACGCTCAGCCTCTAGCTCACTGTAAACGGAACAAGCACTTATGCATGTCTATAAGCTTAAGATCATTACATGTTGAATAAAAGAAATGTTGATAAAATATTACTGGAAACAAATAAAGCTATATAGTGAAAATCAAGTGTGGCAGATTGGAACTAAGAATAGATAAACCCACCATTCAAGGAAGTGACCCTTTTAGCCAGGGGCGTAGGGAGTGTAGTAAAGGGGGGTTCGGCCGAACCCCCAAGCGTTGGTCCAAACTCTGTATTTGTTTTAAAAAATTCATGTAATATTTACAAATTATTAAGTTAGAACCCCATAACTTATTAAACAGACTGGAATCTTGAACCCCTAAACTTCAAGTCCTGGCTTCGCCTCTGCTTTTAGCTATCTCTTACTTGTTAGCTATTTTCGTACTTGTTAGTAGGGTGCTTAAAGGGGTATTGTTGGAATCATCGCATATAAGCAAGTGTTGAAGAAAGAAGCCCAACCTGCATATTAAATGCCACCATTTGAGCTCCATGCGTCCATGCAACAAAAGGATTGTAATTGGATGAGTCAAAACGTATACCCTTTGGGTATATTCTCAGCATGTTCCGCTGAGTGAACCTGTAACAGGTCAACATAAAATAAGACACTTAATTTTACTGGAATGTCTCCTCCGGATATGCATATGCGGTATATTACATGTACATGGCATGAATAAATTGGTACAACCTTAGAAGGCGCACACACCAAGGTGCTGTAGATCAACTACATCACACATTAAGAAGAGTACTTTTGCTATAAGATTCCGCAATTTTGAAGTTCCAGATGAGTTGGATTCTGTCATCTGAAACTCCTTTGATCTCAATGTCACACATGACTAACAACTAGTTAATCCCAAGCTAGTTGTGGTCAGCTACAGGAATACTCAATGTACATTTCGCTCCATTTGGACCCGGCTCAGGTCACTGCTCAATAATATGGGTGTCTCTAGCACTAGAGGTTCTCCATATTTACCACAGACATACAGATCTCTAGGACAAAAAGGGTTCTTAGCAAATACTGAAGGTAGTGGAAGCGTATCAGCATCACTTAACCTTAATCCCAACTAATCGGTAGCACCTACACAGATCTTTTGATTCAACTGTGTTCTGTTCTTTTCCTAGATGTGCTTGGATTCCAAGAGATTGTAGGTCTTTCGAGACAACTTGTATCCATTCAATTCAGGTCTACTCATCCCTTTTAACATTTCATCATTGAACCTGTGGAACAGTGCATTTGAGGTCTTCCTAAGACATGATCAAACCATCTCAAACAATCTCTCTTATTTGATCAAATTTGACAAGGTGTTTTCTTTTCTAATGCCGCTGCAAAGCAAATATCACTAAAATGATATACCCTTGAGAACTCAGAAAAGAAAAAAAGGAATAAAGCCAAAGGAAAAGACAGAAGTTGATGCATACTGAGGAAACAATTGAAGCTATCCAACTTGCATATTCACCACTCCAGGGAATCGACAAAGAACGGGGTTACATTTTACTTATTTGATTGATGGATCAGAATAATACCTGATAATTTCTTTTCCATGAGTAACTACAGCCTTTGCAAGCTCTTGCTCACTCAAACTAAGCCGCCTTACTTTATCAGGATCAACCCTCAGCCAATCAGACAGTCCCCCTTTCCCCTTGCCAGCATGAATAGCAATTAAACGCTTATACTCTGGTGCTGTATTTTGTGACTTGGGGTCTTCTTCATCATTCTCATCATCTTCGCCACCGTCTCCTTCATCAGAATCATCCTGATTGGAACAGTGTCAGAATATGACAAAAAGAGTTCGACTGAAGAAGGTATCATGTCCAAATGGGGAAAAATAATGGGCAATGCATTTATTACACCTTATCATTGTATCTAGCTTTAAGGTCTGAAACTTCCCTTCCCCAAGCTTCTGCATCAGCTTCTGGTCCATTCTTCGAGTCTTTTTCCTTAACTTCCTTGGCCTGAAGGTATTCTTTGGGTGGCTTAGTTGATATCATAACGCGTCTTTTGAGTGATTCTGGTGAGGGAAAGTCCTTCAAACATTCGGAATCCGGAGTAAACAGCATGTCTCCAAATGTTTGAGTGATCATCTAGCATTTTGCCAGAAAAAACATTATTAAGATCAATATAGGGGGTACTTTATCCAGAGTATGCACATACACACCTCTGCCACTTTTGCCTGAAGATCTGTAGTTAGATGATCTTCAAGTGTTATTACAACAGGATACTCAGATACAGAAAAAGCGTGTTCCTTGATCGACCTCAAACATTTGATGAGCGCAACCGGAGTGGTCAATGTTCTGCACGGAAGGATGGGCACTTAGAAACTACAAGAATAATGAAAAGTACAAGACTACAGAGAGAACTGATAATGAAGATCATATGTTTTGGTTACCCAAGGATTCATTGAAGTATCATATGAAATTTAAATTCTAATGCTAGTCCAACAGAAACATACACAAGCAAAAAGCTTTAAAAACTTTTTCCTTTCCTTTCCTTTTGTCCGTCTAAAACGATTGATTGTTTATACACAACAACTGTGATCTGTTAAAACTGTGTTAATGATCGTTGGCAACTTTCAATGATCGCCAACTTGGTTGCCAATGAGCAAAGTTAATGCTTTTTGGCCACTTTAAAATAACCTTCTGTCATAAAGACAGTTTCATGAAAATATCATAATTTGACAACCTTTAACTCAACAGAAGTTTTTGGATCTCTGAACCGAAGCTCAACAAACAAACTAGGACGTTTCAACATCAATGACAATGATATACCTTCCGTGGAGAACTTCCACATCATCTTTGGAGGAATTTGGCCATATATCCAATTCAATTACTCGAACACCTCTGTTCAAGGCTTGTATTATGGGGACATCACTGCAATCACTACTCAGTTGATTCCCCGTTAGGTAAGAATTGTGGCCCGTGTATATGAAGTAATGCGATAAAGGCGCATTCATATCATGGTGAATCTGAAAAAAGTGAAAAGAACATTACTGTAAAGCATACATCAAATATGCTAACTTATTAAAATGAATAAAAAAAGATACTCCAATTCATTAACTATCATTTTACATTTTGTTACTAGGAACATGTCCATACAAATGGATTCATTTCCCTATTAACCAAAAAATGATACAAGGGAGGCTTACTTTTACTAACAACCTCCACAATTAAATTAAAAAGCATTCCATATTGGTCATCAATCAACAGGAGAAACACCTAATTTTGTTGAAATGCACACATGTACCATGCGATCAAATGTAAATTCTCAACTACTTCCCATACAGAACTACAGTGATGCAATTAATTTATATGCAAGAATCCTCTACAGGTCATTGTAAGTTGCATCATCTAAATGTGGATTTTAACATCAGCAGCATATATGACTAAATACATTAACCTTCAACTAACTAACATTCATGTTTGTTATCTCTTTACATAGGAAGCATTTGCATTTAGACTATTTTTAGAACTATATAACCCTTAAATATGGATTAACAGCACAAACTTAACATAATACATGAGAAAATCCCATCTGTCCAAGCCTTGGTGGACGGAATTACAGAATTACCCAGTACATGTGCCGGTAGGAAGTAGCAGATACCTAGAAGGAATTAGTCGAGGTACATGCAAGCTGGCCCTAGCGAGGTGGCACTTTAATTTTCTAGGAGGAAATTTTTAACTATTTAAATTTTAGCCCAATGGCCGTAACGTGGAGAAATTCACCAGGTTATTGCCCAGAAAACTTAAGAAGTGTATTCCTGGAGAAGTCCTAGCAACCCACCAGAACTTCTGGCAATGGACGCTAAAACTTAAAACAATTTTCTAATGGAGGCCATGTATGTGAAAGTGACACAAAGTGTCCTATTTATGTAAATCTCCCACAATTCAAGGTAATCAAGCAGTACATCACAATATCTTCCAGAAAAAAAAAAACATTATCTACCACACATCAAACAACATACAATAAAGAACAAAATCTCAAACCATATATATATATTCAAAATTAAAATAATTATAAAAAAAAGCTGAAATCGAAAATTGTGTAAGTTACCTTACGTTTAGGATTGACAGGAGGATTAATATCAGCAAAAAGATATTTAAAAAAAGCATCAAGATGAAGACCTCTCCTATGAAAAATATTGAGGATTTTTAAATCATGTAAATTATTCATAATATTAGAAGCATCCTCTAAACTTGCATTTTCTTCCTTTTGAACCTCTATTAAAAAACGATGAAGGTTCTCTACATTCATTACTCCATTACTATCTGCATATTCATTGAATAAGTTCTTTATATCAGCTGGAGCTTCTGCGGCGACCACACGAAATCGTCGCCGAAAACAGAAACAGACACGATATGTCTGTTTCGACGACGACATTGTTGTTGCAGGTACAAGGAAGAAAATGTTACGTTGGAGAGGATCAAATGAAATGTAATGTGGTTTGTAAACTAGTTAAAGAGGTTCTTGATTTTTTTTTTAGGCTTAGGAAGACAGGAAGGTATAAAGGAATACTGGTGGTTACGAATAATAAGAAGTTGCATGTGTAATATAAAGATTAATTATTATAATATTATATTTCGTTGATTTCAAGAAGTATGGTGGGGCTTACCTGGTTACTGTACTTTGGTATTATTGGATTGGGCCAGGTTGATAAATGCTAGAGACAGCTAGATTTTCTTATCGATATTAATCTTATTATATTGTATTTTTTGATAATTTAAAGGGAGAGTAAGATGACTCATGATAACATGTGTCTCCGTGTGGTAAGCGTGGGTGATTTACACGGATAGGATTCTTTGTGGGCGAGATTTACAGATATAGGATACTTCAGGCTTTTCGCCAGGGGCTGATCACTGTTTGGTTAATCTAAAAGATAACAAAATTAACAAAATTAATTTTTTTAACTACAATAATCAAATCAAATCAATTATATCGGTTTTTTATTGATTTGATTTTACTGGCTTCTTTGATTATTTCGATTTTTATGAATTTTTTTATAATATTAAGTTTCACGCTTGGACGGTTTTCATAATAGAAGAGATATTTGGCGATAAATCTGTACTTATTTGGAGGGATAATCAAGGACCTGTCAAGAAACGTCTCAGATTGTTTTGGGGGAAAATTGCACACTGAAACACATTGATGCCACACCAAAAGGGTGGAGTTGGCCATGGCACATAAGAGAGAGCTTAAAGTTATTGTAACAAGTGTAATTTCTCTTCAGCCAAAAATAAGAATGAATTAAAAGAAACTATGCAAGAAACTATCCAAATTTGCCCCTTCTACAATTTAACATTTTGTTATTTTGGTGGATGTCCGTTAGTAAAAGGATTAAAAGCACACACATTGCTTAATTAAAGGTCACATACACTTGGCCGAATATCACATGGACTAAAACTGGAATAACGCAATAAGACAGTGACAATAATGCTATTTTCCATTTCTATTTATTTGAGAAGTGTAACGTATAAGTATCTTTTGTTAGTTTCAAAGGCCGAAGATAAACGTTTGAATTAAACAGAAACTAAGTGTATTTAGTCAAATACAGAGAACAGAACTAAGGTATCGCATTACTCAAAGATTAAATTCTGACCAAATAAGTCAATGTAGTTATTCACATTAAAGATATGCATACATCTATAATAAAGTACATTGTGCTAGCTTTGATGGTTATATCTTACAGGTTGGAGTGTCGATTTCAAAATGTTTGACATTAAGCCTAGTAAGTTTGTGGATCTGCCTTAAATACCCTAGAAGGGTGACTACTATGTATGAATCATTGCACACACCAACTCAAAGACTACCCTAACTCATTATAAATGTCTATTTTATTCCTTTCACCTTCATTAAAAAAGGAAAAAATAATAATACGTGAACAAAAACCCCCACTATATATTTTTGGATTTCCACGTAAATAACCCTCGATATACTATTACCAAATCACCTAGCACTAACATAATCTAGCCACAATATTTATATTTAAATTTTGATTTATAATTAAAATATAATATATAATTAGATTGATATTTTTTATATATAGCTTCTAAACACATATATACACATATATATATATATATCTTATATTTTTTAATATTTATATCATCAAATTATATTTAATAAATATGCTAGGAAAAGAAATAAAAGACAAAATATGGTTACAAAAAGTGGATAAGGGTTGAGAATGGTTATGTGGGGTAAGATATCCATTAGCTCACTTTTTTCAAAATAACCCTAAATAAACCCTTAGTCCACCTCCCTTATTTTTGTAGTCAGGGTTTTTTTAGTGTTCTCCTTCTTCTTCTCCTCTCCACCAGCACCGCCCCCCCTTTCTCCTCCCACTTCGGCCACCCCCTGCCTCCCTCGTCCCAGATTTGGACTTTTTGGCGTCAGCGCCCATCGCTACTCCTCTGTGCTGCTTCTCCTCCGCCATTTGCTCCTTTGTTGCTGCCGATCTCATGGTCGTTCTCTGCTGCTGCTGCTCCGGCGATGCAGATTTGCTACAACAGCTTGTCGGAGCTTCGACGATCAGAACCTAGCCGTCGATCCTTTTTTTTTTTTTTGGGATATCTATACACAAAAGTGTAAAAAGAATATGTAAACACTATAAAAAAGGTGTGTATACATAAAAGTGTAAAAAAAAATGTGTATACACTGTGAAAAACGTGTGTAAACACTAAAAATAACAGGGAAAGTTGTTTGTATACATTGTGTGTACCCAAAAAAATCTGACTGTATACATAATATTTTTGGGTAACCACTGTGTATACCTGAGGATACCTTTTGTATACCTTTTCTAGCATTTGTACACACAATGTATTCATTTTTGTGTATATTGGCTATAAAAAGTAAGGGCTAGTCAAAAGTAATTTAGAGGAGGAGGGGGGGTTGACTGGCAGTTTTGGTTATTCTCCCTTAAAAAAATTAATTAATATGTGTATTTGACTTAATTTTCCTTATTTACTAATTTCGATAATCAAATCTAAGTAAATTAACCATCTCTTATCTCTTTAATTGCAAGGGCAAGATTATTAAAAAAAATCACATTAATTTTCTATAGTGACACTTATTTTAGAAAAAAATTAAATACTTACTAAAGGAAAAATTAAGAATTTATTTAAGTCTAGCGATGGAGTTGTAGTTTAAATAAGGAAGCTTGGTAAAGCCCACCTGAATTTGTCTATCTTACTTGCTAGATCTCTATATATGTGATGATTGTTGTAATCACCTAATTTTGGCACAAATCACATAAATAAATAAATAAATAAAATATGTGTGTTAATTGTCATGTGTTTACCATTTCTTTTGACTATTTTATTAATTGATTACGAAAAAATGCTAGAAAATTAACCAAAAAATAGAATTATTTGTGAGCATGTTTTGCCTATATTCTTGTGTTAATTGAAATGTTCCATGTGTTTTGTGAGTATTGTTAATTGTTTAATTTTAATTGATTAGGCTAATTGTGAGTTTAAATGAGTAAGATTTGATTATCATAATAGTCATTGGGCCTGTTTGATCATCACATTGTAAGGGAAAATAATAGTCCATATAGGATTTCACTTAGCCCAACCCATTTCAGTTTTGACCCCAGCTCAATTAATCCTCCTACCCGGCCCACTTCCATTGTCAATTCCCCTAACCCCACTCATTGTTCCCAATTCACAAAAATACACAGAGGACATGCGATTTCTCCGCCTCCACCGTGCTCCGCCACTGTCGACAGCCAACCACATCTTTCCGGCCAAATTTTGCATCTCCAGAATCGCCTCTCCGCCCTCTTTACATATCCACACTTGGATTCCTTTGAAGGTCGCGTGTTGGGGGATTAAAATGGTGGCAGGTGTTAGCCGTGTATATGGTGATGTCTGGTTCAATGTCGAGTGGCTGGATTTTGAGGCAGCGACGATGGTTTGGTATCAATGATTCTATGGTATGTGTGAGCTTTGGCGAGGCAGTAGCGGAGACGTAATAGCATCAGTGAAACGGTGGGATTGAATTAGTGATGGTGTGACTGCGACAACGCAGCAGCGAGGCCGTAGCAGGGCTGTTTCATGTCGATGTTCATTGGTTTGGATGTCTCGATGTTTGAAACGATGGTTATGGTGAGTTGATGGTGGCTGCGGTCGAGGCAACGGTGTGAAGAAATGTGTGTGTGTGCAGCTGCGATGATGGCAAACCAGTGGTGATGGCTTTGGTTTTTGGAGACGCTAGGCAGCGGCCTGAAGGTTGTATCGACGACGCAGTGGCAGCGAGGCAGCTGTGCTTGGCGATGCAGCTTTGGGCTTTGCGGGTAGATAGAAAAGTCTCATTCTGCTTTCATAGTTTCCCTTTTAACTGCTATGTGTTTGTCCATAACTAGTGTACAATTCAGGGTATAAACTCGTGCTAATTTGAGTTTGTTCGCTCAAGTGCCAATTGAAAATATTATTGTTGTTTGCTACCACATTGTCAAAGCATGAATTGGTTAAACTACTGTGATTAGCTCTTTGTCTGAGTCGTGTTGCACGAGTTCAAGCCTCGCTTATTGGATTGTTTTAGTAATTGAAACTCTCAGATATTGTGTGTTAACATGTGGAGTAAAACTGTCGCATATGCATATTTCGGTGCTTGTATAGATGTGACTGTTAGGATTAATGAAAGCGTAACTGTTCTTATTGTTGTTGTAGTACGAACTTTGTTCTCTATGGCGTTTGATGTTCCAGTAAGAGTGTGAGGTTGAGTAATACAAACATGATCTAGTTTTGTTATCTTTGTTCTAGTTTAGTGGTAAAACGAAAATTTGACAAAATAAAAGAGAGTTCCTGATGTATGTTTAGATAGAAATACCATGTATGTTTTGTGTGGATATTTAGATTAGATATTGTTTAGATTGAAATCTGTCTTTTGTTGATCAGTTGATTGGATTAGATGCTAGTATGGTTAAGTTGATAGATGTATGGCTTCTGTCCCGTTTATGTTCACTATACTGAAATGAAGTTGACTCACTGACCATCGGTCGTTTGTCTTAAACTCTTGTTTGATATCTGTTCAAGCATGAAGGCTCACATAAATGAAACTGTGAGTCGAGGGTGTGAACTATTGGTTTCTATCAGATGTCTGAAGCTTGTCCCTTTGTCTAAGTGATTTAGCTTCTTTGTTCAAATTGGTTGTTGAAAGCCTGGGATTTGGTTTAGTTAGAGATCAGTAAGTCAGAGGTATGGTTAGTCTGTTTGGAAACTTTGTTTCAGGTTTTTGTTAATTTGTTCTCAGATGGACTTAGTCCATTCATGTAGTTTGATCATGGTTGTTGACTTGTTGAGATAATTTAGATGACATGGGCTTGATGATGTCAAATGGGATGTCAAAATTGAGTCAAGGGAGGTACAAGGTGGCAGCAGAGTGCTGCCCTTTTCTGGGTTCTGGTACAGCCCTGCAGGCAGAGTAATAATGGCCTGAAAATGCTTAGGCTTGGGTGGCACATGGGCTAGTCCTTGGCACTAGTACACACCCACTTCCCTCTCTATTTCAAGGGGGTTTTCACTCTCTTTTAAGGAGGGGAAACAGAGCTGAAACAAGGGGGAACAGAGCTGAAACAAGGGGGAACAACAGAGAGATAGAAAACAAAACAAAATAACAACAGAACAAAAAAAAAAAAAGCTGAGACAACATAGCAGAAAGAACATATAAAGCTGAAACAAAAAAGAGTGAGGGAAGAGAGATAAAAAACAGAGAAACAGAAAAGAGTGAGACACACAGAAAACACATAGAGAGGAGGGAAACTTCACAGAACTCTTCACAAAAAAAAAAAAAAGAACTCCATCACAGACACACAGACACAAGAAAAAGATTGCTTCTCTCTAAAGGGCTTGAAAGCAGATTTGAAAAGAAAAAAAAGGGAAACACTTAGGATTTACAGTGAGGTCTTTTAAGTTAAGTTGAAGTCTGGTTGTTAACTTTTGGAGTCAGCTTGACGCCTGATTGTTGCTGCTGTTGTTTGTTTCTTTGGTTGCTGTTGTTGCGCTTGGTCTTGCTAGCTGCTGGTCTCTTTGTTTGTTGCTCAAGGGATTTGCACATTAGGTAAATATTTCTTTCGACTATGTATGTATTTACTGTCACGCCCTAAAAATTACTAAAATAATAAAAATTAGGTTGTGACTTAGGTGTTTAAAAAGGTACAAAATTATTTAGAGAACTCGGAGTCGCCACTTGACATAGTTTAAGGTGTGCCAAGTCACCAAAGGGTACCTTGGAAACACCTCTGACTCGTCTAATGGCCTGCGTTAGAGATTCGGGTAAGGTTCTCAGTTGACTCTCGGGAAGGTATTAGGCACCCTCGAGTCCTGTGCCAAGCACAGTTGCTTTATTGTCGCAGTTTTAATTTATTAAATATGGTTGTTATATTAATGCCGTTAATTTGAATTTGTACTTTGATTTAAGAAAAATTAAAAAGTGTATTGTTCAATTCCAACCTCACAGAGGATTGGTTAAATGTACAATTTTGATTCAGAAAAAAGACTTAAAAGCGTTATTCTTACCTAACCTCACGGAGGACTGGACGAATATACACTTCGATTCGTAAAAAAAGAGTGTATTTGCGCATTTCCAACCTTACAAAGGACTGGTCTATTTTTAAAAGAATTTAATTAACTACAAAAAATAATTAATTTAGAATTGATTTATTTTAATTTAGTTTTCTTTTAGCCTAATAAGTAGATCACAAATCATACTCATCAATGCGTAATCGAGTTTAAAATTAAATTTCAAAACAACCTTCATTATTTGCTTCTTTCAATTCATTTATTTTGTTGACTCATAAGTAGATCAAAAAACCATACTTATTGCCTAATTTTCTCCATTTTTTATCCTAATAAGTATCACAAATCATACTTATTAATACCTAATCGTATGTTATCTAGTTCCTATTGATTAGCCAGATCATAATACATCTCATTATTAAATAGTAATAATATTCTTTTTAATTTAAAAATTAACGAATAGTGGATAGAAACTAAAATAATTTTATAAGAAAAAAATGACGGCTATTTATCAAAATAGGGGCTGCTTATCAAATGTGATTTGTTGCGCAATATAATTGTACAATTTATTGGGCCAAACTAATGGGCTGGTTTGCGAAAATGGCTAAACAACTATCTCTTTTCTTTTCATCATATCAGTCCTTTCCTTTTGCGCTTAATACCCTAATTTGCCTAATCATTTCAATTTTGTCCAACACTCACAAGTTATATGCATCTGAATATCTGGCTCATCCAAATGTACTTGGCTAATTAATTTTTTTTTTTAAAAAGCCACAAGGATAATCCAACTTAGCCTAAATCATACCACAGTAGTTGTGGACATCACGTGTCCCAAAGGTAAGAATTGGCAGAGACCCTGTTCTTTTAAGTTCAATAAACATTCTTACAAGAATGAACTACTAATCATGGATAACACTCTATTTTGGGCTTAAAAAAAATAAGGCAATTTTATATATGTTAAACTTTGCACAAAGCTGAAATTTACATAGCAACATTTAGTACAGAAACAGACTTTGAATATCTTAAACTAAAGCATACAAAGTTTAAGATATAAATACCTAATGGGCTGAAATTTCGAAGCCAACAGCAATAAACCAAACTCGAATTATGAACCAGTAGCAGTAGACAACTAACAGCCCCCGAAATCAAACTCTCTTAAACCCCTTAAAACTCAAGATTTATACCCCAAAAAGAATCCCTTGGTATGAAGGCCTTTTGGTTCTAAATCTTTCTTCCAACTTACATTCTTTTTTCAAGTGTTTTTAGCTCTCAATTTGGTGCCATTTTCAGCTGGTTGATGTTCTTTTTTTTAAGAGGAGGCAAAAAGCCTCTTTAAATAGGCAAAAGATGGAGTGTAACATTGGGTGTAAGTACAAAGCCCATGTGCTACACTTTTTACTTTTCAGAAAATAGTACAAGGACCCATGTGCTCTTTAAAATGCCAATTGCCTCTTTTATGCTAAGCCTTTCACCTACCCTAAAAGAGTGCTGAAACATACCACTTTTTGTCCCACTATTTGACTCCATTGACTAAAATTTTCAGATTTTTTTTTTGATTTCAAATCTAAAGTCCAGAACAACATTTAAATTAGTCCTAAAGATTTGAACAACAATATGCACCTTAATGTTCAAAGCAAAATAATTTACACAAATCTCATATCAAGCCAACAGACACACTTGTGAAGACTCATACTTGTTCCACGAAAAATTGCTAAGATCATGACTCACTAGCTCATGTCTAAAGAGCTTAAGAACAAACAAAAACATATAATTAAATCAAACTCAAACTTCAGTGTTCAGATAAATCCCAAGACCCTCCATGCCTTAAAAAGAATCTACTTCAGACTAACATTCACACTAACTTAGTGTATCAAACAGAAGGTCTATTCACTTGATGCCTCACCATATGACAATTTACTTATATAAAAAAAAACTTAGAAGACTACTAAATTAAATGGACAAAATATTCATGCTCAAACATTGCTTCACAATAATTCACTTGATTAGATCGGGAAAAAGTATACCCACATATGCACTAATTATAGCAAAAGAAACTGACAATACAAGATAATTTCACTTTTATGTTGACAGTAAAACTAAACTATGAACTTAAAATAGCAAGAGAAACAAAGAAACAAAGATTTCACTTCATTTGTTTTTCATGTTAATACTAAACTAAATTATGAAAATTATGATAAATGAAGGGGACAAAGAGAATCATGTTTTCCTTCCTAACCCGTGAATCGCCACTGTAGCAGCCTCAATGCCTCGTCTCCCACATAAACAGCCTCCAAGATCAACAAACAGTACAGCATCAAAACAGGCTCCTATTCCGCCATCAATAATTTCTCCTCGCCGAATCACAGCCCCCCGCCACCATCACAGATTCAACATAACGAAAAAAAAGAAAATGAGAAGAAAGAAACAGAGAAACAGAAAAACGGGAAACGGACAAGAAGAGAAAGGAAAGAAAAAAAAATGAATTTGGGAAACGGGGTATGGGATGTACATAAAGAAACAGATGAAGGATGAGAAGAAAAATAAAACTTACCCGAAAAAATGGAATTTGGCCGGAGTAGAATTTTGGCCGAACTTTGGAACCCGATCTACGAAAATCCGTTGTGATTTTAAAGAAACCAAGTTGAGAAATGGAATGAGGAGGCCGAAACGAGTCGAGTGGTATATTTTTTTGTATTTTCCGGCCACCGGAGGCGGTGGTCCGGCGACGGCTGGACGGCGGAGCCATGGTGGAGCAGGCGGCGACTGGTTTTCTCCGGTGGGAAAGGAAATTTGGGCAGAGCTTGGCTAAGTCTCAATGGACTTGTAAGGGAATGAAGAAAAAATGAGTAAAATTATAACTTATATAGTCAAAATGAGAAGGGAGGAGAGCCCTTGCATCTAGAACATCTCAACGGTTGAGATTGATTCTCATTTGGGCGGGTCAGGGGTGAGCTGGGCTGAGCATTGGGCTGGAACGAATTTATAAGTAGCCACTAAAATGTAAACTGTTTAAAAAATATATACATTTTATTACAATTAAAACCACATAAATTGCAATATTATCACAATCAGAATATAAAATCATAATTAAACACATAACAAGTATTTTTTGTTAATTTTATATCTTTTTTTTTAATTAGTTAATCAAACCTAGCTAAAATGAAGGATGAAATCTAGGACAATTAAGCAAATATCATACGAAATTGACACGGGTATTTCAAGCAAATTTACATTTTCGTGCCAAAATTAGGTGATTACAGCTGCCCCTCTTTGTTCGAGAACATGAAGAGTTTTCGGACAAAGAAGTAATCAACAGCTTATTTTGGCCTTTTGGTTCTAGCCGAGAGCATGCAAAATGGTGACCGTACCTTGAATTTCGGTTCTAACCAAGAACAAGGTTACCTACATATCCCCGGACTAAGGAATCAGGTCAGTGTAGTTCCTCACGTGCGATAGCTGAGACTATCGTATGCAAACAAACACTAGACTCTCCTAGACTAACACTAAGCACTTTCTAGACATACACAGACTAAATCTAGACACTCTCAGAACTAATTGGGACTGACTTGACGCTCCTAGACTTACCCGAACTGACACTAGACACTTTTGACAAACTAGAGTTGTTGCTGCTGGTCACTGTCGCTGGTTGCTGGCTAGCTGGCTGGTGGTCACTGCTTTACAAAGGAAAAATGAAAATACAACTTTTGAAATGTAAAATTACAATTCCTAAGCTAACTTCTTCATGCTTCCCAAGCTGATGAACTGGTCTGAAGCTTCCACTAGTCAAGTGGGTTTTGAAAACTTGAAATTGCCGCTCGGGCGGGCTTTAACTTGAGACTTGAAATTGCCGCTCGGCGGGCTTTAACTTGAATGTTGAAATTGCCGCTTTGACGGGCTTTGACTTGAATGTTGAAATGCCGCTTTGACGGGCTTTGCCTTGAAGCTGGGGATGGTTGCTAATCTTTGAGCGGGACAAATTTGAAAAGGAAGTGGTTGCTATCTTCTAGCGGAACTGACTTGAAAAGGAAATGGGTGCTATCTTTTAGCGGGAGTGACTCAAAAAGGAAGTGGACGCTATCTTTTGCGAAACTGACTCGAAAAGGAAAAGGGTGCTATCTTTTAGCGAGACTGACACGAAAGGAAATGGGTGCTATCTTTTAGCGAAACTGACTCGAAAAGGAAGTGGGGGCTATCTTTTAGCGAAACTGACTCGAAAAGGAAATGGGTGCTATCTTTTAGCGGGACTGACACGAAAAGGAAATGGGTGCTATCTTTTAGCGAAACTGACTCAAAAAGGAAATAGGTGCTATCTTTTAGCGAAAACTGACTTTAAAAGGAAACTGACGCTATCTTTGAGCGGGACTGACTTTAAAAGGAAACTGACGCTATCTTTGAGCGGAACTGACTCGAAAAGGAAATGGGTGCAATCTTTTAGCGAAACTGACTCGAAAAGGAAATAACGCTATCTTTGAGCGAAACTGACTCGGAAAGGAAATGGGTGCTATCTTTTAGCGGAAACTGACTTTAAAAGGAAACTGACGCTATCTTTGAGCGGAACTGACTCGAAAAGGAAATGGGCGCTATCTTTTAGCGAAACTGACTCGAAAAGGAAACTAACGCTATCTTTGAGCGGAACTGACTCGAAAAGGTAACTGGCGCTATCTTTGAGCAAAGACTGACTTGAAAAGGAAACCGACGCTTTTTCTTGGGGGAGTATGTTATTGTGGTTGACATCTTCCTGGTGAGTTATGTCCTCTCTGTTCACTCGCTCATGATTAGCCCATGTCTGGAAGCTGTACAATCCACACGTTTTTCACATGTGGCTTTGACTTGAAAGCTGCAAACTCTAACCCATTATCTTAATGGGGTCTTGTCTGGAGACTTGAAAACCTTAGCCATTTTTCAAAGATGGGATTTTGTCTGAAACTCAGAACAAATGCTCCTGATTCATGTGATCCTTGATCTTGCTGACAATGTAGCAAATATCACAATGGCTTTCTTCATCATGACTATACAGGCCCTGAATCATGTCCTCGCAAAATAAACTTGGGGTTCTTGTTCAAACAATATCTTGATATTGTTGATGTATTTTTGATTCACCCCAAAGTCCACCAATGCCAAATAGTTTCTCCCAATCTTTAGTCACTCCTTGGTAGAAACAACATGTCGTTCCATGGTGACTTTCCTGGTACAATCTTGGTGTGTCATTCTCATATGAGGTGCGGCACGAGCTTTCATTGCTCATTGGTTCCTGAACAATGATCTGGTACAACTGAGAAACCTGTAAACAAGCTTTCCGAAACTTTCTTTGCTTGTTTTCAATGATATCAAAGGAGATGAGTAACGAAAAGAAAGTAAAGACAAATTGAAGAAATTCAAAGAGGAGACATCGAACGAAAGATGTCTCTGAAAGATAAAAAGAAAAATTATTTAGGGGTGAAACGACGAGCTCAATGAACATGACATACATCTTGGGATAAAGTCTTGACCTTTTCAACACAATCGATCCTTGATTTTACCCCAGTTCGACAATATAGAGGCAATTGCTTGCTTGGTCCGATCATGATGAGAAAACGGACATCCCTCATTCGACTAGTGGTGCCCTTTCGGATTTTCACCAACTAGCCTCTCTCTTTGTTCTTTTCCTCACAATGGTCTGTGGCGCCCTTTCAGGTTTTGACCAACATGATTCATTTTCTTCTCTTTTTTTTCTCTTTTTTTTTTGTTTTTTTTTGTTTTGTTCATTTGTTTCCATTTTTTTTTCTTTTATTTCCATTCGACCTCTTATCCCCTTTTTCGGACGATCTCGTCTTTCTCCTCTTTATTTTTTGAGTTAATCTGCCATCCCTTATTTTGACTTCTCACAGAAGTTTCTGTCCTAATGAGAATTGTACTCCCATCTCTTGATTGCGATGATCAAGATAAACTTCGACTTTCCCGAGCAGACTCATATTTTGATTGTACATCAATGCGCTACATTCTCAAAAATCGGTCAAAAAGGTCTTTATTTAGACCATAGTATGGGATTTGGTTAGGCTAGGAAGAAAAGTATTTAGCATCAAAGCTCAAAAATATCTCATGAGACGGCTAGATGAACATTACAAAATTTGAAATCACCGCTTTTGAAAAATAAACCAAACTTTTCCCCCAGCTTAGGCAAACTGGGGATTCCCTTTTTTCTTTTTTTTTTTTTTTTGGATTTTCATTTTTCTTTTCTTTGGTTTGAAAAGCGGTATGAAAGCATCTCATGAAACGACTTGGTAAAATATTACAACCCTTGGAGTCATTTCTTTTAAAATAATAGATGACTGAGGCCCCAATTCATTGAAAAACTGAGGAATTATCTTTTGAATTTTCTGATATGCAAACATAGGGGATATTGAGACTTTTCCCCGAGATGAACACAAAGAAAGCAAAAGGAATTGACTTTCTCCCTTTCTTTTAAAAATAAACTTCTGCCCCAGTTTAGAATAAACTGGGGCGCTTTGAATTTTTTCTTCGATTTCGAGATTGATATCTCATGAAACATATGAATAGATGGTACAACAACATAGAATTTTATTTTTATTTTATTTTATTTTTAAAATAAAAAAAATAAAAATAAACTTCTGCCCCAGTTTAGCATACATTGGGGATTTGAATTTCTTTTGACATTGGCCGCAAACTTGGAGGCAAGTTTTGCGTCAATATGAACAGGAAAAAATGAACTGTCCCCTGTTATGACCGCACCTGAATGGTTGCCTACGTATCCTTTTGAGAGGAATCAGGTCAGACGTAGCTCTAGCAACTTAATGCTAGCTTTTGTGTTGTTATTTTTGTTGCTTTCTGATTTTCTGTTTTTTTTCCTTTTTTTTTTTCACTGGTATAATAACATTTATTTCAAAGGAGGGTAGCCGATAGGAAAAACACACAAAGCTCAAATACTATTAAATTGGTAAAATATTTGGGTAGTAGAAACAAAAGCCGTTCGGCATCCCGACCCGAGAATCCTCGCACAGATATACAACAAAATTAGTCGACCTAAAGTCACCAGTAGAGACGGGACTTAATCACTCGGTATCCTTGGTTTTTGCTCCAACAGTGATCTTGAAAATTACACTTGAAACTTCCAACCAAAATGGTTATGCACCATTTTCAACTCTTTGCATAATTCCTTTATCACAGTCATCCCCACCGTCCAGTTAGTTCTTAGGCTTGATATTAGACCTTGTGTTTAGATCAAGATGCAAATTCCGCACATATGTCATGTTACTAAAGCTGACAAGAATAAAACTTTAAAAAAAAAAAACTAAAAGGATAAAATAAAGAACAGAAAAGACAAAATATTTGAGACAAGGAGTGGATCTCGCTTTTTATTGAATTAAAGACATGAGGGTTTGAACATCAAAATAAGCAAAATAATGCACTTGGATTACAACCCTGTAATAACCAAGTGCACAGAAAGTTCGGCAAAATAAGTTGACAAATGCTTCTCAATTGTTCATTTTCATATCATGTCTAATGCACTGCTCTCATGCCCTGTCGAAGCCGTCATCCGATTGTACCATGTTGTGTTCCACTGGCTTGCTTCAAACTTGACAACATCTTCTTCTTTGCTTCATTTTCTTGAAATACCATCAGGGTAGACATGTCTTCTTTGGAAAAAATGAATGACTGTGTAAGACAGTGAATTGGCTCAACGACTACATCTTGTATTGTTGCATGGACAGTTGATTTATTCGGCCTATCGATTGATGCAACAATAGAGAAGTCATGGCGTCTGATGTTTTTGGAAGGACCAACTGCCACAACCTGCTTGGCGCCATTCCATTTCATTTCATCTTCTGTGAACAATGTCCCGATCATATGCATGTCTTTTTGAACATCATGAACCGACAAAGAATTTTGGTCCACATTTGGTGTTTCATCCCCCACGACTTTTATCTGATTGTTGTCTATCATTGTCTGGATTGCCCTTTTGAGTTCCCAGCAGGATTCCGTGTCATGTCCAGGTGCTCCAGAATGAAACACACAATGGCGTGAATGATCACCTCTTCCATTAGGGTTCATTTTTCCCGGGATTGGTTTCAACAGATTGGCTTGTTGCAACTTTTCAAACAAATTAGTGTAAGTTTCCCCCAATGGGGTGAACTTAGTCTCTCCCCTCCGTCGCAACTTTTTATGACTTGTGCTTGGACAAGAACACGGATTCTTTCGCTTTTGGTTGGGAAAGTCAGGCGAAGCTTGGAAATGGTTGTGTGGGGTGTTATATGTGGCTTGTAGAGTTGGTGCGCGCCATTGCGGATAGGAAAATATCGGAGCATATGGCTGCGCTCTATGGAGTGGAGGAGCAGAGTAATTTGGATTATCTGGGGAGTAATGCTGCTGATGATGCTTTTGTGGAGTTCTGGAGTATGACAGAGGTTGTTTTAATTCTCTCTTGTTCCACTTTCTGGGATCTCTTTTCTTTTCTGTTTCATTGCGAAGACTCTCTGACCTAACTCGAACAGTGAATTGTGGAGCGGAGGCCGATGGTGGAGCAAATGGAGGTGGTGGTGCCATAGGACACATTGTGGAGGATCCTGCCACTTTTGCGGCACTGTTGTAGTAAGGAAAGTCGGGAGAATATTGAGGGTCCTCAACTGTAGTAGGCAGACCATGTGCTTGATGCACGATGGTCGGTGCAATTCCTAAGAGATTAGATGGCACGGGGGAAGGTGCATGTCCCATGGTAATAGCATGATACAGTTCAACCACCAACTCTTTCATATTTTTGGCCTCTTTTGTAAACCTCTCATTCTGCTCAAACACCAACTTTTTCAGATTCTTGACTTCTTCAGTCAACCTCTCATTCAGCTCAATCAAATGCTCGTAATCTTCGAACTCAGAATTCCCACCTTCATGGGTCCCATTGATCATGTTCTGTACGTGTGATGTGATGCCAGAATTTCTTCTCAAGTTACCGCAGAACCCCAAACACTATGACAAACAGATGGGTTAGCACAAAAATGCACACTGGCAAACCTAAGGTTGTTATGCGTCATCCCGAAAAGGTTCACGGTATAAGCCGCGTGTACCGATTGTATCCCCGAAATATGTCGCGTTAGACAAAATCATGACGCAAATCAAAGCGAGACATAATTCCGAACCAGGATAAACTTGAATTATTTTTTTTTGACCTTTTTTTTTTCAACAAACTTAATTTAGACAAACGACACGAGACAGACTCAAAATTAATTGCTTGACATGATGCACGAGTCAAAAGATATATACAAACTGACATGATAATAGGTGGGTCCACCCGGACGGTGAAAATAATGAGACTCGACATTTGAGCGGAGTCAGATTATTCCACGAGGATCGACGCAAATACAACTTAGCTAATTGCAATTTATCGTCTGCACCCTCACTTGACCTTAGACAAAACCAAAAGAAAGTAGACCCTAAACAACAATAATTTTTCTCTCTTTTGTTTTGTTTTGTTTTGTTTTGTTTTGTTTTGTTTTTTTTTTAATTTTTAATGAAAAACCAAGACTTAACCGAAGATACGAACATAAATTAAGAACGGATTATGAATCAAACTATTTTTTTTAATCCGAAAAGTGACTCCAAAATCGGACATTACGACAATGCAAAGATGAGCATAAAAACTTGATTTTCGAAACAAACTCTTCGATTTGATTTGAAAATGAATCTTAGAGTATTTACAAAATCTGGCCATTATGACGACATAAAGACACAAAATATTACACGAATTAGATGCAAAATTGGTTTACAAAAATTGGCCATTATGACGGCATAAAACCCTGGTAAATTAATTTTCAAAAATACGAACTTGACTTGGACACAGACTCAAAGGCAAAAAAGGTCCCAAAATTTTGTCATTATACCGGCACAATACTATAACGGTGCACAACTATGACAAATTATTTTCTATTACTTGAGACCGAACCCAGACACAAAATTAAACTCTAAAAGCTCTTGAAAAACAATTCGCCATCATAACGGCGTAAAATGACAACTAAAGATTTTTTGGGACACAGGACTAAACCCCCGGTGATCGGTCAGCATAACATTCCTCTTCTACAACAAATGCAATACCTAAGATGTCAATAATGTGTCTTCTCAGGACACGGGCCCATCTTGACACAAAGGGGTCAGCCTAGGCAAATGCAATACCGGTGTACCGCACCTCATTAAGTCAAATATGATGCAGATAATTGGGCCTAAAGGTTTAACTCTAGGTGACACAACTGACTCAGTGTCTAGACTGGCTGAAAAAATCCGGTGGACAAACCGGGCGGAAAGCGCATCAGGGCCATCCGGAGACAGTGTGTCCGGCCTAAAACCCCGTCACGCCTTCCTCCTAAATCCTGGGCAATTTAGTAAGAAAGTCCCAGATGCCACAAGCAATCTGGTAAGTGCACGTGTGTGTGTGTTTCAGAGACTCAGAGGGTTGCGGAGGAAGACAGTTTATATATACAGTTCAACAATATCAAAGCAGTAACATTCAACTTTTCAGGTGATAACGGCAATAAAATATAACAACCGAATCTTTAACAAATTAAAACATGCGACAATCTTTATCAAAGCCGGAGATTCTAGTTTTCACTAATATTCCCCAGCGGAGTCGCCAAGCTGTCACGCCCTAAAATTACTAAAATAATAAAAATTAGGTTGTGACTTAGGTGTTTAAAAAGGTACAAAATTATTTAGAGAACTCGGAGTCGCCACTTGACATAGTTTAAGGTGTGCAATGTCACCAAAGGGTACCTTGGAAACACCTCTGACTCGTCTAATGGCCTGCGTTAGAGATTCGGGTAAGGTTCTCAGTTGACTCTCGGGAAGGTATTAGGCACCCTCGAGTCCTGTGCCAAGCACAGTTGCTTTATTGTCGCAATTTTAATTTATTAAATATGGTTGTTATATTAATGCCGTTAATTTGAATTTGTACTTTGATTTAAGAAAAATTAAAAAGTGTATTGTTCAATTCCAACCTCACAGAGGATTGGTTAAATGTACAATTTTGATTCAGAAAAAAGACTTAAAAGCGTTATTCTTACCTAACCTCACGGAGGACTGGACGAATTTACACTTCGATTCGTAAAAAAAGAGTGTATTTGCGCATTTCCAACCTTACAAAGGACTGGTCTATTTTTAAAAGAATTTAATTAACTACAAAAAATAATTAATTTAGAATTGATTTATTTTAATTTAGTTTTCTTTTAGCCTAATAAGTAGATCACAAATCATACTCATCAATGCGTAATCGAGTTTAAAATTAAATTTCAAAACAACCTTCATTATTTGCTTCTTTCAATTCATTTATTTTGTTGACTCATAAGTAGATCAAAAAACCATACTTATTGCCTAATTTTCTCCATTTTTTATCCTAATAAGTAGATCACAAATCATACTTATTAATACCTAATCGTATGTTATCTAGTTCCTATTGATTAGCTAGATCATAATACATCTCATTATTAAATAGTAATAATATTCTTTTTAATTTAAAAATTAACGAATAGTGGATAGAAACTAAAATAATTTTATAAGAAAAAAATGACGGCTATTTATCAAAATAGGGGCTGCTTATCAAATGTGATTTGTTGCGCAATATAATTGTACAATTTATTGGGCCAAACTAATGGGCTGGTTTGCGAAAATGGCTAAACAGCTATCTCTTTTCTTTTCATCATATCAGTCCTTTCCTTTTGCGCTTAATACCCTAATTTGCCTAATCATTTCAATTTTGTCCAACACTCACAAGTTATATGCATCTGAATATCTGGCTCATCCAAATGTACTTGGCTAATTAATTTTTTTTTTTAAAAAAGCCACAAGGATAATCCAACTTAGCCTAAATCATACCACAGTAGTTGTGGACATCACGTGTCCCAAAGGTAAGAATTGGCAGAGACCCTGTTCTTTTAAGTTCAATAAACATTCTTACAAGAATGAACTACTAATCATGGATAACACTCTATTTTGGGCTTAAAAAAAAATAAGGCAATTTTATATATGTTAAACTTTGCACAAAGCTGAAATTTACATAGCAACATTTAGTACAGAAACAGACTTTGAATATCTTAAACTAAAGCATACAAAGTTTAAGATATAAATACCTAATGGGCTGAAATTTCGAAGCCAACAGCAATAAACCAAACTCGAATTATGAACCAGTAGCAGTAGACAACTAACAGCCCCCGAAATCAAACTCTCTTAAACCCCTTAAAACTCAAGATTTATACCCCAAAAAGAATCCCTTGGTATGAAGGCCTTTTGGTTCTAAATCTTTCTTCCAACTTACATTCTTTTTTCAAGTGTTTTTAGCTCTCAATTTGGTGCCATTTTCAGCTGGTTGATGTTCTTTTTTTTAAGAGGAGGCAAAAAGCCTCTTTAAATAGGCAAAAGATGGAGTGTAACATTGGGTGTAAGTACAAAGCCCATGTGCTACACTTTTTACTTTTCAGAAAATAGTACAAGGACCCATGTGCTCTTTAAAATGCCAATTGCCTCTTTTATGCTAAGCCTTTCACCTACCCTAAAAGAGTGCTGAAACATACCACTTTTTGTCCCACTATTTGACTCCATTGACTAAAATTTTCAGATTTTTTTTTTGATTTCAAATCTAAAGTCCAGAACAACATTTAAATTAGTCCTAAAGATTTGAACAACAATATGCACCTTAATGTTCAAAGCAAAATAATTTACACAAATCTCATATCAAGCCAACAGACACACTTGTGAAGACTCATACTTGTTCCACGAAAAATTGCTAAGATCATGACTCACTAGCTCATGTCTAAAGAGCTTAAGAACAAACAAAAACATATAATTAAATCAAACTCAAACTTCAGTGTTCAGATAAATCCCAAGACCCTCCATGCCTTAAAAAGAATCTACTTCAGACTAACATTCACACTAACTTAGTGTATCAAACAGAAGGTCTATTCACTTGATGCCTCACCATATGACAATTTACTTATATAAAAAAAAACTTAAAAGACTACTAAATTAAATGGACAAAATATTCATGCTCAAACATTGCTTCACAATAATTCACTTGATTAGATCGGGAAAAAGTATACCCACATATGCACTAATTATAGCAAAAGAAACTGACAATACAAGATAATTTCACTTTTATGTTGACAGTAAAACTAAACTATGAACTTAAAATAGCAAGAGAAACAAAGAAACAAAGATTTCACTTCATTTATTTTTCATGTTAATACTAAACTAAATTATGAAAATTATGATAAACGAAGGGGACAAAGAGAATCATGTTTTCCTTCCTAACCCGTGAATCGCCACTGTAGCAGCCTCAATGCCTCGTCTCCCACATAAACAGCCTCCAAGATCAACAAACAGTACAGCATCAAAACAGGCTCCTATTCCGCCATCAATAATTTCTCCTCGCCGAATCACAGCCCCCCGCCACCATCACAGATTCAACATAACGAAAAAAAAAGAAAATGAGAAGAAAGAAACAGAGAAACAGAAAAACGGGAAACGGACAAGAAGAGAAAGGAAAGAAAAAAAATGAATTTGGGAAACGGGGTATGGGATGTACATAAAGAAACAGATGAAGGATGCGAAGAAAAATAAAACTTACCCGAATAAAATGGAATTTGACCGGAGTAGAATTTTGGCCGAACTTTGGAACCCGATCTACGAAAATCCGTTGTGATTTTAAAGAAACCAAGTTGAGAAATGGAATGAGGAGGCCGAAACGAGTCGAGTGGTATATTTTTTTGTATTTTCCGGCCATCGGAGGCGGTGGTCCGGCGACGGCTGGACGGCGGAGCCATGGTGGAGCAGGCGGCGACTGGTTTTCTCCGGTGGAAAAGGAAATTTGGGCAGAGCTTGGCTAAGTCTCAATGGACTTGTAAGGGAATGAAGAAAAAATGAGTAAAATTATAACTTATATAGTCAAAATGAGAAGGGAGGAGAGCCCTTGGATCTATAACATCTCAACGGTTGAGATTGATTCTCATTTGGGCGGGTCAGGGGTGAGCTGGGCTGAGCATTGGGCTGGAACGAATTTATAAGTAGCCACTAAAATGTAAACTGTTTAAAAAATATATACATTTTATTACAATTAAAACCACATAAATTACAATATTATCACAATCAGAATATTATATCATAATTAAACACATAACAAGTATTTTTTGTTAATTTTATATCTTTTTTTTAATTAGTTAATCAAACCTAGCTAAAATGAAGGATGAAATCTAGGACAATTAAGCAAATATCCTACGAAATTGACACGGGTATTTCAAGCAAATTTACATTTTCGTGCCAAAATTAGGTGATTACATTTACCTCTGGGTTTGTATAAAAATGGGCTTTGATTTAGTGACATGGTTCAGCAGAGCTTGTTATCTTGTTCTTGCATATTGCATACTTAGAATATTGTAATCTTTCTTGAAAACAAAATATGCAATATTGGTGAATTTTGGACCAGCTGATAACGCATGAGAATTTTGTGTTTAAGCTCACGTAAGGACCCAGATCTGGTCCAAAAATCCAGGCCTATTTGGTCCTTTACATTTTTCTTTTGTGTATGTGATTGTTGCAAACTTGTCATAAATGTATGCGTATAAAATTAGAAATGAGGAAACGTCACTTGTATATTTGGGGATAAACTAAAATCAAGGCAGATTATTGTTCCTAGTGCTAAGCTAAAAAATGGAAATCGGAAAAGTGGGTGGGCTTGCTAATGAAAAAATACAATAATCTTAGGGCATGTAGCGGCGCAGCAATGTTGATTTCGAGTTTTCACTTCTACAATTTGGTTTGACTATTACTGGATGTCTAAAACAAATTACTTACTACACCAAATGAGGTACTAAATTATTATTAATGTTTGTAACTTTTTTAAACAATCGGTTAGTTAAATTTGATTTTAAAAAAAAAAGGTTAGGCAATTGGAATAGGCCGATTCAAGCTTAACTAAATAATAACTCATTTTGTTCACTTGAAACTCATTTAAGTCAAGAGATTTCGAACGGGGTGAAGTACCTGCGCGATTTAATTGATTTAAGTCGAAAGATTTCGAACGAGTGAAGTTCTCGCGCGATTATATTCGACTGGAGTTTTCAATTGTCAAACGGTAAAAATTAATAATAAATTAAAGCGTACAAAATCAAGGCAAATATAATAAACGAATTCAACGAGTCGAAACGCATCAATAAAAGCAACTGTGCTCGGCACAGGACTCGAGGGTGCCTAACACCTTCCCGAGAGTCAACCGAGATCCTTACCCGGAACTCTGACGCAGACCATTTACGAGTCATAGGTGTTCTAGGTACACCACTTTGGTGACTTGGCACACCTTTAACTTGTCAAGTGGCGACTCCGAAAATCTCTTAAATAATTTGTGTACCTGAACACCTCGTCACAGACCTTTAAATACTTATAAAGTCTTTCTTTTTTGTAAAAAAGGGTCGTGACAGCTTGGCAACTCCGCTGGGGAGGAAAGTGAAAACTGAGAGTCTCAGGCTTTAAAATTTGTCGCTTTCGGCTTTTGAATATTAATTGTATATATTGCCTTGAATGTTACTGCTTTGATATGTTTGAACTGTATATACACAACTGTCTTCTCTCATACACCTCTGAGTCTTCTGGAACATTGCACACATGCACGCCAGTTTCGCTTCGGCGTCTGGAATTTCTGTCGTGTCTCAGGACACAAAAAGTTAACCCTTCTTAGGAGGAGGTGCGTTGGGTTAGGCCGTTAGACGTTGTCGACCGGTACCCCCGAGGCACTTCTAAATTGCCAGAAACTGTAGAACATGAACCCATTGAGTCGCCTAGAGTTGAACCTGTGCTTTTATCTAGGCCGATTTATTTGCATGTCATTAGACTTATTTGCATGTCGCTAGATGCCATAGCCTTCAAGTTAACATCAAGCCATATTTTAGATATTTTTGGGAGCTACCTTAAATTATGAGAAGGGTAAACTTGTTCGTAGCCATAGTCGGGCTGCGGAGCGTGACCATAGTCGGATTGCGTTTTACTCCGAAACTACCATGACAGGGTAGGTATGTGCCATAGTCGGGCACTATATTATATTGCCATAGTCGGGCAATGAATGCTAGCGTGTCAGACACTTTGAACTGTGGGACGCCACGGGGATTAGAAAGAGAAAGAAAGAAAAGATGTCAAAGTTGAGTGGTACTCCCTAGAAAGAAAATATAAGCTATTTTGCAATATTTAAAGAGTTTATTTTGATCTAATGTTTCAGTTGCCTTAAAGTAAAGTTTACGCATTCATGTTTTATTTGCTCTCGTTCCGGCCTTAGTGAGGGAGACGATGATACTCACTGGATGACGAGCGATTCGTTACTCACGTTCCTTTTTCTTGGAACCTACGTTGGCTTCGTCAACGTAGACGCAGGTCACAGAGGCGATCAGACTACATGCTAGGACTCTCCCTCACATCCTCAGTTGTTGGTGAGCTCCGCTTTGCTTTCAGTGGAGACATATCAGTTTTTCTTACCAGTTCCTTCATTTATTTTATTTAATCAGTTGAGTATTGTCGAGGGTTTCATGTCTCGTGCAATATGACAGTCTTCCAGTTTTAGAGGCTTCATAGACAATGAGTTAGAAGGGTGATGGCGCACACTTTAAGATTTAATGTTTAAGGTATTTTAAAGTTATATTGACTATTTATGATAAGATGCAGAGTTATTATTTATTTGAATTATTATGAGTTTTTGAAAGATGTATGAAAAGTTTAGCAGGTCTGGTTCACCTGGCCCCCAGGTGCCGTATCATAACTCGTTCAGAAAACGGGTCGTGACAAACTTGGTATCAGAGCAACAAGTTTAGAGAGTCCTAGGGGTCTATGAAGCCGTGTCAGTAGAGTCTTGTTTATGGGTATGAAGCGTGCCATACTTATGAACAGGAGGCTGCAGACATTTAGGAAAAGTCTCGCTTTCTTTCATACTCTAGATCGTGCAATAGAGCTTAACTTTAAGAATCCTTCTAATATATTCTTTCTTTTGAATTCACAGAAATGGTTGGTACTCGAAATTCTAACACCAGAGCTCAAGCAGCTGATCAAGAAACGCTTGCGGCTATGGTGGCTCAGCGTAAATCTAAGAAAAATAAGAAGGGAAAGCCAACTAAGAAGACTCCAGCGCCCCAGGTTGAACCAGAGGAGCAGGTTGATCAGGTTGAGATAGATGAGCAAGCTAACCAGAACCAAGTGCCAACCCCACCTGTTGTTCCAGCTCAAGTTGTCTTGCCACCAGAGATAGGTGAGGCTTTTAATGCAATGAGAGGGGCTATGGAGATGTTTACTACAGTCATGGCTACTCAGGGTCATAGGGAGAATGAGGCACCACCTCAGGGCAACAGACATGAAAGTTCTATAACCTCCAGGGCACACGAGTTTCTCAAGTTGAGACCACCAGAGTTCTACAGTACCAAGGTTGGTGAAGATGCAATGTTATGGCTTGAGGAAGTTAAAAGGGCACTCCGGTTGATGAATGCAGTCGATAATGAGGCTGTTGAATTAGCTGCCTACCAGCTGAAGGGTACGGCAGGCACTTGGTTCGAGATATGGGAAAGAGAGAGATGAGGATTATGGTCCACCTACTTGGGAGGAATTTGAGGAGACATTCACAATGAACTTTATACCAGAAGAAGATAAGGCAGCCAAGGCTACCCAGTTTGAGCAACTTAAGCAGGGATCAATGAGTGTAGAAGAATACCAGATGGAGTTTATCAAGTTGGCTAAGTACGCTCCCCATATGATTCCAACAGAAAGGGCAAAGATTGATAGATTCTTTAATGGATTGGGTATTCACATTCAGGACACTACAGCGGCAGCAGCAGCAGGTATGTCAGTTTTATCCTCTGTTGTGGGATTTGCTAAGCACATGGAAAGGAAGAAACATCAAAGAAGAGATGAAAAGGAAAGCTACAATAACAAGAGGGCCCGATCATCCAGCGGTTACATCTGCACCAGCTCAGTCCTCTTACCAGTCAGGTGGTGGGTCATACTTCAAGAAGAACCAGAACTATGAGAATCAATCTCGTCAGAATCAGAACCTTGGTGGCAGGTCCAATCAAAATCAGAGTTTCAATCTCCAGCTATTCAGAGTCAAGGCAGTGTCAACCAGCAGCTACAGTATGGTGATGTTTGTGGTAATTGTAAGAAGAGCCATTCAGGGCCGTGCAAGTTGGGTTTTCGAGGTTGTTACAATTGTCTTGAAGAGGGACACTACAAATTTAATTGCCCAAAGTTGCAGCGAGCCTATGATAGGGGAGCAGCACATCCAGCAGGTTCTTCAGCTACTGCAGTTGCACCATCCCAAGCTCGTGGCCCTCAGAACCAGGCTGCGCGTGGGGCGGGTAGAGGTTCAGGCTCAATCCACCAGGGAGGGGGACAACCCCGCTTATATGCTACACTTGATCGTCAGAGTGCAGAGGCATCTCCAGCAGTTGTTACAGGGATACTTCAAGTTTACTCACAGAATGCATATGTCTTGATTGATCCAGGTTCTACATATTCTTATGTCACTCCGTATTTTGCTACGAGTCTCGGGTTAGAACCTGAACATCTAAGTGAGTCCTTCTTAGTATCTACTCCAGTTGGAGAGCCAGTGAAAGCAACGAGAGTTTATATGGGTTGCACAATCTCAGTGCAAGGCCGCAATACTATAGCTGATCTTATAGAGTTAGAAATGGTGGACTTTGATGCAATCACGGGTATGGATTGGCTTTCTTCTTGCCATGCCACATTAGATTGTCGTGCTAAGATAGTCAGGTTCCAATTCCCAAATGAAGAGGTCCTTGAATGGAAGGGTAGTTCAGCGTCACCAGTGGGAAAATTTATTTCCTATCTTAAGGCACAGAAGATGATAAGTAAAGGTTGTGTTTCCTACTTGGCTCATATCATTAATGAAGAATCAGATGCGCCCACTCTTCAGTCTGTGCCAGTTGTTAGAGATTTTCCAGAAGTTTTTCCAGAAGTTTTTCTAGATGACCTTCCCGGACTTCCTCCAGAAAGAATCATAGAGTTTGGTATTGACCTTGTCCCGGGCACTCAGCCCATATCTATTCCTCCCTATAGAATGGCCCCAGCAGAGCTTAAAGAATTGAAAGAGCAGTTGAAAGATCTTCTTGACAAGGGCTTCATCAGGCCGAGTGTGTCACCGTGGGGTGCTCCGGTCCTGTTTGTCAAGAAGAAAGATGGGTCTCTCAGAATGTGTATTGATTATCGACAGTTGAACAAAGTCACGGTTAAAAACAAGTATCCATTACCTAGAATTGATGACTTATTTGACCAACTTCAGGGTGCAAAGTACTTCTCAAAGATAGACTTGAGGTCGGGGTATCACCAGTTGAGAATCAGAGAAGAAGACATCCCAAAGACAGCCTTCAGGACTCGCTACGGGCACTATGAATTTTTAGTGATGTCCTTTGGGTTGACCAATGCACCCGCAGCATTCATGGACCTGATGAACAGGGTCTTCAAGCCATACTTAGACACCTTTATTATTGTGTTTATAGAGGATATTTTGCTGTATTCTAAAAGCAAGGAAGAACATGCAGAGCACCTCAGGATAACATTGCAGACTTTGAAAGAGAATCAACTTTATGCCAAGTTTTCTAAATGTGAATTTTGGCTCCAGTCAGTGGCATTCTTAGGCCATCTGGTATCTAGCGAAGGCATTAAAGTAGATCCTCAGAAGGTTGAAGCGGTTAAGAATTGGCCAAGGCCAACAACACCGACCGAAATCCGAAGTTTCTTGGGTTTGGCAGGCTACTATAGGAGATTTGTAGAGGGATTTTCTTCACTTGCAGCACCAGTGACCAAGCTGACTCAGAAAGCAGTTAAATTTCAGTGGTCAGATGCATGCGAGCAGAGCTTTCAAGAATTAAAAAAGAGGTTGACCACCGCACTTGTGTTAACCTTGCCGACAGGTTTGGGTGGATTCACAGTCTACTGCGATGCCTCCAGAGTAGGGCTTGGTTGCGTTCTCATGCAAGAAGGAAAGGTTGTTGCCTATGCTTCCAGGCAGTTGAAAAACCACGAGAAGAACTACCCCACACACGACTTAGAGCTTGCAGCGGTAGTATTTTCTTTAAAAATATGGAGGCACTACTTGTATGGTGAGCATTCTGATATATATACAGACCATAAGAGTCTCCAGTATATTTTCAAGCAAAAGGAGTTAAATTTGAGGCAGAGAAAGTGGCTCGAGCTGTTGAAGGATTATGACATCAATATTTTTTACCATCCGGGCAAAGCTAATGTGGTAGCAGACGCACTCAGCAGAAAGTCAATGGGTGTCTTAGCTCATTTATCAGTTCAGAGGAGACCGTTAGGCCGAGAAGTGCAAAAGCTGGCAAATGACGGGATTAGACTGGATGAGACGGAAGGAGGAGATATGGTTGCTTATGCCTTAGCACGTTCATCACTTATTGCATATGTTAAGGCTAAGCAAGATGAGGCTCCGTATTTGGTGAAAATAAAAGATGGAGTCAGAAATAAAGAAATCACCGCTTTCACTCTTGAAAGCGATAGAGCTTTGAAGCTAAATGACAGGTTATGTGTACCAGATATAGATGACCTCAGAAAAGCCATCATGGAAGAAGCTCACAACTCGAGATACTCTATTCACCCAGGTGCTACTAAAATGTATCAAGATTTGAAGGATTTGTATTGGTGGAAAGGTATGAAGAAGCAAGTAGCAGACTATATGGCTAAATGTTTGAATTGTCAGCAAGTCAAGGCAGAGCATCAACGAACAAGTGGTCTACTTCAGGATATAGAAATACCACAGTGGAAATGGGAAGCGATAAATATGGATTTTGTGGTAGGCTTGCCTCGCACGTACCGTAAGCATGACTCAATTTGGGTGATTGTAGACAGACTCACAAAGTCAGCTCATTTTCTGCCAGTGAAGACAACACACAGTGCAGAACAGTATGCTCAGTTGTATATCAACGAAATTGTTAGGTTACATGGCACCCCAGTCTCGATTATCTCTGACAGAGGTCCACAGTTCACCGCTCATTTTTGGCAAGCTTTCTAGAAAAGGTTGGGAACCAAGGTCAACTTGAGCACCGCTTTTCATCCGCAGACTGATGGGCAGGCAGAAAGGACCATTCAGACCCTCGAGGATATGTTGCGAGCTTGTGTTATAGATTTTGGAGGTAATTGGGACGACCACCTACCACTCATTGAGTTTGCGTACAATAACAGCTATCAGGCTAGTATTGGGATGGCTCCGTATGAGGCACTTTATGGGCGTAGATGTAGATCTCCAGTGGGCTGCTTCGAACCAGTAGAGGTGCCGCTACTTGGCCCAGAGTTTGTTTACGAGGCTTTAGAGAAAGTCCAGCTAATTAGAGAAAGGCTCAAAACGGCTCAGAGTCGTCAAAAGTCTTATTCTGATAAGAGGCATAGAGACTTAGAGTTTAATGTAGGCGATATGGTATTCTTAAAAGTGTCACCAATGAAGGGAGTTATGAGGTTCGGTAAGAATGAAAAACTTAGTCCTAGATTTATCGGACCTTATGAGATTTTAAGCAAGAAGGGTAATGTGGCTTATGAGTTAGCCTTGCCAGTTGAGTTATCTTCGGTCCATCCTGTTTTTCACGTGTCTATGTTAAGAAAGTACATCCATGATAAGTCGCATGTTATTCCTTCCAACACCATAGAAATTAATACAGACTTGAGTTACGAAGAGGTACCAATCCAGATTCTGGATAGGCAAGTTAGAAAGTTAAGAACAAAAGATATAGCTTCGGTGAAAGTATTGTGGCGTGGTCAAAATTCAAAAGAGGCTACCTGGGAGGTTGAGGAAGACATGAAGAAAATGTATCCCCATCTATTTGAAGAACAAGGTATGTGAACTATAAAGATTTAGATTGTATTTAAATTTTTCTAGTCAATTATGAGATATTATGTGGTTTAGCTCCTTGCCGGAGTATATTAATTTGTTAGTGTTATTTAGCTCCTTGCCGGAGTATGTTTGATTTATTATTGAGATTCAGCTCCTTGCCGGAGCATGTTTTTTTTTTATTGTGGGGATTTACCTCCTTGCCGGAGTAGTAGTGGTTATTTGGAGCTATTGTTGGTGCCTACTGATGGCCTATTATAGTGTATTGGTTGTTGTTGTGGTATTTCTGACAGGGATATTTTTTCGGATAGTCCAGTTACAGGGGAGACTCTACCGAAATTTTTAAGAAATCTAACACTTAGCCAAATTTTGGAACATTTGGCAAGCTGGTGGAATGGAAAAGTGGCCTAGGAGTGAGGAATAAAAATCATTCGAGGACGAATGATCTTAAGGGGGGAAGAATGTGACGTTCCCCAAAATTTCTAAGTTTTAGGACACTTATTGGCGTGAAAAAAATTATTTACGTAAAGTCGTTTCATATATTATGGCGAGGTCCGAATATAAAGCGTATGGTGAAGATAAGTTAAATATTTATCGTGAAGGATGTGTAAATATTTAAACGTATGTAAAGTGGAGGAAGAAATTGTAAGAGGTGCCAAAAGTTAAAGCCGACTTAATATAGGTAGAGTTACATTAAGATGGCTAATTAGCCAAGTTAACCAATATATAGACTATTCTAAAAAAAATCTAATGGTCAAATAACATTAAAATAATAGAGTAAAGATAGCAAAACATATGCATCAGTAATTGGGTTTTAGGCGTGAACAGAAGTAGTACTCCCCGAGTCCTCATAACTTTTCCTTACGAAACTGAAGCAGGAACCGTATCACCTTCAATTCAGCCTTCAAGTTAACATCAAGGTAAGTTTTTCCTGTGGATTAGTGAAATTATATTATGATTATACAAGAATCTAGCATCTTAATAGATTATATTCATTGGGGAATTTCTTTAAACCTAGAAAGTTAGGGGTTGAACCTAAATTCTTAAATTGGGGTAAAGATGAGAACTTTGGGATTGATTACGTAAATTGATTGTTGTAGTTAGTTGGTAACGTGAAGTACGTCGAGTTGCACTTGCAATTAGATTCAAGGAGAAAATTGAGGTTAGTTGAGACATAACCTTCCTAAGGTGCTTTTCTCACAAAGTGCATGTATTTAAGGTGTTTGATAAATTGCTTTAGAGAAGTTAATGTACGTTTGATTGGAGCGGGCAAACGTTCATTATCCATTAATGTTTCCAAGTCGTTCTTTAGTATCAAGTATCTAGAAATATGTTTCATAGCTTCCTTTACATCCCGATCATATATCTTTACTTGAGTACAATTTCATGAGATTATTTATGTTATTCTATGATTATTATTAAATGATTCAAGATTTAATTGTGTTTGAAAGCTAATGAAGCTATGATGAGATTTTAAATGAAAACTTAAGTTCAAATTGAGGCCTTTGGTGCCAAGCAATATTTTAGATATTTTTGGGAGCTACCTTAAATTCTGAGAAGGGTAAACTTGTTCGTAGCCATAGTCGGGCTGCGGAGCGTGACCATAGTCGGATTGCGTTTTACCCCGAAACTACCATGACAGGGTAGGTATGTGCCATAGTCGGGCACTATATTATATTGCCATAGTCGGGCAATGAATGCTAGCGTGTCAGACACTTTGAACTATGGGACACCACGGGGATTAGAAAGAGAAAGAAAGAAAAGATGTCAGAGTTGAGTGGTACTCCCTAGAAAGAAAATATAAGCTATTTTGCAATATTTAAAGAGTTTATATTGATCTAATGTTTCAGTTGCCTTAAAGTAAAGTTTACGCATTCATGTTTTATTTGCTCTCGTTCCGGCCTTAGTGAGGGAGACGATGATACTCACTGGGTGACGAGCGATTCGTTACTCACGTTCCTTTTTCTTGGAACCTACATTGGCTTCGTCAACGTAGACGCAGGTCACAGAGGCGATCAGACTACAGGCTAGGACTCTCCCTCACATCCTCAGTTGTTGGTGAGCTCCGCTTTGCTTTCAGTGGAGACATATCAGTTTTCCTTACCAGTTCCTTCATTTATTTTATTTAATCAGTTGAGTATTGTCGAGGGTTTCATGTCTCGTGCAATATGACAGTCTTCCAGTTTTAGAGGCTTCATAGACAATGAGTTAGAAGGGTTATGGCGCACATTTTAAGATTTAACGTTTAAGGTATTTTAAAGTTATATTGACTATTTATTATAAGATGCAGAGTTATTATTTATTTGAATTATTATGAGTTTTTGAAAGATGTTTGAAAAGTTTAGCAGGTCTGGTTCACCTGGCCCCCAGGGGCCGTGTCATAACTCGTTCAGAAAACAGGTCGTGACACATCTCTTTTATGAGAAACTTTAACTCTATATGAATTAGGCTGATTTAAGTATAAATGAGCTGAAAGAGGATTAAGACTTAAGAAAAACTTAGAATTAAAGAACATATGTTTTGAGGCCCCCGTATCTAAAATTCAAGAACTGTGATTAAAATCATTGAGAGAAGACACTGAATTGTTGTATATTACCAGCACAGTTCACTGCATTGACATTCACATCTGAATCACTTGACTGTCTAACCTTGATGTGCTGAAGAAGCTGCAACAGCTGGAAAAACTGCTCTTGAGTAAGTTGATGTTCGCCACCATTATCTTCAAAAATCATAGGACTCTTCTTTCTCGTTTCTTCTGAAGAGTACATTGCATTGCTCCTAGCAGTGTTTTGAAGTTTTTTTTTTTTTTTTTAAGTTTAGTGAACTTGAAATCTGCAGGAAATCTATGATCCTACATCACTTTTCTACTGAGTGGCCTGGCTTCTTGCAGTGTGAGCAGACAAAATTATTCTTCTTTCATTTAAAATCGCCATTTCCAAACCTCCGACTCAAGTTTTCTTGATTTGCAACTAAGAAAGATGCATTGTTTCTAGGGAACTGTGAGCTTACATAAGCTTTTCTTCGCTTCTCATCTTGCATTAATAAATGGTAAACATGGTTGAATGATGGTAATAGGTTGAACATGATAATGTTGCTCCTTCCAGGTGCATAGGTATCATTCAATCCCACGAGAAACTGGATGAGTCTCTCATCTTGAAGAGACTTTACCATTTTCTCTTTTCCTCTACAGTTACAAGCATAAGAACAAATCATGTTTGTGTTCAAGGTATCAAGTTCATCCCACAAATATTTGATCTTTGTGTAGTAGAATGCTATGTCACTTATTCCCTGAACTAAGTCACTGAGCTCCTTTTGTAGGTGATAAAGTTTGGCACCATTTTGTTGCCCAAACCTATCTTCCAGATCTGTCCAGAGATCCATGGCTGTTTTTGAGTAAATCACACTGTCAGAGATCTCTTTAGAAAGAGAGTTGAGTAGCCATGATATCACCATATTATTGCACCTGCTCCATGTTTTGAAGTCATCAGAATTTGTATGTGGAGATTTGCAAGATCCATCAATGAATCCAACCTTGTTCTTAGCTGACAAGTTAATGATAATGGATATCTTTCATCCTCTATATCCACGACCATCAAAAGAGGAATTAACAAGATGCATCCCTAGTGAATCCGAATGATGCAAGAAGTAAGGATGACTGGAATCCTGATGCAGTCCAGCCTGATCAAGCTAAGTTCGTGCCTTCAAAACCATTTACGAGGAGTCAAGCTAAAGAGCTTCGTGATATTCATGTGATGGTGTTGAAGAGCCATGATGGTGCAAGCTTTGGAGAAGTGTGCAACATGTTAGAGGCGACAAGAAGCAGAATGGTTAGCTTTAGAGAAGGAAACACAGCTTTTTGCTAAGCCTACTTTATGTTGGAAAACTTGTTCTTTTTAGCATAATCAAATTGAGTTTGTTACTTTCCATTGATCAAACAATTTACAAGTCCTAGTTGTCTTGAGGATTGTTTGTATAGTTTAGGTCCTCATTGGCTTCATAAAGAAGGTAAGTAGACTAGTTCCTACTTATAGTCTTGATAGATCAATGAGTGTCTAACTTTTTATCTTTGTTCTTGTTCTTCATATTTAATCTTGCATCAAATCCTTCATTCCAGCATCAATAGTTCATGAGTTGGTTTGAGTCAAAATAGCAGTTTGATTAGGAGCTGCCATTGAAGATTTTGAGTGAGAAAGGGTTGATGAACAAGAAACAATAGATTAATCAACAGACATTTAGCTCTGCTCTGATACCATAAAGATTCTTGATAAGATTGAATATAGAAAATTTTCTGTATATTTTTTATTCCTCTGTTGTTTTCTATTTATATACATGTATTTGAACAAAAAATAAAAAGAACAATATGAAAATAAATTTACACTTATTCTAAGCCTTATTAGTAGGTGCACTATTTTGGTACAATATTTTTATTTCTTGTGTGTGCCTCTCACGTGAGGAATATTATAGAATAGTGAGTGAGAGGCAGCTGTCTTTAATTTGAATCGGATGGCTATGAGAGGCTCCATCATAATATCCATCAACAATTGAGATTAATACATGTGTTCTATTCTTATTGGCTTGAATTGTTTGATGTCTATCTACGTTAAGTTTCCTTGTACTTTGATTCTTCTGCCTTCTTTCTTCTTCTTCTTCCAGACTTGTCTTCTTATCTTCTTACTTGCTCTGTTGCAAACTTAAATCCATGAGAGTGGAGTTATCAAAATTATCTCCAACACTAGGCTTATGTCGCGTGCTTTGTCATTGTTGTGGCCCTTGTAGTACTTTTTTTTATACTTCTCTCTTCTGTTCAAAACATATACTCCCTCTGTTTCAATTTATATGCCATCATTTCCTTATTAGTCTGTTCTAAAAAGAATGACAACATTCTAAATTTGGTAACAATTTAATTTCAAAATTACAATTTTACCACTAATGAAATGATTTACCACCACACAAACATTAGTATAGTTTCTAACATGATTTCAAAATAGAAAAGTCTGATGTTTCCCAATTCTTCAACACAGGCAATTGACAACATCGTTGTTTATAAATTATTGTACGGAACCTCACTGTTTGCTTATTCAGTGATGGTAGTTTTATCTCCTTGATATCTTATTTTTCCCTGGTAAGTTAATATTTTTATATTACAAGATTTTTGCATATCGACACCTGCTTAATTATAGCATTAAGATTGTTGACATTAAGTTTTTCAAAATTATTTTGTTAAGGAGACATAGATTGTCGACGGTAACCGCAAAGTCCCATTATATAATGGGATGAAGATATTTGAAGAAGCTTTTACGAAAAATCTACACATTTGCTTTCTACTATTCATTGGCATCATTTGTTGCTTTTTGTTTTTCCATTTGTTCGCTGTTAAATTTTCTGTAAAAGAATTATCAAGACATAGTCTTTCTTTGGGATTTGTCATCTCTCCTTTGAATCCGATTAGCATTTTTTCAATCAAACTCAGCATTATTGTACTACATTAAAGTTTGTATTGGATTTGCTTATTCTTTTGTGTTGATGATTGTTTCTTTTGAATTGACAGGGCTTATTTTATCTCTTAGAGATAGAAAAATACGATGATGGTGGCGTTGATCGATATTAATGAAGATCAGTTGCTGATAGCTACAAGAATCACATCAGCTAGTTTTAATTTTTCAAACTTTATTATTTGTGTTGTACAAAAAAAATGTAATGTTGATGCAACAAATTTTAGCTTTGAAGTCATGTATTTTGGAATTTAATTTTGAATAATATTTAATGTTATTTGTATGGAGAAAGTTTTATTTACAACTTGTTATTTTTGCTAATCTTCATGTATTTTATCTAGTGCTGTCAAAATGGGCCGGCCCGACCCAGCCCGACCCAGCCCACGTGGGCTTTGCAATTTTCCGGGTCAGGCCGGGCTGGCCCACAATTCACGTGGGCCATTAAATTATTAGCCCAACCCAGCCCTATATGGGCTGCAGGCCGGGCCGGGCTAGCCCACCATTATTTATTATTTTTTAATAATACTATTAGTTTGATTTTGAATTTTTAATAACAGTATATACTAGAAGTAAACCAAATATTACTATGATATTCAACTGAACAATTCTTATAAAGGAGATAATGTAAACAAGCAAAAATATAGTACAAACTTTGGTGTCAAAAAGTATCCAATGCGAACTTAAAATTTATATCAATTGTCATTAGTTAAAAGAGAATCTTAATTTCATAAAATTTCTTGAGCAATTTCAGATATCATAAACTGTTATTAACACAATATAATCAGAAAAAAATTTACAAACTTTGATAAGTCACCACACACATTTGGTAAATTGTTATTCTCCAAGAACCCGTATTCCAAATAACATTGATACCAATAATATAATATTTGTCAAAATATAAATACTGAAACATCGCAACATAATATTCAAAACTAGAAGCTCTGTTTCATTATTTTTAGACTGGTCCCTATTTTATTATTTAAATTATTTTATTTAATTAAGTCCACGGGCCGGCCCAGCCCAGCCTCACCCAAGCCTCACGGGCCGTGGGCTTGCGTGGGTCGGGCTAAAAAGCCTCAGTATTTCGTGGGCTAAAAAAATCTTAGCCCAACCCTATTAAATTACGGGCCAGGCCGGGCCAGCCCAGCGGGCCAAACCCATATTGACGGCTCTAATTTTATCTGTATATAGGATTCGGAAAAATTTGAAGATCATGAAAATATTTAATTAGATGTAAAAATACATTAATGTTGAAATTGAATATATTGTTGCTTCAATTAAATTATGCTTTTCTTCCTGTAAATTAAAATATAATAAAAAATTTGCCAATTTTAGAATAATTTGTAGCTACAAAATTTGATCCGTAGCTAAACATGAATGATAGTACCAACAACTAGTATGTGACTGTACAACTACATATTTAGATTTGTGGCTAATAAATAAATTTTTTGCCACAATATATCAACCTATAGCTATAATATTAAGCTAGTCATGGAATTAATTTATCGTGGCAAAATAATAGGATACTTGCTACAAATTTATATATTTCGTGGCTAAAAGTTCTACCATTATAGCTACAACACAAAATTTTCCATGGAAATAAGTATTGATCTAAGCCACGTGACATATAAAGTCTGTGACTAACTTTTGGTCACCCCACATTTAGCTATGAATGCTACGAAAGAAAAATATTGTGGCTAAAGTGTTTAGTCACGAATATTTTCATGTTTAGCTATGATACATTCCATAGCTATTGACGTTGGGCGTATATCTTATGCCTCGGTGTCGATTTCTTATAGTTTTTGAGTTATTTTCAGTGTCTTATGTGCCCAAAAATGCGTGATTTATAGTAAAATGCTAACTTGAGGTGTTTGAATGTTTTTAGGAGAGAATTGAAGGAAATTGGAGCTTGATTTAAACAAGAACAAGGAAGAAGCATTGAGTACAGCCATGGATGCTTGGCATGCTAGGCTGTATGGTCCGGGAAGAGTGCAAATATTGAATAAATTGAGAGAAGTAGCGCATACAGCCACAGATGCTTGGTATGCTCCGGTGTATGCGATGGTAAATAGTCCCAGAGCTGCCAGGACTAGCTAAAAACGTGAGCCACTAGCATATTTCCTATTATTAAACCCTTGTAACGTTTTTCTCTGGATTATTACGTGCTTTTTGGAGGCAAGAACTACAGTGGAGACTAGAGAACAAGGATTCATCAATTGAGTTGTAATTCTTCTTTCCTCTTTATTGTTTCATGAATTCTAGATTATTTTGTGAGAAAGCTAACTTGTCTATGAGTAGCTAAACTTTATTGTTCTAGGGTTATAGGTTAACCATGAAAGTTGTACTCTGAAGTTGATTGAATTCCATTAAATTTATCACATTGAGTTGTTTATTTAATTCTGCTCTGAATTACTGAATTTTCTGGCCAGTTGTTAAGTGCTATCCATGAACCTAAGGTTGAACTCGAAAGTGGAAACCGTAGGTTGCAATAGAATTAAGCAGCGCGTGTTCCTGAACCCAGGCATCGGGGAATGGTTTCGCGGTTAGGATAGAATTATGCCTAACAGTCACGCTTAATCAGTTTACAGGAGAAGCACATGCATTCTTGTTAATTCTAATTTCACAGACATATAGGCGTTAGGTTGGCTTGAATAGGTGAGCAGGGTATCGAAAGAGCTCTGTGAGTATAATTAACCCTGTGATTAACAACTCAGATAAATAAAGTCAATTCAATTAGTGGATGAGTGCAACTGAATTGGTCTCTCACTGATATCTAAAACTCTTGAATTGTCTTGCACTCCATTTACTTCAATTACTTTTAGTTAATTAGTTAATTGAACACACTCGAAATCTGGTTAAACTCTCTTGAACAATATTTGAATTGAAGTTTGTCTAGTTAATAGTTAATCAATAGTCCTCGTGGGAACGATACTTTTCTTATCACTTTATTACTTTATCGACCGCGTATACTTGCGTGTGCGTTTGGAGCGATAAGTTTTTGGCGCCGTTGCCGGGGACTAAGATTTAATTAGTTTCTAGATTAGCTTTTATTTGTTATTTATTCAAGATTAATTTTTGTTTTAGTTGTCTTTGGGTGTTTCAGGTATTGGCTTGAATGCGAAGGAGCAAGAGTGGTGATAAACTCTACATCTTTAACCCGTAACCTGAAAGACTTTTTCACAGGCTAAGGAAGGAGGCCAGACTCAAAGTAAAGCTAGAGAAAGCTCCTATTTCTGAACGTGCAGAGATGGCTGAAAATCAAAACCATGCTATACTGGATGTGGCCAGACCTACTCTTGACAACATGGCCAAGGTCATTGTGAGGCCCACTATTACTGGTAAATTTGAGCTGAAGGAAAGTATGATCCGACTATTCCAGTATAATGGTCAGTTCGCGAGATTGTCACATGAAGATCCTCAGCAGCACATGCAGAATTTTCTGGAGATCAGCGACACTTACAAATATGTTGATGTGTCAGATGAATATATACGGCTGACTATGTTTCTATTCACCTTGCTAGGTGAAGCAAAAAAGTGGCTCTTGGTCCGACTACCGAACTCCATTAACTCTTGGGACGAATTGGCAAAGACGTTTCTGATCAAATTTTTTCCATCGGGCAAAACTGCAAAGATCATAGGTGAGATAGTGTCATTCAGTCAGAATTCATCAAAGGAGATAGGTGAAGCATGGGAAATGTTCAAGGCATTGTTGAGAAGCTGCCCACACCATGGTCAATCAAAGGAGGTGTTGGGACATATTTTTGTTGAGTGACTACAGTCGTATAGTAAAATCTTGCTGGATGCTTATTGTGGCGAACCAAGTCTAGAGAAGCAGTATGATGAGCTAGATATCATTCTTGAAAAAATTTCAGAAGGCAGCCAACATTATCATGGTGACTCAGGAAGAGATAAAAATCTCAAGCTAGTTGGAAAGGTGGAAGTAGATGTATTGACAGCTATGAAAGCTGAAATGGCAGCTATGCAACACTCTGTTAAGCAGCAACTTGATGCAGTACTAGTCCAGGTAAGCAAGCCACAGCCGCCGGCCCCACCCCAGGTTCAACAAGTGCAAGCAACTCCATACTGTGAGGTGTGTGGTGGATCTGATCATATAAGTAAAGTTTGCACGGACAACCCAGAGTCTGCGTTTTACGTGGGTCAGCAGGGCAGGGGTTTTGACCAAAATGCTCAGTATGGAAACACTTACCCGCCTAACTTTCGCAACCACCCTAATTTCTCAAGGGGCGTTAATCAAGGCGGACAAGGCAGCAGACAATCTCAAGGTAATACTCAGCAAGTGCAGAATCCACCGCAACAGCAATAGCCTGAGACGTCAAATTAGAGGCAATGATACAACAACTGGTTGCTGATCTTAATCAGAAAATTTCAACTCTCCAGCAGAACCAAGACAGTGCCATTCGCTCTCTAGAAAAACAAATGGGACAGCTTGCTAGTAATCAAAATACAAGATCACTTGGTGCTTTGCCTAGCAATACTGATCCCAATCTGAAGTAACAGGTGCAAGCAGTCTCATTAAGAAATAGGAGAGAACTGGAATAATTGCCAAAGAAGCCAAAGTAATCTCACCCTGACAAAGGAAAAGAGCCAGAGCCAGTAGTCGAAGTCGAGAAGGAGGTAGAAAAGCAAGAGGCAGTGATTGCTGCTAAACCACCACCTCCCATTCCTCGAAGGTTGCAAAAGAATCTGCAAGATCCTGCAGTTACGAATATCTTGGGCATACTCAGTCAGACTAGTATCAATATTCCATTGGTAGATTTGCTCCGAGGAATTCCAAAGTATGCCAAGTACATCTTAGACATATTATCATCAAAGAAGAAACTCAATGAATTTGAAACGGTGGCACTTACTGAAGAGTACACATCCAGAGTTCAGAACAAACTCCCTCAGAAGTTTAAGGATCCAAGTAGTTCCACCATTCCTATTCGTGTTGGCAACGTAGCAGTTGGTAGAGCCCTATGTGATCTAGGGACTAGCATAAATCTTATGCCATTATCTGTAAGCAACCAATTGGTTCTCGGTACTCCAAAGCCAGCAACGGTCTCACTTCAGTTAGTTGATCGTTCTACTACTTTATCCTGAGGGGGTGATTGAAGATGTACTGGTTCAGATTGGTCAATTTATTTTGCCCGCTGATTTTGTTATCCTGGACTATGAGACAGATAAGGAAGTCCCTATCATCTTGGGATGGCCTTTTTTAGTCACTGGTGATGCTGTGATCCGTGTCCAAGAGGGAAAGATGACAATGAAGGTGGATGATCAGAAAGCATTTTTTAATGTGTACAAGGCTCTAAAAATGCCTAACCATCATGAAGAGTTGTCCATTATCACAGTGAATGATCCGGAGGAGAAGTCGACTGATCCAGCTGATTATGTCACTGATGATTTGCACCGAGCACTGATGTTGGGAGAAGAAACTAGTGAAGATGCTGATATACAGGAGATGTTGCAGCTCTTAGACTGTTCTTGTGACTTTATTACAGGTTTTCCCAAGTTTGAGCCTCTAGAAAGACCGCTTGGGCCACCACCCAAGCTATCTATTGAAGAGGCGCCCAAGCTTGAGCTCAAACCTTTACCTGCTCATCTTCGTTATGCTTATTTGGGACAATCTGACACTTTACCTGTGATTATTTCTTCTCTGTTGTCTGACTAGCAGGTAGAAAAGTTGTTGAGAGTGCTACGAGAGCATAAGAGTGCTATTGGCTGGACCATAGCTGATATCAAGGGAATAAGCCCAGATTTTTGCATGCACAAGATCTTTATGGAGGACGGATACCAGCCAAGTGTGGAGCATCAGCGTCGCCTCAATCGAATCATAAAGGATGTGGTAAAGAAAGAGGTGATTAAATGGTTAGATGCATGTATAATTTTTCCTATCTCTGACAGCAAATAGGTAAGTCCAGTGCAGTGTGTGCCTAAAAAATGAGGGATGACAGTGGTGCAAAATGAGAATAATGAACTTATCCCCACAAGAACTGTTACGGGGTGGAGGGTGTGCATAGATCATCTAAAATTGAATAAAGCCACCCGAAAGGATCACTTTCCCCTCCCCTTTATTGATCAGATGTTAGATAGGCTAGCTGGCCAAGAGTATTACTGTTTCCTTGACGGGTTATTCTGGCTACAACCAAATATGGATTGATCCCGAAGACCAGGAGAAAACTACTTTTACATGCCCTTACGGTACCTATGCCTATAGGAGGATACCGTTCGGGCTATGTAATGCACCTGCGACTTTTCAAAGGTGTATGATGGCTATTTTAACTGATATGGTGGAAAAGTTTGTCGAAGTGTTTATGGATGACTTTTCTGTCTTCGGATCTTCTTTTGATGCTTGTCTAACTAACCTTGGTTTAGTGCTTGCTAGATGTGAAGAAACTAACCTTGTTTTAAATTGGGAAAAGTGCCATTTCATGGTTCGTGAAGGTATAGTTTTGGGACACAAGGTGTCCAGTGCTGGAATTGAGGTTGACAAGGCGAAGGTGGAGACAGTTGAAAAATTACCTCCGCCCACGTCTGTGAAAGGAGTCTGAAGTTTTCTCGGACATGCTGGCTTCTATAGGAGGTTTATTAAATATTTTTCTAAGATTTCTACTCCTTTATGCAGGTTACTTGAGAAAGAAGTAGCATTTGTGTTCGATGAGGCCTGTCTGAGGGCCTTTAATGAGCTAAAAGAGAAATTGGTCTCTGCGCCAATAATAGTAGCTCCTGATTGGACTGCACCATTTGAATTAATGTATGATGCTAGCGATGTCGCTATTGCGGCAGTCCTGGGGCAAAGAAGGAACAAGGTGTTCCATTCCATTTACTACACCAGCAAAACTCTTAATCCCGCCCAATTGAATTGCACAGTTACTGAAAAAGAGTTGCTGGCAGTAGTGTATGCCTTTGATAAGTTTCGGGCATATTTGGTTGGAACAAAAGTTATTTTTTACACAGACCATGCAGCAATCAGGTACTTAATTGATAAAAAGAATGCTAAGCCTCGATTAATTCGTTGGGTGTTATTGCTGCAGGAATTTGACTTGGAAGTCCGAGACCGTAAGGGAACGAAAAATCAAGTAGCTGACCACCTATCTAGGTTGGAGAACCACAAGCATGTGGATGAGGGAGGTTTGATCAAAGAAACCTTCCCGGATAAGCAACTTTTTGCCATCACCAATCACTCAGACCCATGGTATACTGATTATGTCATTTATTTGGTAAGTGAGGTAGTGCCACCACATCTGACTGCAGAAGGTAAGCGTCGGTTCTTTCATGATGTGAGATTTTATATTTGGGATGAGCCGTTTTTGTTTAGAGTGTGTGTAGATCAGTTGGTGAGAAGATGCATTCCTGAGGAAGAGACGGAGGCTGTTCTGCAAGAGTGCCATGCATCTCCTTATGGGGGTCATCATGGTGGTGATAGAACAGCCGCCAAAGTACTTCAGTCTGTTTTCTATTGGCCGACACTATTCAAAGATGCTCACGCTTTTGTAAAGAAGTGTGATCGGTGTCAAAGAACCGGCACAATCACCAGGAAGCAAGAGATGTCTCTACAAGGCATTCTAGAGGTGGAGATTTTTTATGTGTGGGGGATCGACTTCATGGGTCCCTTCCCCTCATCGAATAGCAACAAGTATATTTTACTGGCAGTGGATTACGTGTCTAAATGGGTAGAGGCTGTTGCTCTTCCTACTAATGATGCGAACGTGGTGGTGAGTTTCGTCAAGAAGAACATTTTCACCAGGTTTAGAACTCCGCGGGCTTTGATTAGTGATGAAGGTACACACTTTTTTAACAAGTTTTTAAACAACCTTCTAGCTAAATACAGGGTCAAGCATATTGTCGCCACTGCCTATCATCCGCAAACTAGTGGACAGGCTGAGGTATGAAATAGAGAGGTGAAGCAAATCCTTGAGAAGACTGTCAGTGCGAATAGGAAGGATTGGGCTACCAAGCTCGATGATGCACTCTGGGCATATAGGATAGCTTATAAGACTCAAATTGGGACTTCAACCGTACAAGCTGGTATATGGGAAAACGTGTCACTTGCCAGGCGAGCTTGAGCACAAGGCCTATTGGGCGATAAAGAAGCTAACTTTTGATATGGGATTGTCAGGTTAGAAGAGATTATTGCAACTCAATGAACTTGATGAGTTTAGGTTGCACGGATATGAAAACGCCAAGTTATATAAGGAGAAGACTAAGCGGTGGCATGATAAGCATATTCAACATCGTCACTTTGAACTGGGCCATGGTAAGCTCAAGTCGAGGTGGTCTGGTCCGTTTGAAATTGTTAAGGTGATGCCCCATGGAGCGATTGTATTGCGAGCCCTGGGTTCGGATAATTCGTTTCTAGTGAATGAGAAAAGAGTAAAGCGCTATTGGGGAGGTGAAGTCGATAGGCTTAAATCTTTCATTTCTTTGGTCGACCCTTGAAAAAGGGTTGTACTCGTCGTGCCGCGACGTTAAATCAAGCGCTTCATGGGAGGCAAATCATATTTTATCATTTTTAGAGTTAGTTAATCCGCATTTTCATTTAAAATAAAAATAAAACAAAATAAAAAAATAAAAATAGAAAAGAACAAAAAGAATGGGAACTTGATGTGATTAACGTGTTTGTGTAGTGTTTTTCCAGGATCCCGAGGCACGAGAACAGTTGGAACAACGAAAAGGGTCGGTCCCAGACAGCAAAGGAGCATAAATTCTCAAAACTCCAGGCCATACAGACCCCATGCATCGCATGCTGGGCTGTATGGCACCTGTGTGTGTTTTCTCAAGAACACAAGGCTGAAACCAGATCAAAACACCCTGGCACGCGTCGCGCCAGGGACTGTATGCAATCAAATTTTTTTTTGAGTTATTTCCAGAAAGGAGGCAGTGTTCTAAGCTCATGGCGCGACACACTGTATGCAGTAATTTCCCTCAGTAAAGCGCCCTGCGTGCCGCGCCTGTGGCTGTTTGCACAGCGAGATTTTGAAAAAAAAAAAATTTCTTAGGCAGTGTTGAGGGCTGATCGCATGGGCTGCTGTATCCACTGGTAAGGCTTTTTTTTTTTAAACTCCTTTAACTCCTAAACACACACTCACACAACACACAAAAGCAAAAAAAAAAAAAAAAAAAGAACACAGAACAAGCAAATAGAAACGGGCAGAAAGAACAAAGCACAGGGAAAACCAAATGTGAAATACCATTACCTAGCGGCTGAAGTTTTTCCTTCCAATCCCCAGGTATGAGTTCCTCTCTTCTAGGCAAGCCCTTCTCCATTCTCTACTGATTGGTAGCGCTAAAAAAATCCCATCCCTTTACTTCAAGTTTATGATAAAAACATGTCGAAACTTGAATGTTTTGATTGGTATTTGCTGTGGGGGGATGCGGTGATGCACCGTGATGAGTATATATGTAAGCTCCCGGAGTTGGAAGGTCCAAACAATAACAAAAAGCTCATACACAAGCTGTCCAAAATTCTGCACGTAAGGTGTTTGTTGAAATTCCCCAATGAACAATTTGAAGTATTTGGCGAAGTCTGAGTAGCCGAATCAATTAGGGGGTATAAGTTGAACATATATTAGTTATAATTAGGGTGTGGGGCTTAGTTTAAAGTGTTTTCACTTGAACGACACTCAATGCACATTATTCACACACTAGGAGTGTCGTTTTGCACCTTAATTGAGCTTGCCAATGCCCCGTTGTGCAATTCATGGGCTGCTCTTATTGTTTTGCTTAAGATAATATTTCTCCATATTTTTGAGATTAAGGAGAGCATAAGTATGGGGTGTGGAGACCCCGTTTGCATACTTTGGTGAATTTTAACCTTGAGAATTGTTTTGAATAAAGAAGTGGGTATCGAGGGAAGTCTGAGTACCTCGCGAATGACACCATGAGCGTACTATGAGCATAAATTGATCAATTGTAAAATATACTTGAGATTTAAGTGTGGGGTGCGTGCGTACCAATTGACATAGTTTCTAGCTACTTTAAAGAGCTCGTGAGTACTTCATTGGCTAATTTCACATTGTTTGGATGCAGATATTCTATTGCAAAATGGCGATTGCAAAGCAAACATCCAAGAGTGGTGGAGGCGGAGAAGGTGGCCAACCACCACAGAATCAATCCGTGGGCAAGGATAAACGGGAGCAACGCTCAAAGAAGAAACAAGATACACCTGCTCCGGATATGGCTATTCCCGCTCCTCAGGCAGCCACCGGCAAGAGGAAATTAACCATTGCTAAGGAAAAGCCCGTGGTGATCCGTGAAGGTGGTGCTTCTAGCCTTCTAGACCACCGGCCAAGAAAAGGAGAGCAGTTCAGGGCAAAGGAAAGAAACCAATGGAGCAGGATGATGAGGATGACGAGCAGGTTGATGATGATGCCAAGGATGAGTACACTCCTATTCCAGTGCCTGCGGACATTCCATCGACCATAAGCTCGATTGACAGGGCACTGTGGGAGGACACATTTGAGAGCGAGAGTGCATACCTGGCGTATCAGTGGATCATTAAGAAGCAGATTACGCAGGAAAGACCACTGAACTATTATGCATGTGAGAATGCTTGCCCGGCTATTCTGGAGGTTGTGAAAGATAGGAAGTGGGACATATTTATGCAAGGTCCCAAGTGTAAGGGCAATGTTACTGCTGTTCAAGAATTATACGCGAACTGGGAGAATCTGAGGAGCAGCATAGTGCGGTTAGAGAGGTTGATGTTGATATTTCTGCCAAAGCCATTAATGCACATTACAGGGTGACTGAAGTGGCCATGGATGAGTACAAGAAGATGCTAGCAGAGCCAAATTTTGAGGATGTCATTGAGATATTATGTAACCCACCAGCTGTTATGGATGATCGTGAATCTTCGAAGCCTGCGTGGTTGCACAACACCCAGAGAAAATATGCCACTTCGCCTAAGAGGTTTATGTATAGGGAGAGTCGATCTTCGCTAAATTAGGTGTCTAACAGAATAATGCAGGCTGACCATCAGACAAATGTCCTTCGAGAGCGGGTGCTTCTTATTTATGCTCTGATGAACGGGATAATGCTGAACTTGGGAGAGTTTATGTACGAGCAGATGACGCGGACTCGTAAGGAGAAGACATTGAAGCTGTATTTTTTGCACACTCTGACGGCTTTGATGAGGAAGCACGGGGTCCCCTTCTATACGGATGATGATCTTTTAGAGGTACCCATTGCCCATGACATTACTTCAGTGCATGACCCGGTTGCGGCCAAAAGAGATAAGAGAACTACATCAGAGCGACTTGTGGGCTTTGAGGCCGAGCTAGCTAAGCTGAGAGAGGCACAGTAGGCAGAGTTGACCCAGTTGAGATAGGAGCAGGCAGCTCGAGACACCCTGATGCAGAGCACACAGGCAGAGATCCTTGCCGCTATTCAGAGTCCTAGAGTGACGCGCTCCATTGACGTCCAAACTAATGCAGGGTCCAGTCAGAAGGTTGGCCGATGGCATTTTTAGAGGAAAAGGAAGTTAGGTAAATCCACACCTACTTATTTTGTATGTCTCTTTTATGCATATAAAATAGAAGTATATTTAGTTGTTTAGAGTTATATTTCCATGTATTTACTTTAGTGTATTTAGTGTCTTTTGTCTTTATACCATTTTATTCTTTTGTTTTTGTAGGTAGTGTTTAACAATATTACTCTAACGGCCGATGAGGTGTGAACTTTCAACTTGGATGCATTAGAGGATTCCAGCATTGAACTTGAGAAGCTTGTTGTCCACAATATTACTGGTCAAGTTTCTCATGCTAAATCTACAAGTAATCCCTCTGAAGCTACCAATAAATTACAACATTTTATTGCATTGTCAATCAATGCTGCCAAAGGATCACAATAATTTGGTGCCTCTTCAAGTAATCCTGCCAAGGATTTTCACCAAGTTTGTGCATCTTCAAGCGATCCTTCTCCGTCTGTGCAGCTGGCTTTCATTGGGAGTGAGTTGCAGCGATTGAACAATGAGTTTGTAACACATAAGACGCATGTATTTTTGTATTTTCTATTTTGCCCATAAGAAACTTTTCCAACAGTTTTAAACAAACTAATGTTTCTCGTTTGTTTGTAGGTTGGTAGTAAGTTTACTGATCTTAAGAGCTATATGACTGACGCATTTAAGAAGCTGTTTGACCACCTGAAGGTAATATTTCTGTGTTTAGCCTTGTATTTATGTGTTTAGAGATAATTTATTATGTGTATAGAAATTTTTTCAGGGATTTTTTGGGGAAAACATGTATGTACATTATTTTTATATGTATAGACTTGTATTTTATGTGTATAGACTTGTATTTATGTATTTAGAGATAATTTTTATGTGTATAACAATTTTTTCACGGATTTTTTTGGAGAAAACCTGTATGTACATTATTTTTATATGTATATACTTGTATTTATGTGTTTATACAATGATGTTTGCGTTCTTTTTAAAAGATTGGTGGAGAAGACCTGTTGTGGATCGTGATAATAAAGTGCACATTGATTTCAGCTTTGGCAGCCCTTTTGACTATGGTCATTCGGCGCAACAGAAGGCGATGTTTGTGAATGATGATGTACGTGCACTTTTTATGGAATCCACCTACATATATATAGTTAGTTTTCTTTACAATGTATAAAATATATAAGTGCTTACATTCTATTTTTAAAAAGTATATAGAACTGTTAATTCGTGTATGTTTTTAAAATGTGCTCTGTTTACCTTTTTTGCAATCAAGGACTTGGAAGTGCCGTTGTCGCAGATGAACGGTCAGAACCAGTGGGAAATGGCACTGTTATGGATGACACTATTGTCAATGTTTTTGTATTTGTATTTATTTTCATTTTAATTCATTAGACATGAAATCATTTTAACTATTTATGCTTTTTGTTTTTTTGAAGGTGTTGGGACAATACTACCTACTGTTGCAGATGCATCTGAGCCCGTCCCTGATGAAGATCCTGCTAGCAAAATTTAAAAATCAGATGCTGTTGGAGACGTACCCGATGTTATAGATGTTCGAACTAAACAGTCTGCTTCCACACGCAGTGAGGGCAGTCATGCCCCCGTTGAAGATCGTGCTTGCAAACTTTCAATAGAGGAGGGTGTTTGGATAGAACCCGAGGCTATAGATGTTGCAACTGAATGGATTGAACAGTTTGCCTCGTCACACAACGAGGGCAGTGATGCAGCTGATGAAGATCCTGCTTGCAAACTTCCTGGAAACTATGGTTGTCCAAGTTTTTCTCTTGGTTTCAGTCAAGAGGACGCAACTCCTGCTACAAAAAGCACCGGTGGAGAAGAATAACAGTTTGATCAAGTATGTTCTATATATATTCATACATTTTTTTAATTAATAGGAAGTAAACTGTATGTCATTTTTATAGTAGGCAGCTAGTGCTGGATCAGTGCATGCTTCTGGTGTGCAGACAAAAGTTGGTGAATCAAGCAAGTTGGGTACGCTTAATGATGATGATGAATTTTTTAATGCTACACACCTCGCGATTATTGACGATGTTGTGGCAAATTTACTTGCTAAGTCTAAAAGTGGGTCGGTTGGAACTCTTAACAAGCAAGGTATACCTGATATCTTTTGTTGTTGTTATAGTTGTTGTTGTTTTTACTCATTTTATTTTATAATCTTGTGTTTTGTTTATAGATGATGCTGGTGATTATGAAGAAACAATTTCTGATTTGAGTGCTACTGATGGCACTGCTGCAGAGCCAGCTCCGGCTACTGTCACTACTATGGAGGGGTCGCTGATTGATGAGATGGATGCAGCTGGCTCTACCTTGTTAGATCCCTCCACTTCTCAGACCGCGGATTCAGACCTATCTGCAGCACCTCCAGCCTCTGCGGTTTGAGAGAGCTTTCTTGATACCCACTCTTGTTATTATTTTTTGTATTTGTGCAGTGGGACCATGCATTATTTTAAGTGTGGGGTGGGGTATCATGATTTTTTTAGATTAGTGGCATAATCCTTGGGTTTTCGTCAAGCCATGATTCTTTCCAGATGATGCCTTTTGTTTTGACCCTGGTGTTTTTAGAGAAAAAAAAATAGATATTTAAAATTCAAAAGAATTAGGAAGTAGGATAGCTAAGTGGTAAGGACCTGTGTCTTCTTTGTGAATTGTTTGATATTGTCATATTTAGTCCTTTACATACGAGTTGAACTTCCCTAAAGATTTTTGGTGTGAGTTATATATTGGATTGATAGTCAGTCTTGTTAGTGACTCATCGGCTCAGGTTTCTGACTCTGAGTGCTGACTGAATAGCATGACTTGTCTCACTTGTTTTTATTAGGTGTTGGAATTGTTCCGCCTTGAGTAGTTCATGTGCCATGAGTGGTGAGGTACTTTTCTTTCTTCTCGTGCTTGCATTATTGGTCTAGAACTTGCCCCGCGTGTGTTCAAAGCGAAATCCTAGGTTTGCTCTAGTCGGCAGATGATACAAGCTTTCTTTGATAAACTCTTCTTTTGCAGCCTTGATGAGCCTACCCATTTATATATATCCCTTGTAGCCCTTTTTGAGCCTATTAGTTTTTTTTGTTGACACCCACATTACAAGCCTATTCCCTTTGTTCTTAATTACTCTCTTTTTGAACCTATACTCCTTAGAGCACTTTAATTGAAAATACTTTTGTTAGTGGAGTGGTGGTTGGTGGAAATTGATAGCTTTTGAGTGGAATCAATAAGAAAAAAAATTTATGATGGTATTTTTGAGGAAAAGTGTATTGGCAGGGTTGAGGAAAAATTTAAAAGCCTTTTTTGTTTTGTAAATTCATTTTTTTCTATTTAGAGAATTGACAAATGTTGAAAAAAAAAGGAAAGAAAAAAAATTGAGAAAAAAAAAATAAAAGTGAAAAATTAAATCTGAAATTGCCCCTCTTAACAAAGTGTTTCTTCTCTCTTTTTTTTTCATTTTTTTTTCATTTTTCCAGACTAACCCGCTTTCCCTCGATAAACGGTCAGCATAACGGCCTCTCTAGATGCAACACAAAAGATGCCACTATTGTCTTTCTAGGGTGTGGGCCCCTTCTAGACTCTAAAGGGTCAGCCTAGACAAGTGCGGTACCGGTGTACCGCACCTCACTAAGTCTAATGACATGCAAATAAATCGGCCTAGATAAAAGCACATGTTCAACTCTAGGTGACTCAATGGGTTCATGTTCTATAATTTTTGGCAATTTGAAAGTGCCTCGGGGGTACCGGTCGACAACGTCTAATGGCCTAACCCAACGCACCTCCTCCTAAAAAGGGTTAACTTTTTGTGTCCTGAGGCACGACAGAAATTTAAGACGCCGAAGCGAGACTGGCGTGCATGTGTGCAGTATTCCAGAAGACTCATAGGTGTACGAGAGAAGACAGTTCTGTATATACAATTCAAACATATCAAAGCAGTAACATTCGAGGCAGCATGTAGAAACAGTATTTAAAAGCCGAAAGCGACAAAGTATAAAGCCTGAGATTCTCAGTTTTCACTTTTTTCCCCAGCGGAGTCGCCAAGGCTGTCACGCCCCCCCTTTTTTCCGCGCATCCGCTTGTGGGAGGGCGTTTCAGGTTTAGGAAAGCGCTTATGAGATTTTATGATTATTTGGCGCTATCCCGAGTTAGGGTTTCCATTTAAGAAAGTGACGGTGTTCAAAGGTACACGAATTATTAAGAGATTTTCGGAGTCGCCACTTGACAAGTTTAAGGTGTGCCAAGTCACCTAAAAGGTACCTTGGAACACCTATGACTCGTTAGTGGTCTGCATCAGAGTTCCGGGTAAGGATTTCGGTTAATTCTCGGGAAGGGATTAGGCACCCTCGAGTCCTGTGCCAAGAACAGTTGCTTTTATTGACGCATTCCGGCTATATGGAATATTTTGTTGTTCCTGCTTTTATTTCTTTTGCTACGCCTTGATTTATTATTAGTATTTATTTATTTATTTTTTTTTTGTGACTCGGCCGAATATTTTCGCGCAGGCACTTCACCCGTTCGAAACCTTATCAACCTTGGTTTGAGTCTAAATTTTTGTATTTTTTATTTATTTTGGTCAAACTAGAATTTATAATTCAGCTTGATTTTGATTATATGTATCCCATTTGCTTTCAACACATTTTCCTTTATTTACGTACGACTCGATTCAATATTTACAAATGTAATTTATTTTAAACTGGATATGGTCGCGCAGGCACTTCACCCGTTCGAAATCTTCCGATTAAAATAAACTACACTTGAATCAAGTTTATTTGGTTTCAGATACTAATGTCCTTTAGCTTATTCATTTATCCTTCACCTAGTTTGATTTTCGTTCAATATAACTAGAGAAATTACGAAATTTACATTTTTGAACACCATTAGGGCCTTAAAGTTAAAGGGCTGAAGTTAAATGACCTGGCTTTGCAAAAATTTCAGCCCATTTACAAAAAACCTGCGCATGTTTACTTGTTAAAATGAATTGCACCTGATGTCCCTTTCGCATACTTATTTCAATGTTTGGCCACATTAGAGAGCATATTGTTATTTCAGCCCACTTATTGTTCCATTGCATTTGCACTGATACTCTTAAATTGCGGCTCTTGCACATATGTCCTATTTATCTAATCATTTCAAGATCTGGCCATATTTGTCAATATTTTTGTAAATCCAATTTTTATCTAATTTTACCTTCTACATTTCATAAAAAGGACTAACTCATATATTTGATTTGAGCATACTTTACAAAAAGGGAAATACAACTAACGTTGTTCTAGTTTATTTCAAAAAAAAAAAAAAAAACAAACATTTGCATAAACAGTCACAATTCGCTCAAATTTCAGATCTGTCCAAAATGTTGTGATGGTGGTGCCATTTAATCAAAGTTTCAGTTTGGACGATGATACCAACAACATACTCATTATAAGGACACTTAGCATTCATAACAAAGCTAAAATGGGTATCAATTACTTAATATGGCTAAATTTACATGGAAGTAACAAGATGAAATGGAAAACTTACCCAATGCGAAATCAAACTTTCAAATGAATAGCAAGTCCAACAGCCTAACCAAACAACCAGACCAGCAGCTCAAAAGCAACGAACTCAAACCTGAACCACGAACTCCAACTAAACCTCAACTCCAGCTAGCTTCAACCATGCTTCCTTTACCTCTCTTTTAAATATATTTTTTGCTGTTTTTCTAACTCTCTGTTCTTTGTTTTTTCTATAAGTTCTCTGCCTTTCTTTGTTCTGTATTAGCTTCTATCTCTGTTGTTCCTGCTCACTCTTGTTTTTTGTACTCTCTCTTTCTGTTTTCTCAGTTCTATATTTTTTCACTCTCTGTTTTAGCTTTTCTCTCTGTTGTTCTTTGTATTCTGTTTTTCTCCTCTTTTCAGTTCTGTCTACCCTTTTAAAAGAGAGTGAAAACTCCCTTGAAATAGAGAGGGAAGTGGGTATGTACTAGTGCCAAGAACTAGCCTATGTGCCCAAGCCTTAGCCATTTTTTACCCATAATTTCATGGCAGGCAGGGCTTGTACCAGACCAAAACAGAGATTGTACTTCCTTGACTCAATTTTGACATCCCCATTTGACATCATCAAGCCCTATGTCATCTAAATATCTAGACAAAACTCAGCACTATCACCAACACAACCAAGACTAAACTGAAATTTCACATATGGAAAAGCTGGAACAAACAATAACTTAGCTAAACAAAATCTTTATGCAAAGTCTGAATTCTAATGTTCAAGGGAGCAAGCCCAAACTCCATGTCTAAGATAACAACAAGCACAAGACAATCACACATACATCTCACAGATTCCATGCTTAACACAGTACCCTCACAAATACAATTATACCAGCTGAACAATAACTCACAGACATGTTCATGACAGCTTGCATTACATGCTTATCAGAAGCTACACAATTGAAGAAACTCATGCTTTGATACCCTGGAACTAAGGAAAACAACTATACAATTTCATGTCTACAAACTCACTAAGTTAGATTCTTGCCCGATTCGAATTCAAGCTCAAGAAAGGATGATGGCAATTATGCAATATTCAATAACATATTAGAACAAAGAAAGCCGAGTTTGATGCTTCAATATTACTCATATATTCATGGCATTCCATACATCATAACTAAGCAAGCCAGGGTAAACTTCAAGCTCGAGAGCGATTCGACAAACAAATTACGCCTAAGCCAAAGAGCTAATTCAGACTATCTAATCTGTAACAAAATCCAAACACTTATTCATAAGAAAAAAAAACTCTCATTTGGACTAACTATCCTAAACAAGTATTTCCCTTGCACAATTACCACTAAAGAAACAAGAAATCAGAGAAAAGCATTTACACAGTTTTATTTCCAAGCCACAGTCGGCACGCCAAGCCCTCGCTGCCATCGTATCGCAACCATCGTGCCTGGGAAAAGCCATTTCAGTCCTCGCACACGCTATCATTGACACTGCCTCGACACCATTGCAGCACTGTCGTAACCCCGAACATTAACACAGCAGCCTAGCCGAGTTTCCGGACAGCCTTGGTGCCAATGTTACTTCATCACTACTTCTGCTATGACCTCGCAATCACGACCTCGTCTCCCTCTCATCATCAAAATTTCCCAGCCCCGATACCACCATTGCACGGTTAAAGCTAAAGCTCCCGCTCACTAATGAAACATCGCCCACACCATCGCTAACTGCCTAATCATCGCCATTACCTAAACGCCTCACATCGGCTTGAATATCAATGTCACAACCCCTGCCATCGAATCCCAAACGCAGCGTCTCCAAGCAAAACCATCAAACAATATTATCATCGCTGCTTCAACACCCTCAATGCCAAATGCCGAAACCAAACAAAACTTCACATCCCCATCAGCTTCGACGACGTGCCACCAACACCTTGCTGCCCGTATCGCCATTGTCAACAACGTCTCCATCGCTGCGTTTGAATCACCACCAACGCTGCCCGAAAAACCATCACCACAACACATACATCAACAAACCATGAATCAAGAACCAAACAACCAGTCCCATACCCGTTTGTTTTAATACCCAAACGGATCAACCCGACCCCATTTAGACCCAATCGGATCCGTCACTTTCTTCTTCTAACTGAAACGATCCCATTTGGGGTCGTTTCATCTAGAAAAAGAAAAGAACGGAAAGAGAAGGAAGTGAAACGGCGCCTACAAATAGTTACTCACCGGAAAATGAATGGGTCACCGGAAAAGGAGTGAACTAGATCTTTGAACCCCGATCTTCAAGAAACGGCTAAGAATTTAGGAAAAATACTCGGGGAAATGGAAAGTGGGGCTTGGGGCGAGCTGGAATATGTATTTTTTGGTTTTTTCCGGTGGCCGGCCGGTGGTGGTTGGCGGCGGCCGACCGGTGGTTCCGCCGTGGAGGCGATTTCCGGCGGGTGGTGTAAAATTGGCCATAGTTTCACTTGTTTTTGCTGAAAAATTTGGAAAAATGGACAAATGTGGCAACATTTTGGATTTATACTCACGAAATGGGCCGGGTTGACTAATTGGATTGGGCTAATTGGTCGACTAATGGTTATGGTAGTGGGCTGGTCCACTTTTTTCCGATTTTTTCAAGTGGCCCAATGGCCAATTCTTTTATGGTTTAATACCATACAAAGTGTACTCAATTTCAACTAAACTAAATCCTAATGAACTAGTAAAACACACACAAAATATAAATGTCACACTTAACTAAATTATCACACACATAACTAATCAACCAAATTTCCTTTTGAGATAGTTTTCGGTAATTTTGCTTAATTAAATAACTGAAATGGCCAAAGAAATTGACAAAAATCTAAGAAAAAATAAGCAAAACTCTTAGCTATAGCACGTCAATTTTAGCACTTATCTTGAATTTGGTGCCAAAATTAGGTGATTACAGCTGCCCCTCTTTGTTCGAGAACACGAAGAGTTTTCGGACAAAGACGTAATCAACAACTAATTTTGGCTTTTCGGTTCTAGGCGAGAGCATGCTCTTCAAAATTGTGACCGTACCTTGAACTTTCGGTTCTAACCAAGAACAAGGCTACCTACATAGCCCCAGACAAAGGAATCAGGTCAGTGTAGTTCCTCCCGTGCGATAGCTGGGACTACCGCATTTACACAGACACTAAACCCTCCTAGACTGAAGAATATCAGAGAGCCAGGGGTGGAACCAGAAATCAGTGCTAGCTCCATTTATACACAGACTAAATCTAGACACTTTCAAAACCAACTGGGACTGACCTGATGTTCCTAGACTTACCCGGACTGACACAAGACACTTTTGACACACTAGAGCTGTTGCTGCTGGTCGCTGGTTGCTTGCTGATTGGCGGTCATTGCTTTACAAAGAAAATGAAATACAACATTTGAAATGTAAAATTACAATTCCTAAGCTAACTTCTTCATGCTTCCTGAGATGGGCTCCTTGGTTCTTGCTCCCCTCATTTGTTGAAAAGTAAACCACCACTTTGGTTTCGGGTGGGTCTTGGACACTTTATCTTCTTGAAATAAATTCCCTCATTCTTCAGGTGGGCACCTAGAGTTCTTGAAATGAATTCCCTTGTTATTCAGGTGGATGCCTTGAGTTCTCGAAATAAATTCCCTCATTCTTCAGGTGGGTGCCTAGACTTCTTGAAATGAATTCCCGTGTTCTTCAGGTGGACACCTAGACTTCTTAGAATAATTCCCTCATTCTTCAGGTGGGAGCCTTGAGTTCTTGAAATAATTCCCTCATTCTTCAGGTGGGAGCCTTGAGTTCTTGAAGTAACTTCCCTCATTGTTCAGGTGGGCGCCTTGAGTTCTTGGAGTATATTCCCTCATTCTTCAGGTGGACACCTAGACTTTTTAGAATAATTCCCTCATTCTTCAGGTGGGAGCCTTGAGTTCTTGAAATAATTCCCTCATTCTTCAGGTGGGAGCCTTGAGTTCTTGAAATAACTTCCCTCATTGTTCAGGTGGGCGCCTTGAGTTCTTGAAATATATTCCCTCATTCTTCAGGTGTGTGCCTAGACTTATTAAACTACTGCTCCCGTTCTTCAGGTGGGTGCCTCGACTTCGCAAAACCACTCCCTCATTCTCCAGGTGGGTGCCTCGATTTTCTCTAAACTACTCCCTCATTGTTCAGGTGGGCGCCTTGACTTTCTCTAAACTACTCCCTCATTCTCCAGGTGGGTGCCTCGACTTTCTCGATACTACTCCCTCATTCTCCAGGTGGGTGCCTCGACTTTCTCGAAACTACTCCTTCATTCTCCAGGTGGGTGCCTCGACTTTCTCGATACTACTCCCTCATTCTCCAGGTGGGTGCCTCGACTTCTAAAACTACTCCATCATTCTCCAGGTGGGTGCCTCGACTTCTAAAACTACTGCTCCCTCATTCTTAAGGTGGGTGTCTCGACATCTTAAATAAACTACTCCCTCATTCTTCAGGTGGGCGCCTCGACTTTCTTTGCTCCTGGCATTTCCCTGCATTCCCTTTGGCTCCCTTGTTGGTCTTTTAACGGTGCAAATTCTCGATGTGTCATTCTTGCTATCGAGATGTGATGTTGGCTTCCATTATCCAGGCGGGCCCTGGCTGTGCTCTGCTACAACTGCAAAACAGGTAAACAATTTTTGCGAAACTTTCTTTTGCTCGTTTTGATGTTATTTTGACTGAGAGTCGAAAAATGGAAAAGATTCTGGATAAAGGACTCTGGATAAGAGATGTCCTTTAGAAGATGAAAATGAACTTATCTAGAGGCAAAAACGATGATGACTCCAATGGACATGACATGCATCTTGGCCTCGAACCCTGATCCATTCACAACAGCTCTTCCTCGACCTTTCCCTCAATTCGAACATTCAGCAATGACTACTTGCCAAGCCCAGCTTGATGACAAATACAACATCTCTCATTCGGCTAGTGGTGCCCCATTTGAGGTTTTCACCAACTAACCTCTCTCATTGTTCTTTTATCTCACAGTTTGTCATGCGGCGCCCTTTCAGGTTTTCACCGGCAAGACTTCATTTTCTTTTCTTTTCATTTTGTTTTTTTTCCCTTTGATGATAATGTCTTGGGTGCTTTGAGCCTCTTCCTGACTTCGAGACCAAAATTCCAAACGTCCCATGAACATGTGAAAAGATAGTAAGAATAATAGAAGTTTGTTTTTATTTTATTGACAAATAAAATAAAAACAAACTTCTGCCTCAGTTTAGCAGAAACTGCGGATTTGGATTTTCTTTGAATTTGGCCGCAAACTTGAAGGCGAGTTTTGCGTCAATGTGAGATAGGAAAAATGGAAGCTTTCCCCTAATATGAAAGTAGGGAACCTTTAGAACTTTCACTGATATGACCGCACCTGAATGGTTGCCTATGTATCCTTTTGAGAGGAATCAGGTCAGACGTAGCTCTAGCAATTTAATGCCAAATTTGGAATTTTTTTCTCTTTTCATTTCATTTCAGTTCAATTACAGGATTCCCAAAAAGGGTTCACAAAAGCAATACAAAGCCAAAGGCTAACAAAAGGGATACATTATCTGGATAAGGGAAACAAAGACTTTCGGTATCCCAATCCAAGAACATCAAATGTAGTACCTCTTCACTGCATCAGCATTAACAATCATTTCAGCCATCGTGCCTTCGATGTCTGTCAAGAATAGGGCACCATTAGGCAACACCTTCTTCACCACATACGGTCCTTGCCAATTTGGAGCAAACTTGCCCTTTGCTTCTTCCTGATGTGTAAAGATGCGCTTCAAGACTAACTGGCCTTCATTGAACTTGCGTTGGCGCACTTTCTTGTTGTATGCTTTGGCCATTCTCTTATGATATAGTTGACCATAACATACTGCATTTAGCCTTTTCTCGTCAATCAGAGCCAATTGTTCCAAGCGGGATTTGACCCATTCAGTGTCCTCGATTTCGGCTTCAACAATGATTCTCAAGGATGGTATTTCGACTTCTGCCGGAATGACCGCTTCAGTCCCATACACCAGTTCATACGGAGTCGTGCCTATTGAGGTGCGCACGGTTGTGCGATAACCCAGAAGAGCAAACGGCAACTTCTCATGCCAATCTCGAGATCCTTCCACCATTTTTCGAAGGATCTTCTTGATGTTCTTGTTTGCAACTTCGACCGCGCCATTTGCTTTTGGCCGGTATGGTGTGGAATTTCTATGCATAATTTTGAACCTTTCACATACCTCTCTCATCAAATGACTGTTCAGATTAGCCCCATTGTCAGTGATGATGGTATTGGGAATACCGAATCGGCAAATGATGTTCGAATGAACAAAGTCGACCACAGCTTTCTTGGTTACCGACTTGAATGTCACTGCTTCCACCCACTTGGTAAAATAGTCAATGGCGACCAAGATGAATCTATACCCGTTCGACGCCTTCGGTTCTATCGGGCCAATGACATCCATTCCCCATGCTGCGAAAGGCCAAGGAGCAGACATTGTATGGAGCTCTAAGGGAGGTGAATGTATCAGATCGCCGTGCACATGACATTGGTGGCATTTCCGCACAAACCCTATGCAATCTCGCTCCATGGTGAGCCAAAAATAACCTGCTCTTAAGATCTTCTTGGCTAGCACATAGCCATTCATGTGTGGCCCACAAATCCCTGAATGTACCTCGTTAAGAATTCTCGAGGCTTCTTGTGCGTCTACACATCTCAACAGTCCCAGGTCTGGAGTCATCTTGTACAGTATTCCTCCGCTCAGAAAGAAACCATTTGCAAGACGACGGAGGGTTCTTTTCTGACTGCTCTCAGCTAGTGCCGGGTACTCTCCATTCTTGATGTAGTTTTTGATGTCCAGATACCATGGCTCGCCATCAAGCTCTTCTTCAACCATGTTACAATAGGCATGTTGATCCCTAACTTGAATCTCGAGAGGATCAATATGAGTTTGGTCAGGATGACTAAGCATGGATGCTAATGTAGCCAAAGCGTCAGCCAACTTATTGTGCATTCTTGGGATGTGCCTAAATTCAATCGAATCAAATCTTTGGCAAAGATCTTCCAGATACTGCTTATACATGATGAGTTTTGCGTCTCGAGTTTCCCATTCATCCTTGATTTGATGTACTAGTAGGTCAGAATCTCCAAGCACTAGTAGTTCTTTAATGTCCATGTCTATCGCCATGCGTAGACCCATGATACAAGCTTCGTATTCTGCCGTGTTATTGGTACACCAGAAATGAAGTTGTGCAGCCGCCGGATAGTAATGACCTATTGGAGATATGAGAACAGCCCCGATACCATCACCTTTGGAGTTAGAGGCCCCATCAAAATAAAGCTTCCAATAACGATCATCTTCTGAAGTCGACTCCTCAATTGTGCCAACCTCTTCATCAGGAAAATATGTCTTGAGAGGTTCATACTCATCATCCACTGGGTTCTCGGCCAAATGATCGGCCAAAGCTTGGGCTTTCATTGCAGTCCGGGTGACATAGACTATGTCAAACTCTGTGAGCAACATTTGCCACTTGGCGAGTCTTCCCGTTGGCATTGGCTTCTGGAAGATATACTTCAGTGGGTCCATCCGGGAGATGAGGTAAGTAGTGTATGACAACAAATAATGCCTCAGCTTTTGTGCTACCCAAGTGAGGGCACAACATGTTCTTTCTAACAAAGTGTATTTGACCTCATAATCCGTGAACTTCTTGCTCATGTAGTAGATGGCTTGCTCTTTCTTGCCCGTGGAATCATGCTGCCCTAGTACACATCCAAATGAATTATCCATCACCGACAAATAGAGGAACAAAGGTCGGCCTGGCTCTGGTGGGACCAACACAGGCGGATTTGACAAGTATTGCTTGATTTGGTCAAAAGCCGCTTGGCATTCCTCGGTCCACTTGATTGCAGCATCTTTCTTTAGCAGCTTGAAGATTGGTTCACAAGTTGTAGTGAGTTGAGCGATGAACCTACTGATGTAGTTCAATCTTCCGAGGAAGCTCATGACTTCTTTCTTGTTCTTTGGCGGAGGCAACTCTTGTATAGCTTTGATCTTTGAAGGATCCAATTCAATGCCCCGCCTGCTGACAATAAAACCCAACAACTTTCCAGCTGGAACACCGAATGCACATTTAGCCGGATTCAACTTCAGATTGTATCTTCTAAGCCTTTCAAAGAATTTCCTAAGGTCTTTAACATGATCCTCTGCTGTTCTTGATTTGATTATCACATCATCCACATACACCTCAATTTCTTTGTGTATCATATCGTGAAAGACAGTTGTCATGGCTCTCATGTACGTTGCCCCAGCATTCTTCAAACCGAACGGCATGACCCTATAACAAAAGGTTCCCCAAGGTGTGGTGAACGCCGTCTTTTCTGCAACGTCTTCATCCATTAGGATCTGGTGATATCCGGCATAGCAATCCACGAAAGACTGAATTTCCTGTTTGGCACAATTGTCTATGAGAATGTGAATACTAGGCAAAGGAAAATTATCCTTGGGACTGGCCTTGTTCAAATCTCGATAGTCAACGCAAATTCTTGTCTTCCCATCTTTCTTCGGCACCGGCACAACATTGGTAAACCAAGTGGAATACTAAAGAGATTGTATCACCTTCGCAGATAGCTGCTTCATAATTTCCTCATGGATCTTCTCACTCACATCTGTCTTGAATTTTCTCCGAAGTTGTTTGACTGGAGGAAAACCAAGATTGATCGGTAACTTATGAACCACCAAATCTGTGCTCAAACCGGGCATGTCATCATATGACCAAGCAAACACGTCTCTATAGTCAAACAAAACTTGGACTATGTCATTTTTCACCTTTGGTATAGCGTGCATGCTTATCTTGGTTTCCCTAACATCATCGGGACTTCCCAAATTTATATTTTCTGTGTCATCGAGATTGGGCTTGGGCTTATTTTCAAATTGTTCTAACTCTCCATTTATTTCACTCTCGGCCTCCTCTTCATCATATCCTTCCTCAAAACTTCCTTCATTATCACTCCTTTCCATGTCATCTACCTCCTCAATTGCCACTTCAGAATCATCCCACCCCCCATCATGCACTTCCTCAATTTTTGGTTGATTCATTGAGACCAAGTTAAACTGAGTGTTTGGATCATGGCGTGATTTCAGCATGCATGTCATGTTATTAAGGCCATCAGAAACATAGCTACAGAAAGAAATAGGAAATAAAAATTAGGAAAATAAAGAGACAGGATATAGAGACAAGAAACTGGTCTTGCTTTTCATTGAATTTGAAAGACAAAGGGTTTGACATCATAACGAGCAAAATAAATATACTTGGATTACAACCCTCAGAATAACCAAGTATACAGAAAGGATAACAAAAACTTGCTACCAATAGCCCCTCCTAGTGGGGAGAGGCATGGATTCCCAGTTGTTCAGCTTCACATCAGGGCCAATGTCCTGGATTTCTACATTGCTAGGTCCTTCGCCGGTTTGCACCATGTTGATGCCAAAGACGTGCCTCAGGTCTGACAGTAACTTCTTCTGTTCTTCAGTCTCCTCAGCATTTTTGGAAATATACTTGCCCCCGTTGGACCTCGTGAAAGATTGAGCGAGGCAAGGGGCAGGCTTCTCTAGAGACCATTCTTGTTTCTTCATCTTCCTAGCTCTTGCTCTGTCTGCAGCTGTAGGCTTGTATCCCAGACCCCAAGTACCTCGAATGCCAAGTGGACTAATTGGATGTGACATTCCTTGTAGTGATGCTCCAAGACCTTTCCCGGGTTTGAAACCATGCTTCAACATTTCCGTAGCCATCATAACTGCTGCTTCTGACAATCTTGCTTAGGGCAAAGGCTTGCCTTCAGGGATCTCATCTACATTGACTGCTTCAAAGGCTTGGTACATCAGTGTTGGGCTATCATTGGTGACCTCAATAACTGGAATGGACGGATCCTTGTAGATTGACAAATCTCCCTCTCCGTGTACCATGATCATCTCATGATCCCATTCAAACTTGACAGTTTGGTGTAAAGTCGACGGTACTGCGCCCGCCATATGAATCCAGGGTCTTCCTAACAGTAGATTGTAAGACGAATCCATATCGAGGACTTGGAAATCAATAGCAAAGTCCACAGGCCCAATTGTCAATGTCAGCTCGATCTCACCAATTGACTGTCTTTTTTCTCCATCAAAAGCACGGATACTCATAGTGTTGGTTCGAATTCTGTCCACGTTGATTTTCAATCTTTTCAAGGTAGACAATGGACAGATGTTCAGACCAGACCCACCATCAACCAGCACTCTCGTGATGTAAGAGTTGTCACACTTAACAGTCAGATGCAGAGCTTTGTTATGGCCTGTGCCTTCCATAGGCAATTCTTCATCAATGAACGTGATCCTGTTGACTTCAAAGATACGAGCAGCAACAGCCTCCAAGTTACCAACAGTCATTTTATCAGATACATGAGCTTCATTCAGGATTTTCAATAGAGCATGACGGTGCGCCTCAGAATGCATCAGCAGGGACAACAAAGAAATTTGAGCAGGGGTCTTCCTCAGCTGCTCCACAATAGAGTAATCTTGCACTTTCATCTTCTTTAGAAACTCTTCTATCTCTTTCTCAGTGACAGGTTCCTCGATGGGACCTTGATTTTCTCTAGCTTGCTTTGCTTTTCTTAACTCTTCCGGGGTAAAGCATCGCCCAGAACGAGTTAGACCGCCCACTTGTGTTGTTTCTGCTACAACCTCTTTTCCCATGTACGTTACCACTGCCTTGGCATAGTTCCACGGGACCGCCTTGCTATCTGTCACATGGAACTGGGATGCCCTCTTTATGACAATGGGCTCGCGCATTTTGTTCAAATCATCTTCCCGAGGTGCATTTTTTATAACCAACTTCGGTTTGGTAGCAGAATCCGCTTCCCCTTCCTTTCTGATGGACCTTGAGATCACCAACTTTGGTTTCTCAGTCATCCCTTCCCTTTCCTCAACCGCTCGTTTCAATGTTAACACGATCTTATCCAACTGGACAGATGGCTTTGTTCCTCCGGACACCACAACAGGACTTGTCTTTGAAGTGATATGCATCTTTTCCACCCCAATTGTTATTGCATCGACTGACACTATTGGCCTTGCAGATTCATTTTCAAATCCCCCTTCACATGTACATACCATGTGTACGTCATGAAATGGCAGAGGGTTGCGATTAATGTTTGGCGTTTCTGCATCTTCAATCACGATTTGGTTGTTGACAATCAGATCTTGCACCACTCTCTTGAGATAATAGCAATCTTCTGTATCATGCCCTGGTGCGCCCGAGTGGTAATCACAATGCCTAGAGTGGTCCACTTTTCCAGTAGGATTCATGTTTCCTTGAATTGGCTTTATCATGTTCAAGGCTCACAATTTCTCAAAGATACTGGTGTAGGACTCTCCAATTGGTGTGAATTCTCTCTTTTTCTCTTCTCGAGCCTTCTTGAATTCAGCTCTTGGACGAAAGCCTGCAGGACCTCTTGGTCGGTAAGTAGGATTAGGTGGCGCCTGATAGTGATTATGTGGCACTTGGTGAATGTGATATGTAGGCTGTGGGGCTGGTGCGCGCCATTGTGGATAAGATGTTGGGGCATAGGGCTGCGCAGCGTGTACAGAGTATTGGGGTGGAGGTATGGAGTATTGTGCATTTTGTGGTGGGTAATAGTGTTGTAAATGGGGTGTTTGTGGAGCTTGGTATGAATTAGATTGACTGTATCGCTCATCATTCCACCTTCGTAGACCCGACCCCACCATGGCCACATCTTCTTTCTTCTTCTTACCGAACCCTGCTGCCCCGGTCTGCACAGCCTGTATGGTTGCCTTCAGTGCAGTCTGGCTCACAATCTTGCCAGCTTTGACTCCTCTCTCAATCATTTCTCCCATCTTGACGACTTCACTAAACGGTTTCCCAAAGGCGGCGATCAATGAACCATAGAATGCCTCATCTTGCGCTTCAATGAACAAACAGACCATGTCATCGTCCAGGATTGCGGGGCTCACTCGAGCGGCCTGCTCGCGCCATCGGAGGGCGTATTTCCTAAAGCTTTCACTTGGCTTCTTTTTTATCGCATCCAAAGAGGATCGATCTGGCAAAACTTCAATATGGTACTTGTACTGGTCGTAGAATGCCTGTGCCATATCCTCAAATGACAACCATTTAGTTAAATCCTGCCTCATGAACCATTCAGCAGCTGCACCCCCAAGCTTTCAGAGAAGTAGGCTATCAACAGTTTGTCTTTCTTGACCCCTCTCATTTTGTTGCAGTAGGTTTTCATATGAAACCTTGGATCTCCTTGCCCGGTGTATAGATCAAACTTTGGTACTATGAACCCATCTGGCAATTGCAATTCAGGGTAGGGGCAAAGATCCTTGAAAGAGATATTAGTATGATCCCCATATCCTTGAATGGTCCTTACTGCTTGTTCTAGGCACTTCATCTTTCTCAGAACCTCGCTCTCATCAAGCTTTCCTGATCGATCAACCTCAACTTGAGACTCACGATGGAACCCCTGATCATATGAGTCACTGTGTCGGAAATTGGGTTCATGGTGCTGATCATAATGATGAGCCCCAGCCTGGAGATGTGGTTCGCTGTTGGACCTAGCCATAGCAGGCCTAGCTGGGCCCCAAAAAATTGGAACCTGTGGGAGAGGTGGGCCATACTGCCCCTGTGGCGGAGGTGGACCATACTGTCCCTGTGGTGGGGGTGGACCATACTGCCCTTGAGGTGGAGGTGGTGGGGGCGACGCATGAGGGCGCACTTCAGCTTCTTTTGTTGGACCATGACTAGTGCCAAAAGCAGGGGGATAGGTCGGATCCTCGACCGCTGTAGATGTGCCTGCTGCTCGCTGGCTAACTGTTGGCATAAGCCCATCTAGGAGGTTTGGCATGGGAGGAGGTGCTCGTCCCGTGGTTATCGCATGATGCATGTCTACCAGGAATTGCTTCAGCGTCAGGGCCTCTTCTGTCGTCCTATCATTTTCTTCCGAAGCGGCATCAGATTTGTCTCCTTCAGTGGCCATGTTACCAAATGGAATTTCAAGTCCCTTTGAGTTAGTTGTGTGAGAGTAGGGTAGTGCCAGAGCGCTGCACCAAATCACTTGGTAATCTAGTCTTGTCTGCAAACAAAACAGATTAGGAAACACGATATTTATGAGCCAAGCGCGCCTACAAGCCTAAAGTCGTCATGCATCATCCCGAATCAAGACAAAGCGGGTCCTCTATTTTCTTTTCTTTCTTTTTTTTTCTTTTTTTTTCTTTCTTCTTTTTTTTCTCTCTCTTTTCTTTCGCTCTTTCATATCATATATTTTTTCAATGTAAGAGGGGTCCAAAATCAGATTGAAAAAGGAAGAAAAATGCATTTAAGATAATAAAGAGACACAATTTTGGATTTTCTGATTTCCTTTCATAAATGCCGAAACAGTACAATATAACAAGCCCGCCGACAACATGGGGCAATAGTAGTACTCCTAAAAAAATTAAAATAGACAAACTAGACCGACTGTTCGAAATAGAAATACCAATATATAATAAAAGCTACAATCTGTCCAAGATGCTAAATGAATGACAAAAGGCAATGAGGTGCATCATCTTGGACTGGCATATATCTGCTAAGGTGATCCGGGCCCTGCCTCATCTGGCTCCTCTGGATCTGACTCAAATGGCTCGTCGAGATCTTCCTCTGGTGGCTCCTCGGGATCTGCTGGTGGGCCTTCCACCAAGGTGTGGCGCATTCCAGCCAAATTTTCTGCAACTCTGGTGACCGAGGGAAGCACATGTGGAAGTAGGTCCTCCGCGGGCAACCTCCTATAGTCACTGATAGCCTGTACAACATATACAGCAGAGTCATAAACCTGCCGATAAACTACACTGATAGTCTGTCCTACAGCCTGTATATCCTGAAGTCGGCTCTGTGCTAGCTCCCTGAGCTGCTCTCCCTGATCCAGTGCCCTGTCGAGTTGAGCTCGAGCATCCATGGCATCCCGATGATGATAATCCTCCCTTCTCCTGCTCTCCACCAAAGCTGCCCTATCGGCGTCCCGCTCTGTCAATGCCTCAGAGTGCATAACACGGAGTCGTCTAACTGTGTCTAGGTGCTGATGCGCGAGACCCTCACTCTCAACCAAAGCAGCTCGAGCGGCATCCCTCTCAGAACGAAGATGGTAGACCAGACCCGCATATCTCTCCTCAGTCTCTACCCTATGCATCTCTATCTTCATGTCAATCCTGAGTGCCTCATCATACGGTCCCTTAACCGTTTTCGCTGGCATAGCTACCAAAGCAGGCTGTCGGCTGAACCAGAAAACATACTCGGGAGTGACCTCGCCTCTGAATCGGTCTATAACCTGTGTGCTGGAGGTCAAAGGTATCATATTATCCCAAATGGAGAACCACTGAGTGTGCCTGGGAAACTCACCGCTAATATGCTCAAGGCGATACTCTTCCACGGCCTCTACCCTAGGTACACCCTGAACGCGCCCAAGCTGTCGGAGCACCCGCGTAGGGCAATAAGGCTCGGCTCCCTTATGACCAATCAATACTAGAAAAGGACGGTCCATACTACCATATATTCCCTCTTTCGAGGGGTACCTACTAACCTGCCACCGGATATTCTCCAGAGTGAGCTCGCTCAAGTACTGTGCCCACCCATCAAAGCTCTCATGTAGATCAAGATGTCGAGCACGATAATAATGGGTGTTCAAATGGAATTTAGGTGCATCGGGTAGTGGAGTAGGGTCAGAACGGCCAAACAAATGCTCAACGAACCACACTTGCAACAACAAGTTGCAACCCTCGAAAAATCGGGCCCCTTTCTCTTTGCATCGAGTCAAAGCACGATAAATACTGCCCAAGATCATCGGCACAATAGCAGAATCTCGAACTCCCCCAAATAGGGCTCTTACGATCCAAGAGGTATGGATAGAGATCTGTCCACTCTCCATCGGGAAGACCATAAGACCAAGGAAAGTGAAAATGAAAGCTCTTTCTCTAAGGTTATTCCATTGATCATGGCTCAACATAGTGATGAATTCCGGCCGATGCTCTGTGTAACCATCTCCCCGCCCATAAAGAGCATAAAGATACTCCAGACTGACCCAACCTGAGGCCAAACTCACTAACTGCGTATCAGAGCGCAGACTCATGTCCCGTAGGAACTCCTCGACCCTCACAAAGCGAGGTGCTATGCACTTCTTTGTCCTAAACACTGCATTAGTCAAACCCGAGATCTCTTCTAAAGTAGGAGTCATCTCAACATCACCAAACACAAAGGTATTTTGAGTCGGTTCTCAATACCGAATCAAAGCATTTACTAGTTCCCGGCGTGGGGCAAACTTAGGGTTAAGATAATGTGTCATTTCCCCAATTCTCGCATTCACAACCCCCTTCTGCTTTTCGTTCAAATGGTACCACCAATCCCTCAACAATGGAGGACATTTATCGACCATCTTAATAGGCAGCGGAGTAGATCCCTCAGGAAACTTTCTTTTTCCTACTCTAGATGATGATGCAACCATGATACCTATTTTTATTAAAATGGAGGATTAGGACCGAGAAAACTTTGGACAAAATTTGTAAAACAACATTAAAACAGACAAGCCGGCTCAAACGAAATTTTTACATGATTGACTAGGCTAAAAAAACAAAACTTGTCAATGTTTTACAAAACAAGACGACTCTACTTTGATTTTTTGATTTTCTAATTTTTGAACAAAATTCGACATGACAACGACACCAAAATTTGACTATTGGCGTTAAAACGGACAAGCCAACTCAAATAAAATATTTACATGATCCGACTAGCCTAGACAAATAGAAACAAAACTTGTCAATATTTTACAAACAAGACGACTCTATTTTGATTTTTTATTTTTCTAATTTTTGAACAAAATTTGACATGACAACGCCACCAAAATTTGACTATTGACGTTGTTTTTGTCTTTTATTTTTTCACAAAATTGGCCATTATAATGGCGTGAAATTGGTTTTAAAATCTTTGCCGACAACGGGAAAAGGACAATTGACACGCTAACATTTTTTTTTGAAAAATCTGAAATTGCCCCTCTTAACAAAGTGTTTCTTCTCTCTTTTTTTTTCATTTTTCCAGACTAACCCGCTTTCCCTCGATAAACGGTCAGCATAACGGCCTCTCTAGATGCAACACAAAAGATGCCACTATTGTCTTTCTGGGGTGTGGGCCCCATCTAGACACTAAAGGGTCAGCCTAGACAAGTGCGGTACCGGTGTACTGCACCTCACTAAGTCTAATGACAAGCAAATAAATCGGCCTAGATAAAAGCACAGGTTCAACTCTAGGTGACTCAATGGGTTCATGTTCTATAATTTTTGGCAATTTGAAAGTGCCTCGGGGGTACCGGTCGACAACGTCTAACGGCCTAACCCACGCACCTCCTCCTAAAAAGGGTTAACTTTTTGTGTCCTGAGACACGACAGAAATTCCAGACGCCGAAGCGAGACTAGCGTGCATGTGTGCAGTGTTCCAGAAGACTCAGAGGTGTACGAGAGAAGACAGTTGTGTATATACAATTCAAACATATCAAAGCAGTAACATTTGAGGCAGCATGTACAAACAGTATTTAAAAGCCGAAAGCGACAAAGTATAAAGCCTGAGATTCTCAGTTTTCACTTTTTTCCCCAGCGGAGTCGCCAAGGCTGTCACGCCCCCTTTTTTCCGCGCATCCGCTTGTGGGAGGGCGTTTCGGGTTTAGGAAAGCGCTTATGAGATTTTATGATTATTTGGCGCTATCCCGAGTTAGGGTTTCCATTTAAGGAAGTGACGGTGTTCAAAGGTACATGAATTATTAAGAGATTTTCGGAGTCGCCACTTGACAAGTTTAAGGTGTGCCAAGTCACCTAAAAGGTACCTTGGAACACCTATGACTCGTTAGTGGTCTGCATCAGAGTTCCGGGTAAGGATCTCGGTTGACTCTCGGGAAGGGATTAGGCACCCTCGAGTCCGGTGCCAAGTACAGTTGCTTTTATTGACGCATTCCGGCTATATGGAATATTTTGTTGTTCCTGCCTTTATTTCTTTTGCTACGCCTTGATTTATTATTAGTATTTATTTATTTATTTATTTATTTTTTGTGACTCGGCCGAATATTTTCGCGCAGGCACTTCACCCGTTCGAAACCTTATCGACCTTGGTTTGAGTCTCAATTTTTTGTATTTTTTTATTTATTTTGGTCAAACTCGAATTTATAATTCAGCTTGATTTTGATTATATGTATCGCATTTGCTTTCAACATATTTTCCTTTATTTACGTACGACTCGATTCAATATTTACAAATGTAATTTATTTTAAACCGGATATGGTCGCGCAGGCACTTCACCCGTTCGAAATCTTCCGATTAAAATAAACTACACTTGAATCAAGTTTATTTGGTTTCAGATACTAATGTCCTTTAGCTTATTCATTTATCCTTCACCTAGTTTGATTTTCGTTCATTATAACTAGAGAAATTACGAAATTTACATTTTTGAACACCATTAGGGCCTTAAAGTTAAAAGGCTGAAGTTAAATGACCTGGCTTTGCAAAAATTTCAGCCCATTTACAAAAAACCTGCGCATGTTTACTTGTTAAAATGAATTGCACCTGATGTCCCTTTTGCCTACTTATTTCAATGTTTGGCCACATTAGAGAGCATATTGTTATTTCAGCCCACTTATTGTTCCATTGCATTTGCACTGATACTCTTAAATTGCGGCTCTTGCACATATGTCCTATTTATCTAATCATTTCAAGATCTGGCCATATTTGTCAATATTTTTGTAAATCCAATTTTTATCTAATTTTACCTTCTACATTTCATAAAATGGACTAACTCATATATTTGATTTAAGCATACTTTACAAAAAGGGAAATGCAACTAACGTTGTTCTAGTTTATTTCAAACAAAAAAAAAAACAAACATTTGCATAAACAGTAACAATTCGCTCAAATTTCAGATCTGTCCTAAATGTTGTGATGGTGGTGCCATTTAATCAAAGTTTCAGTTTGGACGATGATACCAACAACATACTCATTATAAGGACACTTAGCATTCATAACAAAGCTAAAATGGGTATCAATTACTTAATATGCTAAATTTACATGGAAGTAACGAGATGAAATGGAAAACTTACCCAATGCGAAATCAAACTTTCAAATGAATAGCAAGTCCAACAGCCTAACCAAACAACCAGACTAGCAGCTCAAAAGCAAGCAAACGAACTCAAACCTGAACCCCAAACTCCAACTAAACCTCAACTCCAGCTAGCTTCAACCATGCTTCCTTTACCTCTCTTTTAAATATATTTTTTGCTATTTTTCTAACTCTCTGTTCTTTGTTTTTTCTATAAGTTCTCTGCCTTTCTTTGTTCTGTATTAGCTTCTATCTCTGTTGTTCCTGCTCACTCTTGTTTTTTGTACTCTCTCTTTCTGTTTTCTCAGTTCTATATTTTTTCACTCTCTGTTTTAGCTTTTCTCTCTGTTGTTCTTTGTATTCTGTTTTTCTCCTCTTTTCAGTTCTGTCTACCCTTTTAAAAGAGAGTGAAAACTCCCTTGAAATAGAGAGGGAAGTGGGTATGTACTAGTGCCAAGAACTAGCCTATGTGCCCAAGCCTTAGCCATTTTTTACCCATAATTTCATGGCAGGCAGGGCTTGTACCAGACCAAAACAGAGATTGTACTTCCTTGACTCAATTTTGACATCCCCATTTGACATCATCAAGCCCTATGTCATCTAAATATCTAGACAAAACTCAGCACTATCACCAACACAACCAAGACTAAACTGAAATTTCACATATGGAAAAGCTGGAACAAACAATAACTTAGCTAAACAAAATCTTTATGCAAAGTCTGAATTCTAATGTTCAAGGGAGCAAGCCCAAACTCCATGTCTAAGATAACAACAAGCACAAGACAATCACACATACATCTCACAGATTCCATGCTTAACACAGTACCCTCACAAATACAATTATACCAGCTGAACAATAACTCACAGACATGTTCATGACAGCTTGCATTACACGCTTATCAGAAGCTACACAATTGAAGAAACTCATGCTTTGATACCCTGGAACTAAGGAAAACAACTATACAATTTCATGTCTACAAACTCACTAAGTTAGATTCTTGCCCGATTCGAATTCAAGCTCAAGAAAGGATGATGGCAATTATGCAATATTCAATAACAGATTAGAACAAAGAAAGCCGAGTTTGATGCTTCAATATTACTCATATATTCATGGCATTCCATACATCATAACTAAGCAAGCCAGGGTAAACTTCAAGCTTGAGAGCGATTCGACAAACAAATTACGCCTAAGCCAAAGAGCTAATTCAGACTATCTAATCTGTAACAAAATCCAAACACTTATTCATAAGAAAAAAAAAACTCTCATTTGGACTAACTATCCTAAACAAGTATTTCCCTTGCACAATTACCACTAAAGAAACAAGAAATCAGAGAAAAGCATTTACACAGTTTTATTTCCAAGCCACAGTCGACACGCCAAGCCCTCGCTGCCATCGTATCGTAACCATCGTGCCTGGGAAAAGCCATTTCAGTCCTCGCACACGCTATCATTGACACTGCCTCGACACCATTGCAGCACTGTCGTAACCACGAACATTAACACAGCAGCCTAGCCGAGTTTCCGGACAGCCTTGGTGCCAATGTTACTTCATCACTACTTCTGCTATGACCTCGCAATCACGACCTCGTCTCCCTCTCATCATCACAACTCCCAGCCCCGATACCACCATTGCACGGTTAAAGCTAAAGCTCCCGCTCACTAATGAAACATCGCCCACACCATCGCTAACTGCCTAATCATCGCCATTACCTAAACGCCTCACATCGGCTTGAATATCAATGTCACAACCCCTGCCATCGAATCCCAAACGCAGCGTCTCCAAGCAAAACCATCAAACAATATTATCATCGCTGCTTCAACACCCTCAATGCCAAATGCCGAAACCAAACAAAACTTCACATCCCCATCAGCTTCGACGACGTGCCACCAACACCTTGCTGCCCGTATCGCCATTGTCAACAACGTCTCCATCGCTGCGTTTGAATCACCACCAACGCTGCCCGAAAAACCATCACCACAACACATACATCAACAAACCATGAATCAAGAACCAAACAACCAGTCCCATACCCGTTTGTTTTAATACCCAAACGGATCAACCCGACCCCATTTAGACCCAATCGGATCCGTCACTTTCTTCTTCTAACTGAAACGATCCTATTTGGGGTCGTTTCATCTAGAAAAAGAAAAGAACGGAAAGAGAAGGAAGAGAAACAGCGCCTACAAATAGGATCTCACCGGAAAATGAATGGGTCACCGGAAAAGGGGTGAACTAGATCTTTGAACCCCGATCTTCAAGAAACGGCTAAGAATTTGGGAAAAATACTCGGGGAAATGGAAAGTGGGGCTTGGGGCGAGCCGTAATATGTATTTTTTGGTTTTTTCCGGCGGCCGGCCGGTGGTGGTTGGCGGCGGCCGACCGGTGGTTCCGCCGTGGAGTCGATTTCCGGCGGGTGGTGTAAAATTGGCCATAGTTTCACTTGTTTTTGCTGAAAAAATTGGAAAAATGGACAAATGTGGCAACATTTTGGATTTATACTCACGAAATGGGCCGGGTTGACTAATTGGATTGGGCTAATTGGTCGACTAATGCTTATGTAGTGGGCTGGTCCACTTTTTTCCGATTTTTTCAAGTGGCCCAATGGCCAATTCTTTTATGGTTTAATACCATACAAAGTGTACTCAATTTCAACTAAACTAAATCCTAATTAACTAGTAAAACACACACAAAATATAAATGTCACACTTAACTAAATTATCACACACATAACTAATCAACCAAATGTCCTTTTGAGATAGTTTTCGGTAATTTTGCTTAATTAAATAACTGAAATGGCCAAAGAAATTGACAAAAATCTAAGAAAAAATAAGCAAAACTCTTAGCTAAATTAGCACGTCAATTTTAGCACTTATCTTGAATTTGGTGCCAAAATTAGGTGATTACAGAGGGCACATGGATTATGAGAGGTTGGAGCTTTTATTAGGCCCTAATCTTGAGCAAGTGGGCATGTCGTGGGTAAGTTGGTGTGAAGAGTCATTTTTTGAGGCTTGGTTGTTGCTACTTGACTGCTTTGATAATCCTTGTTTTCTAAATATGTGTTGTGCAAATATGGGGAGTTGTGTGCTTGTGTGTTTAGTGGCTAATTGTTGGTATCAACCTATTTCATAGGTGAGCTTCCTTGAAGTTCTTGGTTATAAGTGTGTTGGGTTTGTTTGTTCGAGGACGAACAAAGTTTAAGTGTGGGGTGTTGATGTTGGGCGTATATCTTATGCCTCGGCATCGATTTCTGATAGCTTTTGAGTTATTTTCAGTGTCTTATGTGCCCAACAATGCGTGATTTATAGTAAAATGCTAACTTGAGGTGTTTGGATGTTTTTAGGAGCGAATTGAAGGAAATTGGAGCTTGATTTAAACAAGAACAAGGAAGAAGCGATGAGTACAGCCATGGATACTTGACATGCTAGGTTGTATGGTCCGGGAAGTGTGCAAATATTGAAGAAATTGAGAGAAGTAGCGCATACAGCCACAGATGCTTGGCATGCTCCGGTGTATGCGATGGTAAATAGTCCCAGAGCTGCCAGGACTAGCTAAAAACGTGGGCCACTAGCATATTACCTATTATTAAACCCTTATAACGTTTTTTCTCTGGATTATTACGTACTCCCTCCGTCCCAATTTATGTGGCGGTGTTTGACTTGGCACGAAGTTTAAGAAATAGAAGTTGACTTTGTAAATGTTCAAATTTACCCTTGAAAAAGTAAGAGAGAGAAGATTGTAGTAATCAAAAAGTTGTTTGTGGCTTTTAAAAGAAGCAGGGCCCAATAGGGGTAAAATAGAGATAGTACATTAAATAGTTGACAAATAAGGAAATGTGACATTCTTTTTTGGGACAGACCAAAAAGAAAAGTGTGACACATAAATTGGGACAGAGGGAGTACTTTTTGGAGGCAAAAACTACAGTGGAGGCTAGAGAACAAGGATTCATCAATTGAGTTGTAATTCTTTTTCCCTCTTTATTGTTTCATGAATTCTAGATTATTTTGTGAGAAATCTAACTTGTCTATGAGTAGCTAAACTCTATTATTCTAGGGTTATGGGTTAACCATGAAAATTGTACTCTGAAGTTGATTGAATTCCATTAAATTTATCAAATTGAGTTATTTATTTTATTCTGCTCTGAATTACTTAATTTTCTGGCCAGTTATTAAGTACTATCCACGAACCTAAGGTTGAACTCGAAAGTGGGAACCGTAGGTTGCAATAGAATTAAGTAGAGCGTGTTCCTGAACCCGGGCATCGGGAAATGGTTTCGCGGTTAGGATAGAAATATACCTAACAGTCACGCTTAATCAGTTTATAGGAGAAGCAAATTCTTCTTGTTAATTCTAATTCCATAGACATATAGGCGTTAGGTTGCTTGAATAGGCGAGCAGGGTATCGAAAGAGCTCTGTGAGTATAATCAACCATGTGATTAACAACTCAGATAAATAAAATTAATTCAATTAGCGGATGAGTGCAACTGGATTGGTGATCGTCCCATAATCCTGTAATATTTCCTCTCACTGATATCTAAAACTCTTGAATTGTCTTGCATTCCATTTACTTCAATTAATTTTAGTTAATTAGTTACGTAATTGAACACACTCGAAATCTGGTTAAACTCTCTTGAACAATATTTGAATTGAAGTTTGTCTATTTAATAGTTAATCAATAGTCCTCGTGGGAACGATACTTTTTTTATCACTTTATTACTTGATCGACCGCGTATACTTGCGTGTGCGTTTGGAGCGACAGCTATAGATGCATAATGTTGTAGTGAACATATTATTTTAGACCACAAATTTCAAAAGTCTTCCTTTATTTCTTAAACTCCGTGCCGAGTCTAATTATGACACATAAAGTGGAACGGATGGAGTAATGAAATCGTATATTCAAAAAAGCATTCAAATTTATATGTCTTATTTATATATTTTTTATGGAATGATTTTAGTCATAAAATATTACTATAACATATATCACAAGTTATTTTAAAATGTTCTTTTCTTTTTTTAACTTCCGCCAAATCAAACAACCTTACATCAAAATTAAGTAAAAAGAGTATATTTTTGCTAGTAAAGGAGTACTATTTATATGGGGTTTTTACACAAATATACAAATTTTTACTCTTAATTACAAAAAAATAACAATATTTATCTAATTACAATGCATAACATTATTTTTCTAACACATTTAACAATACTCTCACTTACTGTCTCTTTCTTCCATCACCCCACACCCACCCCCACCACCCCAATGCCATAACCCCCACCCTAACACCATCACCACCTTCCAGATCTCCGTTCAATAGAACAGTATTCGTACAACTATACTGATTTTTTAACGGTGAATCATCACTGTACTCTACAGACACCCTAGTGAAGCCAAAAAGGAAGAGAAAACCATATGAAAAATCCACAACACGAACACGAAGACAAAAGCTAAGCGAGAAAACTCGATGTCTCGAAAAGCTATTGCCGGGATAAGAAAATGGATACAGCAACAATGTTAGATGAGATGTATAAATACGTTAAGTTTTTAAAAGCGCAAGTTAGCGTTTTGCAAAACATGCATGTGTTAGTTGAAGGAGGTGGTTCATCTTATGAGGATAAAAAAGGAAAAGAGAGTTGTATTAGTAGTAGTGTTTGTGGTACATTATTGGAGAGGTTGAATAGGCAGCATCTTTTACAGGTGGTACTTAATTCGGCTAAGGCTTAGACTTATTTGTATTCGATAGGGTGTTGTGTTTATAGTGCTGAACAATTGGTTGAGGTTCAGAGAAATGATAAGAGAAATGCTTTGAACCAACAAATGTTGTTTTTACTGGGTTGTTATCTTGAAGCAGATGAATTCTATTCTACAGGTGCTAATTTTGAAAGAAAGTGATGAGTTTAGGAGTATAGGAGTAAAAGGTAAGTTGTCATTAGAAACTGTATCATATTTGTCTGTTTTTTGTAAACATTAGTCTAGTTTTTAAGGTAAACTGGATTATTTAACTTTTACAAAGAAACCGTATTTTTTAACTATTTTCATTTAGATACAGTTTGAAACAGTATAGATACAACGAGATATACAATACAGTCTGAAACGGCATTGAAATACTAAGATACAATCTGAAACGGAGTTGAAACGGTTTGAAATTGTGTTGAAACAGTATGATACAGTCTGAAACGATGTTGAAACAATCTGAAACGGTGCAGAACAGTTTGATACAGTGCTGAACACAACCTGAAACGGTGCAGAAACAGTTTGATACAGTGCTAAACACAACATGAAATGGTGCAGAAACAGTTAGATACGGTGCAGAAACAGTTAGATACGGTGCAGAAACAGTACAGATACGGTATAGAAACAGTGAGATACAACGAGATACGATGTGGTTGGTAGTTGAGAAACATCGAGATACGGTGAGATACAACGAGATACAGTGAGCATGGGATGAGGAAAAGTGAAATTGGAGGACATGGGAGGAGTAAAAGTGAAATTGGAAAAAATGGTAGGAGGAAAAGTGAAATAGGGGGAAATGGGAGGAGCAAAAGTAATAGTGGGGGGAATAGGAGGAAGAATGTAAGGGTTTGGTATGTTATGGAAAAATATTGCTATGTTTTTGCTATGTTTGTAATTAACTTGTGTTTTTCTCTATATAGGTTTATTTTGCTAAAATGTTGCTATGTTTAGTAATTAAGTTCTAAAAATTCCTATTTATATAGCCCTCCAAAATGCAAAGACGAGTTCCCTATCAATTTGCACAACATTCCTTCAACGACTGCGTATATAGAGCCTATTTGGGTGAGCTTATTTTGAGCCGTTTATAAGTTAAAAGTGGCTTTTAAATCAGTTTTTGAAAAGTTAGGATTCACTTTTGGTTTTTTAAGCACATAAGAGCTTATAAGTCCATAAATTTTTGAGTTACCAAACTTTTACTAATTGACTTATAAACTTATAAGTCACTTTTAAGCTCACCCAAACGGGCTCATATCATAAGATCGTTTGTACATTACGGTGCTTGCAAAAGTTCTAGGTAGTATAAGATCGTTTGTACATTCCTCCAGTGTAACTCTTTATTATGTGAATTTATCTGGTTTATATTTTACAAAGTAGTTCTTGCTTTTGACAAAAAAAAAAAGTAGTTTTAGCTAATCTTCTACTAAATTCATGAAACCGTGTCCCTCTTAATATCATTAAATCATCCTTGTGTGAGGCATCATTGTTTAATTCTGTAGTAAAAAGTAACAAGAGAATATCTTTGACAGGATTTTTGGAAGCCAGAGGTCAAATTAACACAGAAACTAGCCATTAGCTACAAATTGCAGACCCGAGCTAGGTAGGAATCATTTTCCTTGGAATTTCTTGTATACGCAAAGAACAATCATGCTTAGGAACAAGGGAAGGCATAATAATGGGTTTGTTTGTTACACTTCAAATGAGATTGTATAACATGTTATCAGCTTAAATATGCATGATATTTGTTTGTTAACCAGCCCAACTAATCATCCCGAACAAGGAAACGAATAACGTCATATTAAGGGCCTCATAATGGATTCTGGATTCATAATGTTCGGCCTGTTAATTATGATAGACTCATGAAATGTTTCACTTTCTCATAGACAATGGGTCCATCCCAAATCTCCTTTCCTAACCCATTTTCTAATACATTGAGATACTAGAATGCCAAGTGGTCTTTATTTCATTTTCCGAGGTTTAACCACCTGGTATTCGAGTTGAAAGGCTACTCGCTAGGCTATGAAGGATTAAACGCGCTTACTAAAAGGTTCTGCACTCTCGAACACATGACCTCTAGATATTAGTGGAAGGATCCCAATATTGTGCTTTAACATGGATTGGTTTAAAAAAAAAAAATGTTGAGCAAGCCCATAAGAGGACAAAACCATTCTGTGGAAATTAAAGTACCAAGTTAGCCTCACACAGATATATCAATATAATCTGGATGCTTTCAACTTGATCTTCCAGGCCTATGACTTCCAGTTTTTATGATGAATCAGTTGCAATATTTCGGCCCAATTTGCTATGGAGATAAAAGAGGAAAAGAAAAACTCGTGTTCCATTGTAATTGTGACGGGAGGAGCTTATTAAGATCATTCGTAACAATATTACTATCCAACCTACATTTGAGGTCTCAGTTTAATTCAGGTTTCAATAAGCAACTATGATGAACAGTTAATTGTAGTTATCTTTTAAATAATAAGATATTATAAAAGGTCATAAGCCATAGAAAATAAATAAACTCTTTCCAAACTTGTTGCATTTGGGTGTCACGAGTAGCTCTTTGGGCCATTGCTTAATAGTAGCATTAGAATGCTGAGGTTTCCCTCATTTTGGCTGATTTGGTAGATGACAATCTTAGGTGTACTGCTGTTGGAGCCCCTTGTGGGGTCCGGATTTTGTCCATTACTTTTTTGTTCAATATTACTCAATGCATCATTGGATTCACGCCAAGTGTCCTACCAAGCATTTAATGGTTGAGATATCTTTGTGTAATGTATAATTAAATAGCAGCATAATTTTTGTACGAAAAGTAATTTAAAAAAATACTCAAGGTAACTTTAAATCTTTATGACACAAGTATATGAAACCAGTACAATTTATTTTATTTAGTATGTCATTTGTAAATTAATTTTTACAAAGATTCACATATTTTTTTAAAAAAAAAGAAAACAATTAGAGTATATCTAAAATCTCACTGAAACATTTAGTTGTTTATGAGGCCTACTAGCACAAAAAGCTGCTAACATTGATGTCTTATAAATGGCGAACGTCATTTTGAGTATTTTAGCAGCTTTTTTGTGCTATATGCCTCATATTTAACTAAATGTGTCAGCAAGATTTTAGACATGCTCTAATTGTTTTCTTTTTAAAAAAAAATTGTGTGAATCTTTTGTAAACATTAATTTACAAATAACATATTAAATAAAATAAAATGTACTGCTTTCATATACTTGTGTCATAAGGATTTAAAGTACCTTGAGTATTTTTTTAAAATTATTTTTCGTATAAAAATTGTGCTGCTATTTAATTGTACATTGCACAAAGATATTTCAACCATTAAATGCTTGGTAGGACACGTGGCGTGAATCCAATGATGCATTGAGCAATATTGAACAAAAAAGTAATGGACAAAATCCGAACCCCCCTTGGGCGCCAGGGCTGATAGTAACATTAAAACATTGAGGTTTCCCTAATTTTAAGACTCCTTGGAAAATTTGACAGCTGACACTGAGGGATGTGCTGATACTGGTCGGTGGCCTTTGTCCACTCACTAAATCATAATGATCTCTTTTCCGATTTGATGACAAGTTAACTCTAAATTTATTACCGTGCCATTAATAAAATGCCTTATAGCCGCACAAATATCAAAATTTTATTTTAAACCATTAAATTTTAAAATCTTCTCTACTTTATTAAATTTTGTATTAAGTTAAACGAAATGGGGAGTTGATGAATTCAGAACTAACTCAAAGTTAGTAGATTTGGAGTGACTGCAATCTTATGTACATATTATAAACTTTTGTTTACATATGTATGCACACTTTAAATAGAAAAATAATAAGTTCAGGTGGACCTATAAAGCTCCTCTGCGTACCTCTGCTACGTGGATACATAAGAAGAATGCATTTTCTTGCAGAAGGAGACAATATGGTTAGTGCAATGGGGCTAACAATGCTTCCGTGTAGTAAAACTTCTCCGTGTGTAATTCGTGTACGTGGATATATCTTTCCTTAAATTTTTTTTAGTGAAAAATTGGCTACTCCACTATTCCTCCATTTGTCTAACAAGAAAAGGATTCTCCAAAGACTGACAAAGTGACTGATTAAGATGAGATTGTATCACTTTTGGATAGTAGTATTTTTTACATTTATTTAATTTTTAAGATTCTTTTTGTATTACGTGGCTAATTGGTATGACGAATTCCCCAACAGTCCCCAACACTCAAAGTCTCATTTTTGGTTTATTGAGATAAGGTTTTGATTGAATAAAGTTTCATCGATGAGGTTCCTATCATAGGGAGTATATTATAGATACATTATGAGAAAAAGACACTGACAAATTTCAATAAACTTCGGATAGGGACTGCTCTTGTGATATTTCAGACATAAAACAGCCTTAAACTTGTTAACATTTGTAAAGAGGCTTTATTATGGTTTTTTTTTTTTACTTGGGAGTTGAACACAAATTGTGTTCTTCAATTGGTTTTGTTTTCCCTAATTTTCTAGACTGAAAAGTATAACATTTGGCTTGCACGAAACAGTTGACATCTTTGTTCTATTACAACTTTGAAAAGTAAAATGATATGAAACAAAATGGAACAACAAATACTTTGAAATGTTGTTGTATGTTGTATCATTTGTTTATAATGATATGAAGAAATGAAAAAAACATACTCTCTCTGTTTAAATTTATTTGTCCAAATTCAACTTTGTACTACAACCAAGACAAAATAAGAAAAATTAAACTTGACAAATCTATCCTTATTTATTATATTTTGTTGTAGTTTCCAATTAATTGGAAAGAGATTTTGAAGAATTTGACCATTTAATGTCAAGGATAAATTAGGAAGAACATAACTAATTTTATCTTGAATTGCTAAAAGGACACGTAAATTAAAATTTTGACTTTGCTAAATTTGGACAAGTAAACTTAAACAGGGGAATACAATTGAAGAACAGCGGATGAATCCTCTTCTTATTAATGGAGGAGTATCGCTGCATTGATTACTCTCGTATAACAGGGGATGAATTTGTTGTGTCTATTTGTATGAAGTGTTATATTTGAGTCATTTAAACAAATCAAACCAATTATTCATCGGTTCGACTTAATTTCAGTTGAAATCCATCATAATAACTTTTTAATAAAGTACCTATATATTGCCCTATTGGATCAACTATGGATATACAGAAAGAGAATAAATCTAAAATCAAATCTTCACGTCATGCTAAAGCCTAATAATCTCTTTAATTTATTTTTCTTTAAAGTTAAAACTGCGTCATTGCTTTTGTCATTATACACAAATAACAGACAAATGGATCATGGATTAGTTGACAAAGTGATCAAATATCTCATTTTTCTTGGGTTTGATCTGAATAGCAGCCTTTGGCTCAAAGTATTCATTTTCAGTCAACGAGTTGAAAAGAGAGATTTCATTTAAGGCAATAAATCGAATCATAAAACTGTTGTTTATCGATGTATTTTTCCATTTCATTTTACGAAAATTATTACAGTAACTCTTCTTAAATATTTTTAAACTCAGTTTCGAAATCTTAGTTTTTTTTTCTCGAAATTTATGTTACGTTTGTTTGAAATTTATTAGAAACTGAATTTGAAAATTCAAGTCTCTCGATATTTCTTTTTTCTTTTACTATCAAAAAGTTGGTATGGATAAATCTCTGAACTGCTAATCAGAAGTCTGTTCGAGCTTTAAGATTGTAGAAATAACCCTTTGTAGAAGCATATATTAAATTGTATGACTATGTCGTCATCTAAAAGCTTAATCTATTATATAGAGCATATTTATTTATTTAATTGTCTCTTTTAACAGTCAACACGCTCCTTATGTGATGAGTATATCTACACACAAGAGCAAACTTTATTTATTTAATTATCTCTTCAACAACATATATATATATATATCCTTAATAGGTACTCAACATGAAAATACTGAATAAGAATGGTTAAGAAAAAACAAAAACTTTGAGTTTTTGGTGGGAAGACTGCATAGCAGTCCCTCCATCAAATTCAGCGAGTTGAAATTAGAGACTCGTATTAGCATTAGGCAAAGATCAAATTCATAATTAGCCAATTTCTAGAAGCCAACAACATGTAACATGTGACTATTCTTACTTGAAGCCGCCGTTAGCACTTAGCCAAGGTCTATAAATCATTATTTCCAATAATGGTATGGTATACTGAGTAACTATATATTTACAGCACCCAATGTTTTTACAAAACTACAGCTTTACCATGATTAAATATTTTAATAATGTGAAACATGTAGCAATTAAACATAGTTAAGTAGTAAAATTATGCTCAAACATATCGTACACCCACTAATTTAGCGCCAGCATCGGGTGCGGGAGTATTTTAGCTAATAGATTTTGAAGTATTGGAATACAAACTATATCAATTTAAATTTTTTTTTTTTGTGTAAAATCGTGCATAATAGTTTACAGTAATTATATTGACATTATATGTGAAAAATCATTCATACAAACTAATCTACAACCATTGAAATAATTATATGATCAGCAAGAAATTTAAATATGATTCTTCAATTCTTTTGTTTTTTAATATGATTCTTTTCAATGTAAATATGGGGAATGAGAATAATTTCTCGTGCAACGTGAATAGAATAGTGAACATCTTGACTTCCAAATAGTTTGACACGAATTAATAATGCTTCGGCGCCAAACATCTTTAAGCTTATTGGAAAATCCAAATACTGTAGACTAAACAATGAAATCTAACTGTATTCACGAAAACAAACCAAACGAAATATTTGGAAGAACAACGTGACCACATGGTTTCATCCAAATTCCAAGATGAAAATAATTATTGTAATTTGCAATCAATCTAGTTTAGAATAAACTATTCGGCTATCATCATAACTTTTAAATGAAGACAAATTTCGGTTAAAATTTCAGTTGTTCAATGTCATCTCTTGTATTGGCGGCTGGCCATGCTGCAAGATTCATAGAACTAGATCAGGTACACTCCCCAAATGAATCAACCCTTGTGATAAACACAAAAGATTCCCCCAATCAAAGGCACATATTATGTTAATTTTACACAGAGAGAATTTTTTGTGTGCCATTAAGCAAGGATGTGTAATTGTATTTGATGTTTATACTAAATCAAATAATTAAGCTTTAGCAGTTAAATTTAAAGCGAAAATATTTTTAGTTTAATCATGAATAAGTGCAAATATGAGTATAAAGAATACATATCTTATATTTATTAATTGTGTGTACACAACAAATACGAATATGTTTTTACTGAACATGTGATCACATTTTATTAGAGTTTCCCTATAAAAGGGTGAACCGACCTATTCTTTGTTTTTCTTTTTCTTTTCCTAGAACTATGGAACATAGTATATAAATCTCATACACTTTTATTTACCGTATTAGTAAAAATAATCAATATAAATTTTGTATATGTTACAATGATGGTTGGTAAAACGAAAAAAAGAATAACAAAATCGTTGCAAAATCTAATAGTACAAATGTACAATGTCTGTACCTCAGATTGTGTGAATTGTGTATTACTTTGATGTTAGATATTATGAACTAACAAAACATAATAAGAGTAACTGAAGACAAAAAAAAAAAAAAAAAAAACCATTATATTGAATAAGAACTTCCCGCATAACAATCTTAGAGTGCAATTAAACCAATTGCAGTGCAATATATGTGTGTGTGTGTATATATATATATATATATATATATATATATATATATATATACGCACGTGTGTGGACATGTACACAGAGACTATATATAGATAGAGTGACATTTTGAATTTACCTAAGTTGCGTTATGATCTTATTGACAGAATTATGACTTTATATGTTAGACAACAAATAATAAATTTGATTTTGACATAAAGGAGTTATAATTGGTGCTACTTAATTCAGTAATGACTTTCTACTGTTCTAGGTTTTAGCATCTATGCCAACATTGAAATTGGAAGTTAGAAAAAGCAACATTATAGCGTGTGGAGTATCTCTTGCAAATGACAAGAGCAACTGATTTCCTTCTCTCAGCGATTTCTCATCAAATAATTCCAGAATATTCACGAGTGGTGTGTTTACACCTAAGTCTCTGAGGGTAATTATTATTCGTGAAGACACAAAACAATTAGCAAATGATCTTTTTCCTAGTTAGTAATAGGGAAAGAAAGAACTAATTCTAATTTTGACACTTTGTCTTCTTTTTTTTTTTTTTTTTTGGTAAAAGAGAGCCTATATTATATATTACAAAATAGATACAGTACTGCTACTTGTAGTAGCATCCATGTCAACACCCGGGAAACTGGTAACATGATCCGTAGGAGGTGGCCTAATGGTATCAATAATGCTACGTGTAGTAGCATCCATGTCATTACCAGGGATACTGGTAACATGTTCCATATAGGAGTTGGCCTAATAGTATTAACAATATTTTCTAAGCTTCCGGTAGAAGCTGGCAAAATAGCCTGAGGGATTACAGCTAGACTTCCTGCTTTGGCTAGGCTACTGCAAGCATGACTTGTGTTACGCGGCGCCTTCTTGAGTTTGCTTAGAAGGGCAACGTATGCCGGCCAATGGTCCCCTCCGCACGCTAGACTAGAGCGTCAGTGCCGTGCGGGAAAACCGACGTCAATCACAGTGTGTATAAAAAGAGTAATTGAAGATGAAAGTCGTTGCACTAGCTTGTATTAATCAAAAGCCAACCGATTACAAGAAAGCCAACGTGGTGTCGAGGGGGTGAGACACCTGAGCAGAAATATGAAAGCAGCTTACAAATTGTTCGAATCCTTATACCCCCTATATATGTTCTTAAAAAATAAACCCATGTCATAGCAACAAACACAACAGGGTTAGACAATCATACTAGAAAAATACAGAAAGATAAACCTAACTATATTTACATGATGTGCGACACTTTGAGGGGCCGCATCCTTGTCTGCGTGTTCATGGCCTGCGCACAGGGCGCAAGGCTTTGGCGCGTGCAGGCGCGGGGCAATCTGCGTTGAGGTGCGCATGCGTTGGTCGCATGGCATAGGCGCACTCTAGTGCGGGATGGGCAGCATTGTGGCACGCATGCGCAAGTCGCATGGCGTTGGCGCACTCAAGTGCGGGGCGCGCGGGCGCTGGCTGCGGGCAGGCTTTGAGGGCGCTGTCTGCTTGCTGCGCGCGGGCACGCTCAACCAGTGGGGCGACATGCGCAGATGCGCATATAGATCTTGGCGCAGCCACAACCGTGGCGCTAGGCATCTTGAGGCTTGCCAGGGCACCACGGGGTGCGCCTAAGGAGTCATGCAGCGTTAGTTAGGCCGAACGGCATAACTAGGAAATCAAAAGATCCATATCTTGTGACATAAGTTGTTTTGTGCTCATCTCCTTCAGCAATACGCACCTGCCAATAACCTGATCTCAAGTCTATTTTTGTGAACACCTTAGCACCACCCAGCCTGTCAAATAAGTCCGCCATCAAAGGAATAGGATATTTGTTTTTCACAGTAATTTTATTCAATGCTCTATAGTCCACACAGAGCCTTAGGGAGCCGTCGTGCTTCTTTTGAAACAGCACAGGCGACCCATAAGGGGACTTAGAGGGCACAATAATTCCAGCATCCAGCATTTCCGTCAATTGTCTCCGAAGCTCGGTGAGTTCGGGTTGTGACATTCGATACGGTGCACGAGCAGGAGGCCTTGCGCCTGGCACCAATTCAATCTGATGATCCACGTCTCGCTTAGGCGGCAGTCGCCTAGGCATTTCTGGTGGCATCACATCTTCAAAGTCCATTAACATATCCTTCACAGCAGAAGGAATAGGGCCAGATGCCCGCTCAATCTCGTCCAAACATAAGGTAGCCAAGAACGTTGGCTCTTGTCTCTTGACACCCTTCTTCAGTTGCATGGCCGAGATGCTCCTCTCGTTCAACTTCCCAGACAAAGTTGAAACCGTGCATGGTTTTGCCCCCATGATAAGTAGGGCATCACCATGCGGCAAGACTGCGGTCTGAGTTTCCCGCAAAAATTCGAAACCAAGAATCAATTTGAAATCATCCATCGTGACTACAGATAACGTAGTCTTCCCTTCATAAGGGCCCAGTTTGATGGGGACTCCCTTCGCCACGCCTCCAACAGGTTGAGCTGGAGAATTAATAGCTTTCACTCGACCACGACCTTTCTCCACGACGAGTCCTAGCCGCTCCACCTTTGTAGCAGCCAAATAATTATGAGTAGCACCTGTGTCTATCATCGCACGAACAGGCTTGCCATTAACCCGAACGTCGATGTACATAAGTCCCTTGCTTTTGCCAATCCGAAGTTTGGCATCGGCTTCAGAATTCTTCTTCTGACCAGCATGATCAGCTTCCTTCTTCAGCCGAAGACCTGCATTGCTTGATTCACCCACTTCTTGAGAGATTGAGTAGAACGTGTGCGAGAACGCACCAATCGGAGCCTCACCATCATCATCATCCTCTTCGTCTACTTCTTCTTCATCAAGAGTTTCATGGGCATTCAGTTGCTTCCTCTTCTCAGGGCAATCAACAACCCGGTGAGGACCCCCACATTCGAAGCATCCACCTTTAGGAACAAAGGCGGCTCCCTTTCCTTTGTTTTGAGCTACCGTGTTGCTACTGCTCGAGGAAGAGGTCTTGGAATAATTGTTACTCCGCTCTCCCCCACCTTTACTAGGACCACTTTTATTGGATTGGCCCCATTTGTAGTTGTTACCACCGGCAGAACGTGGAGTCGTCTGCTGTCTATCATTTCGAGTATCCACTTGATAGTCCGCAATGCACTCAACAGCCTGAATAGCCCTTGCCAATGTGTCCACCCTTTGCCTCTGTAACTCGGCACGGGCGTAAGGTTTAAGTCCCTCCATGAAAGTAAAGAGCTTATCCTTCTCACCCATGTCGCGAATGCTTAGCAATAGGGCTGTGAATTCACGAACATATTCCCGCATAGACCTCGTCTGCCTTAGTTCCCTGAGCTTTCATCGAGCACTGTACTCAACATTTTCTGGAAAGAATTGTCCACGGATAGCCGCTTTCAACTCATCCCATGTTGCCAGTTCTGGTTCACCATTACCAGCGGCCTCAACTTTCCCACGCCACCATAGTTTGGCGTCACCCTCAAGGTACATGACCGTAGCTGTGATCTTCTTATCATCATCTAACCCGCCGACTGCATTGAAATATTGTTCCATGTCGAACAAGAAATTCTCGACTTCCTTAGCACTCCGAGCACCATTGTAATGCTTGGGCTCTGGGAACTTCATCTTTTGCTTGGGAGCAAAATTCATTGCACCCCCACCTCCGTTTCCTCCGCCTCCTCTGAGAAGGCCCTGCATGACTTGAGCCATCAAGTTATTTACAGTGTTTTGCAATGCCGCGTGCGACGCTGCATTCTCATCCAACTGTTGTTGTATAGTAGCATTCCTTTCCTCGCTCGCATCGAGCTTATTCTTGACCGCAGCAAGCTCAACGCGGTCATTCTCCATGTCTTGGCTCATGTTAGCGATGTCAGCTTCGCTCCGATGCACAAGACGACTGAGATCGTCCAGTCTCTCCTCGAGACTAGCTTTGAGATCCGAGACCGTCCCTACGATCCCTTTTAGTGCCTCGACTGTTTCTTCGAGCGCACCAATCCTTTCACCGTTTGTTTTCTGCCCACCAGCCATGTTCCGTATTGTTTGTCAACCTACTCCTTGGTCCGTTGTCGAGCCTAGGCTCTGATACCAACTGTTACGCGGCGCCTTCTTGAGTTTGCTTAGAAGGGCAACGTATGCCGGCCAATGGTCCCCTCCGCACGCTAGACTAGAGCGTCAGTGCCGTGCGGGAAAACCAACGTCAATCACAGTGTGTATAAATAGAGTAATTGAAGATGAAAGTCGTTGCACTAGCTTGTATTAATCAAAAGCCAACCGATTACAAGAAAGCCAACGTGGTGTCGAGGGGGTGAGACACCTGAGCAGAAATATGAAAGCAGCTTACAAATTGTTCGAATCCTTATACCCCCTATATATGTTCTTAAAAAATAAACCCATGTCATAGCAACAAACACAACAGGGCTAGACAATCATACTAGAAAAATACAGAAAGATAAACCTAACTATATTTACATGATGTGCGGCACTTTGAGGGGCCGCATCCTTGTCTGCGTGTTCATGGCCTGCGCACAGGGCGCAAGGCTTTGGCGCGCGCAGGCGCGGGGCAATCTGCGTTGAGGTGCGCATGCGTTGGTCGCATGGCAGAGGCGCACTTTAGTGCGGGATGGGCAGCATTGTGGCGCGCATGCGCAAGTCGCATGGCGTTGGCGCACTCAGGTGCGGGGCGCGCGGGCGCTGGCTGCGGGCAGGCTTTGAGGGCGCTGTCTGCTTGCTGCGTGCGGGCACGCTCAACCGGTGGGGCGACATGCGCAGATGCGCATATAGATCTTGGCGCGGCCACAACCGTGGCGCTAGGCATCTTGAGGCTTGCCAGGGCACCACGGGGTGCGCCTAAGGAGTCATGGGGCACGGCTGAGAGGCCGCCCATGACATTTGTTATGGTTCTAGTATAACTAATAGTAGCTTCTCCTTCAAGATGGACATCCTTGCTAATTTGATCCGGAGGCTGCCATAGTAGTTGCAGCTGATTTGACACCATCATCTGGAGTCCACATCTTGACAAAAAGTGAGCAATCTTGTTTGCCTGGATTTCCCAACCTTTCGAGTGCGCACCTGCATTGAGAAACATGGTGAGCATGCACAGGGTTATCATGATTAAGGAGATGTATAACTTTTAATGTATTAGTATCAATTTCCAAAAGAGAGGAAGGATGTTGTAAGGCTATTCGAAGACCCTCTGAAGAGCCAGCAGTTCCATAAGAGTATGAGAGTGCCCATAAACCTTCATATAAAAACCCAGGATCCAATGACCCTCTGAATCTCTAAACACCCCCTCCCTCCCCAATGCCCTCAAGTGAAAAGTTTACCTGGTAAGAACCATCAATATTAAGTTTTAAATAACCTGGCTGGAGTGTCATCCAAGTGAATGTGATAGTTGTAGTGGGAGAAAACCCTTGATATTTCTGAGTACAAAATTTATATTCTTGGGCACGCATAATAACCAAGTTACTATCTACATGTAGGCATGTATTGTTAAAAACATTATGATTACGGGTCAATCATAAATTCCAACATTAAACCTTAAGTTAGAAATTAGAAATATCAGGAGAAGTAGTAATAGTCGAATTAGAAATTTGTTTTTTCCTAAAAACAGAACGTGGGATAGCAGTGGACTTACCTGAACCAACATTAAACCTTAAGTTACCTGTATCCACCAGTGGAGCCTTTGATGGTGTGGGAGTGTTACCCATTCTCCTTCTTCGATGGAAGGAGACAACTTGCCACTTGTTTTCATCCTCCTCTGTGGGTGTAGTGATTGTTTGAGCCTTTGCAGGTTGTTGGGTGAGAGAGTCCCTAAAACCAGAAGATGAAAACATGGCAGTAGTCATACAATTTCTAGAAATATGACCTAATAATCCACAGGATATACAATGAAATTTTGACCCTCATATAGAACTTGTTGGCTATGAGAGCCAATTAAAATTTTTGATTTGACAAGGATATGCATTGGGATTTCAATACAATGTCTTGCATACCTTCCACGTAAAGTTCGATATTTGTTGTTTTGCACTGGAAGCCACAAAGTTTGGTTCCCATCGTTGGATCATTAAGTAGTGACCATTAATAAATCATAGTGTACCTTGTAAAACTTTTACCATATTTTCCTCAAGATTAAACTTTGCGATATAAAAATCGTAGTCTAGATCTATTAGTGCAAAATCCTCGGAAGGAGACCATAAGGATTGTAATTTAAGTTTAAGGTACTAATGTGAGATACGCTTACCAAGGAGTTTGAGAATAAGGGAGAATTTCCATGGTTGATATATTCGCCGTTTATCTTCATCGGATAATTGAATCAGATCTTGATGTTGAGAATCGGAAGAAACATCAGTCAAGTAGTTGGTCTGCGTTTCATCCCCAGAAACCATTGGTGTATCCATAATCACTGTCGATTCCGTAATATTGTCGGTGAATTTTTTGAAAGATAAGAGTTTATCCTTGAAGGATATGGAGGTAGTATCAATGGTGTTGTCTAAGTCAGGGGATTTTGGTGGAATGTCCTGAATTTATGACAGTTGTTCTTTCGAATTAGTCATTTGGATTTTGATGGAGGAAGAGGAAGAGGAAGAGGTGTGTGCGTATTGATTTATATGTTGACCAGGTAATTTGAGTGTATTGGGAAGGCAGAGAGATGTCAGACACACACTCTCTCTCTCTAACTCTCCATATCAGTTAGCATTAGAGATTTAACACTTTGATTTTGATTATGCAACAATGTTTTAAATTATTTAGAAGAAAAATATGCAAAAACCACGTGTTTAAAGTGTGAAAGTAATCTTATCGGTTCGCACATATTTGTTGGCTGTTTCTAAGAAATTTAGCAAAAAATATGAATATTTATTTCAAAATGGTAGAATACATATATAGGCCCTCTAACTTGACACTTTTTTCATTTTGGTATCTCTTTTTAGCCTTATCCCATTTTGGCACTTTAACTACTCTCATTCCATGCCATTTAAACACACTTCGCTGACCTAGCCAGAAACGTGAAAAATACTCATCTAAAGCGTGTATTTTTTGGATAATATTCATGTTCCCTCTTTTTTTATTTATTTTGCTGGTAAAAGACCCAACAGTCATAAAAGGCCCTCTTTAATCCTTATTTTTCACTTCCAGTCCTTGGTCGAAGATGTAGAGAAAGGCAGAGGAAAAAAAGTTCAAGTACTTACAACATTTATGTCATCCTATGCTATAGAATCTCAGGTAGTATAAGACTAGAACAGGGACATGTAAGCAATCAAATAGTCCCTACTAGTGATTCGTAAAGAAATTTATCCAGAAGTTGCCTTTTCATGCTTGATAAGTTCGAAGAAAGGCAGGATAGTCGAGTCGCCGTAATCTGAACTTTTTGGCGGAGCCAATCCATACATCTCATTTTGTTATTATCTCTTTCTTCTCCCTCAATCAACTAGAAGAAAAAAAATCAAGGGGAATAAATGTTTAGTTCTAGTACAGGTTGAAGTTGGAAAAATGAGTCGCACCGGTGGCGGTGAACGACAAAGCCATAGTCATATCTCCAGCAAAAGCCATCACTTATAATGCTACCTTCCCCCATTACTTTTTGTTCATATGCTTTGTTCTTGAGATGACCCTAGACACAATTTACCGATTGGGTATACCAACTGAATTGGCTTTTTGTTTTGCCATCCACATAGACATGTGTCATTTTATGATTGGTTGGATTTTTCACGTGTACGGGCGTGTAAACACGCGCTATAACACTTTTATAAGCTGTGGAGTGTGTGTTTAAATGGTACAATATGTGGCTAGTTAAAGTGCTAAAATGGACATAGCTAAGAAGTGGTGACAAAATGAAAAAAAAAAAAAGTCACATTAGAGGGCTTGAATATGTATTTTGCCTTTCAAAATCTTTGCACTATACTTCCTCCGTAACCTTCTTTTCATTTTCGGACAACTGATAATTTATTACATAATGAAGTTGTTTGGCTAAGCTTTTAGCAGCTTATCTACGTGTTTGGTAAGTATCAAAAGTGCTTATAAGCCTTAATCAGTCATAAGTCATAAGTTAGATCCTGTTTGGATTAGTTGATTTAAAGTGTCTGATAAGCATCAAGTACTGAAAAGCATTTTTAGCTGTTGAAACTGATTTTTATAAATAAATAGTTACATGTTTCGATAAAAATGCTGAAACTTGTAATAAGCAGTTGTGTGTTTGGTAAAAAAAGTACTGATGAATCCATTTTTATTAAAATGACTAAAATGTCCTCTATGTTATTTATGAAAATAATAAATTTAAAAATATTTTTACATTAAAAATGGCAAATGACGAATATAGAATGAAGAGGAGGTCGAAAATTTTATTTTAGAAATGATATTTCATGGATTACAAAATATTTTAAGGATAAAATAGTAAAATATTTGGTCAAACTAAAAGTGCTTATAAGCTTAAAAAAATAAGTGGAGAATGACTAAGAGCCCGTTTGGGTTAGCTGATTTAAAGTGGCTGATAAGTATCAAGTGCTGAAGCTGATTTTATAAAAAAGCAGTTACATATTTGTATGGAACTGCTGAAGCTGGTAATAAGCACTTGGTGTATTTGGTAAAAAAGTGTTGATAAGTATTTTTTTAATTAAAATGACTAAAATATCCTTTAAGTTATGTATAAAATATATAAATTTAAAAGTACTTTTACTTTAAAAATGAAAAATGACGAATATAGAATGTAGTGGCAGTTAAAAATTTTGTTTTGAAAATGATATTTCGTGGTTTGCCAAATTATTTAGGGATAAAATAGTAAAATACTTGTTCAAACTAAAAGTGCTTATAAGTTGAAAAGAAATAAGTTGGGTGTGACTAAGAGTTTGACCAGCTTATAAGCACTTTTTGGCTTATCTACGCATTTGGTAAGTACCAAAAGTGCTTATAAGCCAAAATCACCCATAAGCCATAAGTTAGTCACACCCAACTTATTTTTTTTCAGCTTATAAGCACTTTTAGTTTGAGCAAATATTTTACTATTTTATCCCTAAATAATTTGGCAAACCACGAAATATCATTTTCAAAACAAAATTTTCAACTGCCTCTTCATTCTATATTCGTCATTTTTCATTTTTAATGTAAAAGTACTTTTAAATTTATATTTTTTTGTACATAACTTAAAGGATTTTTTAGTTATTTTAATTAAAAAAACTACTTATCATTACTTTTTTACCAAACACACCAACTACTTATTACCAGCTTCAACACTTCCACTGTTTTTTTTTTTATAAAATCAGCTTCAATACCTAAAAGTGTTTATCAACACTTGATACTTATCAGCCACTTTAAATCAGCTAACTCAAACGGGCTCGTAGTCATTCCCAACTTTTTTTTTAGCATATAAGCACTTTCCGTTTAACCAAATATATTACTATTTTATCCCTAAAATATTTTGTAATCTATGAAATATTATTTCTAAAATAAAATTTTCGACCTCCTCCTCATGCTAATTCGTCATTTGTCATTTTTAATGTAAAAGTATTTTTACATTTATTATTTTCATAAATAACTTAAAGAACATTTTAGTCATTTTAATAAAAATGTACTTATCAGCACTTTTTTACCAAACAGACAACTGCTTACTACTAGTTTCAATATTTTTATCCAAACACGTAACTACTTATTTATAAAAACAGCTTCAACAGCTAAAAGTGCTTTTCAATAATTGTTGCTTATCAGCAACTTTAAATCAGCTAATTCAAACGGGCTCTATATTACTTAATGAACTCTTTTCTTCAAAAATTTAGATTTATTAAACTACTCCGGTTTCGAACCTCAATATAATATTTCATTTATAAAAGATAATTACTTAATTATTATATCATTGTTGTTGATATGATATATAAAAGACAACCGCAAAGAGATTTGATAGTATGAATGAAATAACTGGACCTAATTAAATGTTTAGTTCAAGTCCCGCGGATGAAGAAACTCCCAATAGGAAAGTACATCTTATTTTAATGGTTCTATGCAGGACGATCTAACAGAGTCGATCAGATGGTTATAGAAAAATACATTAATCTTTTTATGTGCGAACAAAAGTCTCACATTGAGAGTTGAAAAAATAGGGAAGCAATATATAAGAGGTAAGAATATAACAATTAATGACGTGAAGCCTATAACAATTAATTTCGATATTTGAATGTCTACCGGGCCTTTTGGGAGATGCAGTTCCTAATTATTTCCTTGTGAACTTGGGAAACCCATTGTCACAGTAGGTTTGAGAAATCTATTATCCTTATAGGTTTGGAAAGTCATATTCCTTATAGGTTTGAGAAAACGCTAGGAATTTATATATACCGTTATAATTGTGGATCTTTTACACTATTCTGATTCGTTCTTCGTCGAACTCTAGTTTTATTTGTTTTTCTCTATTTGATTTGTTATTACTCGAGTCTCGACCCATTAGTACTAAAATAATGAGGTAGTTGATTGCTGGTAAGAAAGTTAATTCGGTAATTGCCGTTAGTCCACGTTAGAAATCCAAACTTTTTGCGCAGACAGTGACACAATAAGACACCACCACAATAACCAAGAAGCAGAGTGTAGCTTCCTATATTTGACTAATACCATTCTATTGAAATTTCTAAGTCATCTTCCCAAATCCATATCTCAGTCAAATCCATAAAATCTCCTCTTTTAAACCATTTTTCAACACCAAAAACACATCACACTTTAAAGAAAAATTAGAGATGGGATTTTCAAAAGAAGATGGAAGAACTAAAGTATTGAGATGGGTCAAAACTCTTTTTTTCTTGATCAATATGTTGATATCACTTCTCCTTTTTTCTGCACCTATTGTTATTGTTATAGCTGATACAATTTTTCCATCTGTCTTATTGTCTGCTTCTCTCTCCCCTTCTTCTTTCTCTATTCAAAATCTTTCCACTCATCTAAGTAACTATGATTTTCGATATTCACTCATTGATGTTCCTCTCATCTCCATCATGAGGTCGTTCATCATATTATGTAAGTACATACTTATAAAGTAACAATCGTTGAGTTATTAATTGTAACTGTTTGATCTTCTTGTCATACGTATTTTTAATCAATTGACACATATAGTTCAGTTACTTTAGCATGACAACTTTTTAATTTAGTGATCATGCGTGAAATATAAATATTTTGAATTGGTTGCTCATACTCGACAATTTTGTTATTTGAATATAGGTGTGTATAGCCTATGTGATGGACCAAGGCTATCAAGAGGACCATACTTGGGAATTGTCACTATTTGTTCAGTGTCATCTCTAGTGTTTGTCTCAATGAAGGCTTCTTTTGTATTTGCAAACAGTTCCAGTATGAATCGAGGAGGGTATGTTAGAGCTCTGGAGATGGCGCTGTTCTTATGTTCATTAGCACTGGCAGTTGCTCATGTAGTGGTGGCATATAGAATTAGCTGCAGGGAAAGAAGGAAGCTTCTTGTTTACAAGATTGATATCGAAGCTGTAAGTCAATCTATCTCGAGTTTAACTTTTGTACATTGATAGTGTGTAACTTTTTTTTCTTAATCAAGATAACTTGTAACGGCAGATAACAATTTATAGTAATCCTTATTTGATAACTTTAAAATACAAAATACATTGACAACATAAAAATAATGTACAGTGTTAGTGTGTAAATTAAGTCCATCTAACCAATCCCGTTCTCCTTGATATAAGCAATTTCAAATTTGGTACATGCCAAGGCACATGGCAAGTTCAGCAAGATTTTAAAAAGAATCAACAATTTTTATTTTTTTACTCGGAATAGTACAATCAATTTGAAAGATGGGGACTAGGGGGAATTCATATTTAGAGAGAATATGGACATTCTATTGCAAGTTGCGCAAGTCCATGGGCTAAATAAGGAAGTCATCATTTGTTCCTACGGAATACAGTGACGGATCCAGAATTTAGACAATGTAGGTTCTGAATTTACAGAGTAGATTCTGTGCATTTAGGTAAATTTTTACTTATTTTTCGCACACACATATAGAAGGTTCGGCCACAAAGCATTGGACTATGCCAAACCGCTAACCTATTGTTGGATCTGCCATGGCAGAGAGAACTTCCAATTCTCTTCCTAAAATTTCTACAAAACCAGACATAAACCTCTGCTTAGCATACTTGTTGGTCTTGATCAGGACACTTATGGGAAATTTGAGTAGTTAGATTTGAAATAGGATTCTTTGCCTTTTGAGAGGCTTGAGGGAAGCTGTAAAGTTGAAGCCCTACAATACTTGGTTTTGCCTCTTGCCAATTGCAACTTCCAAGTGCCTTTTGACTAGGCCACAGTTTACATCGTATTCGATATTTACATAAAACCATATTAATTTATCGATATTAAATGTTAAATGACATAAGAATACATATTATTTAGTTAATTATGATTAAGTGCAAAAAGTTTATGTGAAAACATATGTCACACATATGTTTATGTTAGGGCCTTCTTGTTCTGTTTTCTGATTTTTAACTAACATTATATTATTACATGAATGCAGCTCGCGGCATGCAAGACAGGATTAATTTTCAGATATCCTAAAGTATTACCCGAAGAAATTAGAGTGAAGTAACTATTGCCAAAGCAGAGTTTCAGGTAACTACCTATTGCCAAAGCATCTGCTTTTGAAAAAATTCTTTTGGTGGTCCAAATTTTTTAAATCATAAACCATGTGTCTCCACTTAATTTATTTTTCTTCTATTTACTCTTTTGTGAATTAGCAGTAGCATTTTTTTTTTTTTGCATTAATAGTTCATAACTAACTCTGTTTTTTCAATTGCTGCTTTTGCAGGTATATCCAAATGAGATATCTGAAGCCTGATTGTTCAGAGAACTAGCCTACACTAGAAAAATACAACATACAATCGGAATTAGTATTAAGTTATATACATGGATAATGTAAAGATATAGGAGTATTATAGTATAAGATGATATTGAGCAAATGTGGTGTTTTCTGTATCAGCAATCAGCTTATAGAGAAAGCGATACAGAAAAAGAGCATATGATTCAGCACCCATTGCTTTGCTTACCCAACTTGTACAGATATTTGTTCTATTTTGTGCCAACTTTCTTTATTACACAAATTAGCAGATAGCTTTTTTGTTTTTTCTTGTATCAGAAGTGGTGAACATCTTTTTACATTAACTAATGCAATACAGCTTTTTTTCATTCAAATAGAATTAAATTGTTCAAAAACTACTTTGACATATTAACTAATTAGTAATTATACTAGATAAGTAGATATGGACACTAACATGAGTGTAAAATCTTAGGAATGATATAAGATCACTCTGAATGGCCCTTGTAAAACCCCACATAAAATTTGCTTACTTTAGTCTTTCGTTGCACTAGTGTGCAAGTTGCTCCTTTATGGATGGTGGGTCGATACTGATCGTTCTTTAAGGTACAAAATGAAACTATACAGCCTACACTGCTTAACTTTTGAATTGTCTTGCAATAAGGTTTCAAGGAATTATACAGCAAGAGGTGGTTAGCATTCCAATTGAATAGACTAATTATTCATTGCTTCAGAGTTCAAGTGGGAAGTGTCTTTAGAATATATTTCCATAACTGTTTTGGGAATGGGAAAGAAAGTTGCACTACTTAGTTGAAATATTAAGCAGCTACTATCTACAAGATGTCCAAGTCCTACCTCAAAGTTTATTCTCCCCGCCCCTAAAATAAGGACCTATAAAAGAAAATTGGACCACTTGCAGCTTAGCGCAATATTCTTCTTTTGTTATTTGCACTTTTTCTTCTAAATAACCATATCATTTAGGGCATATAGATGTTCATACATTCATCTTCCATGGTTCTTTATTACCTTCCCGACAAAACACCCTCATCTACTATAAAATTCAACTATGTATACTAGTAAAGGAAGTAACAACCTTCGCATAGGATATATCTCTAGCATGAAAAAGTGAAAGTCATGGGAGTAGGTGTATACCCAATTAGTCATGTCTATCTGAAAGAGATTAGTCCAATAAGGTGACTTTTATTGCTATACTTTTTTTGTAGTATACCTAAGTGATATTCAAGAAGAGTACTATATGTATGATAGATGATGATGTAACACCTAGAATTAAAATAAAAATGACTCATATAAAAGAGTGTGATACTAATGCTTTGCAATATGGAGATATCCACTAAAGTGAACAGTAAGTTATATATAGCGAATTCGAGACCAACAATATTATATGACGGTGAGTGTTGCATCAAGCCATCGAACATGACGCCAACATACAAGATGAATGTCATACAAGTAACAAGTGAAGTAATATAGATGCTGCGATTGGAAAAGGAAAAGAAAAAGGAGAAGTTGGACTAGACTGTCCCAAGATGACCTGGCCAGTTTTCTAAAGATTTCAATGTTCAACCCATCTACCTGTCTTGTTTGATTTTGAGCTATTTCTTAAAAATTATTTGCAGTGTAGCCACCCATCTTCAAACCATCAGGGTTGAAGTTATATATTCAACTTCGACCCATAGTTTGAAGTTCACTCAACTTAAATTGTTTGGTCTGAAAATGAGAAAATACAAATCAAGTCAGTCTAGCTTCTTACTCTTTTACCTTTTAAAGAAGTCGAAATAGAAAGGAGTAAGAAAGATCTCCTATACCTTGTTTCAAGTTACGAAAATCCTTCATTAGCTTTGAGTTCATTTTTTTTTCTTCTGGTTCTCCTTTAAAAGGAGTCGTGGGGAAAAGCCATCCTCCTTACATGCATTAAGCAATGACGATACAAACGAAGTAAACCATTTCCCATAAAATAATATAAAATCACAAGAAAGATTTGATCAAAAGTGACTAGAAAAGAGTTCAACTTCAAACCAAATTCAAACTTTGGTTTGAAGTTGAGTGAAAAAGAAAAAAAAATGCAATTCAATTTTAGACCAAAATGGGCTAAAGTTAGCTTAATATGGCTTGAATTTAAACCCTAGTGCCTTAAAGATAGACAAATTAGCCGCCTCTGCAAAAGTGAACCCACAAGTAGCTTAAACTGTAATGACGGGCCCATAAGTGGCTATTTTTGAACTTGACCCCAATGGGATAAGTGCACAAATAGCCTATATCTGGCGAGCTATTTAGAAACTTTCTTGTTTTAGAAACCTATTACTTTTAGCCTCTAGGTTGAACTTCAAACCTTAGAAGCTAAAGTTGGACTCATCTTGGCTAAATTCAAACCTGAAGATCTGGAGTTAAATTTCAAACTTGAACAATATAATGACTAAACACTAAATACTCACTCCATCCCAATTTATGTGACACACTTTCTTTTTTTGTCCGTTCAAAAAGAATAACACACTTCCTAATTTGCATTATCTCTATTCTATCCTTGTTTGACCATACTTTCAATAAAAGCTACCAATAACTTTTTAATTACTCCAATCTTTTCTCTCTTACTTTTTTTGTACATTTTACAAAAGTAATTTTAAAGCTTTACAAGGTCAATCTTTATTTTCTAAACTCTCTGCAACATAAGACTGCGCCAAATAAATTGGGACGAAGGGAGTAGATTTTAGAAAGTGACTAAATTCTAAATAGTCTAGGAAAAGTGGACCCCGGCGAAGAATTTACAATGTTTTTGGGCCTTTTTGAAGAAATATGACACCATAAGTAATGGTTTTCCTTTTTTCCCGTGCTTAACATGGTTTTACAAAAATGTCCCTGTTAAGTTTAGTGAAAAAATTCTGGATAGAAATAGCTCGCCAATCTCTTGGCACGGGGCCAAGAGTTGCCCTTTGACCTTCTCTATTTGCCAACACTTGCTCCTTGAACCCTTTGAATCTCACATTCTCTCAAAGAAACCGTTGCTCGGACAGCACTTGGTCGTAAGTGTTGGCAAAAGGCAGCACTTGCCATTTCCAATCTCTTCCTGCATTCTCCCCAGATAACTTGAAGGGTTGACAAGACAGCTCTTCCCCTTGACTTCTTGCCTTAAAGGAAACACTTGCAAATTGGTGCCTTGAAGTCTTGGCCCCGTGCCAACATAAGGGTATTTTGTTAAAACATTATTAAATGGGGGTAAACTTGAAAAATAACTCCTTATGAAGGGCACGAAGTGAAATTTTTGATGTTTTTGCTGGAGGTTGAATACATAATCTGGTACATACTTTGAAAAGCATGGTTGATTTATATGAATAAGCATATTTGTACTTGATCTTGAGAGATTAGGCACATTAAAGGTGGTCCTTAAAAATTTAGCACGTGTACATCTTGTGAAACTTAATTACAAAAATGCCACAACACTTTTACATTTAATGAAGCCGTAATTACGAAAATGCCACCATATGTTTACATTTAAAGAATTTGTAATTACGAAAATGTCACCACTCCCTACACACATACCAAAAACCAGGTCAATCTGGCAATACTTGTTCATATATTGAACTAAAAAACTATGTCCATTTTGTAAATAAATGAGGCTAAATCGACCTCACTTCGCACATCCACAAAAACATAATTTATGTGTTAATATTTAGTAATCATGATAATCCGATGGAACTTATTCATATAAGAGCAACAATTACTCTATACATTTTGCAAATAAGTAATATCAAATTGTTCTCACTCCGCTCATCCACAAAAATACATATGAAAATATAAAATTGGGACAATCTGGCCACATTTATAAGTAAGTCAAAATGCTTTGTATATTTCACAAATAACTGAAGCCAAATTGTCATTACTTTTTGCTCAATTTGCTCTTCTTCACTATCGTGATAATGAAAACATTCTCAATTTCTTTCTATAATGATCTTCATTGTTCTTTCTATGAAGCTTTGATCTTTATTCAACCTCATCATCATCAAAGTGATGACGTGGATTTCAATTTGATCTTTCGTCATTTGGCAAAACTTCTCGCTATCATCATCTAGAAACTTCAACATCTTCTTCTCCAAGTAATTTCGAATCCGATGAACCTTTAACCGATGACGCCAACATTGTCGCTCCTGAACAATAACAACCTATTGTAGATAATGATGGTCTCGATGAAATTTATACAATTGACGCTGCTAAGCGTAGGAAATACAACGAGTTGTTCAAGTGGCCAAAAAGGATAGTTAAACTGCGAGAAACTAACAAAGGCCAAGAGAATCGGATGGAGGAGCTTACTGGAGGATTTGATTGCTTACTTTTTTAACACCATGACATAACTGCTAAAAAATCTAAGACAAGACACCAAAGTGCTCGATTCACAAATTGAAAAATTGTACATGGTGCCAATCAGATTATTTAGGTCCAGTTCCTCAAACGACAATAAGCTCTATATTATCCACTGTTGATTCTACTTTGGATTTTTTATGCCATAAATAAAGGAACTAAAATTAGTGGAATTTCAGAAATTTGCGTTTTTCTGGAAATCCAACTAATTTTATATATAATTTTATATATATATATATATATATATATATTTCACAACCTTGCTAACATACTACAAGGTTGTAGTATGTTAGCATTGTATACATCTTTTACTTTTCAAAAATACCATCATTGTTTGTTGCCACCAATTTAAATTTAAGGGCTTTTTAGTCATTTCATAAAATTTCACCTAAAGGAGTAAACCCCAACCTTTTCAGAATCCTACCCGTAAATGTAACATCCTTCACCTCTCTCCAGTCTCCTGTTCTATTCTTATTTTTCTTAGTCTATCCTTTATCAAGAAACAATTTAATGATCTGTAAAGATGAAGTCCAAGAAAAAATTGAGCTTCCGTCTTCTATTTTCAAGATTAGCTTTGTAAGATCAATTTAAATCGTTTATTATTTTCACCTAAATTTGTTCGAATTCTTTATGTTTCTTTATCAATTTAGGTTTTCAAATTTTTAGTAGAGTTTGAATCTTATGGTGAGGATTCAATTATTCGAACTCACCGTGGTTGAGTTAATGTTTCTCTATCTATTTTCAAGTCTTGTTGCCTCTGTTCGATACTTGGGTTTGGAAATTTTACTTTAATAATTTTTTCTTAATTTTCCCCAAACATGAAGAAAAATTATTTAAGTCATAAATTGAAACATATGATTAAAGTGTAGTGAAATGGTTAGATAATTATTGGTGCGGGGTGTGGAGTGACCACAAGGGTAGTAATATTACTCCCAAATTTGTTCTTTAACAGGAAAAATTTGTTATATTGGATTTGATATGCTTATACTTTCCCAGGCTATTTGATCCATTTTTCAGGTATCCCATGTAGCATTACCATTTTAAATAACTCAAGGAAGAATCTTTATGCAGTAGAGTCTTGTTAATTAGTGATGGTCTATCAGAAAATATAATGCATTTTGTGCTCAACAGATGATGCACTTTCAATATTTATAGGTACTACAGAGACACTTGGACTTATATTTGTTAAAAAAATTGTGAACCAAGTGTTGCTATGATTAAAACAACTTGAATGGTAGGCTGCCCAGGGATAGAATCCAGAGAATGATGAAGTCTCATCTGCTGAAAATTCAATTGGTGTTCCTGATCAGGTTGAATCAGTCATGTCCCAAATAAATAATTTTGCTATATCTGTAAATCCAGTTGTAGACAGTGTGCAGGACATTGACAAAAAGATCCGAGAAATGAAGTAAAAGGTTGTTCTCTAGTGCTTCTAGTTCTTAGATGACATTTATTATCTATCTTTGACAAACAAAATTTTTACTTACAACTTTTGCAGGATGCTAGCCAATCAAAGATGAACAAGAAGCAAGTGGAAGTCTCAACCTACAATTTCTTTTCTATTCGTGGACTGATTTAATCTGGCTATACAATATTTTAGAGCTATAGTGCTTGTAATTCTTTAAACGAGGAGAGTCTCCTCTATGATTGTGGTGTTTAGAAAATAGTAGTTTACTGTGAAAACATTGTAAGAAGAGGATGCTCTCTGCTATGTAAATATGGAGGTTAGGCTTGAAGTCCCCTACTTTTTGTACACAAAATATTCATAATGAAAAGATGATTTGATATACAAGGTCTTGTTCCAATAGCAATAATATTTCGTGTTCATAATCACAAAATGATATATTGTAGCTTTCAAAACTTCACAAAATGAACTGTTGCAGCTTTCAAAACTTCTATACTACTGTGACTTGTTCCTATGAGAAAAAGGACTCCAGAATAGTTGAACGACCAAAAGGACTCAAAATGGTCGAACGAGCAAAAGGACTCCATAATAGTTCAACGAGCAAAAGGACTCCAGAAATGTTGAACCACCTCAGAGCTTCTTTGTCCATTCCTTTGGAATCCTACAATCAAAATGATTTCTTTATGAGTACCTAGCATTCAATAAGAGATCAAACATGATGAAACAAACACTTACTTGTGAGGCGATTGAGATACTGGAATTTCAACAGAATTTTTTTTAGCGGACAATTTCTTGAGTCATGACCAGTTCCACCACAATTAGGAACATGACAGTATCTTGGTTTTTTAGCAGCTTCAACACCGCCAACTAACCTTTTTCCCCTCTTCCTTCCTTTTGTTTGAGATTGTTAGGGATTTTCAATGTGATAGTCTTCATCTCGAGAATTGTCTTCTATGGAATGACAAATAGAAACACGTCCCTGTTCTTCATCAACTTGCTCATTTTCGGGAAGATTTTGAACAATTTCCATCACTCTTTCTAGTTTAGTTTTAGCATATTCAAGACGACCTTTGGTCTTCATTGATTCATGAGTCAAATTCCTAACTACGGATTGAAGATTCTGAAACTCAATGTCCTGATTATCATGATTCATCATATGAGTAAATGTTGGAACCAATGAGTTCTCTTGCCTCCATCTAGCTAATAAGTACTTCTCTGGCAACGTGAAATAATTATGAGCAGTAAGTACTCGAATAGAATGCCTGCACAAAATTTCTTAAAATTCAAACTCTTGACAGGAACATCGAACAACCTCTTCTAGCGGATTCCAATAAACGTAACGTCCCCCATCTATTTTGGTGTAGTGTCGCACGATATATGATCCATCATTATAGGAAATAAACCATATTCAGCTGAAAGTATCATCTCATCTTGTAACAACTTAAAGGCGAAAGGTGAGAGGACTTTTGATGCATGTTTCTCCATTGGCATTAATGTCTTAATTTGAGGATTAAAATACTTTTAACCCATTGTTGCCTCTTCGCCAGCTTGGTTTCTTATACTGACTGCGGTGCCAACCTACTCAACAAATTCTTTTAAACTAGTTCGCGCATGTAAAAATCATTTCAAATATGCATTAATAGATTCTGAGCATCCAATAGTCGTCATTCCAGCAAAAAAATATCCTTTCAAGTATGGCAATGCCTATGTTGCACGATTTGCGTATAACAACCTGATATGCCTATCAGATTCAAGATCAAATTCAGAAATCAATTCAGCCCATTGATGCTCAAATTCTTCTATACTACCAAGTTCATAAAGTCTGTGGAACTCAGATTTAAATTGCAGATAGCTTGAACCAAGAACAAAAGAAAACCAAGTAGAGAACTTAGATGTAATGTGCCATATACAAAAGGCATGTTTTGTGAGAGGTAATTCATTAGCGATTGCTTCCGTTAAACTAAGATCTTGATCAGTTAATATGGTTTGTGGATGCTTTCCATTCATAAGTCGTAAAAAACTCTGCAAATAAAAAAGAGATTAGCAATGACGCAAGAAAATAGTAATAACAATGATTTTGAGTATAAAACGATACTCACCTTCAAAGCCCAAGAAAAAGAAGAAGCCTTCTCATTTCGTAACAGAACGCAACCAAAGAAAATGGTAATGATTGTTCACACCAACCCAAACTCCTAGAGGCATCTCATAACGGTTCAATCGATAAGTAGTATAAAAAACAACTACATCTCCAAAAAGCTCATAAGTACGAATAAAGTCCCCAAATGCCCAAATGATATTTTTAAGTCTCTGACATGCATCAACTGTGAAATCATATTGGAAATCGACATCTTTGTCTTTCAAACTCTTGCATATTTTTAATAGCTCCAAAGCATCATACTCAATATTAGTAGAACTTTCTGATTGAAGAAAGTTCCTAATATCTTTTTCAGTAAAAGACAATTGACCTACATCTGCACTCTTCGAATTAAACTAAATGGACATCCGACTTTTGCAAGAAGTGAAATCCTCTTTTGATCAATATAGTCAATATTTCGATAAGCCGGAAGATATTTAACTTCCTTATCATTCAACAATTCATGGTTGTGTACATTATCAAAATACACCACAATCCAATGAGTGATGCCATCAATTATTTCTTTAGCAACAGACATCTTAGCATTACAATTACATCTGGACGATTTTCGATCACGTTGTCGCTCCTTTTCGGCAACCTTCTGAGGACGAGGACAACCGGCTCGTGACAAACATAATTCCTCCTATAAATTCCCATATGATTTTCTGCACTTCCAAAATAGCGGTCTCGTCTAACGGAGAAACCAATATAGTTTGCAAAATTCACATAGCAATTATAAGCCTCGTCATCACTATTAAAAATTTTACCTTTGTGTAGATCAGTAGTACCTATGCCAATATTTTCTGGTCTAACTTCTTCATTTGATGTTTCAGTAACTCCTCCAACTATTTCTCCATGGATATAACATTCATTATCACCACATGGACAATGGATTCTCGATACTCCTACTGTAGAATCATTTGAAGTATTATTAATAACCTGTATTTTGAAAATCACAAAAAAAATGTCAACAAAGCAATTGTTTGCTTTACAGAGTTAAGTACAAGTTAAAAACAGGGACAAATAAAATAACACAAAGATTCGTAATAGTACTCTATTAGATAAGACCCGATAAAATGAAGAGATATTAGAACAACAAACTTCTTACCTTCATTATAGATTTTGACAAGGTGTGAATCAAGTGTAATTGAAGAGTAATCGAAAGGAAAAAGCTTTTAAGAATATAGAACCATGGCTGGATAATGAAGAACCAAAATAAAGAGCCCCTAAGTTATTGTTCCCGCCAGCAAAATTGCAGAGAGGGAAACGTAAAGGTGAAATTTTATGAAATGACTAAAGAGCCCTTAAATTTGAATTGGTGGCAACAAACAATGGGGGTATTTTTGAGAAGTAAAAGATGTATACAATACCTTGTAGTATGTTAGCAAGACCCCATATATATATATATATATATCCATTTTGAATTAGCTAGGGGGCATAATTCCCTTGAATAAACGAAAATGTGATATCAATGAGTTTGAAAAATATTGGGGGTTATTTTGAGGATACGAATATGTTATCATTTCTTGCGGTTGTGTTGGATCCTTGATATAAATGAATTATGTAAAGTTCCTATTTAACTTTACATATTAATTTTTAGAGGAAAATGTTAGGTCTAATAAAGTGATGAACATTTAACTCGCGTGTACTATCACCATTATGATTCTCTTTTTGGGACTTCTAATGAAAATGCAGTGGTTCAAATCAAACAAGTGTGATGAGTCAAAGTGATGCAATATGGTAGTGAGGTGTGGAAATCGCAATGGGAGAGTCATCTTGAAGATGAGATTAATGTTGATAATAGTTATGTCTGACCTTGAGAAATATTTTATAGATCTTGTAAAGAATAACAAGTATTTAAATAGGTTAACTTGGTGGATAGCTTCTTCGGAGAGATATTCAATTGTTTCTAAGATTTCAAGAGACGTGCTTGGTATTCCTATTTCTACTGTTGCATCAGAACCAGCTTTTTGCACCGAGTGTCAAATTCTTGATTCTTATCAGACTTGTTTATTGACAAAGACAACTGAAGCTCTTGTTTCTAGTCAACAATGGTTACGACCAATATGTAACGATACAAGGTTGAAAATCTTTTAGAAGAAATTCAAAAAATTAAGATAATTCAAAAATGTAATTTTACAGAATTATATTTATGAACTATTTTATTTTTTTGAACTTTTAATGCCTAATATGAGATTTGTTTTTTTTTTTATTGTGGTTCCAGAATGTTAGGCACATATTTGAGCATTGACTAGTTTGGAACTTAAAAAAGATAACGGAAGTATAGTGCTCGTATTTTGAATTCATTGGTTGTTTAATTTAAACTTGTATTTTTTTATTTTTCATGAATAAAGTTGCTAGGTTACTAATTGGAGTCTCTGTTTTGTGTAATCACCTAATTTTGGCACAAAATACCAAAAATTGCTTAAAATAGTTACGTTAATTATCATGTGATTTTTGCTAGATTTATCATTTAATTTATCTATTTTTAGTTGAATTTATTAGGAGAAAAATGCCATAAAATTTTCAAAAAAAAAAAAAAAATAGGATTCAATTATGAGTAATGTTTAATTGACATTATGTGCTAATTGATTCATATTACAAGTTTTGGAGTTAATTATTTGGTTAATTAGTTCGAAATGACAATTAGTTGTAGTCTAGTTTAAAGGGCCAATTAGTCTAATAAATCTGAAAAGCGAGCCCACCAAAAGTCCAAAGCCCAATATTTGACTCGGCCCACCACATTACCTCACCTAGATCCCCCAAAATCCCCTCATTTAGAGCTGTCAATTTGGGCCGGCCCGACCCAGCCCAGCCCAAGCCTCGCGGGCCTTAATGTTTTTCGGGTTGGGTCGGGCCGGCCCACAGTTTATGCGGGCCTTTAAATCATTAGCCCAGCCCTATATGGGCTGAAGGCCGGGCCGGGCCAGCCCACCAATATTAATTTTTAATTTTTTTTTAAATAATGAGTTTTGATTTTGAATTTGATAACCTTTAAAACTAGAAGTATACAAGTGTTACTATTACTTTCAGTTAAATTTTTTTTAAATATTTTGGTCTCAACAAGTACTTAATTTGGACTTTAATCATTTCAAGTTTCAACTTTCAATTCATTAATTAAAAGTTCTAGATGCAACTTGAGATAATACAAGATAGTAAGAATAAAACCACAAATTTAACATAACTGATATTTTTCATCAACCCGCGTTCCATACAACATTAAAACTAAAATATGAATAAAAACTTAAAATAAAGATTTCCAGTATGTAAGTACTTAAAAATTGCAAACAAATATTGAAAATGGAATACTACATTTCATTAATTATAGCTTATCCAACTCCACCGCATCTTCATCATGAACATCTTGATCCTTTTGCAATAAGGTTGCCATAATATCTTCATTTTCATCTATATCTATAATTCAATGTGAGTTAAGTAAATATTAATAAATAACAAAATTTTAAGAACTAATAAAAAAATTTAAATAAAAAATTATACCAGTTTGTATGTGGGTATAGCCATGCAACCAATTTCGGGTAGTAACAAGTTTTAGGACGTTATCATGATGGATGCAACTTCTATACTTAGTGAGAACACGACCACCATTGCTGAATGCCGATTCAAATGCTATAGTAGTAATAGGAATACTAAGTACATCCTATGCCATTACTGAAAGATCGGGATATCTTCCAGAATAATCTCTCCAATACATGACAATATCCGTCTCTTAAAACTTCTCAATATCAAGCTTTGGTTCCTCCAAAGGAAGGTCTAATTCCGACTTTCCATCGCTAGAAGCAGTTTCAATATCAAATGCTTTGAAATCCTATGAATTTTAAAACATGATAAGGAAAAAAAAAAAAAAGCAAAATAACTATAACAACAACATACCATAAGAACAACAACAACAACAACAACAACAACAACAACAACAACAACAACAACAACAACAAAAACAACAACAACAACAACAACAACAACAACAACAACAATAATAATAATAATAGAAAATTATACAACTCACAACAATATAAAATTACTTACGTGGAATAATTTGGATCACTTGGATTTACTTCTTTCTTCACTTGATTTGGTCAGAACACTAAAAGAAGCATTAACATCAATTTGACTATTTGCATAATATTTATAGAGCTTATACAATTTATCTTTCACATGTCCTATCTTTTCATGTGCAGAATTAGGATCCAACGTAGAGTAGCAAAAATTTAAAAATTACAACTTCATGCGGGGATCAAGGATTGCTCCAAATGCCAATACTACACTGTATTCTTTCCAATATTTTTCAAACTTTTCATGCATTCTTGAAGCCATATCCTTAATAACTTTCTCGGTGATTAAGAACGTAGGTGTTACCAATAATATAGAAATTAATTAGGTTTTAATTAAATATCTAATTATTTAATTATTGGTCAATTTTGAAATTAAATATAATTAATTAATTTCTGAGGAAAAAACCAAATTTCGCAATGCATAGCCAATTTCAGCTGCTTCGTGCAAACCCTCGTATACGTTACTCTCCCTCCCAAATTCAGAAACCCTTCAACCCATTTCCAAAATCTCTACCTGTGTATCCACCCCAGAACCCGATTTCAGCCCATTTTCCCTAATTTCAGATCCCTGGTCCCCCTCTCCAGCTTGTCAAATTTGTACCAAAAACCTTATCCATTGGAGCCGTTAGGAAGGTGATTTAAGTCTTTTGGCATGATGGAAAAAGCCCTAGAGGAGATCCTATATAAGGAGATAAAAGATGAGAGCAGCAGGCGGGCTTGAGCAGAGAGAGTTCGAAACATTTTGAGCCGTTAATGGGGTCGGGAAATGAGCAGCCATGAATATATAGAGAAGGGGAGGAGCATAGCGACAGTAGGGGGTTCAGGGAGTTCACATAGAGAAAAACAGCAGTAAAAAAAAATGATGACACAATTTCTATTCCAGTCCTCTAATTTTTTTCTAAAAAGTGGTTATAGTTTGACTTCTCGTTTTGATTTCTGGAGTAGTATTTTTCTGTTCCTATCGATTTCATGTCGTGTTATCGCTTCTTCATTAGTCGAGTCGTCGACTTTGTTCAACTCGTCGCACTTGTTTCGAGTCGCATTCTTCAGTTCATAGCCCTTCGTTCACTGCCCTGCAGCATGTAAAAATATTAACTTTCCCTTGTTTCCTCGTTTCAATATCAGTTTAAGCAATGTGGATTAGTATAGCACGGTTATTTGAAATTTGAAGTTATGTAGGGGAATATTGTAGTATTTGAGGCATTGGTGTTTGAACTTGTCCTTAGCTAAGCATATGTCTTTAGCTTTGTTTCCTGGCTTTGCTCAATTGGTGTATGTTTTGATCTTTTGTCCAGAAATGAGCATAAAGTTTGAATCTTTTATTAGTATATGAATTGCCATGAGATAACTTAGTTAAAAATCCAATTTCTTTTAGCTCATAATGTCAATTATTAGGGTAATTTAGAACTTGCATATGTTGGTTAGGAAGATGGTGGAAGTTAAGTATATATTCTGTGATTGAATCTTTTTAAAAGATGCGGAAACCAGTTTAGGCTAAAGGATGAAATCTTTATCTAGTATGATGTTTTGCCCTTATTTATCTCTGGATATCTGCCTGTTTGAGGGGTTTCTGGTGTGAGTAGAAGGGCCCTTGGATTCTTTTACCTGTGCAGTCCATAGGCAAGCAGAAGTAGAGAAGGGCTGTTTTGTTAAGTTTGGTGGAGCTGCTGGTTGTTTAGGAAGTCTGTTAGGGGCTGTGCAGGTCAGGTGTATTGGTGTGTTTTTCAGGTTTTTCTTTGAATGTAGCAGGGTGGTCTGAGCTTGTTTGTGTTGTAGAAGGAGCCTAGGTCGTGCTTAAAAGGAGTTTCAAGGGTCTGCGAGAGGTATCAGGGGGTATGATGAGGTTGTTTTAGCTCATGTGTGTTAGAGGGAGTTCTGGTTGGTGTTTTGAAGAGGGTCTGATTTTATTTTGGAGTATTTCTGTGAGCTAGAGAGAGTTTTAAGAGGGCGCGGGAATGTTTGATTGAGGTTAACCAGTTTGGGAAAAGATGTGTTCTATCTACTTTTCTTCTTTAATTTTAATGAATCAATTGCTAGGATCCGTCAAAATTTTCGTAGTTCAAGTTTCCCTTTAATTCTCTGTTATTCATGTTGATAGTTTGTAGCTTTCAGTCTGAATTTTTAAAATGAGTAAGCCACTTTTGTTAAGTGTTGATGATTTTAGAACTTAGAAAGAGTCTCTCTTAAGAATGAAGCTTCACTAGAAAGTTGAGAGTGGTTGTTTCATCAAAATAATTCAAGACCTCTTTTATATGTCTAGTAACTTAGAGAATATATGTTTCTGTTGTTTTGTAGCTTTGTCCTTGTAATGTTTCTGGTTTTGTCGTACAATTTTTAAAGAATGAGAGCCCTTTGATATCAATGACAGTAGGACATAAAGAGGTTACATGTTTAAGAAAGTTTTTCCGATGGCTAAGAAGTTAGTTTTGATCATTTTCGTGGCTGTTTGTGATGGTTCATAAGTCTATTATGTCTTCTTTTATCATTTAAGTATGCTTTGGCACTAGATTAAGTATATTTGGCTTTTGGTCATCTATTTGCTTGGATTATCTTCGTTTTGGTTTATTTTATCATAAATATTACAAAGGTTCTTCCCAGAATAAATAGTATTCAGTCTTTAATACTAATTTAAGTTCTATCATTATGAATGTAAATTGTTGCTTAAATGTCTTTAATTTTCAAGCTTTGGCTGTGGAGTAACTTTATCACTATAATGAATTTATTTTCCTTGAATAAAGCTGAAGGTTACAATTACTATTCTTAGTCTAACTGAAGTTGATTTTCCTGTTAGTTAGTTGCTTCTCCCATATTGTAGTAAATTGGAGAATATGTGGACTGGTGAATTTCACCTATGGATAACAGGAAGATGCATATTTAAATAGTCATGTGTATATTTGACAAGTTTTGGTTGAGGTGCCGGTCAGTTAGAATGAGATATGGCTATGTTTCACATTTTTGTTTGGCAAGTTAACGTCGTTGTTACTTAAATGCATTTCTTTTCTTTGAATTGATTTCTAATCTTTATCCTTTTGTTGTTGTCTGCATGAGCACTCTTGGATTGATCTAAAGTCTCTAGAACTTGTATCCTGAAGGCCCAACTTAATGGGGCAAAAGCTCGTTCGCTTCTGTGTAACTCCTGGATTTCAATTGGCTACCAGTGGCAGTCCAATTATCACATTACAAAATGCCTTTTCAGTTCCTAGCCATTCCGGGTTCTACTTTTTGAACTTATTCTTTTTATTTTAGTAGTTATATGCTCAATAGAATTTGTAGTGTCACAATTTACATAGAATAATTTCATTTATGAATATATATGATTTGTTTGAGTTATTTGATTCACTTTATGTTCATTATCTTTTATTTTGAAGTCGTTATTTAATTTATTGCAAATCAGGCCATTTAAGCAAATGCGTGCAAAATTTCATAAATTTTCAAACACCACGATTAATAAATGACTATAAGAAAGGACTTCTATCTTATTGATACGAAGTAGTTTCTTTTAAAAAGTCAAAATTCATAAAGAAGTTTCAATTAACTTCTAAATGTCCCGAAACAACTTTGCAAAAAAGCGACTTGAAACCTAAAGTTCCATCTTATGGTGCGATATTCGGGTTTTAAAGTTAAAATTAAGCAAGTGTCATTTATGCGCTACCACAGATGAGTTGGCAAAGTAATTAGGACGATTAAATCGTTCCTTTTTCAAAAGAAAATGCACTTTTATTTTACTTTATTTTATTTTGAAAAATAGTTAAAGCTTTTAAATAAATTGTAAATCTTTTGAAAACTTGCTAAATTTAATTAGTTGAATTAATTAATGGTTCAATTAATTATTTTACAAAGCGCATAAATAGCACTTGCAAATATTTTGGAAACCTGTCGGATTAACCGTTATTAACAAAATTTTGAAAGTGCCTTAAAAACCTTCTTTCGAAATTAACAAAACCTCTTACCTTTAGAATCTCTGAAGAGACTGCCTTTTTTCAAAAAAAAAAAAATGGAGTTTTGCACGCATTTGCTTATTTGGTTCCCTGTTTTTCCTTAAATTGGGTGGCGACTCCAAAAACTCCAAAAGAGTTAGTCCATCCTGTTGATATTCCTAAATTTAGTTCTTCGGGGTTAGTTTTTTTGGGGGTTCAACAATTATAACTTTACCCACAATTAAATGCACCTACGAAGGGTAAAAAAGACGAATGCTATTTCACTAAGCCCACAAGCCAGTCCAGCCCGACCTCACTCGAGCCTCACGGGCCGTGGGCTTCCGTGGGTCGGGCTAAAATGCCTCGGTGCTTTATGGGCTAGAAAAATCAAAGCCCAACCCTAGCAAATCACGGGTCAGGTTGGGCCAACCCCACGGGCCAAGCCCATATTGACGGCTCTACCCTCATTTCAGTACATTCCTCTTCAAGTCTTGAAGACCGGCGAAGCCCTGCCAAATCTCCGCCTGACGCCGAAATTCCACCACCACCGCCAAAGCTATACTGTCCCACAACCTTCTCCGTCCCATCTTTCCATTTATCACGTTGATTTGTCCAAAATCTCACTAAATCAGAGTAGATCAGGTCTCCAAACACGGTTATAAACTTTTCTATTTGGTAAATCATTCGATCTTTTCGATTTGTCGTGGGTCCTCTTCGATTGGTTTTTTTTTCTCGCCCTTTCTCTTCGGTCTCTTCTCGTTCTAGTCGAGTCGATCCCGAACGAGGTCGATTCGATTAGAACAAGAAGAGTTGGAAATTCAGCGGCTATGGTTGTTGTTTGAACTGATTTGCGTGTGCGTGATGATGTTTGGGGATACCGTGGTGTTGTTGTAGGATATGGTGTTGGGGCTGCGATTTGGACTTCAACCTGGTATACATTCCAACTTGGCATTGTTCCTATGGTAATGAATTGAAAAATGAAGTGGCGATGCGATGTATTGATCGTGAAATTGAGGTTGCGAGGCAGGGGTTGGGATTGACTCGTTTAGACAGTGAGGAGGGCGTAGAATGGAGGCTAGGCAGTGATGACTTTGAGTTTTCACGAGGGGACCTTGGTTGTATGGTAATGAGCTATTCATTTATTGATGTGAGGATGATTTAGTGATACTTTGCAATGGTGTAATGGTGATGCCGTGAGGTATAGGTGATAGTGAAGGGTGCGCGTGTGTATGGTTGATTCATTAGTAGTGATTAGCTTGGTGACACATCGATACATCGGTGGTGGGACTGTGATATCCTCGGCGAGGTGGGCTATTGGCAGCAAAGGTGATGCTTGGTGTTGGCTCGATAAAGCAGTGATGGCGGGGCTGTTTCATGATGTTTTGGGCAAATTCATGGATGAAGTGAGGCAGAACAATGGTGCTGCTGATCCGAGAGGGTGGTGCTGTTTTGGCGCTCTAACAGTGTTCGTCTGATGTCGAGGCAGTGATTGGCTATCCCTTGGTGGCGATGCGATGGCTCGAGGGGGATGTTCGTGCTCGTATATGAGGCAATAGTGACGAGGCGTTTGGGTGCAGCTATGGCAGTGGTGAATGATGTCGAGTTGATATTGGTTGGAGCTGATGTGAACGCAGTATGAAGGTAGATTTGCGACGACCGTAGGTGCAACAACTTGTGATAATGTGCTAGCAAGCTCGAGGCAGTGATGGCGAAGCAGTAGTAATTGTACTCTTTGACTTAGCGAAAGGGTTAGACAAAGATCCCATCTTTATGCTTTATTGTTTCTGTTTTGTTTAGTGCTTAGAAATGCTATTTCTTGGATGTTTGGTTTAAAAACAAATGTTCAATTTGGATTAATGGAGAACAACAGTAGCAAAGTCAGTTTTAGCATGTTTAATTTCATAGGTATTTCTGCCCGTGATTACATGATTGTCCTTGTTAGCTAAAGGTTATGCCTAAGTATTTCTATAATGTTTGCCTCAAGTGAATGGGAATTGATACTTGTTCAAGATAGAATGAAAGTAGTATATTTTTCTTTAGTGACTCTGAACGAATGTTAGTTCAAGCTTAAAGTATTCAGTTCTTGTTTCTGTGTGAGAGTATTTGTGTTGAAATAAGGTAAGACAATGTTGAAATCAGGGAGTTGTTTTTATGAATTTTGATTTACTTGAGCCTGTCTGAGCATGAAGCACATTTCTAGTTGTTTGATCTTGAGTAATTTTAGTTCAAGTTAAGTTGTTGAAGTCTAGTAACTGATTTTCAGCCTAATAATTAGTTAGGTTTAAGGTTTAGTCTTTTGGATTTAATTTTGGATTTGAGTTTTAGTTAGGATTAGTCTGTGGTTTATTGAGTTCAAATTTCAGCTTACTTTAGAGGTCAAAAGCAAGAGGAAAATGACAAAGGGGGTGGCAGTAAAAGCATAAGATTCCCTGCTGCCCTTTTTGTTGTTTTAGCATACCAAAGGTAAACTCGTAAGGGTAAAAACATTGGCACATGGGTGTGTTTTCACCCAATTTTCACCCCCCTTTCCTCCTCTTTTCATTTATATAAGGCTGCCCTTCTTCACTAGTCTAAAGTACCAAGAGAGAACATCTGAACACAAGGGAGAACAATCTGGAAAAATACTTCACTTCTCATCTCAAAACTTGAGAAGAACCAGATCTGAAACTCGAGTGAAAAATACAAGAAACTTGAGAAAAGAGAAAGAAATGAAGAGGGTTATTAGTGAGTTGGTTCAAGTTGGTTAAAGTTAAGCTTAAAGGGTCTGTTAAGGGGATGTAAGATGGGTTCTGTTGCTGTTTGTTTTGCTTGAGTTGCTGGTGCTGTGGCAGTCACTGGTCTGTTCTGTTGTATGTCATTGCTGCACTTCTGGGAAATTTTTGGCTATTAGGTAAACCTTCAACTTCTTATATTTTTTTTCTTGCAAGTAAATCTCAGCCGTTGTACTAAATATGTATGAAATGGTTGCTTAACCTTGACAGATCTATGAGTGAATGAGTTTCTTTGTCTTATTTTTTCTTTGGCCTGTTAAGCTTATTATTATACATATCTACAATTGTATGCTCTATATTGTTGTTTGATGGATTTGGTAGAGGGAAACACATGAAAGGGAAATTGGAAGTTGTTTAATAGTTGGGCCATATGTTGACAAGGCCACTGTATATGTGCATGAAATATATAAATGTTGATAGGCAATACTTAGGATTTTTGAAGATTGTGACGGTTTGTTTAAATTGGGAAGTACAAAGTTAACAAATGAACATGAGAGCAAATAATTCAAATTAAAAATTGGGATAAAATGTGTAGGCAAAATGTGTTGAGCAAACTCTTATTTTGCAAGTTTGTTACCAGGCGTTTAAATCTGAAATATGAATATATCTTACACGTTTAAGCAAGTGTTTAGGCCGAAGTAAGATTAATTAATATTAACAAGACGCTCAAATGTTATATGGAACTCATTTTATTGGAAATTCGAGCGGATGTTGTGTTCGGGGTTAATTTTCAGTAGAGTATCTATCAATGAACGAGCAAATGTCTACATGAAACTCGATTAAGTTAGAAGATTTCGCTCAAGCGGGTGCTCGCGCAATTATATCTAACCAAGTCTTCACTTGAGTGAATGAACAATTTTTACTAAAAATAAAAGCGTACCAAAGGTCCAATGTTTACACAAAACTCATTTATATCAAGATTCGAATGGACAACGCGTCCACGGTTAATCTCAGGTAGAGTTTTCGTCAATGAACAAGCGACTTCATCCAAATCAAAGCGTAACAAATAATAATTTGGCAATTAAACAAACAAACAATAATTCACAAACCCGGAGAGCGTCAATAAAGCAACTGTGCTTGCACAGGACTCGAGGGTGCCAAACACCTTCTCGAGAGTCAATCGAGATCCTTATCCGGAACTCTGACGCAGATCACTTACGAGTCATAGGTGTTCCAGGAAACCTCTTTGGTGTCTTGGCACACTTTTGAACTATATCAAGTGGAGACTACGAAATCTCTAAATAATAATGTACCTTTAAAACACCTAAGTCACAACCTACCTTATTTATTTTTTAGTAAATTTTAGGGCGTGACATTTTGGCATGTATATTTGTTAAAGAGTCGTTCTTTAGATTTATTAGTCTAAGTATTTTAAGAATGTGAATGTCTTTTCTTTCATTTGTGGAATACTGTTGTGTTTCTTTTTATGGTTTGGACAAGCACTATGTGGTGCCACAAATCCATGGTGGCTCAAGAGTAAGGCCACTTTTGAGTCATTCGGGTACACTCAACTTAGCAAGGTAAGATCACTCAAGCTTGATTAAAAAGACTTCTCGTATTGAACAACCTCATCAATAACCTATTAAGTCCACAAAAATCAATTACTTTTCGGGAAGAATGAGTTAATGGGATTCTATGGACGGACGACTATTTGAGTGAGCACTTGAAGCCAAAGAACTTCTGTGATTCTTCTTTGAATTCAACTCCAATCACGCACGAGTTATCCTAAGAGCTCAAAAAACTAGTACGAAGTGAGTAGCAAGATTACTCAAGTCGAAAGTAGTGCAAACAAAGAACATACGAAAACTTAGGAAATAAACTACCCAGCTGCTGAAACAGGCTGAGGTGCTCAGCCTAGAAAGAGAGGCGCTCCGCTTGGAAAAGTCCAGAGAGGGACTTCAGACTGAGGCGGTCCGCCTAAGTGCTGAGGTGGTCCGCCTAGCGCAGATTTTTCTGCAATTTCTTTCAACTTTTTCAACTACGGGTTTTGACCCGTTTTCACCAAATTTTCAATCGATTTCCACTTGTTTTCGACTCCTAATGGTACCCAAAGGTATAGTTAATGATTCCCAACAATCCTCAATGATTTTTAACCTAAATCAACCAATAACAAGCTTCGATTTCATATTTGAAGCAATCAGAGCAAGGGTTTCAATCTTCAAATTTTCCAACCACAACACCAAAACAAGATATAAAGGTACCAAAAAATAAGAAAAATACAATAGAATAATCCCCAATAACTTTCAACGAATGGGGAATCAAATCCAAACTATTTTGATGATTGTTTTTTGTGATTTTTCAACTTATCACTTTTCTTTTTTGTCAAAAACGAAATCAAAGAATAAACTAAGATACAAGGCACGATGAACAGGACGAGGATTTATAAGAACAAACTCTAGCCGTGCTCTGATACCAACTGATTCTAAAGTTTGGTAAGGACATTCAAGTGTAAGCCCACTAAAGCACTCCCAAATTTTTTTTATTAGTTATATTTATTTATATTGATTAGAGTATTTTTAATTTAATAAAATGTTAGTTATTTATTTTAATATGCTATATTAGTTATAATTATCAAAAGTTTTATTAATAGATATGAGTTAATATAAAATTTAAAATATTAGACAAATGTCTACGGTAAAAACTTGAATATTTTTTTAAAAGAAGGAAAAAAAAACTTAAAAGCTTTGGAAAAATGATTTACCGCATTATTAATATCTAGATTATATAATCGGTTGACTAGATCAATGGGTCGAGTTATTCATTAAATAATATTTGAAGAAATTAATTTAGACTTTGCATATCAAAATAATTTAAAAAGTGAACTTTAAAGTAAAATAAATTAAATATGCATGTTATTAAAAATGAAAAATTTACACAAAATGACTATCCTAATAGCTAAATTATAAAAAATAACAATAGTTTTACCATATTTGTAATACATAACAATAGTTTCTCATTTCCCCCTCTCCACACAGAAAACCGTAATTTCTTCCCCTTTCTCTCCTTCTCTCTCCTCCTCCACCCATCAGCCCCCGTCGCCCCCCTCCCCTCATCGGCCATCGCTGCCTTCGTTGTACCTGTTACTCCCCGGCGTCGCTGGTGCTACTGCCGCCGCAGCGAAGTGGTGCTGCTCCTCGTGGCGACGCTGTTGTATTGCAGCAGCGAGTTGCCCCGATCTACATTTTCCAGTGGGTTTTCAGTGAGGTTTTCAGATCTGCTTCTTTTCATCTCCAATCTGCTACTTTCCCCCCCCCCCCCCCCTTTTGTATGTATATATATGTGTATGTGTAGTATATTTTTGTATTTTGTGTATACAAATATATATACATTTTTTATTTTTGTATATGAATGTCTATTTAATTTTTTTATGTGTATATGTATGTATATATGTGTATATATTTGTATGAATGTTTATGTATGGCTAGAGTAGAAAAGTTGATTTTATATTTTTTTGTCTAACTTTGTATGTTTGTGTATATTTCTGAATGTGTTTGTATGTTTGGGTTATATTTAGTGTATATCTGTGTAGTTTTTGTATGTTCCTTTAAAATAAAAATCTGGTGGTGGTGGTGGTGGCGGCCGGCGGCGGCAGCTGCCCGGTGGATGTGACATGTGGCAGCAGCTCCAGGGCAGTGATGGGATGAGAAGGTAGGAAGAAGGAGGAGAAAACCCTAAATTGTAGGTATTTATTGAAACTTGTATATGTTATGTAAAAAAAACTATTGTTATGTTTTATAAAGTAGTAAAGTATCGCTATTTTTTGTAAATATAGAGTTAGGATTGTATATTTGTGTAAATCTATGTTAACTTTTGGCTTTAGACCTCTAATATTATTGGGCCGCTCTTGCACAAATCATCATGGCTTTATGTATCTGGACATGCCTTTTAACATGATAAACAATTCTATTCACATTCTTTTCTCTTGTCTGGTACTTGAGCTTCCTCTTATTAATTGACTCCTGCACTAAGGCTGTCTACTGGCCCGATCCGGTCCAGTACGTGCCTTGGCGGGTCCGGGCCGGCTTTATTGTAAAAAAAAAAAAAAAATTCGAAACCGGCCCGGTGCCGGTCCGGTCTTACGGTGCATTTGCACCAATGCCGGGTCGGAACCGGTACCGGCAAGGGGGGACCGGTCCGGTTTCGGTTCGACCCGGTTCGGTTCGTGTATTTTTATTTTTTTTTAACTTAATTTTTTGATTCTTTGAAATAGATTAAAAAAAAAATATGATAGACTAAATAAACAACACAAAACACATATTTTATTCAATAATACGACACTACATTAAGTTGGAAATGCTTAATTAAAGACTTAAAGACTTAAAATGACATACTAGAAAATAAAAATTAGAAAATAGACTAGAAATTAGAAAAATACATAAATCTTACACTTCAACGACTCAATTGTCACACTCGCACATATATTTTCCATCAACACGAGCTGCCCATTCTGGGCTATGGTGGTTTTCCAAGTGAGTCTTAAACTTCCCCGTCTCTCCATGATTTGCTCCAGTTTGATAAATCCAAGTTCTCTGACAAAGAGTACACTTAGCAGTGCCAGTATCATGATTTTTCATGATAAATTTTCAAACTTCGGATCTTCCAGTTCTTGGGTTGGAGGGACCTTCAGTAGTAGCACCTTGAGTAGGACTATTTGCGTTTGCAGCCATTTTTGATAGAAAATTTATAAAATAGCCTTTGATAGAAAATTTTAGAGAGTAAGGAAAAGAAAATACTGAATTGTGATTAATTTGATGAAATATGGGAGTATTTATAGGAAAAATAGGTGCGGGGAGGGCTATTGGGATGGGGATGGAGGAGGGAAAAATAGCCGTATATGGCCGTTGCCAACAGTTATTTTTCAAAAGGGAGCTGAAATTTTTGTGTTGGGCCGGTCCGGTCCGGCCCGGTATGGACGATTTTTTTTGGTTATCTTTTTGTTTTTAATTTGAAAGTACTTTTTGAATTTTAAATAAAGTATATGACTAAAAAAATAATAAACACTTATAAATTAATAGCAAGGCATATAACTTGCTATTTTTTATGTAATAACTTATTATACTACTAGTATTAAGTATTTAGTATTTTAGTATTTAGTATTTAAGTATTAAATTGCAAAAGTATAATTGAGAATATATAAAACAATGATAACTTAATAGCAAGACATAACACTTGTTATTTTTTCAAACTTAATACTAAGTATTAAGTTAGTAGTATTTAGTATTTAGTATTTAATATTTAGTATTTTAGTATTTACTATTTAGTATTTAGTATTTACTAGTTAGTATTTAAGTATTGAATTGCAAAAAAGTATAACAAAGGATAATTGAGAATATAACAAAGGATGATAACTTAATAGCAAGACATAGCACTTGTTATTTTTTCAAAATAAATACTAAGTATTAAGTTAGTAGTATTTAGTATTTACTAGTAGTATTTAAGTATTGAATTGCAAAGAGGTATAACAAAGGATAATTGAGAATATAACAAAGGATTATAGCTTAATAGCAAGGCGTAACGCATTTCATTGAATAATTTTTGAATTTTTTTTCCAAAGTACATAGTACATACTACATAGATATTAAATTGCAAAACTACATATTAAAAAAAAAACTTCTCATTTTTTGAATAATTTCTTCTGGCACCTCTGGAGGAACCAGTGGCAAAGATTCATCTTCTTCATAATCATTTTCATTGTCTACACTTCCATCACCTGATAAAATTTCGGTTGCTGCTTCTGCATCTGCTACTTCATCTTCTGCAAATCCAAAATTTCTTCGCTCCGACCTAATCCAATCTCTGAATAATACGGCTGTCTCCATTGCTTCTTCCTTCAATGAATGTCTATGATCTCCAATTTGTAATCTTCCTTGGCTAAATGCGCTTTCTGAAGCAACTGATGATGCTTGAATTGCTAGAATATCCCGCACCATTTTTGCTAAAATTAGAAACTGTGCTTGTTGATCTTTCCAAAATGGCAGTAGTTGATTGCTTCCAAAATACTCAATTTCCTTGCAACCATGAAGTAAATAAACATCAAGCTCGTTGAACCCTCCGCTACTCGATTGCCTGCTAGAAAGCCTTTGATTAAGGCTGGAAAAACTTCCCAATCCGGCTGCAGCTCTTTTACTCGCCTGCGTTGAACTTGATCCAGCTCCACTTGGAACACTTGGAACAACATTATCAGTTGCACTCCTATATCTTTCATAAATCCGTTGGCAATCTACAATTACCTGCGCACAAGTTGTTTCTACACTTGGTGTTTCTTCATCGGTAATTCTCAAACTCCGATAAATTTCTCTAATAAGCATTTCGGTATTAAACCGTTTAAAACAGGGATGTAATACAGAAGCAATGCAATAAAGTGATGGAATAGGAAAAAATATTTTTAAATTTTTCAATCATTGCTTCTACGGCTTGTTCATAACCAGGCACTAATCTATAATCGTTAAGTAATTCTGCTATTCCAGCTATAAAATACAACATGGTAATAACTGTAGGATAATATTGACCGGAAAATTCTTTAGTAGCATAAAAAAACTTTTCTAAAAAAAAAAGAAGATGCTCGACAAGTTTCCAATCAGATTCTTCTAGGTGATACTCTACAGCCACTTTGCCATTAAAATAACTAGTTATAGCCGCTCGTAAAGTGTAAGCAACAGACAAAGAGTCATATACAGTGTTCCACCTAGTTGAAACTTCCTTAGGAACTCTTCTAGGCTGCAAACCTTCTTTCATACACTCTGCCTGAAAGTCCCTCCATCTATCCGGTTTTTTAGATTTAAAATTATAGAAACTAATTGCGAGTCTAACCTTCACAATACTAGGATCAAATACTGAAGGCCATCTTTTACAACTAAATATATATATGACATGCACATCTAACATGAAATAATTTTTCAAAAGGGGGATGCAATGGGGGTCTTAACTTACCAATAGCAGAATCCTGTTTGCAGCATTATCAAGAGTTAAACTTAAAATTTTGTCACTAATAAAATACGCCTTACAAATATCAGAAACTTCTCTCTTAATAAATGGTCCCGTGTGTAGTTCATCGACAGTGTCATATGCTAAAATTCTTTTTTTGCATTACCCAGTTAGGATCTATCCAATGACAAGTAAGTGTTAAATAGTCATACCCATTAACACCACGACCCAAATCAATAGTAAGACAAACTCTACAATCAAAGTGATAAAATATATATCGTAAATATAGTCTATATTAATTTTTAAATTTTATAATATCACTTTTAACCGTAGTTTTTGAAAAACCTTGAAAAGATGGATTATATACAGTTTGAATATAACGAACAAAACCTTGACAAGAATCAAATGTAAAAGGTAAGCACTCTACCACAATCATTTTTGCCATTTGTTCCCTATCTTTCTTCTTATCATAATGCATAAGCCCCCCCTCCTCCCCCCGGTCACTGGATTAATTTCCTGTTGAACTCCACTACCTTGCGATGGAGCCATTTTGTTCCCTGATCGAGTGCCACCCGGCCTCTTTTCCCATTCATCCTTATGATGGTTTTCTAAGTGTGTTCTCAACTTCCATGTCCCATCATGATGCCTGCCGGTTTTAAAATCCCAAACTTTTTTACAAAGATTACATTTAGCGGTCTGAGCCGGAATATTTTTAGTCATGAATTTCCACACATCCGATCTATCCGTTCGTACCGCTGGTTCTCTACTAGGAGGCATAGGTGTAATTCAGATTCAGTTTCTTCAGGTTCACCATGAAATTGACTAGTGGGTATTTCATCTTCTATATTAACCCCTTCGGTATTTTCTTGATATCGTGCCTCTAACATGTCATTATCTAGTGGTTGATCAAAATCAAAATCATGATAAAATTGCGTGTCATTTTCCTGAGTAAAATCATCTGGATGAGAAGGAGCGCTAGAAGTACCAATTGGTCTTTTACCTAAAGCACGACTACGTCTACCATCTCCCCCTCGGTTAGAAGCACGTGATCTACGACCGCTACCTGTACTCCCAGTAATTGATCTCCACAGTCCAGACATTATTATAATTTATAAGTAAAGCAAACAAATAAATTACTAAAATATGCTAGAAACAATATTGCACAAAAATTAAAATAGATAATAAGAAGTAAGAACGAGTTTACTTGATGTCGTGAACTTAGAATGTACAACTTAGGAAGTGAAAGTTGAAACTTGACCGGAACCGCACCGAACAATTTTCCACTTCACTTCAAATATTTTTTTATAATGCAATTTAGCACTTAAAGCCTTTTTGCGAGAGCAAATTTGAATTATTTAGCAAATAGCCTTTGTAGAAATAAGAGAGATTTAGAGAGAATATTAGAAAAATTGTGAATAAATTGATGAAAAATGGTGGTATTTATAGAAAAAAATAGGTTGAGGGGTACGGGGCGCCTGGGGAGGGGGGGGGGAGATATGGCCGGTTTTGGACGTTGGGCCAACGACTGTTGGTGAAATAGCCGTTGCCCAACGGCTATTATTACACCAGCCAGCCCATTTTTTTTTTAATTTTTCCGGTCTGGTTCCGGTCCAAATTGGTCCGGTTTGGTTGGCTTATTTTGGGGGTGACGGGTCAGGGGACGAACCGTGCTAATTTTTTTTATTTGGTCCGGTGCAAACCGGACCGTTGGACAGCCTTATCCTGCACCTAAAAGAAGTAAAAATTAGTACAATGTGGGATGTGGCTGTCGAGCTCCCTGAAACAATGGAGAAGTTGGTACTGAGATGTTCTGGAAACGGCTGTTACGCAATAGTTTCCTTCTACCAGCTATTGCTTCCATCTCTGCTGGAAATAACTATGAGATTGGAACAATGAAAGTTGATGCAATTGACAAAATTGGTCCAATAGTGTTCTTTCCATTGAGTCATCCTCTTCTTTTAAAACATCCATTGAAGAGGGGATGAAGGTCTGCACCTAGTTAGGTGGAAATGTATTATCTAATGTATTTTCTATATGGTTGTAGTTGACCTATAAGAAATGTTATACTATGAGCTTTACTCCATTCAGATTGATAAAGGTTATATCTCTCCATTATTCATCACCAACAAGGAGAAATTAATTGTTGAATTTGACAATGCTAGATTGTTAGTTACTAGGAAGGAGATTTCAGCGATCAAGGATATTATGCCCCTCTTGGAGAATTCAGCTCAATTACAAGCCCCTCTGCTATTGATCTGCTCCTCATAAAAGTAAAAGTATTGTGTCATTTTGATGTAAGATGGCATGAGTAGTACCAAATAAATTCTATTTTGCATTCTCTTTTTAGGAAGTGGAAATATATATCTGTAATCCAATTTATTAATTTTAGGAAGAGTTTTTTAATTTATTTTTTATGTTCATATCTATTTATTTGTAAAACATCGACACACCCAACTAAATCGACAATAATTAAATTGATGATTTTATTTTTACTTAATTTGATTTAATTTTGATACTTTAAAATTTGAATAAATTGATTTGGTTATGATATTAACCAAAATCAACTAAACTTAACCGAGTGCACTCCTAGTTGTTAAGATATGGAATACTCTTTTTTCCCTTGCTGATGGTTGACCAAATTATATACAACATCTGCAAGACATCTGGTGAGTCCACACGTGGAAACTATCCTTTTGGCAACCTGAATTGTAATTTTTTCAACCTAGTACTAATATATTATGTTTCGTTACGTGTAAGGAACACCAATTAGTGAAGTGCTTATATAATATATATTTTCAATATTAGGGAGTAAGTTTCATGTTGAATGCTCTAAGGTTCCAATTTCATATTGATTTTGTGTGAGAGAGAGAATGGAAAGTATGTCTCTGGTGATACTTGAAGGCAGTATCCACAGCTACAAATAATGTGGAACACATCTTGCCCTCTGTCAAGACATCATTTCTAAGGTTCAAAATTTCAGCTCGTTTACCTCAATTCATGGACTGATCAGTTTGATAACTCTTTTGTTGTTACATTATAGAACTGATCTGCTATATTTCCAATTGGATTTCCTATAGTCTCGCTTAAGACTCTTTAATCATTTAAGATTGCAATTTTTCTTGGTTAGAGGTTGACTTTCATATATGATTTTGACTTTTTCATGGTCTTTTTTGTAGAATTACTACATGTTTTGCGAATGACATAAGTTATGACTAGAGCAGTTCTACACGTATATGAGATCTAAATACTATAAATGCTAGAAAATCAAAATACTTGTACTTGATGCGTATAGTGCACGCATAGTCATTTTTGCCAGTGATCTTTGATTTGAGGCCACTTTTTTTATTGACTTTGCATGAAAGACCACTTTTTGAAACTTCAATTCTTGTGGTTGAACTTCGTAAAATTTTCACTCACGGACCACTTCTGTCACTAGTATTTAGTTTGAAACTATTTTTTTTAATGATCTTACATGAGAGGCCACTTTTTGGAACTTCAATCTTTGTGGGTTGAAGTTCAAACTTTGTCGGTTGAAATTCATGCCTAAATTGTAAAGTTTCAACTTCAATCTATAAGGGTTGAACTTTTAGGTGCAGATGCGTAAATTTCAACCCTTTTGGGCTGAAGTTGAACTACAATCCTTGTGGTGGGCTGAAGTTGAACTTCAATCCTTGTGGGCTGAACTTGTGTGAAGTTCAATCCAAAAGAATTGAAGTTCCAAAAAGTGGTCTCTCATGTAAAACCAATAAAAAAAATAGTCTCAAATCAAAGACCACTGCCAAAAGTGGACTTTGGTGCACTTCGCCCTTGAACTTCACACAAGTTCAGCCCACAAGGGTTGAAGTTCAACTTCAGCCCATAAGGGTTGAAGTTTATACATCTATGTCTAAAAGTTCAGCTCTTACAGATTTAAGTTGGACTTCATAACTTAGACATGAAGTTCAATTTCAATTTCAGCCCACAAAAATTGAAGTTCGAAAAAGTGGCATGTGGGTGAAATTTTTACACAAGTGACTTGTTAGGGCTGTCGAAGAGCAAAGAAGAAAGTCACTCGAAGCTCCTCTGGCGTGCCCTAGCCGAGCGGTCATCGCCTGCACAAGCAAGCAGATTAGCTCCCTCATTCTCTTATTGTGCCGGCAGGCCTGGGCAGAGGCCCCGCGCCGAGTGATTCTCCTCCAATAACCTCTACATGTGATGTTTCGAAAACAGAAAGATGTGATTTAGTAAATTAAAACCGGACTATATATTATTGTACAATCCTTTGCTAATTAATTAAAGTCCACTTACATATGTACTTTCATCTTAAACTTTGGATTTGTCAAATATATCAACTTCTGAGCCACAATTGTCTAAATCAATATTTTCTTTCTTTTAAGTATTTCCACTGCAAAAATGGGAAGGCATATTTTCCTCAATAACGTGTTAGTCTCTTTATATGATTTACTAAGTATCATATATTCATACTATTGAAGGAATATAAATATATTGGAAGAAATTTCAGGATCATGACTCACATATAATCTAGACAACTATCAGACAATTTAGTTTTACATAATTAAAAAATATAATACCTCTAGAAACTTGATTACAACCACGAAATGAGTTTTTAATCACGAGCAAAGATCATCCACAAAATCGTATTCCAATTCCATGATTAATTATTCATGTGCATTCTATTATTTATATAGAATAACTCATTTATCGAAAGTATGGACCACCTAAGGATTTAGCTGGTGTCAAAACTTCCCTTTGCAATGCAACACAAATTCCTCACTAATTCCTGTAACTCGTCATTTCTTTTGAAAATTAAGAATTCGACGCTAGCTGCCAATTTTGATTATTCTATATAGACTTTTCAATGCTACTTCGATTTTCTAATAACCTCCATACCTAATTGAAATCCTTATCTTAGTTTCTTAGGATGAGTAAGAATAATATTAGAGAGGATGACAGATAACAATTCCACATAAATTTGGGAGCGGTAGAGATTATATATAAAATCATACGGCCACATGCAGTTGTTTGTTATTGGAAATTATCAAATATTATTTTCTGGAAAAGAAAATTCATCATTCGCTATGATCGAGCATCTAAAATCATTAAATTCAAGTCCGACATAAAATAAAATAATTAAATAAGAATTCAAAAGAGATAATTTACAATGACCTACCAATAATATAGACATTGGAAGTACAAGAACAAAAACAGCTAATTTGGGCAGGGAAGACTACCGCAGTCTTAGCATAAACTATTTTACTGTTGGCCTTATCTTCTAATGGAGAGATCAAGTGCAACAAGCCAATGACACTTCATATATAGTGGACATAAAAATCATTCAACACTAAATATCAAACAAAACATTACAAAGATCAAACACTTTTTTTATCATCTCATTTCCGGACCCGTTGGTCTTTCTAAAGCAAAAAATTTAAACTACATATAAAAGAGGAATGCTTCATAGCAAAAACATTTATCAGGCTCGAAGTCGAGATATATATATTTATCTCTCCACAATCATAATCATAAATATCAAACATTTAGATATGCATTTGGATTGCATGATCCACATGCTAGCAGCATATAGACAGCAAAACCAAGTTTTCTTCCCCTTATACTTGTAGGAAACCGTCCATAGTTTGTAAGATACATCCGAACAAAATTCCTACAGCTAGCACACCAGCAAGCTTGTTGTAATTATAAATTTTGTCCACTTCAAACATTTTTAGAGGGTGAAACACTTGTCTATTTCTAGATTATCCATCCAGTTATATTATACTTCTAAGATCACCATTCACCAAAAGAACAAATTTTACTGTTCTTTTTTGTCTTTTTGTAGAATAATAATATTAAAATTTTACTAATTGGAATCGTAGTTTTATTATATTACCCCACATCTTAATCTTCCAAAAAAGCTGACAAAATTCCTAACCTACTTAAAGACAACAGAAATTCCAAATGCCACCCCAAGGCAACGCGTTAGAAAACATCATTCTCACCCTATATAATACAAAGAAAATTCCAAGAAAAGATCATGCATTTTTTCTTCTCAGCTCGCAAGTCCAAAGTACTCCTAATGGCTAATACTCTTCAAGAAGCCTACAAACAAAACCCTCTTAACATTCAACACATTATCCCCATAGATTTTCACTCAATCAAAAAAGTTCCAGATTCTCATCTATGGCCTAATATGAATGATAATCATTTCCCAACTCTTGATGAAAAAACTGCTAATGTTCCAATAATTGATCTTTTAGCCCCTAACGCTGCGGAACTTATAGGCCATGCATGTAGAACATGGGGAGTATTTCAAGTTATTAACCATGGAGTTTGTTTAAATATTCTTGATGAAGTTGAATATCAAGCTAGAAGGCTTTTCGCCTTGCCGGCTGAGACGAAGGTGAAGGCTTTGAGATCAGTTGGTGGCGCCACCGGCTACGGTGCTGCTCGGATAACACCATTTTTCTCAAAGTTTATGTGGCATGAAGGGTTCACCATTATGGGTTCTCCACTTGAACATGCTAGAGAACTTTGGCCCCATCCCCATGATTATCAAAAATTTTGGTAAGTCCATATTTAGTTCTCATGAACGTATAATGTTAATGCAGAGTGTACTTAAGCTCCTTTTTCGATACTTAGGTTTATGATTTAGAAAATACGTAGTTTGCGGGATAAGAAAACAAAGAACTTACTCATCAGAATATGCTACGTATCTTTTTCATGTCTTTGAGAAAAGATTAATACTACATATATAAGGAAAATATTCTGTATTCTACTACTTAATGTGATTGGCTTGTCCCACCGTAAAAGTTGGAAATAAAACCTTATTATTCTGAGTAATAGATTATTTCTTCGTTGCTAAAATATGAGTCTTCGTTACTGGCTAGATTGGATTACTACAAAAGTTGGTCTAACAAAATTTCCTTGCAAAAAATGAGTCAACTTTGAAAATTGCAACTTTTCAGACGTAAACTTACAAAAGTTGGTCTACAAATTTCCTTTGAAAAAAGAAGAGATATTTCTTGACGAAAGATTGAATTTCAACCTCGAAAAGAAATACTGTATTGTAGTAAGGCCAACTTTCATGAATGTTGTCGTTCTTTAGATCTTTTTATTTTATTTTTATGTTGTCGTTCTTTAGATCGTTTTATTTTATTTTTAACTAACTGTTGGACCTTCTAATGACACACTATTCTCTACTTCCAAAAATGAACGTTTAATTGAACGTTCAATTTCAATTTATATAACACTTTCTTATGACATCTCCAAAATGTTTCACAATATCTTACGAATCAATAATAGTATAATTTTAGCGTACTAACTTTTTCAAGCTTCTGTGATTGTTCTCTTCTTCTACTTACGAGTATATGATATGAGAAATGTTCATTTACATGACATTAATGAGTTGGGAGAGAGTAAGAATAATACACTACTCTCATGACAAATAACACAAAGTACGTAGATAGATTCTTTATATAAAAGAAGATTTAGAAAAGAAAATAAACGCATTTAAGTGCAATTTCTGGTTATTTGCTACTTATATGGTGTACTTAATTAGTTTATGTTATTTATTCCTTTATTTGTTTATCTGGTCCTAGTGATGTGATGGAAAATTATCAAAAGAAAATGAAAGCTCTAGCCTACCAACTTTGGCTGCTCATCCTCAAATATTTGGAAGCATCGTCTCACAATCAAGAAGATATAAGCTATGCATTATCATCCTCAATAACTTACGAATTAGAAGGAGCTTTACAACTGAATTCTTATCCATGTTGCCCTAATCCTAACCATACAATAGGGTTAGCTCCTCATACAGATTCATTATTCTTCACAATACTCCATCAAAGTACCAGCGTAAAGGGTCTTCAAATTATGAAACAAGGCCATGGATGGATTTCAGTATCTCCAGTTTCAGGTGCCCTCATCGTTAATGTTGGTGATCTTCTTCATATACTCTCCAATGGTGTGTTCCCAACAGTTTATCATCGTGTTCTTGTGAATCAAACAAAGCATAGGGTTTCTGTGGCATATTTCTTTGGACCTCAAGCTGATTCTTTAGTTGTTCCATTATCTTCTAAGGCCGGTAGTGTTCCAAAATATCGATCGTTGACTGTGAAAGAGTATATTAGCCTCAAGGCTAAACATCTTGAGAAGGCCTTCTCTTTGATTAGATTTTGATCCAGTGTTTTAATTTTTTTTTTTTTTAAATTTATTACAAGATTTACATAAGTTTTATCGTTTACAATGTGAAGAATTTGTGATGTATCAGTGTGCATAGGCTAACCGTGATATATAGCATGTCAGGTACATAGGTTTCTATCACCAGTCGATATTTATAATTATTTTATAACTGATCTGATTATATAAATATAATTATATAGTCATAGCATATAGAATTAAACTCGAATCATTCTATATTATGATTTTGAGAATAATATAATATGTTGCTTATTAAATGCTGCTACCCTAAAAAATTTGCATCTCCTCAATAATAAGTTACTTTAATTTAGATTACTACCAAAGTAGAGCCATAGCACAGTACTAGTAGCGCGACGTAGGGCACTTTAAGTCACCAAGAACACATAAAGAGTTTTGCTGCTTGTTCTTGTTTAATTTTCAGTTTCGTCACGTATTATAATAGGAGTCATGGAGACAAAAAGTCACCCGAAAACTTATTTTAACTTTTTATTTGTACAACAATGTAGATGTACTGAGATATATGTATATTATCTACATAAGATTAGAAAATGTTGTTTGTACAAGAAGCTGAATCTTCTCTATTTTATTCTTATATAAAGGACAACTTCGAAATACTTTCTTGTACTCTAATACATGGTTCTCTTTTTATTTCTGAGCTTGACATATCTTTTAGAGCTCAAGCAGAGACAGAGAAAATTCTGTACGCAATTGCGTGATTAAATTGAATTAGCTCATCATGTCTAATCACGTCTAATAAGTCCAAAAGAAATCACTTCTAGCCTTTGTCATAGATATAGCTGCTAGTTTTATACCATATGAGGAATAATGCAACATGAATGGATAAAGAAATCTTCCAGCCGGTCCTTATTTTTTCTAGTCAGTATACAGCTAGTTAATATACATAGTCAATAATTAATTTCACATTGCATATGATATATTTCCTCACGATACACAACGTGTAGTTTTACAGTATATATACAATCAGATATTTTAATTATACATAGTGTATATACTCGCTTTTGTTAGTTATAGACAGTGTATACGCACTCAATTTATACTGTATACTCGTGTACATATAATTTTTTAAAATAATATGTTATGTATACATAAAACCATATTTCAAAAAAAAAAAAAGAAGAAGAAGAAGAAGAAGAAGAAGAAGAAGAAGAAGAAGAAGAAGAAGAAGAAGAAAGATAAGGCGGCATTAATAGAAAATCCGCCCTGGCCTGATTTCTGATGCAGCAAATAAACCTGCAATTCTGGAGCAAAGAGAGAGAAACAAAAGGCAAAGGCAGCGAAGCAAAAAGAGGAATAGGTCGAAAGAAGGAGGGGGCAGCGACAGCGGCGGCAAGGGAAGAGTGAGGCGGTGATCAGAGTGAAGAGATAGAGGAAAAATAAGGTGGCAGCTGTGGGGAGAGGGGAAGAAGATAGGGGATGCTAGAAACCATAGAGAACATCTAAGGGGATCAGAGTGACTTAAAAAGGTTAGGTTAAAATCATAAATGGTTGCTAGGTTTAATTTAAATACAATGTGGCTTTTCTTTTAAAGAGAGAGAGAGAGAGACACTTGATTTAATATTCTCTTTGTGTTATTTTCGCTATTATAAACCTTTTTGTGATTTTTTTTTTTTTGGATTTCTTCAATTTATGATCTATTGTTCATGAAGGAAGAATCACTCTCTTCGCTAGAGAGAGAATCTCTATCTAGTTCCTCTCTTTTCAAAATATTTTTGCCCCATTGTCATGTTCTACTTTACCCCTAGATATTCAGTCAATTATTGCATCTCGAAGCATTTTGGAGAGGATCAGCTACCTCTGAGTTCAAGTGACATTTTGCCCCTAATTATAAAAATTATGAGAATTCTTGATCTCTCAATTCAAACATCCAGGTTTTAAATTTATATCCTTTTATTGATTCCTCCTGAATTGTATTGATTTATCCTAAAGATTTCATATCTTGAATGAAGCAAATCTTTTTAATGAACAAGTGATCAAGAGAAGTTCTTCCTCAAGATTGGCTAAACCAGCTTTACACATAGAAGGTGTAACCCCGAAGACTATGGTTATGTGAACGCATATTCAAAACAGTGTAATTATATTATTAGGTAGAATTATGTGCATGAATTTTGTTAGTGTGGGGTCCGCCCCATTCTATAGGCATAAGCCTATTAAGACAATACTTGGCTGAGAATTTTGCTTAGAGCCAAAGTATGAATTTGTGGTAGAGATAATTTGCCAAATATTTTCTCTTTTGCTTTTGTTACTTAGAGCCCATATTTGAGCTCCTATAAAAGGAGAGTTTTCTTCTCTTGTTTAGACACATCAAGAAAGAGAGAGAAAAGAGTAAGGTATCACACAAAGCGAGAAGCTTTAAGGAGTATGATGATTTCATAGATGGTGTAGTCTGTGAGGAAAAATAGAGAGTGAGCGATTTCATAGTAAGGTGGAAAATCACAAGAGGTTTATTTCTTTTGTGAGAATGTAGTGGTGTTTACTACTCGATGTAAAATTCATTGCTATAGTGAAAATATTTACTTCTTTGGATTCGTGGTTTTTTCTTTAGTTCAGAAAGGTTTTCCACGTTAAACCTTGGTGTCATTATTACTCTTTTCGCTCTTGTTAATTACCGTATTTTATCGCTCCGTCAATATTGTTGGTATATATACCATGTATATTATTTCGGTCTAGGGTTAATATTCCCAATAAGTGGTATCAGAGCACAAGTGTTGTTCATTTACAGAAATACTATTCAAAAGGCGCGGTACTATACTCGATGAAAAAAAAGTCGGGAGTAAAGTACGAGTTAGAAAAATTTAACGGAAAGGCGGTTTATCAATGTGACAAAGAAGGATGAAGGATCTGATCATCCAGCAAGGGTTGCACAAGGCAATTGATGCGACGAAGCTTTAACCCATGAAATTCAAGGATTGGGTGGAGATGGGTGAAAACACGGCTAGTGCAATAAGGTTGCACTTATCAGATGATATTGACAATAACATCATTGATAAAGACACTACGCATGGAATATGGACTAGACTGGAGAGTCTGTACATGTCCAAGACGCTGACAAATAAATTATACCTAACGAAGCAATTATATGCCCTTCAAATAGGTGAAGGTGTGAATTTTTTTCACATCTAATAGCCCGTTTAGGTGAGCTAAGCTCATTAGTAAATGGTTGGTAACTCAAGCCTTTATGTGCTTAAAAAAATCAAAAGTAAGAAATTTGGAAATACTAACTTCTCAAAAAGTGGCTTATAAACCACTTTTAGCTTATAAGCTCCTTAAAATGGTCTCACCCAAATAGACTCTAAATATTTTTAATGGACTGATCACGCAGCTGGCCAACCTCGGAGTAAGGATCAAGGAAGAAGATAAATCCATCTTGCTCCTAAATTCGTTGTCATCCTCATATAATAACTTGGCAATGACCACCCTGCACGGTAAAACTACCATTGATTTGAATGATGTCACATTGGCAATTCTACTCGATGAGAAGATGAGAAAGAAACCTGAAAGTCAGGGACAAGCTCTTATCACGGAAAGAATAGGCAAAGGTTCGAGCAACTATGGTAGATCCGGAGATTGGAAAAATTCCATGAACCAGTCCACATCAGTTGGCGGAAATTGCTACAACTCAATTTGGCCACCACAAAAAGAACTGTCTAAATCCTAAGAGAGGTAAAGATGGGTGCAGTGGCCAAAGTAATGACAATTTCTATGATGGAAAATGATGTCATTGTTGTTCTCATCGTAAATGAGGATGAAGAATCTATGCAGTTGGTAGGTCTAGAGTCGGAATGGGTGATTGACACAGCAGCATCTTACCACGTCATATCCGTAAGGAATTTTTTTTCCAGGTATGTAGCTGGTGAATTCAGCACAGTAAGGATTGGTAATATGAGTTACTCAAAGATTGTAGGGATCAGCGATGTGTGCATCAAGACAAATGTAGGATGCACTTTGGTTTTGAAAGATCTGCGGTATGTACCTGATTTGCGGAAGAACTTGACCTCGGGGATCGCTTTAGACGGAGATGGGTACGAGAACCACTTTGCAAATTAAAGGTGGACTCACCAAGGGATCATTGATGGTTGCGAAAAGAGCTGCTCACTACATGTTGTATGAGACAAATGCCAAAAATATCGAGGTAGAGAAAGCTCGATAGGTGAGGTTGCTGAGCAGGAGGAGCAACTTGATGAGATTATCGAGCAGGGGGAGCAGGGGGAGCAAGAAAATCTTGATGTGGTACCAAGAGACAAGTTCGAGCTATGCAAAAAACTTGTCAGCATGCACTCTAACTAGAAGCATACCAGTACCTCCTTTAGACGAATGAGACTGTATAGGGAGATTTTGGGGTCCATCCCAATCTATAGGCATAAACCTATTGCCACAATACTTGGTTGAGAATTTTTCTTAGAGCCAAAGTATGAATTTATGGCAGAGATAATTTACCAAATATTATCTCTTTTGCTTTTGCTACTTGGAGTCCATGTTTGAGCTGCTGTAAAGGGGAGCTTTCTTCTCTTGTTTAGACACACCAAGAAAGAGAGAGAAAAGAGTAAGGTATCACACAAAGCGAGAAGCTTTAAGGAGTGGGAGGACCTCATAGATGGTGTACTCTCTGAGGAAAAGTAGAGAATGTGGGTTTTATAGTAAGGTGGAAACAATAAAGGTGGGTTATATCTTTTGTGAGTGTAGTGATGTTTACTACTCGATGTAAAATTTCTTACTATAGTGCAAATATTTGTTCCTTTGAAGTCATGGTTTTTTCCTTAGTTCAGAAGGGTTTTCCATACCAAACATTGGTGTCATTATTATTCTTTTCGCTCTTGTTAATTACTCCCTCCGTTCCACTTTATGTATCATAGTTTGACTCGGCACAAAGTTTAAGAAATAAAGGAAGACTTTTAAAATTTGTGGTGTAAAATAATGCAAAGATGTTTGTGTGGTTGTAAATCATTTCAGTAATGACAAAACTGTAATTTTGTAGTTAAATTGTTACCAAATTTAGAATGCTGCCATTCTTTTTTTAACAGACGAATAACGAAATGCTGCCACATAAGTTAAAACGGGGGGAGTATTATCGTATTTTATTACTCTGTTAATATTGTTGCTATATATTCCGGAGATATTATTTTTGGATGGGGTTAAGTTTCCTTAACGGTTAGGTTTTACACATTGTAGTCATTAAGTTGAATGTCTCAAAAGGGACCAAGCTAGCTCGTCAATGACTCTAAAATGATAAGATTTCCAAGCTCTCTCCGCCCTCTCACGCTGAAGAACATATATTTATACCAAACTAAATCATCAATAAATAAAGTACGACATGTTTTTATGTTTACCATTCTTACTATATCACAGACAAGTGTCAAACCTATTCTTGCCAAATGGGCCAACATGCTCACCTAGCTCATATAAATAAAAATAAAAATAAAAATAAAAATAAAAATGATTAGGTAAATGCCAAACTTAGGTAACTAATATACAACAACTCTAACAAAATCAAATAAAGTATAGAAGGGATAATGGTTAAGGAATTAGAAAATGATTGGGTACTCAACCAACTCAACTATTTTATTAAGGTGGATAAGAAAAAACAAAATGTCGGCAAGTTTAGGAAATGGTAGGGGGAAAAACTAACTTAAGCTGAAATAATCCATATGAAGAATTTTTACTAGGACCGATTGAGCGCATAAAATGCTTGATTTAAGAGCTAAAATATATTTTGATTTTATGTTTATGCATCGACTGATCACATTAACAAACGAGGAGGTAACTTATTGGAAAATATGACATAAATAAAATCAAATATTCAAATTAAAAGGAGTAGTATATAAGTTTGCACGAATAAAATTAATGCTTATACGTTTTGTAAGAAGAGAATCTCCTTTTTCTTTTCCACCCTCTTAACATGGAAAGGTATCTTGATCTAAACTTTTGAGGACAACTAACCACCATAACTTCTTTTCCCTTTACAACAGGGCAAGAGATTTCAAAAAGAGAAAAAACTTAGTTTAGTACTACATCCGTTTCAAAATGGTTGTCATAGTTTCCTTATTAGTCCGTTCTAAAAAGAATGACACAATTCTAAATTTAAAAATATTTTTTAATTGAAACTACTACTTTACCCTTAATGAAATACTTTATAGCCACATATTTATGTATGACTTATTTTGGACCAAAAGTTTCAAAAGTCTTACCACATTTCTTAAACTCTGCTCCAAATTAAACTATGACAACTATTTTGGAACGGAGGGATTAAATCAAGATTAACCTGGAAAATAAAATTCAAGATTAACCACTTTACAAAACTAAAAGGGGCTATTTGTAATTTTCTATCAATGTAAGAACAACCATTGGAATTCTGATAACGTACCCTTTAAGTGAGGAAAACATCAGTGGAACTGTGTGTTAGTTGCATTTACTAGACCCCACATTCCCGCACCCACTTTATTGTCTTAGGGTGTGTTTGGTGTGAAAGAAAAAGTATTTTCTAATTTTATGACGTTTGGTTAGTTTAAAAGTTTTGGAAATCATTTTTCATAACAACTCATTTTCCTTCAATGGGAGACGTCACACATCCGCTGCCTACCTACCGTTTAGGTGACACCTCCAGCTAAGGTAAGGAACTTCATGTCGCGATTGCTACACTCCACTGCGATGCGGTCTCATGAACTGAACTTCGTTGCCTTCCCGCGCGTGAAGAGGCAGTAATGCCCTTCATCAATGCGTTACAAGATAGTATGGAAAATATTTTTCCTTGTGAAAGTAGCCAAAATATTTTTTAAATGAGCCAATTCACACTCATTGTCTCCTTCCACCACCCACCCCCACCCTCCTTCCTTTTCTTTTTACCCCATAACCCACTACCCATATGTCCCCTACCCCCTACCCCACCTCCTCGCCCCCACCCTCTCGAGTCTGTACCCCTTACCTCGTACACCTCACTAACACCTATATCCTACTTTTTATTAGACGGTCAGAAAATTATTTTATTATTTGGATACAAACATCGAAAATAAGTATGAAATTCACTTACTTTTTACGAAAATATTTTTCATGTAAAATACAATATATCAAACACACCCTTAAGTTAATATCAAAAATTTTTAACCCGACTAATTCAATTTTAATTGATCAAATTAATCTAAATTTTTACCATGTTATGCCTACTAAAAGAAGAATTGATCTCTATCGAAATTTTTTTATTTTAATAACTCAAACACAAGACTTCTAATTAAGGAGGAAAAAATTGGATCAGCTGACCGATTCTTTGGTGGTCCCATTCTCAATGACTTGCCCTCTCAATTATCTAAAAGAGAAATGGACAACTAAATCCAAAATTTTATCCAATATTCCATTTTCACCCCCTATTTTCCCCTAAATAACACTGTTTGGAGTTTTGCTACTCAATTTCCTCTCTGATCATCTTCAAATTATTCATTTGATTTTCACTCTCTACATTTTCAGCTCAAATTTAAGTAAAATTCCACTTTGTTTTTTTGCATTTTTCAAGTAACTTATGTTTCTTGTTTTAGCATTATTGTAAAGAAGTATACTTTTTTGCTGAATTATACTGAAAAAAGGTTGGGTTTTGAGAGGAATTTAGTGGGTTTTAATGGGGACTTTAAGAAATTCAGTAATGAAGGAGAAAGAAGAGGAATTAGCATTGTTTCTTGAAATGAGAAGAAGAGAAAAAGAAGGAAATAATGATCTTTTTCTTTTTCATAATGGTGATGAATTTGATGCTTCACTTGGTAAGTTTACATTCAATTTTTATTGATTAATGTTATACTGTGTTGCTTTTCCAAACTCGTTTTCATAACTGTTTTTATTGTGCTGAGGTTCTTTCGAAAAACAACCTCCGCTCAATGTAAGGGTAAGGTCTGCGTACACCTCACCGTCCCAGACACCACTTGTGAAATTTTACGGGGTATGTGGTGTTGTATATTGTGTTTTCGAGTTTAAGCTATATATAGTGTCAGTATAAATTATAAAGAATCTTTTACACTAATAGTGTCGTATTTGTAATATTGAAAATAAAATAGGTTATCTGCTACAACCGCCAAAGATGAGCTAATAGACTAAAAACTTATTTATACTAATAAATGGGATTTGTAATCTTGAAAATTAGGTAGATTAGCTGCTACAACACCTAAACATCACCTGATAGTGTAAAACTGAAGATGAATATTTCGAAGTTTAGGAGTTCATGATTCTAGTCGTTTTTTGTTACAGAGTTCTATATTAATAATTTGTACGTATTATAATTTTGCATGACAAATACAGTGTTTGTACCAAAGTTAGGGCGTTCGGCCGAATCTGCCCCTGTAATTATCATTAGTTTTGTTTGAATCCCGAAGAACTACAAGGGTTTCTTCCCTCACACAATGTTATTTATGTTCAAACTAATCTAGCTTGCTGAACATAAGATGATTTATGTTCAGTGGAAACGTTGATATATTTGGGGACTGTAGAGGCATTAAAACAATACTATAGTATGTTCAAATATTGGTGAGTTTGGGGTTTCCTTTGAACTCTGCTTCATATGATAAGCTCTTAAGTGTTAACTATTTTGGCAATGGTTTGTTCGTTGCAGGATTAAAAGCAGGTGGTGCACCTATATTCAATATTGTATCAGCGACAACTGTTAGGAAAAATGTTACTGATGATTTCCTGAATGCTGAGAATGATAAAAATGATTATGAATGGTAATTTCTTAAAATTTTCCTTCTTCGCGAGCATGTGCTGATAGTGACGCTTTTTCTTCACTTAATAATACTTCTAGGTGATTAGGTTGATTACCAATGTCATAAGTTCCTCTATCCAGTGAAATGTGTGCATCATGCCATTTACATTATGTCTTCATGTTCAATATTCATCTTTTTGTTGTTCCCATTGTTGGGTCCTGCAATGATAATCTTGTGCAATGCTTGTGCACAGTTTTGGACAGGCTTAATGTCTAATATCAGAAGCATCCTAATTAGCATACAGAAAACTAGAAACTGAGAGGGCAAACAAGTGGATAAGCAGTTAAAATGTTTTACCTATTAACGAGCGAGTGTGGCTAGGGGTAAAGCGTTGCCAATTTGAACCATTAGGTTGGTGAGTCGAGTACCTAAGGGGAGGGGGAAAAAGGGAAAATCACTGTTTCTCCTTTGGGAGGGGGGGGGGGGGGGGGGGGGTTAGAGAAACTAATTACTTGTAAATAAAAAGTTAACATTTATATGTAACATTTGTATGTATTGGTGTTAATCTGCAAATAAAGAAAGGTAACTTTAAGAATTTGCTCATCAAACATACACAGAAACGCTTCCTCAATGAGTTTTTAAATGATTATTTACTACAACCACCAGGTCACACTGTTTACATCGCAGCCTCCAGTCATGCTATGTCACATCAGTTTATTCCTTCCTCTGTGCGTGCATTCCTAGTGTTCGGGACTGAAGGAGCATTTTATAGGAGATGCATTCAAGCATCATGTATATGAAGAGAACATGTGAAGTTTATAGATTTCTTTTGATGAATTCCAATAAAATGTTGAGCGCAATCCAGTAAACGAGTTGGCATGTTGCGCTCCTTGCTAAAAGGCCCAAAATACAAGAAAAAAAGAGGCTTCTCTAGACGATGATCTTTTCCCACAGCTATGCTATCATTCAGTATTGAAAGAATTCTTACGTATGACTATTTTCTGATGTTTAGTTCTCTGTTTTGAGATGTTAATTTTGTTTCTCAGGCTCCTAACACCTCCCAGTACTCCTCTTTTTCCTTCACTTGAGATGGAGTCACAAAAACCAATGATGAATCAGCTAGGAACAGCTAAAGCTCGTCCCTCTGCATTGAAATCTAGAGTAAGAATATACTACTTAAACTTGACTCGCCCCATGAATGCTGAAATAATGCATTTTATGTGATTAGGATGAGTATTTTACTTGATGTAATGCTTAACACAAGAAATGTTGCCTTAATGATCTCATTATTTTGCTTACATCCGGCCAGTAGAGGGGATGTAGAGATGTCCAAGAAGCGTAATAAAAGCAAAATTTCTCCACTTAGATAGAAAGGACCTTGCAGGTCTTTTAGTTCAAAACACATGTTTGTTGTGGCCCCATTAGTTATATTATTAGCAATGAAATCATCTTTCTGATATTTCTCAATTGTCTTATTCTTAAACTTCTAGTATGATCTACTCGTGCGCATTTCCCTTTTGAAGTTCCTTGTAAGCATTTGGAATTACCATTACTCAAAGACCATCTTCTGCAAACATAATAAATTCCTAGGAATGCGTAGTTGTTGAGTAGTAAGGCTTGTTCACCCGTTACTCACAAATTATGTATGCTCCTAAGATGTAAACAGATACAGAATCTTTCCTGCCACATTCCAGATTAATACTAGGATTTTCAGATGGTTGTCGGAGCTTCCTGCTATGCATCTTAACATTAGTGTGTTGGCCTTTGGGATCTATGAACTGATTTTGCTGTGCAACTTGTAATTGTTGATGTAGTTAGCAAATCACCAGCCTGAGCCCACTGGTAGAAGCAATTTAGCGTCTAGACAGCCTGCTTCCACACTTGGATTAAATACTTCGAGTTCAGGTCTTCGGAGACCATCTTCATCAGGTGGATCAAGACCTTCAACTCCAACTGGACGACCCACATTAAACGTAACATCCACCTCGACATCAGCATCTAGACGCACATCTACTGCAACATCCAGAGCAATGACATCCACTGCAACCTCTAAAACAGTATCAACCACAACCACATCTAGGCCATCAAGGTCTTCAACACCAACTTCTCGCCCCACCTTGCCCTCTACTAAACCCACCGTTCCTCCAAGATCTTCAACACCTACAGCCAGGTCTAGCTCAAGGTCCTCAACGCCAACCAGAGCCTCCTCAACACCTTCTACCGGGACCCCTATTCCTGGATCAAAGTCCACATCAAGGGCAGCAACTCCAACTCGTAGGCCGACTTCAGGGACAAGTAGAGCTAATGCTAATGCTACTGCTCCTGTTAAATCTCCATCATCAGTCACCACATCTACCACTATGGCAAGAAATCCTGCAGCCTCACGTGCTAGTTCTCCAACTGTTAAACCCAGACCCTGGAAGCCATCAGATATGCCTGGGTACTCCTTTGACGCTCCGCCCAATTTGCGGACATCACTATCCGACAGGCCAATTTCAGCAACAAGGGGTAGACCTGGAGCACCAAGTGTTAGATCTTCATCAATCGAGCCAGTTACAAATGGAAGGATTAGAAGACAATCTTGCTCTCCAGCTAGAGGGCGTCCTCCTAATGTGCGTAGCAGTGGAAGTTCTGTTCCAATCCCAGCTATGAGTCGATTACATGCTAAAGCTAATGATAATGTAAGCCCCGGTATGATTGGAAGTAAGATGGTTGAAAGGGTAGTAAATATGCGGAAGCTGGCTCCTCCTGCAAAACAAGATAACAAACACTCTCCAAATAGTAACTTATCTGCAAACTCTTCATCACCTGACAGCTCGGGTTTTGGGAGGACATTGTCGAAGAAATCCTTGGATATGGCTATGAGGCATATGGTATGTATATTCTTTTCCTTTTTGTGCTGCTATTTAGGCAAATATAATACACTATCATCACTTGAATAGGCTTTTGAGACGATGCCAAGAATGTTGTCTATGCAGCATCCCCAGAAATAGTCATTTTTGTGTTAATGAAACATGGTGCTCTTCAAATTTAAGACATCTTTTTTGGTCTGTAGTTTGAAGACATCTAAGCTTTTTAAAACTGTTTCCGAAGTTTTAGAAGATTCCCACCTTGTCTTTATACTTCATGGTTTTGCTAACTTGAAGAAATTCCTTTCAAACAGGATATAAGGCGAAGCATCCCAGGTAATCTGCGTCCAATGATGACTAGTATTCCAGCATCCTCTATGTATAGTGTGAGATCAGGACCTAACAGAAGCAGGACAGTGAGTGTGTCCGACTCCCCACTTGCTGCGAGCAGTCCTGCTAGTTCTGAAGTGAGTGTTAATAACAATGCTCTGTGTGTGGATGTGAATGAAGTTGATGACAGTATTAGCTGTGATAAAGGTGTTCGGCCTCCTGCTGGTACGCATGGAAGGTGATGATTGGCCTTTAGTTGACGCAGGATAAAAAATATTATAGTATGATTCAATGCCAGAATGAGAGTTTTGGCACATGAATTATGATTGTTTCGTGAGAAGAACTGATGCATGTGGTTCACTCATTATGTAAAGATTGATGCACGGTTAGCATATATTTGAGCCAGCCTTTATCTGATTAGTTGTCTGTGCTTAAACCATTTTTCTGCTTTATTTTCATTACAAGAGTGAACACGTGCACCATTTGCAAGTTCTCATTTTTGCGGGAACGCTAAGGTTCAAAGAAGGGATTTTGAGATTGAGGCGTAGCAGCAGCAACAGCAGCTGCTATTGTACATAATAGAGGAGTGTTTGAGATCATTATGAAACAAGCTGTTTGGAATGAAATTGAAGTAAAGGTGAATATGAACAAATAAGATTCTTCAAGTTTTTATTTTAGAATAGGAAATTGGGACATACTACTGTCTCGTGAAGTTTCTGATTCGCTGTTTAGTTACTCAACTTGTATAAATGCTATCTCTTTTAGACCTAAAACATACAAATGTAGTCCTGTGTAAATAGATCAAATAGGAGAGCACAACTCAAGTCTAGTAGGTGGGAGAAACCATTAAGCCTATATAGACATTAGCATCTCTCTTTTTTATCAATGTGGGGGAGAGGTGCTCACAACAACCGCCCCTGCTTGAGGACCAACGACCTCGTTGGTCACGGCTGGGCACCCCTCTTAGGTCCAGGCCAACACTCCCGGCACAAGCAATCACACTCTGAGTATCCCGTTGGTCACAGCTACCCAGTTGGCAGAGGTGCTAACAACAATCGCCCCCACTTGAGGACCAATGATCTCGTTGGTCACGGCTGGCACCCCTCTCTTAGGTCCAGGCCACCATTCCGAGTATCCTGCTAGTCACGGCTGGCACACCCCTTGGGTCCAGACCACCACTTCGAGTTGCAGCCTCCAAGCGTGGACTCTCAATGAAAGCACCAATGTTATAGACCAAATAGGAAGCCCAACCCAAAAGACTATTCTAGTAGCTGCGAGAGCCCATTTAGCCTGTATACCCATTAGCATCTCTCTTTTTTATCAATATGGGAGAGGTGCTCACAACAATCAGGTTGAGTTACACCTTTTTCTCTTTCGTGGATTTCAACTTGTATAAATGGTTTTTGATAGCTACAAACAAGATTGTGGTGGTCAAGGTTGAGTCTGAGATACCTTGACCTCCAAGGAGGTACTTGCTATTCAGCTCTCTGGTAATATTTTGCTGCTATAGTAGGTGAAGGTTAACCTATTCTTACATTGTTAGGTTGTGGCCTCATTGTCATGTACCATGAGCATTTTCCTTTACGCATTTCTTTCCATTGACAGTCAAATCACTTCAAATTTTTTTATTTACTTTCCATAAAGTGTCAGTTGTGAGGTAGGTTGGCTGATATATGACTCTGGAATTCTAAAAGAAAGTTTGTCTTACATAAAAAACCATAGTTTCATTATACATCGTCTAAGATACTTTTAGGTAGCTCTCCCTCTAGTAATTATCATATAAAGCTCTGAAGTTTCGTACAAGGGGAAAAATTCCTGAGTTTTGTTAACCGTACTGATCCTACAACATGTCGCATGACACGGTCGTGAGGATCTCTATTTAGTTTCTCTCATTGAATTAAAGAACTGGTGCTTTTTAAGATTAAGTAATCTGTAGATGAGAGCATTTCAAATAACTAGAGAATTTAGTGTTTGGCTAGATTCTCAGGCTCACATCTGAGTACAAGTTAGGTATTTCAGGATCCTAAGTACATTTCCGTAGAATCCTCTGTTGACGTTTACCTACAAATCTATGATTTGCATCTATTGGTTTCATTGGCTATTGACTCCACATGATTATGGTGCCAAAGAAGAGGTGATTCCCAGATCAATGTCAATTGCTTGCATCCAACAAAAAGTTGCCAGGTCTTCTCCTTTTCTGGCCATTGTTTATATTTGGATTGGCATACAACAAAAGAGTAGAGAAAAATAGATTCAATACCTCTGTTTTCTAAAATAGAAAAAGACCTCTGCTCTTGAGCTAATTGAGTGTTTAAGCAACGCATTCTTGCAAAACAAATGACTTCAGGCTATGGAAATCTTGCTAAGAAAATGAATGCTTCCTTAGTTCCAATATTCGTCTTAACCATACTTTGCATTAAACTGTTGGAGGTTTTACCTGAGAGCCTTTACAACTGATTCTTTACCAAAATTACTCCCTGGAGATCAGTTTCCATGACCTTTACAAATGTTATTTTAGTTATATGACCTTTTTCACAGGAGAATGATAAAAAAATAACACAGGAGATCGGTAAACAAACACAAGAGAATGCACTCTTTCTTCCATGCAACTTAACAGAATAGATGAACATTTATCGACGAATCTTCAAGCATGGCTAGACTAAATTGTGATATATAATTAGAAGAGCTAATAACATCAGTTCAACAAGAAATCAATAGATGATAAGGTTTGTTAATTGATTTAAACAATCAAATTACAAAAGATTTGATCTGCATAGAACTTAAAATTTGCAGAAGAGCTTGCTCGGCCAGAAAACTAGGACTCAGTGATCTCAATTTTAATGACCTGACCATCATCAAATGGATCTCTTTTTGGAGCTGCTGGAGGTGCAGCAACTCTAGGTGGTCCTCTTCCCTTCTTCTTGTTCCTTGGCCTTGCCTATACGAATTCATTGATGCACATGTAGTTAATATCAGTTGAAACTAGAAATAAAAATATTGAAACAACTATGCCACAATAAAAGCTTAAAACTTCGAATTATCAATCATGTCTTAGATTCAAACTAGTTACACCGTCTATAGATCTTTTCATTTGTCATGTGCTATTTGTTAAGAGTTGAATCTTGTTGTAGCTCAATCTCAAAGTTGGTTCGAAAGATTGAAGATTGCTCAATACAATATAAGGAAACTACCAATCACTTCCTCAACCAATCTGGGACATTCTAACTCTCCTCGTGAAAAGAATTGGACATCTAGAGCGTTAAATAATATGTCATGGCCCAACGCTAGGTGAACGTATAACATGGATGGGTCTGGCTTTGATAGCATGTTAAGAAATTGATCATTCGGTTTAACTTAATATCAAAAGCTAGCAAGGGCGAGAATTGTCCAAAACTATATACAGAGACAACTTCATTGCAATACTATTAAATGGCATTTAACAAAATTAGAGGTTGTCTACATCCTTATACACACACACAAGTGTTTTGACAAAACTTCAATAACTCAATGCAAGAAAACACAGTGAACTCCTAAGAACTTGAAGAATGAAAGAGTAACTCACATTGCCAAAGGAGTGATTGAAGCGCTTGCCTTTGGCAGTTTTCTTGTCTCCTCTTCCACAGTAAACTGAAACCAAATTCACAAACAATGTCATTTCTTCGAATTCAAAGCATAGTCACAAACATCTATACAATATTTGGACGTGTTTTGATAATTGTAATGTCAAAAATATTGTTCTAAGAATGTTGCATACTCAATGGGAGGTTTGAAGAAGTGACAGACGACAAAGACATTGATGCTGAAGAGGTTGCTGGAATTGAAACGCTGGATAGAGAACGTGAGAAGGATAAATTAGGAGAGAAAGTCGGCATGGATTGAACAGCAGCCATAGGGACTGACCCAAGTAACGTCGATGCCATTGCAGCGAAAGTGATAATGAGAAGCTTGTGGCCGTTCAAAAGCTTTATCGTCTCTGGATAATGTCTAGATATACTACTCCTATGTGTGTGTGATTTCTTTTACTTATTAGTTTTCAAAAGATATAATCACTTTGTCCCAATTTATGTGATGTTGTTTGGATTTTTAGAGTTAAAACTTTTTAGTTTTGACCATAAATTCCGACATAAAATTGTTAAGTTCTTTTTAATAAGATTTACATACTTATGAACTACATGAAAAAAATACTATAAATCATAATATATTTTAACTCATAAAGAATTAGTGATTTGTTCGCTTAAAGAACATTTTTTTTAATAAACATTTTCAATAGCTTATCTTTGGAATTTTATTAAAATTTAATTTTTTTCTCTCTCTTTGCATGTTGATATAATTGGATCAGACTGAAAACTCAAATAAAAGGACAAAAATTTTGGATTTAGAAGGCTTGTTCAAAAGGAAAAAAAAAAGACGTGGGTGTCATTATGAATAAGGTATCAGTTAGAAAGGTTCTTGTTAGAACAGTGGGTGAAAATTTATGCTTTTGAGGCGTGTCGGACACTTTCTTTAAGGTATTATTGCCCCCACTATAAAAGATTGATGTTGGGATCTGGCAATAAACCGTACAAGATACAACAAAAGCCAACCAAAATCTGCGGGCAGCAATACCAGAAGATTTTCCTTAAGAACTTCTCTTGAGAACAAAAGTTATATAGAGAAAGAAGAGGAAGAGAAGATTGAATTAATTATAAGGTACGTTCAATGCATATTTATAATGCTAAATAGAGGAAGTTGAATTCTGGATAGTACTGCTTCAAAGAACTATTGCAACTGTTCTTAAAAGGCACCTTTTGAGTCTTAGTTGAAAACTGACTCGTTAGGTTTTTAACTTTCAAAAAACGAACGGTACAACCTTCAAAGTATGGTACCAAAGTAAAGAGTACAACCTTTAAAGTTTTGTACTATTCAAAAGTACTATCATTAAAACTATTTTCCTCTAGATCCCTTACATCTTTCTCCACATAATCTAATATCTACAAGCTATATTATCAATCTCCCACTTAGCTTGTGATATTAGACTACAAATATTTCATGCTTTTAAAAGGTATCTTTCGAGTTAAATCTTTTATTAGTATATGCACTTCAAAACTCTAGATAAATCACGGTCGCAATAAGCTTAAACCAAGATTTATAATTCTAGAATTGAAAATACAATACACACGAAATACTTGTTCTAGTTAGAAGTTCACCAACTAGTTAGCACGTGTCTGGCCTTGTGCTACCTCCTGTAATTCATGAATATTTACAAAATTTTATATTCCAAATTTTGATGGAAGCAGCACCACCTCATATGTTCATATAGGTGGAGTCCTTATTCAAAATGAATAATTTTAGTAACACTTCATTAAGAGTATTATCACTCATCCTCCTTTAATAAACTAATACTAATTTTATGTAAAATGACATTCACAAACTTAGTATTTAGTTCCCTTGCTAATAATTTGTTATTACCCGTTAAACCTTTTATATAGTGATATGCTAGAAAAGGTTGGGTTTCTATTATTAGCAAGTTTAATCAATGTGTCGTAAACCTAAACCCGCAGAAGTACTTCTTATCAAATCTCTCGAGAGTCCTTTAGTAAAAGGATCTGCCAGGTTATTACAAGATTTTACATAAACAATGGTAATGATACCACCAGAAATTAATTGTCTCACATATCTATGCCTGAGACTAATATGTCTAGACTTTCCGTTATAGATTTTACTATAAGCTCTAGACATAGTTGATTGACTATCACAATGTAAGGAAACAACTGGCATTGGTTGTGGCCACAACTTAATATCTAATAATAAATTCCTTAGCCATTCTGCCTCCTTACAAGCTACTCCAAGAGCTACGAATTCAGCTTTCATTGTAGAATGTGTTATACAAGTCTGCTTCTTTGAAGCCCAAGAAACTGCACCGCCCCCAAGGTAAAAACCCACCCGGAGGTTGATTTATTGTCGTTGGTACTAGTTATCCAATTTGCATCAGTATATCCTTCTAAAATTGCTGGAAATCTATTATAAAATAGATCAAAGTGAATAGTCAGTTTTAGATAACCAAGTACCCTTGCAACCGCTTTCCAGTGACCTACACCAGGATTACTAGTGTATCTTGATAATTTGCATACTGTAAAAGCAATATCTGGTCTTGTGCAGTGCATAGCATACATCAAACTTCCTATTGCACTTGCATACTCAAGTTGAGCTACTGCTCTACCACTATTTTTGGTTAGTTTGCATGAAGCATCATATGGGGTATTTGCATCCTTCGTATTTAAATGCTTAAACTTGTCAAGTACTTTATTAATATAATGAGCCTGACTGAGAGCAAAGCCCCCACTATGTTTTCTAACTTTGATACCTAAGATAGTATCTACCTCGTTCAAATCCTTCATTTTAAATTGCGAGATAAGATACTTCTTTGTATCATTTACACCCGACATATTAGTTCCAATTATCAACATGTCATCCACGTAGAGACACATGATAACTCCATAATCATCTGTAAACTTAGAATATATATACACACTTATCAGCACCATTGTGCTGGAAACCATATTTTAAGATTACAGAGTCAAACTTTTCATGCCATTGTTTGGGTGCTTGCTTTAAGCAATACAAAGACTTAATCAACTTGCAAACTTTATTTTCATTTCCTGGTAGAACGAAACCTTCAGGTTGCTCCATATATACTTCCTCATCCAAATAACCATTTAAAAATGTCGTCTTAACATCCATTTGGTGCACATATAAGCTATATATTGAAGCTAAAGCCAAAAGCACTCTAATGGATGTTATTCTAGCAACAGGTGCATAGGTATCAAAATAATCTATTCCATCTTTTTGTCTAAAACCTCTGGCCACAAACCTTGTTTTTAATATTTGAATTGAACCATCCGTATTGTACTTCCTTCTGAACACCAATTTACATCCAATTGGTTTGGAATCAGGTGGCAAGTCTGTTAGGATCCAAGTATTATTTCCTAATAATGAATCCATTTCATCATTGATTGCCTCCTTCCAAAAAGATACATCTCTAGATTGCATTGCCTCCTTAAAAGTTTTTGGATCATCCTCCACATTTAATAAAATTGGAGTTTTATTAAGTATCTTAGTCCTATTACCTTCAACAAGGAAAGTAATAGACTGTGAGGATATAAAATCTGGAGGCAAACTCTTCTCTTTCCTAGGACGTTGACTCCTTCTAATTTCTCTGGGAGAATCATTTATAATTCTAGAACTTGGTTCAGGATTCATTTCAGTTCTTGATTCAACAATAGGCTCATTAACCTTGACCATTTCTTGAACTGAATTTGAATCATTGTGCAATTTTTGTTCTATAAATTCAACATCTCTAGATTCCACAATTGTATTGGAGCTTAAATCTAATATTCTGTATGCTTTTGAATTTTCTGCATACCCAACAAAAACACCTTTCAAAGCTCTAAGCCCCAATTTTGTCTTTCTAGGTTCTGGAATTTTATAGTATGCTAGGCAACCCCAAACTCTAAGATAACTTAGGTTAGGCTTCCTATTCTTCCATACTTCATATGGAGAAACTTTAAATTTCTTTGAGGGAACTCTATTATGAATATAACAAGCAGTGAGTAATGCTTATCCCCACAAGTTTATTGGCAATTTTGAATTTACTAGCATTGCATTAAGCATTTCAACTAGTGTTCAATTTTTTCTTTCCGCCAATCCATTTTGTTGAGATGTATATGGAGCACTAGTTTGGTGTATAATTCCATTTTCTTCACAAAAGTTTGAGAACTCTAATGAAAAATATTCACCACCTCTATCACTTCTTAATATTTTAATTTTCTTTCCCTTTTGATTTTCAACCTCAGATTTGTATGTCTTGAACATTTGAAAAGCCTGGTCTTTATTTTTCATTAAGTACACATAGATAAATCTAGAGAAATCATCTATAAATGTGATGAAGTACCTATTTCCTCCCCTAGTTAGAGTACCATTAAGTTCACAAATATCTGAGTGTACAAGTTCCAATAATTCTGTATTTCTGTTAGCTTTCGGAAATGGTTTCTTAGTCATCTTTGCTTGGATACATGTTTCACACCTTTTTTCATCATCATGTTTATATGAAATCAAACCATGTTTAGACATATATTTCAAAGATCTAAAACTAACATGTGCTAATCTATTATGTCACAAGGATAAAGATAACTCAACAGTATAAATAGAAGCATTCACTTTATTCTCATTGATACTAAGTTTAAACATACCATCACAAGCATATCCCTTTCCGACAAATAGTCCATTTTTGGAAAGAATTATCTTATCGAACTCTAACACAGCTTTAAACCTCTTCTTACAAACTAGACCAGAAAATACAAGATTTTTCCACATATCTGGTACATGCAAAACATTAAGTAAAGGCACTTTCTTTCCAGAAGTAAAATCTAGTTCAACACTTCCTTTTCCCATTACTTTGGCAAGATTATAGTTTCCCATCAGAACTTCTTGTCTATCCTCTGCATTTTCATAAGTTTTGAATTGAGACTTATTGTTGCTGTAATCACTTAATTTTGGCACGAATACAGAAAAACTGCTCAAAATAGCCGTGTTAGATTCTTAGAATTTTTGCCAAAATTTTTCTAAATTTTAGTATTTATTTTAACTAAAATTGTCTTTAATTAGGATTGAAAATATGAAAATTGCCAAAAAGTTACTTGTTATGTGTTTAATTGTTATGTTATTATAAATTATGTGATTTTAATCATAATTAGTTGTGTATGTTTTAAGTGATGTAGACTTTTAGTAGCCATTTGTAGAAAAATTGCAGCCCAATGATTTGGCCCACCAGCCCACACTCAAACCCGGCACATTCCCTACATATATAAGCTTAAATCTTTCTCATTATCTCCCTTACACCTTCTGAAGCTCAAGGCTTGGGGAAACCCTAGCCATTTTTCTCCTCACCATCAGAAAATCCCGCCACCCCTCTCTGCCACTACCTTTCCGCCACTGGACCACCGCCTTCCGGTGGTCGAAAAAATACAAACCATACTCTTCCGGAAAGCTATCGAGCCCATATATCTATTTCTGGTATAATTTTTCCCGAAATCCTCACCGTTTGGTGGAGATCTGCATTTTTAGTTTCGGGTAACACTCAACTCCAGTGAATTTTGGCTCCTCCGTTGTTGTGGTCTTTGGGGGCTGCTATGCTAATGAATTTTGTGATGGAGATGATGGTGATAGGGCTGTTTTGCTTTCATACGTTGGTGATTTAATGATAAAGCATGTTTTGGGGTGATTGTCTCTAATTGTTTTATGATGGCAACAAGCTATGCCTTGGTGGCGACGTTCGTTTGACCAACATGTAAATTTTTCACCTCCTTTCCGTTGTCCTATTTGTTCAATGCACTGTTTAGCCATGATTCTCCTTATGATCTTAGGTAATGAATGTCTTTTTGCTAGTTTAGTTTGTTTGCTCTTTGTTTTGGACTGTGTTTGGCTTAGTTTAATCATAAAGTAAGGTATGGGATATTTTAGCTTAATTCTAAGTTGTTTTGGTCTAGTTATTTTAGTTTAGTTAGTTTGGGGCTATTTTGGTTAGTTTAGTTAAGTCTATTGATGTAATGGGCTGTCCTTTGAAAGGACGACTTGTTTTTTAGCTTTTTGGGACAGCATAGGGTGGCTGAAAAGATGTCATAGGGCTGCTGTACTTTTTCTGAAAATATGACTAAAAGCACTCAAGTATAGGGGTGTGGGCTTGTACTTTTGTATAAGTCTACACTCTACCTTTTGGCCCCAATTTTCAGCTATATAAAAGTGCATTTACTCCTCATTTAACACAACATCTACCAGCTGAAAAACACACAAAATAAGGGAGAACCAGCTGAAAAACAACATTAATTGAGAGCAAATACTTGAAAGGAAAAAAAATAGTAAGTTTAAGAGATAGATTTAGAACCAAAAGCCTTCATACCAAGAGACTTTTGGGGTACAAATCTTAAGTTTTAAGGGTTTAAAAGGGCGGTCTCGTTGCTGAATTTTGGTGACCTTGCTGTGTTCGTTTGCTTTGGTTTAAGCTTTGTGGGATCTTCATTGCAGTGCTCTAAGGTCTCGTTATATAGGTAAACACAAAGTTTAACCTTTGTATTTATTTTGAGTTGTTTGGCATGAGTAAATATGGAATGAAACTAGTATGTTTTAAGTCTTGAACTTTGCTTATTGTATTAGAACTCTTTAAAACTTGTTCTTGTGCTAAAATAGAAAGGCTACTAGTACTTGTGAGCATGTTTACAATGTTTATAAAGGTTGCTCTTGGTACGTTTGAATAAAAGGTAAGAAAAGCGAACGACAATTTGAAATTAACAAAGGCGGACTTTATTTTGCAAGAAAAATGTAACACATTTTTTAAGCTCTGCAAATATGGCCACGAGGTGTAATATCTTTTAAAATCTGGATGAGTAGGCAATGACTAGGACGTTTAATTTGAAATTTGGCCACACCTTCACTTCACAAGAAAACAACTCATTTGGAATATAGGAATGAAGGTGATTATTTTTGCAAACGGATTCCAAAACGGCCCAGTTTTCGCAAATATTTCAGCCCAAATGATTGGTAGTCTTGTTAAGTTTTTTTTCCCAAACGATAGTGACAAGTTTGCGCTAAGGTATACCCAGCGGGTTACCTAATACAAATTTGGTTAAATAAATAAAAGCGTAACTTGAAATGAACGGCAAGACATAACAACCATGTTTAATAGATTAAAATGCGACAATAAAGCAACTGTGCTCGGCACAGGACTCGAGGGTGCCTAACACCTTCCCGAGAGTCGACTGAGGACCTTACCCGAATCTCTTACACGGACAATTAGACGAGTCAAGGGTGTTCCAGGTACACCACTTTGGTGACTTGGCACACCTTTAACCTGTCAAGTGGCGACCCGATTTTCTCTTGAATAATTGTGTACCTTTAACACCCGTCATAACCTTTTAAATACGCAATTCTATTTATTTTAGTTTTTGTGTGTTAAAAAAGGGTCGTGACAGCTTGGCAACTCTGCTGGGGAAATTAGTGAAAACTAGAATCTCCGGCTTTGATAAAATCGTCGCATGTTTTAATTTATTAAATATTTGGTTGTTATATTTTTGTCGTTATCACATGAAGGTTGAATATTACCGCTTTGATTTTGTTGAACTGTATATAAACTGTCTTCTCCACGTACACCTCTGAGTCTTCTGGAACACTGCACACATGCACACCAGTTTCGCTTCGGCGTCTGGAATTTCTATCGTGTCTCAGGACAAAAAAAGTTAACCCTTCTTAGGAGGAGGTGCGTTGGGTTAGGCCGTTAGACGTTGTCGACCGGTACCCCCGAGGCACTTCTAAATTGCCAGAAACTATAGAACATGAACCCATTGAGTCACCTAGAGTTGAACCTGTGCTTTTATCTAGGCCGATTTATTTGTATTTAGACTTAGTGAGGTGCGGTGCACCGGTACCGCACTTATCTAGGCTGACCCCTTTGTATCAAGATGGGCCCGTGTCCCGAAAAGATACATTATTGGCATCTTATGTGTTGCATTTGTTGTAGAAAGAGGGTTGTTATGCTGATCGATCACCGGGGGTGGATATTAAATTTTGAAAAGAAAAAAAAGAGAAAAAAATAAAAAAAAATGCGTTTAGTCTCGTGTCTCAAAATATCTTTAGTTGTCATTTTACGCCATTATAATGGAAAAAAATTTCTTATTTTTTTCAAGAACTTTTAGAGTCTAATTTTGTATCCGGGTTTGGACTCAAGTATTAAAAATAATTTGTCATAGTTTTGCGCTGTTATAGTTTTGCGCCGGTATAATGGCGAAATTTTGGGACCCCTATTGTCTTTGAGTTGTGTACAAGTCAAGTCCATATTTTTAGAAAAAGTAATTTATCGAGGTTTTATGCTGTCATAATGGCCAATTTTTGTCAACCAATTTTTCACCTAATTCGTGTAATATTTTGTGTCTTTGTATCGTCATAATGGTCAAATTTTGTAAACTCTAAGGTTTCTTTTCGAATTAGATCAAAGAGTTTGTTTCGAAAAAAAAATCCAAGTTCGTCCTTGTGCTGATTAAGTTTCAATTACAATTTTGTTCTAATTTTAATCAAGGCACATAAGCAATCTTTCGGGGATACGATCGGTACACTCGGCTTACGCCGTTAACCATTTCGGGATGACGCATAACAACCGTAGGTTGCAATCTGTGTTTCTTTTGTGCTAACCTATTTGGTTCAGAGAGCTCAAGCAACTGTCGTGCTGGCACCATATTCCTATTCCACCAGAATCAAGTGACCACTGCCTGTTCCAGAAGTGGTTGAAGAACCTCTTCAAGAAAACACTCCAACAACGATGGCTGAGGAAACTGAGAATACTGAGTAGGTTCGCTTAGCTGAGCAACAGGCCAAGATGGCCGAGGACTTCACAACTATGAAAGAAATGATGACGCAGCTGGTTCGTAACTTGGAAGCAGTTCAAGCACCTCCTGTTCCGCCAGGTGCTGCTGGTTTCATGGCAAATACCCAGCCACCAGGGCAGGGGCAATCCACAATGGCAGGAGACCCCCGTTACCCTCCGCGATTTGGTCTACACCCAGCAACTGACAATGCAGCCGGACCTTCCACTGTACAACCTGGGCACAATTCCCACAACAAGGACAACATGGCCAACCCCAGGTTCCTACCGCAGCGTTCACCATTCCTGTAGGACACACTTTGCAAAGATCAAACAGTGACCCACAGTTGAGGGCCTATGATCAACAATTTGACCAAGCTCAGGGTAATGTCTTCTGCCAAAACGAGTCGTATGATCAGGGACACCACCCAGAATCACATGCTGATATCGAGAGGTTGGGGAAAACAGAAGATAATGATTTTGCTCGAAAATTGAAAAGCTTGGAGCAAACTGTGAAAAACATACAAGGGCAAGGGGGTAAAACCAATATTTCATACAAAGACCTGTGTTTGTTCCCTCATGTGCTATTGCCTGAAGGTTTTGTTGTCCCCAAATTCAATCCGTACACTGGACAAAGTGATCAAAGGATCCACGTGAAGATCTACCTTAACAAAATGAGGGGCAGTGAGAAGGATGAATTATTGATGGCATACTTTGCCGATAGTTTGGGAGCACCGGCAAAAGAATGGTTTGTACAACAAGATGTTTTAAATTGGGGCACCTTTGATGACATGGCCAGTGCTTTCCTAAACCATTATGGTTACAAAATGGAGGCTGCTCCTGATCGTTCTTCTTTGAAGACGATCACAAAGAAACCAAGTGAAAGTTTCGGATAGTATGCCAAGAGGTGGCGAGAGCCCTTTGATCCCAGATGATAAAATGGTCGAAGAGTTCATTGAGGTGCTTGATGAGACCTACTACCAAGCAATGGCATCCGCCATAGCGAAACAATTCAGTGAAGCAGTGAGAATTGGGGAGATGATTGAGAGAGGAATCAAGGCAGGCAAGATTGTCGGCCAAACAGCTTTACGAGCCCAGGCAAGAGCCTTGGGGAAGAAGAATCAAGATGATGTAGCCATGGTGGGTTCGGGTTCACAAAAGTGGAGCGAGAAAAGATACAATCAAACCCACTCATACCAAGCTCCACAAATATACCCTCCACAACACTACTACACCCCACAAAATCCGCAATATTCCGTCCCTCCACCCCAATACTCAATCCATTCAGTGCAGCCATATGCTCTAATATCGTCTTATCCGCAACGGTGCGCTCCAACCCCACATCCTATATATCCCATTCACCAAGCTCCACATAACCAATTCCAGCCTCCACCAAATCTTCCCCATCGACCAAGAGGTCCTCTAAGTTTTTGCCCAAAAGTTGAGTATAAAAAGGTGCATCAAGCGAAAAAGAATGAGTTCACGCCAATTGGAGAATCTTACGCAGAAATTTTTCAGAAGTTGTAAGCTTTGGACATACTGAAACCGATCAATGGAGGAATGCATCCTAGGGATAGGGTTGACGACTCTCGTCAATGAGCTTACCATTCAGGTGCACCGGGGCATGACACTGAGGATTGCCATTTTCTCAAGAAGGATATCCAAGCTTTGATCGACAATGGTCAGATTCAAGTTGAAGGTTCAGATGCACCAGGTATAAAGAAGAACTCATTGCCTGTATATGATGATGTGCATATGGTGGGTATGGTGGATGTAGAAGATTTGAGAGTTGAATCTACAATGCCGATAATATCATTTGGTGATGTGTCAGTTGGGGCCAACAAAATGCTAGTGACAATGAACTGTGTTCCTGAGATTGTGCTTGGGGTAGTAGACAGAGTAAGGGGTGAAGAAATGAAGAAGACGATAATGTCTCTCGAGAAGCCAATTCCAAATCTTACTCGCTCATTCATCAGTCCCAAAGAAGTGAAGTCCACCCTGATGGGATTTGGAGAAAATAAGGAAAAGAAGAAGAAATTGCCAGATTCAGGGAATTCTTTGGTATCAGCATGGTGCATCCTTGTGAAGGGCACAACAATGCATGAAAACAGGAAACTGGCCCTGACTTGCAATTGAGTGACTGCGAAATATTGTAGCTTGTTTTGCTAATCTTTCTGTGTACTTGGTTATTCAAGGGTTGTAACCCAAGTGCATTATTTTGCTTGTTTTGTTTATTCAAACTCTTATATCTTCGATTCAATGAAAGAGAGATCCATCTCGTCCTAATATTCGGTCTTTTATGTTTCCCGTTCTTACCTCCTTAGTTTTCTGTTTTATGTTTTGTCAGCCTTAATAACATGACATGCGTGCAGAATTTACGTTTTGATCTAAATACGCGCTCTGGCAGTGTGGGCTATTTGAGTAGTAAAGAAAAAAAAAAGAGGGAGCAAAATAAGTTGGGAATTAATCAGTAGTCATCGGGTGAGTGAGATCTGTGAGAAGTTCATAATCATGCACGGTCGCTTCGACCGAATTTGAAATACCAGTTTTGAGAACTATTGTTGAAGTAGAAGTCGAGGACACGTGTGGATCAATCCAGGTCAATTGACTGAATCATTATTTATGCGAGGCATTCTCGGGTCGGGATGACGAACGCCTTTCATTTCTACTACCCAAACACATTATCACTTTGTCGGCCCTTTTTTAGCCTTGTTTTGTGTTTTCTTTGGCCTGCCCTCCCTTGGAATCAATTTGATGTGATTTTTTTTTTTAAAAAAAAAAAAGAAAACAAAAAAAAAACAACAAAAATCTACCTCAGCTCTAGAGCTACGTCTGACCTGATTCCTCTCAAAAGGATACGTAGGCAATCATTTGGGTGCGGTCATAATAGTGAAAAGTTCATTCTTTCCTGTTTCATATTGACGCAAAACTTGTCTCCAAGTTTGCGGCCAACATCAAAAGAAATTCAGATCCCCATTTTATGCTAAACTGGGGCAGAAGTTTGTTTTTATTTTATATTATAAATAAAATAAAATAAAAACAAACTTCTATTTTTGTACCATTCATTCACATGTTTCATATTGACGCAAAACTAGCCTCCAAGTTTGCGGCCAACATCAAAAGAAATTTAGATCCCCATTTTATGCTAAACTAGGGCAGAAGTTTGTTTTTATTTTATATTATAAATAAAATAAAATAAAAATAAACTTCTATTTTTGTACCATTCATTCACATATTTCATGAGATATTTGGCATACCAGTTTTGAAGTCGGGGAAGAAACTCAAAGCGCTCCAGTTTATCCTAAACTATGGCAGATATTTTTTTTCCTTCTAAAAAAAATGGAGAAAGCCAATATTCCTTTTGCTTTCTTTGTGTTAGTATTGGGGGAAAGTCTCAATATCCCCTATGTTTATCAGAGAATATCCAAAAGAAATTCCTCAATTTTCACTAAATTGGGGCTATAGTTTGATGTTATCTTAGAAGAAAATAATTCCAAGGGTTTTATTATTCACCAAGTCATTTCATGAGATTCTTTTGTACCGCTTTTCAAAACAAAGAGCAAAAGAAAACAAAGGAAAAAAAAGGTTAGTTTTCAAAAGCGGCGATTTCAAAATTTGTAATGTTCATCTAGCTGTCTCATGAGATGTTTTTGAGCTTTGATACTAAATACTTTTCTTCCTAGCCTAACAAATCCCATACTATGGTCCAAATAAAGACCCTTCTGACCGATCATTGAGAATGTCAAGCCGAGTAGGGTATCAAGGGATAAGTTTCACGCTGTAAAGTCGCATTTTTATAAGCCGACAATCGCATTTAGGAGCTGGGCGCACTAAGGTCATTAAAGGAGAAATTCTCCGGGGAATCAAGATAAAGGCCGAAACTGAAGAAAGAAAGGAAAGACGGGATCGAGCAGCAAGGAAAGATGGGAGGCCGATTGGGAAAGAGCGACAAAATGAAAGAAATGAAAAAAGAGAAAGAAAAAATGAAGTCTTGTCGGTGAAAATCTGAAAGGGCGCTGCAAGGCAATAGTGAGTTAAAAGAACAAAGAGAGAGGTTAGTTGGTGAAAACCCGAAAGGGCACTACTAGTCGAATGAGGGTTGTGGAAGTCATCATCAAGTTCGGGTTGAGCAAAGTTGTCAAAATGGGAGCAAGTTTAGGGATAGACCGGGTGAATGGATCAAGTGTTGATTCTAGATGCATGTCATGTTTTACTAAGGTGGTCGTTTCACCTCCTAATAAGTTTCTTCTATCTACCAGGGACAACTTTCGTTCGATGTCTCCTTTTGAGTTTCTTCACTTTCCTTTTCATTTATTTCTTTCTAATTATTTCAGGCATTCAGAAAGGTTCGCAAAACTTGTCTACAAGTTTCAGTTGTACCAGAAAGTCAAGAATGAGAGCCTAACACCGAGATTATATCACGAATATCACCAGGAAATGGTTTGTTATTTCTACAAGGTTTGACCAAAGACCGATATGAGAATTTGAGTTTGGAAGTATGAGAACACAACTACATCAAATCAGTTGCTCGTCGGGGACAAACTTGAAGAGGAAAAAAAGAAATCAAGGACCATATGAACCGGGAGCATCAATTTTCAACTTTTGAGAAAGGATCCCATTGGGATAATGGGTTGCGAATTTCAGCTTTCTGTCAAAAGAACCATTGGGTTAATGGGATAGAATTTTCGACTTTGAACACAAGGCCCATCGGGGTAATAGTTTTCAATTTCCAGCAGAAGCAAGACCCATCAGAGTGATGATTTTCAATTTTCAGCAAAAGCAAGACCTATCGGGGTGATGGTTTTCAATTCAGTAAAAAAAAAAAAAACAAGACCCATCAGAGTGATGATTTTTAATTTTCAGCAAAAGCAAGACCCATCGGAGTGATGGTTTGAAATTCAGTAAAAAACAAGACCCATCAGAGTGATGGTTTTCAATTCAGCAAGAACAAGACCCATCAGAGAGATGGTTTTAATTTTCAGTAAAAGCAAGACTCATTGGGGTGATGGTTTTCAATTTAGTAAAAAAAAAATAAGACCCATCGAGTGATGGTTTTCAATTTCCAGCAGAAGCAAGACCCATCAGAGTGATGATTTTCAATTTTCAGCAAAAGAAAGACCCATCGGGGTGATGGTTTTCAATTTAGTAAAAAACAAGACCCATCAGAGAAATGGTTTTCAATTCACCAAGAACAAGACCCATCAGAGAGATGGTTTTAATTTTCAGGAAAAGCAAGACCCATCGGGGTGATGGTTTTCAATTCAGTAAAAAATAAAATAAGACCCATCGAGTGATGGTTTTCAATTTCCAGCAGAAGCAAGACCCATCAGAGTGATGATTTTCAATTTTCAGCAAAAGTAAGACCCATCGGGGTGATGGTTTTCAATTTAGTAAAAAACAAGACCCATCAGAGAGATGGTTTTCAATTCACCAAGAACAAGACCCATCAGAGAGATGGTTTTAATTTTCAGCAAAAGCAAGACCCATCAGAATGATGGTTTTCGATTCAACAAGAACAAGACCCATCAGATAGATGATTTTAATTTTCAGCAAAAGCAAGACCTACCAGAGTGGTGGTTCCAGTTTTATCTTTTAAGTCAAAGCCCGTCAAAGTGACAATTTCAACATTCAAGTCAGAGCCCGTCAAAGCGGCAACTTCAATATTCAAGTTAAAGTCCGCCCGAACGGCATTTTCATATTTGAAGTCCCACTTGGGTAGTGGGAGTTTCGGACCAATTCATCAGCTTGGGAAGCCTGAAGAGTTAGCTTAGAAATTGTAATTTTACATTTTCAATGTTGTAATTTCATTTTTCTTTGCAAAAACCATGACCACCAGCAAGCGACTAGTAATCAGCAACGACAGATTTTTTGTGCCTAAGAGTGTCTAGCATAAGCTCCAAGTGTGTCTAGAAGAATCTCTAGTTTGTCTTAGAAGTCTAAAGTGTCTAGCTTTGTCTTAGTGTTAGTCTGGAGTGTCTAGTTTGTCTTAGTGTGTCTAGAGGAGTCTAGTGTCTGTTTGAAAGCGGTAGTCCCAGCTACTGCACGTGAGGAACTACACTGACCTGATTCCTTAGTCCTCGGATATGTAGGTAGCCTTGTTCTTGGTTGGAACTGAAGAATCAGGGTACGGTCACCATTTTGAAAAACGTGCTCTCGGCTAGAACCGAAAAGCCAAAATTAGTTGTAGATTACTTCTTTATCCGAAAACTCTTCGTGTTCCCGAACAAAGAAGGGCAGCTGTAATCACCTAATTTTGGCACGAATATAGAAAAACTGCTCAAAATAGCCGTGTTAGATTCTTAGAATTTTTGCCAAAATTTTCCTAAATTTTAGTCTTTATTTTAACTAAAATTGTCTTTAATTAAGATAGAAAATATGAAAATTGCCAAAAAGTTACTTGTTATGTGTTTAATTGTGATGTTATTGTAAATTATGTGATTTTAATTATAATTAGTTGTGTATGTTTTAAGTGATGTAGACTTTTAGTAGCCATTTGTAGAAAAATTGTAGCCCAATGATTTGGCCCACCAGCCCACACTCAAACCCGGCCCATTAACTACATATATAAGCTTAAATCTATCTCATTATCTCCCTTATACCTTCTGAAGCTCAAGGCTTGGCAAAACCCTAGCCATTTTTCTGCTCACCATCAAAAAATCCCGCCACCCCTCTCCGTCACTACCTTTCCGCCACCGGACCACCGTCTTCCGGTGGTCGAAAAAATACAAACCATATCATTCCGGAAAGCTAGCGAGCCCCTCTATCCATTTCTGGTATTATTTTTCCCGAAATCCTCACCGTTTGGCGCAGATCTGTATTTTTATTTTCGGGTAACACTCAACTCCGGTGAATTTTGGCTCCTCCGTTGTTGTGGTGTTTGGGGGCTGTTATGCTAATGAATTTTGTGATGAAGATGATGGTGATAGGGCTGTTTTTATTTCATACGTTGGTGATTTAATGATAAAGCATGTTTTGGGGTGATTGTCTCTAATTGTTTCATGATGGCAACAAGCTATGCCTTGGTGGCGACGTTCGTTTGACCAACATATAAATTTTTCACCTCCTTTCCCTAGTCCTATTTGTTCAATGCACTGTTTAGCCATGATTCTGCTTATGATCTTAGGTAATGAATGTCTTTTTTCTAGTTTAGTTTGTTTGCTCTTTGTTTTGGACTGTGTTTGGCTTAGTTTAATCATAAAGTAAGGTATGGGATATTTTAGCTTAATTCTAAGTTGTTTTGGTCTAGTTAGTTTAGTTTAGTTAGTTTGGGGCTATTTTGGTTAGTTTAGTCAAGTCTATTGATGTAATGGGCTGTCCTTTGAAAGGACGACTTACTTTTTAGCTTTTTGGGACAGCATAGGGTGGCTGAAAAGATGTCATAGGGCTGCTGTACTTTTTCTGAAAATATGACTAAAGCACTCAAGTATAGGGGTGTGGGCTTGTACTTTTGTATAAGTCTACACTCTACCTTTTGGCCTCAATTTTCAGCTATATAAAAGTGCATTTACTCCTCATTTAACACAACATCTACCAGCTGAAAAACACACAAAATAAGGGAGAACTAGCTGAAAAACAACATTAATTGAGAGCAAATACTTGAAAGGAAAAAAAATAATAAGTTTAAGAGATAGATTTAGAACCAAAAGCCTTCATACCAAGAGACTTTTGGGGTACAAATCTTAAGTTTTAAGGGTTTAAAAGGGCGGTCTCGTTGCTGAATTTTGGTGACCTTGCTGTGTTCGTTTGCTTTGGTTTAAGCTTTGTGGGATCTTCATTGCAGTGCTCTAAGGTCTCGTTATATAAGTAAACACAAAGTTTAACCTTTGTACTTATTTTGAGTTGTTTGGCATGAGTAAATATGGAATGAAACTAGTATGTTTTAAGTCTTGAACTTTGCTTATTGTATTAGAACTCTTTAAAACTTATTCTTGTGCTAAAATAGAAAGGCTACTAGTACTTGTGAGCATGTTTACAATATTTATAAAGGTTGCTCTTGGTACGTTTGAATAAAAGGTAAGAAAAGCGAACGACAATTTGAAATTAACAAAGGCGGACTTTATTTTGCAAGAAAAATGTAACACATTTTTTAAGCTCTGCAAATATGGCCACGAGGTGTAATATCTTTTAAAATCTGGATGAGTAGGCAATGACTAGGACGTTTAATTTGAAATTTGGCCACACCTTCACTTCACAAGAAAACAACTCATTTGGAATATAGGAATGAAGGTGATTATTTTTGCAAACGGATTCCAAAACGACCCAATTTTCGCAAATATTCAACCCACATCTTTGTTAAATGATTGATAGTCTTGTTAAGTTTTTTTTTCCAAATGATAGTCACACGTTTGCGCTAAGGTATACCCAGCGGGTTACCTAATACAAATTTGGTTAAATAAATAAAAGCGTAACTTGAAATGAACGGCAAGACATAACAACCATGTTTAATAGATTAAAATGCGACAATAAAGCAACTGTGCTCGGCACAGGACTCGAGGGTGCCTAACACCTTCCCCAGAGTCAACTGAGGACCTTATCTGAATCTCTGACGCGGACCATTAGACGAGTCAAGGGTGGTCCAGGTACACCACTTTGGTGACTTGGCACACCTTTAACCTGTCAAGTGGCGACTCCGTTTTTCTCTTGAATAATTGTGTACCTTTAACACCCATAATAACCTTTTAAATACGCAATTCTATTTATTTTAGTTTTTGTGTGTTAAAAAAGGGTCGTGACAGTTGCAGACTTGAACGGTGGCACCTGAATCAAACCACCAATTAGTCGACAAATTATTTGCCGCCATATGAAGTTTTGTAACCATTCCAATTTGCAAATTCGAGACCATTGCGACCAAATCTTCAGTACCAAGTTCCACCATATTTGCTTTATTGGAATTGTGGGCACTATTATTTTCTGTCTTTTGTTTCTTTCGAAACTTGCAATCACGTTTATAGTGTCCTTTCTTGCCACAATGGTAACATGTCTTTCCTTTCTTTGGATTGCTAGAGCTAGTTTTATTAGGATTAGAAGGACCTGTTGTATCAGAAAATTTTCTTTTGTTTCCTCCATTTTTTGAATTGTAAGACTTCTGGTTCCCTTCAACAAAATTAACTTTTGTTGCAGATTTAGATGCATGCTTTTTAACAAGAATTCTAGTTTCTTCTTCAATCCGCAGATGTTTATGAATCTGTTCAAGGGAGAAATCCTCTGTGGTATGCAATAATTTCTTCCTGTAATCATTCCAACTAGTAGGAAGTTTTGCAATTATTCCTCCTACTTGTAATGCTTCAGGAACTACCACTTTAAGATCTTTAAGTTTGGAAACAAGAACTTGCAATTCATGGACTTGGTCCATAATAGAAACAGTATCAACCATAGAGAATTCAAAATATTTCATGATAAGAAATTTGTCCACACCTTGTTTTTCAGTATTATATTTGTACTCCAAAGACTTCCAGATCTCCTTCGGGGATGTGACAGACGTGAACAGATCATACAACCTATCTGACAGACTGTTGAGAATATGCCCTCTGCACAGAAGTTCATCTTCCTTCCGCTTCTTACGCTCAATCTTTCTTTCTTCATTATCTTCAGGAGTTGGTTCGGGAAGATCAGGTAGATTTGGATCAAGGATGTAGGAAATCTTCAGGGCAGTGAGTAAAAATAGCATCTTGTCTTTCCAGCGAACAAAATTCGTTCCATCAAACCTATCCAACTTCACAAACTCTTGACTCATCATAGAAACAGATTTTGGTTCCATTGCAGAATTAATACCTTAAAATTGTCAGAACAGTGGGTGAAAATTTATGCTTTTGAGGCGTGTCGAACACTTTCTTTAAGGTATTAATTGCCCCTACTATAAAAGATTGATGTTTGGATCTGGCAATAAACCATACAGGATACAACAAAAGCCAAACAAAATCTGCGGGCAGCAATACCAGAAGATTTTCCTTAAGAACTTCTCTTGAGAACAAAAGTTATATAGAGAAAGAAGAGGAAGAGAAGATTGAATTAATTATAAGGTACGTTCAATGCATATTTATAATGCTAAATAGAGGAAGTTGAATTCTGGATAGTACTGCTTCAAAAAACTATTACAACTGTTCTTAAAAGGCACCTTTTGAGTCTTAGTTGAAAACTGACTCGTTAGGTTTTTAACTTTCAAAAAACGAACGGTACAACCTTCAAAGTATGGTACCAAAGTAAAGAGTACAACCTTTAAAGTTTTGTACTATTCAAAAGTACTATCAGTAAAACTACTTTCCTCCAGATCCCTTACATCTTTCTCCACATAATCTAATATCTGCAAGCTATATTATCAGTTCTTACAATGTTCTTTCAATCAAACAACTTTTTTTTTCTTAAGGAGAAGGAAGAGGATTTTCTAACAAGAGCTTGGGACCTATGAACAGAACAATTAGTTGCCATATTTATATTCTAATAAATTATTCTGAATTAATCTGTATACCTATAAAGTAAACATAGCAAGATAATAAATTTTAGTTAAAAATTTAGAATAGCTGAACCTGATTTAAATTTATTTTACTAAATATTATTCAATTCTTAACTTGTTTTTGACAATAGAGTAAAAATTTTATCGTCTATGATTTCTTGTGTTTAACAAATCAGGAGTAAAAGAATTGATAAAGATACTGAAAAATAAAATGAGCAATATCATTGTAGCTTTGTTAGAATATATCTACAGTGAGTAATAAGAAGTTTACTTGCATACATTCCAAAAATATATTTATCACTATTCAAAAACACTATTTACATGCCTCACCAGTCAAATACCATCGTTAGTAATTAATCAAGAAAGTTTTGTTTTCCTCTCTCATTAAAAATTCTTAACTTTTACGTAAAATGCTCAAACTTTGCTAAGGGAAATACTACATATACCTAATTATTGAAAAAAAAAAAGGGCCTCTCCAAACATTGGGGCCTAAAGCCCCGCCTCACTGGCCTTATTAAAAGGCCGGCACTGAGCCTTAGGGCGAATTCCATATGTAAAGGCATATAAATCAATCTCGATTAAAAGCAGAACTCGCTCGATTCAATAAACAAACAATGTCAAAGAAGAATGAACAATAGAAAGAAAAGCACTATGCTAGATCAGACACAAACCATATGGGTGTCACAAATAAGAACAATGTACCTCACACAAGGATGAAAGAATAAGCGTTCATATAAATTGGGATAGATAAACCATTGTCACTTGTACTTGCACAAATTTCTAATTCTAGTATTTCAACTTTACAACTTCTACCTGTAAACGCCTCTTTTTGGTTCATACTGGATAGCATCTTTTTTAAATACTCACACCCATGAATACATCAAACTTATCACTACTAATGCATGTTTTTTAAATAAGCTTTATCAAAGTTAATTACTCAATATTTATAGATAACTGATCCACACTCAGTCCACTCACCTATGAAGGTGTGGGGTGATCGCCAAATATAATAGTACCCAATTAGAGTCGGGGTTGATTTCCTCAGGGAACTAGCTTGTAATCTATTAATCGTAGATTGAATAGTGACGAGTTCTATGAATTGTTTGTTGATTCCTAAGTATAGATTGAATAGGACTAAATTAACTACAAGTAATATTAATGACTAACACTAAAAGCATGTAACAACTCGACACTTTAAAATGGATGTAAATATGGAGAATGAGCTAGAGGTTTACTCATTCCGACTAGATTCTTTTTACTGAAACCCTTGCCTTAACTTTATAAATCATATGGGTGGTACAAATGGTCGGACCTTAAATGTATTCCTCAAAACCTGTTAGAAATAGAGAGGGTTTACCACATCAAGCCTGTTAAGGTCAATAATGGGGTGCGAGAAACCCTAATCCAAAGACCCGAGCGGGAATGACCTCTTTGGGGTTTTTCCCTTTAGATGGGGTAGGTCGTAGCCAATGTAACCCAAATTCTCGCTAGTTTCCATTAGCCTACACCCTCAACCCCATTAGCGTGATGAAAGCAAAGTAGGGTTAGGTTCAAGTACGGTCGTGCCTCAAACCCTAGTCAATGAAAGTACAAAAGAGAACTAGATTCATCTTTACCTATTGATTACACAAGATTAAAAGCAAGTTTTAAGTAAAAATCATCAAGTCTTCTTGAATAAACCCCTAGTATGAGTTTAGCTACTCATACTAGGGTCTAACACACACATAGTAAAAGAGGATATGATAAGAATCATATGAAGAATAGATTAATAGAAGAGATTCTTACAAAAGATTCAAGTTATAGCCCTTCCTTTACCTCCAAGAATATTCAAAGTATGTTAAATTATATTCTAAGCTGAAAAAGAGTCTAGTTTCTTGGAGGCATAACATCCTATTTATAGGCATGGGTTTAAGAGCTATGCTAATATTTACAAAATTTCCATTTTGGCCTGTTTTTCGTCAAACCACCGGTTACTCGACGGGCCGGAGAATTAGTTGTGCGGCCGCCGAATGCGATTCTAACTTCTCAATTATTTTGTTCTGCAGTGCAGGTTCGGCGAGGCGCAGAATCAACGGCGGACAACTCCCATACTCGCCGATGTCTTATGAACTCACTGATGTAGTCGGCAGAGCCGCATCAGCTTCTGCGGGATCGCAGAGCTTCTTCAGCAATTGTCTCAGAGGTCTGCCTCTTGGCTTCGCAGGATCCTGATGAGTTCTTGAACTCGCTCCTCCTTTGGCAGACAATTCGTCGGGTAGCCGATCAAGCTGCGACTTGTTTCCCTTGTTCTTCAAAATGTAGCCAAAGTTCGCTTGTTTTTGTTCTTCTCTTCATTCATTTTGGCTTTGTACATTGATATTCCTTGTAAACCTAAAACATGGAAGTAAACATAAGATTTACTCAAATAATAAAGCTTTTAGGACGTGAAAGCTAGTCTAAAAAAATTGTAAATACACGCAAAATGCTAACGCATCAATAACATCATGATTCGTCTTTACACCAAACATGTATCTCATGATCCACATTAAATTTTGGTTTTATACAATTTCATTTTTGCCCATATAAGTAAAGAATTTTGGTGTCTCGCCTAGCTTTTTAAGTTTAGCTTAGCTCAACCATAATCTGAAGTAATTTTATATATTACCAAATCATATTTATCCATTAAAACAGGTAATGTGCTCCACTTGTCTATTTACAATTATAAGTCTCAGATGAAGGGGAGCCGTGAAGAAAATAGTAAAAAAAAAATTGTGTGACTTAAAAGTTATGGGTTCAAGCCATGAAAACAGTCACTAATGCTTGTATTAGGTTAGGCTGCGTGAATCACATTACTTGGGGTGCGGTCTTTTTTTGAACCCTGCGTGAACGCGGGATGCTTCGTGCACTGGGCTGTCATTTTTTCACTTGTAAACAAAGTCGGACTCAAGATTTGAAGCTTGTGGGTTTATAGTTCTAGTACTTTAAAATTATTAAGTTCTAAATTAATAAGGCGTTCATATTATATATAAGAAAAATTAAGACAAATATGGGAGAGTAAAGCTACCAGATTCAGCCGACCCAGCTAGCTCCGCCCTGCTTGTATATAGGGATATTTACGTAAATATTTCGTCCAGAGGCCACTTTTGCTACTGCTATTTGGTTTCAAGCCATTTTTTCTTTGGTTGTGCAAAAGAAGCCATTTTTTGGAACTTCAGTCCTTATTAGTTAAACTTCATACCTGAACTTCGTACCTTTCAACTTCAGCCCACAAGGAGATATGGAGTTCAACTTCAACCCACAAGGAGGTATGAAGTTCAACTTCAGTCCACAAGGATTGAAGTTCCAAAAAGTGGCTAAAAACTAAATATCTTGAAAAAAGTGATTCCAACTGTAAAGGCGGGCCAAAAAGTAGCTATTCGTGCACTCTCCCCGATATTTACCAAACTATGACAACGAAGCAATTGGTTTGCTTTCATGACCTCTTTTACCGTGATTTAGCAATAATATGACCTCCATTGATTTAATGAATTATTTTTGGACAGAGGAACATACACAGAAGAGACGAAATTATACTCCCTTCGTTTTTTCCCTTCCATTTGCATTTTATCATCCACCTATTTCCTCAATCACCCAGCCAGGGGCGGAGCCACCTTCAACCAAGGTGGTTCAATTTGAACCCCTTTGGTTGAAAATATATACTGTATATAGGATTAAATTTGATGTTTTTGGTATATATATAAGTTAATGAACCCTCTTAAAATAATGAAAAAGTCTAGTAAATTGCTAAGGAGGTTCAAAAGTAGCTTTAGGTCGCATAATCAAATCTTAGGTGTGATATTTTGAGATCTTTTGTATAAAATCCTTGCTCCACCCCTACATCCAGCTAATTGTCTAAAAGTCTTGCCTAGATAGTATTTATCTCCCACCCTTCATACGTCTTGACTAGACAACACTTGCCCTCAACCGCTTTTCCCAATCTCCCAGCTAATTGCCATAAAGTCAAGTCTAGACAACACTTGTCCTCTATTCATTTCCCCAATCTAGTTAATTGCCTTTGTAGCCTTGGCATCACTTGTGTTCGACCCATTCCCCCAATCTCCCTAGGCAACACTAACCATCGATCCCTTCCAATAGCTAATCGCCTTGAAGTCTTGGGGAGGCAACCCCTCGACTCGGCAATACTTGCATTTGAATCATTCCCACAATCTCCAGATAATTACAGTTTAGCTTAGGTATATAACCCTTGCCTTCAATTACTTAACACATTCTCCTAACTAATTGTTTTGAAGTCTTGGTTAGATGACACTTATTTTTTTTAAAGAAAAAAGAAACATACACAAAAGGGACGAGATTATACTAACACCCACAATCAATCAAAATGGTGTACGCGAGATAAAATTTCTTGGTAAATATTATATTTTTTTTTGGGATTTATATTAGTTAAAACTCCCAAATCTTCAGTCATCTCTTCTACCTTATCAACACATGTGCTATATATTTCCGTGAAAGGATAGTGACAAAGTGAAGTGAGGCCATGTGTCTTCCAAATATCCGTGAGACAGTAGTAATAGCACATGAAGAGTAAGGAGGTCACTGATGGCGGTTTGCCTTGTGTCAATTCCTGATACATGTCCCAATCTTTGTCACAGGCAACTTATGGAAAACCGACCGTTGATCTTTTGCCGTATCACCTGCCAATGGCATGGACACACAACTTTCACCTTTGTCACCAGTAGTGATTTTAATTTATATATACCATCTGCAATAATTTGAGCGATATCTTGAACTATTGAGTATTGAAAATGTCCAAATATACTCCTTAATAGTAGTATAAAATGTCTATGTATAGTGCTAGGTGGGTTACATGTCAAATCAGACTACATTTTTCATAGTAAAAATTATTCAAAGTAAGAGTATATTTAAGACGTAAGATAACGATGCGAGCTCCTATAAGTTAAAAGGCAAACCAAAGGCATATATAATAAACACCAATAGCAAAAGTTAGAGGTATATTGAACGTTTATTAAATTTAAATATAGGCGTTAAAATAGGTAAAAATAACTGTAGAAGTGAGAATATGACTTAAATGCTAGATTCTTAGCTTAGAACTTGCATCATCTAAATTCTGGATGGTTCGTCAGTTCTCAATGCCTTGTTCTCTCTTAAGTGGAGACAAGAGTTTCATGTAGCAAGCGGGAATTAATCATTTCATATGTGTTGGTGATGTTATTAAAGTGGTTGATCCAATTCACACCACGTAGAAGAAACGAAATAATTTAATGGTTAGCTTTTCGCACTTGTACTTCACATGTTGGATTTTTAAATCTAACGCAATCACAGCAACTTCTAGAGTTTATTTTGACTTTTACTATATCAAGATCTAGTTAATAAGATATACATAGAATAGTTCCACTAACTTTATCTTAAAATTTCTAAAAGTACCCTTTTCCACGGATTTTCTGTTTTCTCCTTTGACCACTTCTTCAGCCTATTTTCTTCTCATTCTCATCACTTCCTCTCCTTACATTTTACTACTGTCTCTTCTTTATTTTTACCTTGTTATGACCAAAAATAGGTAATTATGAAACTCCAAACTTTTATGCTTCATGCATGTAATCCTTCAACCACTTCTCTTTTCTGTTTACCTTCTTTTTCAGCCAAATGGGGTGATAAAAATCGAAACTTACTTGGTGAAACTATTCATTTCAGTCCTATAAGATCAAGAAAGTTGTTGAAAACTCAATATTTTGATATAACTTTATCTAAAGGTCATAGAATACAACCATGTTGTAGCACAAGTTTATGTGAAAGTTTTGGAGAAGAACCCTTTGAAAATCTTGAAGGTGTTGTGCACAATTCAATATTTTTGTCATTAGATGGCCAAGAGATTGAAGAAAGATATAGGAATAATAAAGGGTGTTGTGCAGTTTCTGAGGTATGTTCATCTAAGAGTAAATATGGTAAAAAAGATTCATTTATGCCATCAGAATTTGAGTCCCTTGAACCAAGAATGCTTGGTATTAAACCAGAACCTCCATATTGGCCAGAAAGAGAGGCCATTTTATGGACTAGTATTGAACAAAAGGCAAAGAGTTTTGGACTTCCTTTATCACTTAGAATGATAAAAAAGAAACATCAGTGGGAAGCTGGTTTTAAAGACTTGTCAAGATCTAATTCTTGTTCTGTGAAAAAAGCATTTTCTTCTATGGTGTTTATTATTGTGGAGTTGCAAACTTATGCATTACATATGAGGGAAGCTTTGTGTCATGAAGATTTGGATATGATTGTAGGTAAAGTGCAAAGAGAAATGTATGCATCATTTGTTTGGCTTTTTCAACAAGTATTTTCGCGAACACCGGCTTTAATGGTCTATGTGATGATCCTTTTGGCAAACTTTAGTGTATGTTCTACATCTCATAATGCTGCTATTGCAAAGCCATTATTGGAAAATGTATATGATCATGAAACTGTAATAGAGACGACATCAATAGGTGGAAGATATAATCAACAGCATATGCAAGTCAATTATCCTAATGTTGTTCCTCAAGAACTATCGAAGTTAGCTGATCAAGAACTGAGAAGCGATAGAGAGTTGGAATTGTGGGATTCGATTGAGGATGAAGCGATAAATATGCGAGGTCTAAGGGATCCAGGGCTTGATCATGAAATCATGTTAAGATTTGTTTCACCATTGTCTGTGGAGATTGAACAAGATACCAATATTGACTATTTCAAGACAGACCTTTTGTATCAAATGGCACTGTCTAGTGAACCTTTTAACACTCTTTTGCTATGCAATTATGCACAGTTTCTGCAAGTTACTGCACAAGATTATAACAGGTAATTTCTTCAACTTCTCTTTCCTTGCATAACGCATCATGCATTACTCCCTGCGGATTTTTCATCCATATTTAGTTTGATGAGCTAAAACTTCTAATAGTTCTAGGAAGTTAATTAATTGGAGAGGAAGATATGCTATAGCTATAAATTCCGCCTATCTGAGCTTGCTCACATTGTAAGTCCCCAACTCTGGATAAAGGAGGAGAGTTGCATCAAGGTTAACAGCTAGCGTGAAACTAGTCAATTTGTGATGAATCTTGAAAATAGAGGATACTAGTATCTCTAAAATGGACAAAGCATTCATCTAGGTGATTTGTGGCTTGTCTCCATTTTGACATGTGCAAGAGAATAGAAGGGAGCATTTGTTCCTATGTGACATAAGATTGTAGGTCCACTGCTTCTGTCAAAAGCACTGCTGTTTTATCTGTGCAATCTCTCAACACCAGTATGCCAAAACTAGATTATTCAGTTTGCCTGTTCTAGCCTACTCAGCCACATTTTTTTGTTTTGGACTGTATCATGCAAATCAATTGTTTGAAGCCTATTGCTCGGATTATAATTTACTGATGCTAAGATTATAATGAAAATATTTGCACAAACTCACTTGAGCAACTTTGGACAAAGTTCATGATCGGTGGAACAGAACGATGTCGTGTTGGAAAGAGTAGTAATTCAGATTCATAGCTCACAACTATTATTGTTAGACCTTGCCTTAGACGTGCTTTTGGAGACTAGAGCAGCGAAGACATGTTCCCTTTTTCGTTAGTAGTTTAGACAATAAGTAAAATGTGCACGGATAGTGCAGATTCATATAGTTGATCCCAGTTAGTTTGGGATTAACGAGTCGTTGATTGTTGCTGTTGTTTCATAAAATGATCCTGTCTTGTAACAGGGCGGAGGAATGCTTCAAGCGAGCAGTCCAAGTGGAACCACCGGACCCGGAGGTCCTTAATCAGTATGCAAACTTCTTATGGACAGTTAAGAATGACTTATGGGAAGCAGAAGAAAGATATCAACAGGCCTTGGCAGTTGAGCCAAGGAACCCTTATTATGCATCTAGTTATGCCAATTTCTTGTGGAGCACTGGTGGTGAGGAGACCTGTTACCCTCCTAGTAATACTTCCTTCAATAACATAAAGAGTGAAGAAGTTTAGTCATAATAGAATAGATTATCCAACAAGTTGTATAACATTGATAACTATGCCAATTACCTTCCAATGACATGGGATGTGGAAGAGGCTATAGAAAAGCATCAAACAGTGGCGAATGAGCAGAAAGAGAGCCCGAGGTGCTGACACGCAGTGACCCCCCCCCCCCCCACGGGGTCTGGTTGAAAGCCTCCTCCCTCCCGCCCTTGGTTGGTCCAACCCGAGCAGGTCTAACCTTTGCACTTGTAGTGGTTAGTCAAATAATAAGTTCCATACTCTGCCTATGTCGTTGTAATGTTTATACTATTAGATAGATTGATATCCGACTTCTTAGTAACTACGGGGAGGAGGAGCAGTTGTTCAATACACCAACATAGATAGAAGGGTGAAGGCAGCTAGGAGTAAACACTTTGCTCCCTGTAAATCACATTTGAATTAATGCTAATGTGAATGATTTATTATACGCACACTTTATTTTATGGTAAACGGCTAGATCTTGATTGAATACAGTTTCACCATCTAAATTTACAGAGCACAATACGGGGAATTGAAAGCAGAAGCTCCAAACTTTTTTCAGATAGAAAGAGCGTAATTTATGTTGTTGTCTTGTGAGGGAAATTTTGATCACTAGCCATTTTTGGACGCGCTCAATGGGGACTATCCACCGTTTCAAAATTCATTGAAGAATAGCCAAAAATTCGCGCGCACACTTAAGCTCCATTAGCGTTGGAAAAACACCCCAGACTAGCCCCATAACAAAAAACTGGGGCTTTGAACAAAACTTGTTGAAAGCCCAAGTATTTTGTTATGGGACTTTATATATAAAGCTGAGTCCCATAACAAAATGATGGGGCTTTGAACAAGTTTTGTTCACAGCCCCAGAATTTTGTTATGGGTTATGAGACTTTATATATAAAGCTTCAGTCCCATAATAATGCTGGGGCTTTGAACAAGTTTTGTTCACAGCCCCAGCATTTTGTTATGGGACTGAAGCTTTATACATAGTCCCATAACAAAATGCTGGGGCCTTGAACAAAACTTGTTCAAAGCCCCAGTATTTATACTGGGGTTAGTTTACTGAAGCTTCCCCAGTACAAATACTGGGGCCTTGAACAAGTTTTGTTCAAAGTCCCAGTATTTATACTGGGATTTGTCCGGAGGTGGCTATTTCTCAGCGAATTTGTTTTTTACGGCTACAAATCAATTAACGCGCGCCAAACAGGCCCCTGCACTAAATTTTTACGTCTTGTGAAGTCTACAATAGTAGTGGGTCAAACTCGTTCTAGAGATGCTGTGCGGGCTTAAAAACATGTTGCCTAAAGCCAAAATTTAAATAAGATGTCATCAACTTTTCGATAAAATTTTTTGTATGTTTTTATTTAAAATCACTCTTCTAATTTATTTAGATGCAAAGCTATATTAATCTTTCTAAGAGCTAATTATTTGAATATTTTTATAAAGGACAAATAGAAACAATTGGTTCAAAACCGAATTAAAATTGGAAAATGAGAAGGAAAATAGAGAAAAGAATGATTGTTCACGAAGAAGGAAAAATCGCTACCAATGGAACTTCATAACTTTCCAGTATAATGACATAGCTAGAATGTGTTGAATCTTTTGTTACTTTTTAATTCCAATGTTAATATGTATCTCAAGTTACAATTAACTTTTACTTTTTCAGCCAAGGTCTTTTGTTATCACCAGAAAAAACTACCATATATGTAGAGGCGAAGCCTGATTTTGAAGTTTTGTGGTTCATAATTCTAGTCAATTAATAATTAATACATATAAAATATTTTTTTCAAGGCAAACATATACGGTTTGGCGAAAGTTACGGGGTTCGGTCGAACTCCGTACTAGTATGCTGGCTCCGCCACTACATATATGTTAAGAAAAGTTATACGAGTAATTATTATTTAAGATTTTCATTATTTCTTTGTTCATTATTTGACCTTTCCAATTGATAATACTTTATATAACTTCAAAATTTTGTTTAACCTTCCAAGCTTTTCATAGTGAAAACCTAATATATTATAAATTTTTGATTTAAACTATTCAAATTTTCATATGTATCAAGAAGGTATTTGACAACAAGAACCAAGGTAATGTATTAAAATAAAAGGCTAATATTTTATTAATTTGAAAGACTGTTTACCAATATAAATAATCAATACTAATAGCAAAATTTTCAGGAGTCATTGATTATTGAGAGCAGAAAGCAGAAAGCTGAAACTTTAGTAGCCTTAACATTTGGCGATCATGAGATGTTTTAACACAAAAACTTATGTACAAGAGGCCTAATTTTGTATCAAGAGGGGGTCTTAGAATCATTATCTATAGAAATGATACTTTGTAAAAGAAAAATTCTTTATCCGCTCTTGTGAATAAGTTTCTATTATATACACATGATATAGGGTGTACATGTAAATATTGTGGCCCACATTTAAAAAAAAAATATTTTGGTTTAATAAAATATTAATAAAAGCTAATTATTTTGATTGGGTAGAAGGTAAGTTACCTATTCCTATTAAACTACCCACTCCTCCCATTTATTATTCACGTTGATGGAATATGGATGTAACTGACAAACAGACTTTAAATAAATGGGTCCTCTCTCTGCCTAATGAGAACAATAGTTTCCATCAACATTGTTCTGTAAAAAGAGGAAAGAGGGAGAAACAATCTTCTAAAGAACAAGAAGAGATAAACACTTTCGCATAAGAGATCAAGAGAAACAATGGATTCATGTAAGTTTTCTTGTTTAAAGTATTTATGTTTGTGTATTATGTGAAAATCATCAAGTTCAAGTTCCTGAAATTATTGAAATCTTACATGTGGTATCATCGCAAGGTTTAGGAACTAGACCCTAATTATGTAATTTAGGAGAATACGATTGCTGCAATTGTTTAAAATCTCAGGCTGATTTTATATTTTGAAACACGGTATTGAAAGGATTTTGCTGTTTGCTTAATCAATTTTGTTCATGAATGTCAGCAGTCCTATGATGATTAGGATAACCATGAAACTTCACGTGATGCTCCATAACGATCTGTAAAAGATTTATAGTTGACCTCTTTTCTAGAATAATTAATTCTAAAAGAATTTGTTTGTCTTTTTTATTATTATTATATGATCTTTGGTATTCTAATGACTAAAAGAGCAATAGTGTAAATTCTTTGCTTGCTTTTAATATATTAAAGTGTTACTGGAAGACAACTATATGCAATTATGAGCATGTCATTAGTTGTAGTAGTGACTGAGGTAATTTGCTATGCCAGTTCATGAATTACAGAATTAGAGATGAACTGTTTTAGCATTGGTTCATATTTTTAGCAAAGCTTCGCTGTAAATGAAAATAATTTACAGACTATGAAATTTATTGTTGGAACTAATTATGTATGATTCGTTAATCACCAAAGTGGTCGAATCTTTATGAAAATTAATTCCAAAATAAAATTTAATCTTATATTGAGCTACCCATAAATTTGATGCTTATAAAAATAAAATACTTATGGGTAAGTCGAAGTTCATGGTTATAGGATATTTATGGATCGCCCAAAGGTTGATTATTTATTCTTATAATTTTTTGAATATTAAGCTAATAATTTTGGCGTACCATTAGTATTGTTTGTTTATCCAAAGATAGTAAATACTACTAATGGTATATAAAAAATTATCAAATTATGTTAAAATTATAGTAAGCATCATAATGTCTTAGTATTTTGGCGTTCTACCCAAAGGTGAACATCGGGATACACTTCAAGTATAATTCTGAATCTAATAGCATGTTTAATTTATAACTCAAAGCGTTAACGAATGAGGATATTCTATTTGCAGCACTTGCTCTTCATTCGCACTCTGCTTCTGTTACGGCTTTTAACGGACTGAACTTCTCAGAGTGGTGCGAACAGATCAAATTCCATCTCGGAGTTTTGGATCTAGATGTTGCACTCTACACTGAGAAGCCAGCTGCTATTACTGCAACTAGCACTGCTGAGGAAAAGTCATATTTTAATCAGTGTGACAGGTCTAACAAATTAAGCCTAATGTTCATGCGAATAAGTATAGCGGACAACATTAAGTCCGCTCTTCCCAATACTGAAAGTGCCAGAGAGCTTCTAAGACTTGTAGAAGAACGCTCTCAAACTGCTGACAAGTCTCTTCCTGGGACTCTAATGGGTACTTTGACCACCATGAAGTTTGATGGTTCACGTACCATGCATGAGCATGTCATAGAAATGACAAACATAGCAGCAAGACTTAAGACTCTGGGAATGGAAGTGGATGAAAATTTCCTTGTGCAGTTCATCATCAACTCATTACCGTCTGAGTATGGTCCCTTTCCAAATGAACTATAATACCATGAAAGACAAATGGAATGTGCATGAATTGCACGGAATGTTGGTTCAGGAGGAAACAAGGCTAAAGAATCAAGGAACCCATTCCATTAACTTTGTAAGCCATCAAGGAGCTAAAAAAAAAAGGGAAAGAAGCATGTTAAGGGTAAACAGAGGAACCCTAATTTTAGTGAGTCCTCTCATCAAGTACGTAAGAAGGAACACAAGAATGATAAATGTCATTTCTATGGTAAACCTGGACATTTTCAGAAAGACTGCGTGAAACGTAAGGCATGGTTCGAGAAGAAAGGTAAGCCTTGTGCTTTTACGTGTCTCGAATCAAATTTAACTGAAGTTCCTTATAATACTTGGTGGATTGACTATGGTTGTACTGTTCATGTTTTTAATACGATGCAGGGATTCCTTACAACCCAAACCATAAATCAGAATAAAAGATTTGTGTACATAGGGAATAGAGTGAAGGCTCCAGTTCAAGCTATTGGGACGTATCGTTTAATCCAAGATACTGGGCGTCACTTAGACTTATTTGAAACTTATTATGTACCTTCTGTTTCTAGAAATTTAGTTTCTTTGTCTAAGTTAGAAAAGACTGGATACTCTTTTAATTTCGGAAATGGATGTTTTAGTTTGTTTAAGCATAATCATCTCATTGGTTCTGGTATTCTTTGTGATGGTTTATACAAACTGAATCTTGATAATTTGTTTGCTGAAACTCTTTTAACTCTGTATCATAATGTTGGAACCAAACGTAGTTTGGTGAATGAACACTCCGCTTACTTGTGGCATAGACGTTTAGGTCACATGTCTAAAGAAAGACTGGAAAGATTAGTTAAGAATGAAATCCTTCCAGATTTAGATTTTACAGACCTAAATATTTGTGTGGATTGTATTAAAGGAAAATAAATACAACACACAAAGAAAGGACCCACAAGAAGCACACAGTTTCTTGAAATTATACACACTGCTATATGTGGTCCTTTTGATGTTCCATCTTTCAGTAAGGAAAAGTAATTTATCACTTTTATTGACGACTTTTCACGTTATGGTTATGCCTATTTGTTGCACGAAAAATCTCAAGTAGTAAATGCCTTAGAGGTATTTATTAATGAGGTTGAAAGGCAATTAGACATGAAGGTGAAAATAATCAGGTCAGATAGAGCTGGTGAGTATTATGGAAGATATGATGAAACTGGACAACACCCTGGTCCATTTGCTAAATTTCTCGAAAAGCGTGGCATATGTTCTCAATACACAATGTCTGGCACACCACAACAAAATGGTGTGGCAGAAAGGCATAATCGTACATTAATTGAAATGGTTAGGAGTATGTTAAGTAATTCATCTTTACCCGCTTCATTGTGGATGTATGCTTTAAAGACTGTCGTATACTTACTAAATAGGATTCCTAGTAAGGCAGTTTCAAAGACACCTTTTGAACTTTAGACAGGTAGGAAACCTAGTTTAAGGCACCTGCATGTTTGGGGCTGCCCAGCAGAAGTAAGAATTTATAATCCACAAAAAAAGAAACTGGATCCACGAACAATTAGTGGTTTCTTTATTATTTATCCAGAAAAATCAAAGGGGTATAGATTTTATTGTCCTAACCATAGTACGAGAATTGTTGAAACTGGAAATGCTAGGTTCACTGAGAATGGTGAAGTTAGTGGGAGTGAAGAACCACGTAATGTGGAAATTAGGGAAGTTAGGGTGAAAATTCCTTTACCTTATACTTTTTATAAAGTTGTTGTTTCTGAAGTTGTTGTACCGCCTAACAACCAACAAGAACAACAAATTAATGATTCTGCTATTCGTAATGAAAACATAATCAATGAACCTGCAGTAGATGTACCTCGAGAAGTTGCATTAAGAAAATCTCAAAGACAAACGAGAAATGCTATTTTTGATGATTTTTTGGTATATCTACATGAGTCAGAAATTGATCTGGAAATTGATTTGGATAATTTGGAAATCGATGATGATCTAGTTTCATTTTCACAGGCCATTGAAAGTAATAATTCTGATAAGTGGTTAGATGCTATGAAAGATGAGTTGAAATCCATGCAACATAATGAAGTTTGGGACCTTGTTGAATTACCAGAAAGTTGCAAAAGAGTTGGGTGTAAATGGGTCTTTAAGACCAAACGTGACTCAAATGGTAATATTGAATGTCACAAGGCCAGACTTGTCGCCAAAGGTTTCACTCAGAAACATGGTGCTGACTATACAGAGACATTTTCACCTGTCTCCAAAAAGGATTCACTTAGAATTATAATGGCTTTAGTGTATCATTATGACTTAGAGCTACATCAAATGGATGTGAAAACTGCCTTTGTGAATGGAAATTTAGAGGAAGAAGTTTACATGAATCAACCAGAGGGTTTTGAAATTAAAGGAAAGGAACACATTGTGTGTAAACTGAAGGAGTCAATATACGGGCTTAAACAAGCTTCCCGACAATGGTATCTTAAGTTTCATGAAACTGTTGTCGCCTTTGGATTTAAGGAAAACATCGTTGACCGGTGTATATATCTGAAGGTCAGTGGGAGTAAGTTTATAATATTAGTCCTGTATGTTGATGACATCTTGCTTGCTACTAATGATCTTGGTATGATACATGACACCAAGAAATTTCTCTCTAAGAACTTTGAAATGAAAGATATGGGAGAGGCAACCTATGTGATCGGGATAGAAATATTCCGGGATAGATCACAAGGTTTGTTGGGGTTGTCTCAAAAGCCTATATTAATAAAGTTCTAGAGAGATTCAGAATGGAAAATTGTTCATCAAGTCCCGTTCCAATTCAGAAGGGAGATAAATTCAGTCTCAATCAATGTCCAAAGAATGAATTGGAACTTAAGTGTATGAAAGATATTCCTTATGCATCCGTAGTTGGGAGCTTAATGTATGCCCAGACATGTACCAGACCAGACATCAGTTTTTCTGTTGGAATGCTAGGAAGATATCAAAGCAATCCAGGAATGGATCATTAGAGGGCTGCAAAGAAAGTGTTGAGATACTTGCAAGGAGCAAAAGATTATATGCTCACTTATAGAAAATCTGACCATCTTGATATGGTTGGATATTCAGATTCAGATTATGGTGGTTGTGAGGATACAAGAAAATCCACATTTGATTGTTCCTGTTAGCTAAAGGAGCAATATCGTGGAAGAGTGCAAAGCAATCTATCACGGCTGGATCTACCATGGAAGCTGAATTTGTGGCATGCTTTGAGGCCGCAGTTCAGGCTAAGTGGTTGAGGAACTTTGTTTCAGGACTTGGACTAGTCGACAGTATTGCCAAGCCGCTGAAAATTTAGAGTGATAATTCCTTAGCATTCTTCTTCTCTAAGAATGATAGGTATACAAAAGGTGCTAAGCCTATAGACTTGAAATACCTTAAACTTAAAGAAGAAGTTCAGGAACATAAAGTGTCAATTAAAGATATTAGCACCAAAATTATGATTGCTGATCCTTTGACGAAAGGATTACCCCCCAAGGCATTTATAGAACATGTTGAAAGAATGGGCGTCACTGATAGCAATGTATGACTTTATGTAATGATTTTATGGTGTTTATAAAATTGAAACTTTGAGCTCATTATGTATGTGTTTCTGTTATTGCCTGTTTTCTCTTGTATACGTAAAGTTGAGAATGATGATTACAGGTTTTGGCCTAGATTAAGATACTCTCAGCATTAATGTTGGACCCATTATGTATTAAAGGTTGCGTTTGGTAATAAACTAATATTGTAGTACATAGAAGGGACTATATCAAGTTATGTACAACCGCCATGACTCATATTAGTTGACTTACTCAATGACAACGAATAATGTTAGATTTAGCTTTAACTGTGCACATGACGACTCAAGTATTTTTATTAAACCAGTAAGTATAGCGTGTGCCAAGTGGGACAATGTAAATATTGTGGCCCACGTTTAAAAAAAATATTTTGATTTAATAACATATTAATAAAAGCTAATTATTTTAATTGGGTAGAAGGTAAGTTACCTATTCTTATTCAATTACCCACTCCTCCCATTTATTATTCACGTTGATGGAATATGGATGTAACTGACAAACATACTCTGAATAAATGGGTCCTCTCTCTGCCTAATGAGAACAAGAGTTTCCATCAACATTGTTCTGTAAAAAGAGGAAAGAGGGAGAAACAAGAGAAAATGGCACTAAAGGGTCCCCTCAAGTTGTCAAATGATAAAAGGGACCTCTCAAGTTGGCTCTTTTATTTTTGACCTTTTTTTATTTTGTAAGTGTGATTAAGGAGTAAGTGGGGGGCAGATTATTATTTTTAAAACTTGTGGGTTATAATTAAAATTTAAAACTTATAAAAGCTACCCCACTCACCCCACTCACCCACGGCCCCAACTACCATCCCCATTCAAATTCCAAACACCAACACTAATCCCAAAATTTCTTCCTAACACCAAAATATTTCCCAAGTTTTCTCTGCTTTTCCCGTCACCTACCAAGAACAACCCGACGACAATTTCAATTTTCCGGCCTTCAAATTTTTTCGATACCCAGTGTAAGTATATTCTGATACCGACATTGTATTTTATTGCACAAAATCATCACTTTTTCTTGTTTTTCCTCTTTGTGTTTGAATGAAAACCCTAGAATGTAAATCGTAAAATCTGGGTTGATTCTGGTGCTTTCTTTTTGAATTTTACTTATGTCTGAGTTGTTTTTAGTGTGGGAAGTGTTGATTTTGTGTGGGAAGGACTGATTTTGGCAATGATATGTTTAAACAAGTCGACTGTTTTTTCAAACATCTGGCGTATTGTTTGTGGTGTTTAAACATCATATGAGGTGTTTGTTCATGTCACCGGTTGTTTAACCGGAGAAGACGTTATTCATTTGAGTTTTGAATTTTTAAACATTAAATTAAATGTTTAAACATAATTGTAAATGTTTATAATTTGGAACCTAAAATATTAAAATGAGGCTTAAACATTAATGTAGATGTTTGCAACATCACTGCATTTGTTGTTAAACACTAACATGAATGTTTAAACATCACGTCAGATGTTTTAATTTCATGGTTGAACATTCAACGGTGATGTTTAAACATAAATTGCTATGTTTAAACATAACTTATGATGTTTTAAAACACCATTGAATGTTTAAACATTCATTATAATTTTAAAATGGTGAATTTATTCGTAATGATTTGGTTTGTACTTTATTTTAAAATAGTTGTGTGTTTGTTGAACTAGTTTAATTGTTCGCCGTTTGCAGGTATTAAATTATGGGACCAAAAAGAAGGAGGTTGGTAAAGGCAGTGGCTAAGAAACAGTCGGCTGACACGCAAAGAAGACTTGACATGGATGAATATGAAGAATCTCCTCGTAGCAAAAGACTGAAAGGTAGGGCTGGAGATGCACCCTCGCTTGTACAGTTTCCTTTTCAGAGCCCAAGCAATAGTCGTGATCTAAGTAGGGACCAATATAAATATGAAGAGGGAAACAGAAGTGGAGGTGATGATCAAAGAGGCTCTGCCGTAGAAGGAGAAACATCTACTCCTACTTAGAATGAAGGGGACGAAGAAGAAGAAGAAGAAGTTCCTACTCTACAGAGGTGTGCGATGAAATCCAGAGAACAAAGAGGCTCTGCCGAAGGAGGAGAAGCATCTACTCCTACTCAGAATCGAGAGGACGAAGAACAGGAAGAAGTTCCTACTCTACAGAGGAGGACGAGGAAATCCAGAGCTGGTGTGTCACCAGTGGAGCAAAGGCCTAGTACAGTATGTGCAGTACAGGATATTGAAGAGGAACATGCAATGGAGGTAAGAATAGTGGTGAAAACATACAAATAGATGCTGGCACATCGTTATTTTGTTTAAACATCACTATTGATGTTTAAACATATCTATGAAATGTTTCACATATACACCTTAATGGTTTAAACATAAGTACAGAATGTGTAAACATACAACCCCGATGTTCTAAACATAAGTACGAAATGTGTAAACATACACCCAGATGTTGTAAACATAAGTACGAAATGTTTAAACATACACCCCGATGTTATAATCATGACTGAGAAATGTTTAAACATAGCAGTGATGTTCGAAACAAGTATTTGCTATTCCTCATTACCCTTGTGAATCTGCCTAACTTATAAAATATTAGATGCAGGTGGTTTTAGCTGATGAGGTTGCCCCAATTATAAAAACTGACATGCCTAATATGGTATTGCCAACCTTGTTGGACACGCATGCGGCTTTCACGATGAAGAAAATTACTATAAGATCTTCAATTTCAGGAAAGCTGGCTGAATTGCGTCAATGTTTAAAGGATTTGAAACTTGAGGACAGATTTAGGAAGAGCCGTTTTGGTTACTTTCTTAGCATGCCAAAGGGACTGTTTGCTCCGAAGCTCGTTCACAACGTCCTACTCCGTAGGATTATTTGTGAGAAGAAGCACGAGTTATGGTTCAATTTTCATGGGCTGCCTTTACGCTTTAGTCTTCTTGAATTTGCACTTATGACTAAGCTGAGGTGTTCAGAGTTTCCATCAAAAGAATACTTAGAGGATGCCCGTGAGAAGGGTAAAGAGTTGTGGGATTTGGTGACAGGGAAAGACAAAAAGAAGGCTGCCTCAAGTGACCATATCATCACATTGATAAAGTCAGATAAAATAAAAAACAAAAATATGAAGTTCAGCTTGTGTTTGGTTTGGTTTGTGCATGGTGTTTTATGTGCGAAGGATACGCGTTGTGGCGTTGAGGAAGATGTTGTTTGCTTGGCAAGCAAACCTGAGGAATTTAACAAGTTCCCATAGGTAGAAAAAGCTTTGAACTGACGATGGCATATCTTGGTAAGGATTTTGCAACATTTGGAAATCCAGAAAATAGCTATAACCTTTATGGATTTTCCTGGGCCTTCATGGACTGGGTGTTAGAGGCTATCCCTGCGGCTAGGTTAAGGCAATATCCAGAACAAAAGACTGTACCAAGGATGCATCGTTGGTTATCTGACAAAGTTGAAAGAGACCCAGAACAAGTGTTTCAGCGTGTGGAGACCCCCAGTAAGGCACCCTTTTACATTTTGACTTTTATTATGTACAAATTTGATATTATGTTGAAACATTCCTGAGATGTTCATCACATCATAATGAATGTTGAAACATTTGCATCAATGTTTCAATATTAAATTATGTGTTTAACATATTCGAAACATAGTTCAGATGTGTAAACATTTTGTTATGTGTTTGCACATAATACATATGTTGCAAACATTTGAAGTGATACTGAAATTTACTTTATATTAACTTATGTTCTTTGCAGGAGGTGCACCCTTACCTTGTTCCTACACCTGTGGAGTTGAGGGATGTTCTTGATGGCTATGTGTCATACCAGGATGTAGATGACGCACTGGTTGATGGGTTGATGCAATAAATGAAGGGGGTTACAATGCTTAGGAAAGAAAATGTTGAACCTAATACCCCTATGGAATATGTTGTTCTTAGCCATGGGTCGATGTTAAATGCATACAGTGGTGGAGGTGCAGTTGATCTGTTAGGAGATATTGGAATAGAATATAGTGGCAGTGCAGGTGATTTATTTGGATATGTCAAGAGAAGGGAAGATACTAGGGCTGCAGTTGTTAGAAGAAAAGTTGGTAGGATTAAAGGAGTAAGAAGAGAAGAAGGTGGCAGGGGAGGGACAGTAAGGAGAGAATAAGGTGGCAGGGAAGTTACAGTAAGGAGATCAGAAGTAGTGGGTAATGCTACAGGAGAGTGTAGCTGCAAATGCTCCCAATGTAAAAAAGAGAAGAAGTTGTTAATGGAGAAGGTGGATGCAATTGAGAAGGTTCTTGTGGAGGTGAGGGACTGGACAAAGAACAAAGTGCCTGCCAAGAGAGTTGTGTTCCCTGGGAGAGCTCTGAAATCTCCATTTACTAGTGGAAGAAAGAGGGGAAAAATGTGATGAAAAAAGTTGATATGTACAAAGTTGTTGGGAAGAAGCGAAGAGAGGCGCTGGATGCCTTTTTAGAAGAAAAGAAAGAGGAAAAGACACCTCTCTGTCTTGTCATGAATACAACTACAAAGACCTAGAAGGGGTGATGAGTATGCAAACCAAGTTGGAGGACCAAGTGTATGAATTTACTTCAATTTTTTTTCCTGTAAACAAATATTTATGGATATGTTTAAACATTTATGTTTATGTGTACGCATATTGGTGGATGTGTAAACACCTCATTACAATGTTAAAATTTGCACCTGATATGTAAACATACAATAATATGTTTCAACATTGACTTCATATGTTTTAATTTTTATAAACATCACAATCATGTTTAAACATCTGAAGTCATGTTTTGTTTACTCTGCCTTGAATCATTTTTAAACATTATGTAAACATACAATAATATGTTTAAACATTGAGTTCATATGTATCATTTTTATAAACATCACAATTATGTTTAAACATATGTTGGTGTTTGAACATCTCATGTAGTGTTTAAACATCTGAAGTCATGTTTTGTTTACTCTGCCTTGAATCATTTTTAAACATTATGTAAACATACAATAATATGTTTCAACATTGAGTTCATATGTTTTCATTTTTATAAACATCAATACAGATGTTTAAACAAAACTTAAGATGTTTAAACATCTTACGTAGTGTTTAAACATCTCAAGTGATGATTCAGTATTCTGCCTTGATTTTTATTTTTATTTTTTTATTTTAATCCAGCATGTTGATGACATCTTGAGTATAATGAGGGTGAGAATTAAAACATACTCCCAGCACTATGTCAAAAGTGATGTGCTTCTTGATTTGGAGTTTTTAAGGAAGATGTGTGAGATGTACATGTACGAAAAAGCAACAGCGGTTGCCTTGGCTGCACCAATGGATATACAGTTGACGACTGTCCAATTTAAAGAGGAGTTGATGGAGTATGCAGAAGCTAAGAGGCCAAACCTAGGGGCTAGAAAGTTGGGTAGATCCAAGAGGATCATGAGTGTGTATAAATTAGAAGAAGATCATTATGTTACCTTGGAGTTACAAGTGGAGGAAGCAAAAATTTTGGTGTATGACTCTAACTATGGTGACAACAGTGATGATGTCTTTGCCGCACTCATTCAGCCAATCACTTGCACGGTCCCCATTTACATCAAACAGTGTGGGATGTTCCAAAACTTGCCGGAAGAGATCCTGAACAAGAACCCATGGTCATACGAGCGTATGACAGATCTTCCGGCAGCCCAGACCCGCACTGCATCTGTTGGGTATGCCTTAGCTTTCATCGAGCACCTTCTCACAAAGACTCCTTGGGACAGTCTTAATGAAGATAACATGGTGAGTCTCAGGTTGAAGTGGGTTGTTGACATGTTTCATGGCAGGATGGTACCATGATTGTTTGTGGTTGTTGAACAATTTAAATTTGTTTTTGGGTTGTAATTAAGGATAATTTAACCTTTATTTAGTACTTATTACTTTTGTGTTATGTAAGGACAATCTAGATCTATGCTTTTGTTAATTTTATTAATGGTAATGTTTATGTTTCACTGTTGGGAACATTTGTATTATGTTCAAACATAAAACTGATGTTGGGACATCTGTATAATATTTCAACATTATAACAGATGGTGAAACATCTGTATTATGTTTCAGCGTGTAGTTATACTTGGTACTGTTGAACCCCAAAAATTACCCCGAAAGGATAAGTTCCGGAATATCGATAGGATGGACTAACTCTTTTGGAGTTTTTGGAGTCGCCACCCAATTTAAGGAAAACAGGGAACCAAATTAGCAAATGCGTGCAACAACTCCGTTTTTATAAAAGACTGTCTTTTCAGAGATTCTAAGGTAAGAGGTTTTATTAATTTCGGAAGAAGGTTTTTAAGGCACTTCCGAAATTCCGTTAAAAACGGTTAATCCAACAGGTTTCCAAAATATTTGCAAAATATGCTTTTCTAGAAAATTTATCTAAAAATAATTAATTGAAATAAAACATGTTTATAAAAAATATTTAATTTGCACGCATTTTGCTAAATGGCCCCAGTTTGCAATAAATTAAATAACGACTTTAAAATAAAAGGCAATGAACATAAAGTAAAGCAATCAATCAAACAATCATATATAATCAAAGGTTCATTTTACAAATAAATTGTACAAATTCTATCAAGTCTAACTACATAAATAATGAGAATAAGTTCAAAAGGTAGAACCCGGGAGCGGCATATTCATTCAATCAAAGGTACCTCGCAAAACAAACAAAATGAAATTGGATTAGTACGATAATAAAGCGGAATAACCGATGAAAATAAAATACTAATAATAAATTAATAAAGTAATAATAATAATAGTAATAATAATAATAATAATAATAATAATAATAATAATAATAATATATAAGAGTAGTAATAAAAATAATAATAATAATAATAATAATAATAATAATAATAATAATAATAATAATAATAATAAAAGGGGGTTTGTTTTTGCAAAATTTAGGCTCAGGTTTGTATGGCGCGTCATGTAGAGGCTCAGGATGTTGGTACGGTTGCAAACACGCCGGCCGGTCGTGTTGCCATGCCAAAGCACCAATTTCGTTACTCTATTCAACTTGCTTTGCATTAAAGTGCATACATTCATCATCGCCTATTTGTTTTAGGGACACGGGGACGGGATCGTTCAAGCGTAGTATCATGTTCAAATCAATCCCGAGGCCTCAATACGTGTATATGTATTTTTCATTGGCCGGTGTAGTATCATTCAATATCAGTCCATATATAAGCCTCAAAGTAATTATTTCTTTGGCCTGCAGATAGTGTTTGTTCGAAAACTGATAAAACAACTATCCAAAATCATCTGAATCCCTCAGTAGGCAACCCAATGTATGTAAAAGTCGCGTAAGAAGTTGCAATAACAATTGCGGTAGTTTCAAGTCCCTCGTGGATAAGATCCCAAAACATCATAAGCATTTAACGATTTAAGATAAAGTACCAGCAGAGAAAATCACATAAGCTAATGGCATAAACAGATCGATCGAAACCCTGAACCAACAAAACAATAGCAACGGGATAACCAGTAAACCAACAGTAATATATCAGCCGGAAAATTTTCCACCAGAGGTCGAGGCTAACAGCAAAACAAAGCAACCTTCAAGCGGAGAGGAGGAGCAATCGCCGGCCATGGTTCTCCGATGAGAGACACGGCGGCGCTGCTACAACTCCCCTCTTTCTTGTTTTCTTGCAATAATGGGTCAACTGGAACAAACATGAAAACAAAAGGTCGCCGGTAATGGAAGTTTTTCGGTGAGGCAGTGGTGTTAACAGCCAACATCAACAAATCGAAACCCCCATCAAGAAACTTCTACAACTTCATAAATAAACGCAGCTAGCATATGTAAGGAAACCAGAAACAAGATCTGTGAGAAAGACGTCAAAAATATCAGTCAAAACCAAGAAAGCATCGCCGGCCAAAAATTCTATCGAATCTCCGGCGAATCAGAGTAAGCAGCGAAGCGAGGGTAAGGGGAGCGACTCCGACCAGTCCCCTGATGGCGTCATTGCCACCCTTCCCTCGATCTCCCCTATCAACGATACTGCTGAGTTTGTGCGTGTGTGTGTTATGGATACGGCATGATGGGTGTGTGTTTGTAATGGAAAGGAGATGATGGTTTTGTATAATGAAGTGTGCAAGGAAGATGATGAATGAATTGTAGATCTCATTTTTTGGTGTGTTTTGTGTTTTGTATAGATCTGATTTTTGGTTAAGGAAGATGAATGAATAGTGAATGGGGGCTAGGGTTTAAGGGTATATATATGGGTGAGGGGTAGGGTTTTTGAATTGGGCTAGGAAAATGGGGAAATCACTATTGCATAAATAAACTAAGACTTAAAATGAAGAACGACTGCGGCCTTTTTCGTTAAAATTACGAACTTAATTTATTTTAAAAAATAGCCTTATTTTAAACATAATTAGACGATAATTGAAAATTCTGGGACAAAATTGGGTGTCAACAGGTACCAATGTGTGTGAATGTGCAGTTATTTTAACGTGTGAAAGGGCAGGTGTATGTGAATAGACACTCGTGAAGCAAACAATAACATCGTATAATAACTTAATCCAAATCATATAACAAAAATTTCATACCACTTCATAAATATTCAAAACATGCATAAATTGAATCCAAAATAATAGTTTAGACATCAATGCGGTTTTTTTTAAAAAAAAAAATCATCAAACATGTTTAAACATCTCAGAGAATGTTCAGACATCTCGGAAGAATGTTGAACATCGTATGAGTATGTTTACAACATCGAGATCGATGCGCAAACATCAATATCAATGTTTAAACATATAATGTACATGTTGCAACATACCTATCGATGTTTTAAACAATCGGACTAACATGTAAACATACTACTAATATTTCAGCATTACAATCAAATGCTTAAAAATATTCTTAGATGTTTATACTTAAGTTTGAGTTTTCAATAAGAATGAGTTCAATTATCAATGATTACTTACTTTGAAGGTTTTTTTTTTTTTTTTACCGTTTTAACTCCTAAACCCTTCAAATTTCGATTAAAACATAGGTTAACTCTGCTCATTTGATAGATCACTACAAACTCCTTTATTGATGTTCATATAGATGAGTGAACAAGTTAAATTAGAGTTCTCACTCCAATTTTGTTCAAAATCACTCACAAACACATATGAACGACTTCTTATTGAAGTTATAACTATCAATATGTTTACCTATCAATCAAAATACATGTAACCACTTAGTTGTTTGTGTTATCTCACATAACACTAACACCTTTCACTCAAACACCTCAAACCTAAATGATAAAAACATCAATCATCAGTGTTATCATTTCAAACACCTTAAATATCGATGGAGTAATACTTTATATACTTAATTATTAAGTTTTTCATTTAAAATGTGTAGATATTCATCTTGTCACTCAAAATATGGTCGAACACTTGCAAAAATAGATTGCTACATCAAAATATATCAACAAATGTTTAAACATTTAATTATATGTTGTGAACATATAATGATATGTTGCGGACATCCGTCGCGATGTGTAAACATAATGAACTATGTGTCGTCATCTGCTTTGATGTTTAAACACCTTTCAGGATGTTGAAACATCGAATAAGATGTGTCAATATTCTGGCGTGGTGATAAACATATGATGGTATGTTGAAACATCAAACATGTTGTTGTAACATATTACATTATGTTGGAACATCTTTTGTAATATTTTAACATAGCTTATTATGTGGCACATCATTTTTTATGTTGCAACATTTAACATGATGTTAGCACAACCAACGTTATGTTTAAATTTATAAGTGGGATAATGTTTAAGATCCCGCCTTCTTGTAACATATTGTAATTCTTATACTAAAATGACACATCTTACACATAAGAAGAAGACACAAATTGACTAGTTAATTATAAGAACTTAATGCAATACATTATACGTTCGATAACCAAAATTACATGATATATAAAACTTAGATTAATAAAACGTTAAATAAGGAAATTAGATTATACATAAAAACTTAAAATATATCATAAACTTCATCCGCCCTCAATCTCCAGGTCCAGTTCATCCAAAATTTGTGTAATTATTTGCATGACCCTTCGGTGGTCCCTCGCGTGCCTGTACCTTAAACGCCATAAATCTGCTCGTACTATTTCCATGGCTTGATTCATCTCTGCCATATCGTCCTTTAGAATTGCAACTTCCCAATTTATATCGGCTCGTCGTTCTCTTTGTGGCGCATTCTGTATTGGTTGGTAATGACGTGATGCCTGATCACTATTTCCAACCTGCAAGGGGTCGTTTGATCCTGCTTCAGACATATTTATGCTGTTGAAGTTGTTGGTGATGGAAAATTTGCATATAGTGTTGGGTATTTATAGGTTGTCATTTTGATTTTTAAAAGTCGCTATTTTTACTTGAAGAGGCACCTTATGATAAATTCTGGACTTAATGTGTCTGTTCAGTGTAGACGTTCTGTTTTGCAATGTGTCTATTTGTCAGACATGAAAGGGTGTCATGTGGCAGTTACACGAGAACACCTTTCAATACACAGTTATGTTGAAACATCATCGTGATGTGTAAACATCGGGTACGATGTTTAATATATTAAGTGGAATCTGAAACATTTTATAATATGTTTACATATTCACTTATGTTTGAAATATTTGAACAACTGTTCACATAATTGATATATGTTTGAGAATAGGGAGTGATGTTCTGCGCATAATATCAGATGTTTCATATTTTTTTGGATGTTGCGCACATTAAATTGAAATGTTTGCACATACTAACGGTGTTTATACAGATATGGTCGTGTTTTTACTTTTGAGAAAAATAGAGACAATGTAATTCTACATAAGACGGTCATCATAGATAAAATGAATGTCTTAAACAAATATTACAAATTAAAACACGGGCCACATAGACCATTGTCTTAAACAAACATTACAAACAAAAAAGATTGTCTCAAAGCATGCCACCACATAAAGCATTGTCTTAAACTGAAAAAAAATCACTTGTTCCTTCTTCATTCACAACTGGAGGTCTTGTAACAGTTGGGCAGGTTGTTTTTTTTATGGCCAAGCCTTTTGCAAATGGAGCAACGATTCTTCCTCGAGGCAAATCGTTCCCCAATTGATGGAATCCTTTTTATCCTCCTTCGTCCACGCTTGGGCTTCACGTAAGGGATGGAAGGTTTACTCTCAACTAGCTCAGTAGGACAATCCTCCCAAAATTCTTCATCTGGGACTGCATGGACAATTTCTGCATAGGCAAGCAAGTAAGAATCAACATAATAATACGGAGAAGTGTAATCATAGATTCTTCTCCCATAATCTGCACCAAACTTCATCCGGATTGCTGCCATAACATGTCGACAAGGTATCTTGTCATAATCAAACTCCCTGCAGGTACATGTTTTGTTATGTAGATCCACAGTAGCATCTTTATCAGTTGTTCCCCCCCCCCCACCAGAAACATCAAATTCAACGTTATTCTTTTGATGGACCACAAGCTTGCTGCCGAGTGAATTATTGAGTGATATTTTAGCTTCAATCATTTTGACACATGTGTTGGAACTCTGTAAAAATTCAATGCGCCTATGATGAAACTTTTCAGTATAGTTTTTAGTGATAGCAGTGAATAAGGCATCAATTGGGAAGTCCTTCACATCCCTAAACATAGCATTAACGGACTCCGCAATATTTGAACTTGTCACCGCATACCTACAATATTTGCAAAGAAAGAAACTCTTAAAAAACATATACAAAAATTTCTAAAACATCAGATGTTGCAGTCATCAAAATTGTAAAAAACGTAATCTAATAGAATGTTTCAAACATCACCATAAAATGTTTTAAACCCTAAACAAAATGGTTAAATATTTTTTCAGATGTTTAAAAAAGACAAGCCTACACATTTAAACATCAATCAGAATGTTTCAAACATCTCATTTATGTGCCAAACATCAAACATAATGTTTAAACATGTTAACAGATGTTGAAATCAAAAAGCCAAAACAAATTAGCATTATTAAGAATGTTCCAAACATCAATCAGGTGTCACAAACATAAGCTAAATGTTTCAAACATCACTATGGTGTTTCAAACATATGGAACAAAGATTAAACATCTTCCATGTGTTTAGCAGTTCAGCTAAGTCTTCAAAAAACAGAACATGTTTAAGCAGTAATACTGACATGTTTTCAGTAAAGTGGCATCTGGTCCACTTATGAAGCCCAACTTTCTCCACTAGATATTTGGCAACCCTTGGATCCAAAGTTCCAATCTCTTTAAAATGAGTTTTAAACTCACTTAAACGATATGCCTCTGCAGCCAAATAGTATTTAGAAAGGAGATCTCCACAATGAAACGTCGAGCGGAGGTTCTCGCCAAGGTGCCTAATGCAATAACCATAATGAGCTGAAGGGAAAAACTTGGAAACAACCTTTTCTATGCTTTTGTGCCTGTCAGAAACAGTGCACAACTCATCACTATCGGGGATCACATCGAGCAACTGTTCAAAGAAGTATTCATATGCGGCATCACACTCTTTGTCAACTACACTAAATGCAACAGGATAAATGTGATTCTCACCATCCTGTCCCACAGCAGACAACAAAACTCCCCCATATGGGCCAGTCAGAAAAGTCCCATCAACTGCAAGGACTTTTCTAATAGTAGCAAACCCCCTAATCCAGGCACCATAAGACACAAACATATACAGAAACCTCCTCCTCTCATCAGTTACCAATCCAGTCTTGCTTCCTTCATTTAATTTCCTAATCATGAAACAATATGCATCAAGACAAGCATAATCGTGTTCGTATGTCCCCCTTGCCAAGCTCTTTGCAACACTACCTCCATTTAGACATTTCCAATAGCTTATATTGCAACCCAAATCTGCAAGAATTGTTCTCTTAATATCTCTTGTGCTCGGTGCTTTGCCATCAATAAACCTACTTTTCATGTACTCACCAATGACGTCGCATGTGGCGTGCGGATGGTGGCTTTTAGCATGCTCGGAGCCACAGGTGTGCTCACCATTGTAAACGGTGATATAAAAATTACCCCACTTTTATAATTAATGGCTCGCAACCACCAAGGGCAATTCCTGTCTACGCATCGAGCACAAAATACTTTTTTCTTGTTCTTCACTGTCTCGAAATAAAAAGGCTTCTTAACTGCCGCCAACTTCAACAACACAACCAACTCACGCTTGTTCGCAAATGTTTGGCCCTTGTAAAAACCAGTGCCGTCTTTGCGATCGTTGCTCAGTTGTGATGGCAGCGAACTTATGGCAGGTCCAGAATTACCTACCCCACTTTCACCTTGTTCTGCTTCTCCTACTTCCTTCTTTCCCGCCATATCCATGTTCAATGGAGCATCCCCAATGTCTTCCAGCCCCTGATTTTCCATTGGTTTTGAATTTGATAATTCTTCCGACCTAGGAACCACATTTACTCTACGAGTTGGCCTAGCACCAGTGGCATCAACGTCAGCCATAAATAGAGAGACATCATTATCATTCCTTATTCTAGAAGGGGCAGTCTTTTGCTTTGCGACGATCATCATGTACGTAATACACAAATCCCTCGGATCCTCACTTATCTCCCAACATTGAATTATTTTCTCTACCAAATCAGCATAAGTAACCTGGGTCCTACTCACAAGAATCGGCCTACACTCTTTAACCACTGGAACCCAAGTATAACATTTTGCCTTCTCCACCCATTGACCGAGATAATCCACTCCTATTAATACCGGCGCCATTTTATTGTCAATGAGTCCTAAACATGCAAATATATATATATATATATATATATATATATATATATATATATATATATATATATATATATATATATATATATATATATATATATATATATAGGTCGTTATAGTATTTTATTTAGCATACAAATGTTTATATAAAGCGAGGAACACGAAATATTATAGTAATGTTTCAAACATTATGTCAGGAATTCATAATGTGTAAACATCATGATAGATGTTTCACTGACTGTGACTGATGTTTGGAACATCTCATTATTAAAAACATAACTATGTTTAAACATATAACAGAGTGTGCACAACATCAAATATATGTTTACACATTCTTACAAATGTTTCATCAGATGTGCCAGATGATGAATTAAGCAATTCAAGTAAAAAAACCTTATGATTTAAGCATCCAATAAAAACACAAGATGTTTAAATATATATGCAACATGAGGACGGATGCTGTTTAAACATCATAAGTTATGTTTAAACATCCATGCAACATGAGGACGGATGTTGTTTAAACATCATATGTAATGTTTAAACATCCATGCAACATGAGGACGGATGTTGTTTAAACATCATATGAAATGTTTAAACATCCATGAAAACTGACGACGGATGTTGTTTAAACAACATATGAAATGTTTAAACATCCATGCAAACTGACGACAGATGTTTCACCAGAAGAAAACTCAGACGTGAAAAATAGGCAAAATCGACAAAATGCTTTTCCCAGTTCTATTTAAACAACCTAAAGCTTAAGGAAAACTTACCAGAGCAAGGAAAGGAGAGAATACCCGTAAAAAATTGTGAAATAATTACAAAATTTTATTACATTTGGGAAATGCTAGATCTGATCGAAAGGGGCCAATGTAGTTGGAAAGGTTGGTTGTGTCTTCATGGGGGAGCTGAGATTGAAGCAAAAAGTGAAAAAAAAAAAAAAAAAACGACCGGCAGGTCGCCAGCGACGGTGGACAAGAAATGGGGTTGGGGAGGCGGCCGTGATGTTTGGGTGTTTGGAGGGAGTAATGTTTTTGCTATTTTGGGGGTGGGTTTGGGGTTTAGTAAGAGTGGGTGAAAGTGCAAACTTATAAACTTGGGGGTTCTTTTGAACTCACGTTTTAAATTATTAACACTAATCCTAAATAAGGCCCCTACACCTATTATTTAAAACTAGGAGTTTTTTTTCTTATTAAAAGACTTGGGGAAGACCCCGAACCAACGGACCCGAGAAACAATCTTCTGAAGAACAAGAAGAGATAAACACTTCCGCATAAGAGATCAAGAGAAATAATGGATTCATGTAAATTTTCTTATTTAAAGTATTTATGCTTGTGTGTTATGGGAAAATCATTAAGTTCAAGTTCTTGAAATTATTGAAATCTTACAGTACGAACACCGCAAAAGAATGTGTACTCTGTATTGATTGTACAATACAATTTAATCTTTTATTACACCTCCATCATTTCATAAATTTTCATTTGTGTCAATTTTATAAGGAAATGTGTCTATTGTGTCCAACCACGTATACTACACTTTCTTAACTGTCTCGTTAAGGTCATTATTCCCAATTTTTATTCTCACTTGCTTCTGCTACTTCTTTCGTCTCTAGTTTCCCCCACCTTTTCCCAATGCCGTTTTTTATTCTACTCTTGTTTACTTAGGTGAGAAACAATTATACTTGATTTCGCTTTAAAATTTACTATCATCAGTACATTTATATAAGCATATCTACGTCATTCAGTAATGGATGTGAAATAAAAGAATAATATTTATATTAGCAATACTTGAATAACAACTGCATTTAAAAGTACGAATGCTCTTAAAATAGAAAATCTCTAATAATCTCCATATTATTGTTCATCATATAACCAGATACGTATTATTGTTCTCACCATTGCAACTAACTCTAATAAATTCTTACAATAAAATCCATGCATAACTAAAACGTAACCAAAAGACCGGCTAATATTGACAAAGCATTTCCAAAATAACAATATCAACTGCAAACTACTAGTTTCTCAAAATATTTCTTGTGAAATTTCATTTGAAAGCATAAAAAATTAAAAAAGTCAAAAATTTCATCGAGTATGCATTTTTCCGGGTGTTGTTTAATTTTGTCCTCGCTTAAGAAATTGTACAAAAATAATTCAAAATTTTCTAGTTTAGCTAGTCGCATCTGAAGCTGTTAATGCCAATATCACAAGTTTTACTAATTTGCAACACTTGATCCCACTATTAAAAACTTAAAACCAACTTTTAATGATCCATAGAAGTTTGTGAACAATTAAGCTTTATTTTCGATCCTACAAAGCTTCTGATGAAGCATTCGAGCGTCCGTCAGAACTTGAAAGTTGATAGTATTATGTTTTCACAAATTCTTTAAACGGGATAAAACTTAAATGTCATGGTAAAATCATCATATTCATGCAAATATGGCTGGATAATGCAGACATTAAGCCCGTTAGTCCATAAATAATGGGGAAAATGTGTATCATGTGTTACTGTGGGGAACTCTTTTTCAAAATATAGTAATATTTTTTATTTTATTTTAAAAATAGCAATATTTTACACAATGTTACCAAACATAGCAAATAAAAACTAAATCTCTTTCTCTCTTCTCTCTCCACGCAACCCCTACTGTTTTTTTGTCACTGGCTCTCCCCCTTCCCCGTCGCCGCCGACTCTCATCTACCCCGTCTCGCTGGCGTACCATCCCCCAAGCCCTGTTGCTGCCAACCTCCGACTTCACTGCCTCTGTTTGTTTTGTTGTTCGTTGCTGCAGTTGGGGTCAGCGACGGAGCTCAAGAGGCTTCGTTGTCGGCCCTTGCACTCCACAACTAGATTTGAATGAAGCTTCCACCGTCGCCGGCGTCCCCTTCCTTCCATCCAGCATCACTGCGGCCCTTCGTATTTGCATCTGCTGGACATTTTTGTCTACTTGGTCCACGACGGAGCTCCGGCATCTCCGTCGTCGAGCTTTGCTATTATTTATCATATCAGGTCAGGCTTTTTCATCGGCAGCGCTGATTCTTTTTCTAGCACCGGTGGTCCTTTTTTTTTTTTTTTGGAGATTTCTGGCGGATCGACGATGATTGTAGTGCATTTTTGGTGATTGTTGATTGTAGGAAATGTATGACATGTGTATTCCCATTCTATGTATAGTGAATGCCCTGTATATACAGTGGATATACACCAAACATACAATAGGTATACTTTTGACATACAATAAATGTATAAAATGTATTTTGGTTTATCTATTTATATATGGTGTATATCTCTTACTATGTATGAACATACTTACACTGTACATACACTAACCATACAAATAATATACAAACAATATTGGTGTATGCCTACTGTATTTTTATTGTATGCACACTGTATTATGGTCCATACTATGAAAATACAGACATATAAAAAATTCCAAAAAAAATAAAATAACGAACACTAGAAATATTTTTCCGTTGACCGACAGTGGCGGCCTTCATGTGGCAGTTACGGGGGCGATGGCTAGGGGTGGCATGATAGTGTAAGAGGGGGATTTAGATTTTATCACCCTTTTATATGTATTTGCTATATAAATGTTAGTTTGTATAATTTATGTAAATTTCCCTAAAAGTTGTTTCATTTTTTGTCTTTTTTTTTTTAATTTTTTATAAGCATGTTTGTCCATTCGAACGGCCAATTTTTGAAAAAAATTTCAAATCAATTTTTGAAAAATTAAAAAGTACTTTTGTCCACTGTTTTAAGTTTTTTTTTTTTAAAATAATTTTCTCCACTCACAAAATTTCAACTTTGTTCAAGTAAAATTCATGTTCAAAGACTTCAAACACAACTTCAAAATTTCCATACATTTTTCAGCTCAACTTCAATAACTCTTTTTCAAAATTTTATTGATATCTGTGGCTGAACTACTACTAATTTGGGGTCATTTTTTAAAGAGGAGTAGGACAATTTTCGTCGCTCGGTCAGATATTTGACCCTTGTAATGAAAGTCTTACAAAAATAGCCTCTATAAGAGAGTTCTTGGTGATCGCAAAATTTTTCTACTAGCAAAGCTCTGGCAATCACTAAGAGAGGCACTAAGAGTTTCCCTCTGACAATCATTAGCAACTTTTTTCGATAAAGGATATTTTTATACTTTTCTTACAAAGATCAAAATCATAACGGCACTGAAGTGTTTATTGCGTACAAAAACTCCATTAATTTAAGGTAAGCCCGTATCCCGAGAATTCAAGAGCAGAATTATGGCACCATAGACCATATTTTACAATTTTTACCTCAATTACGGCGGTTTCGTAAAAGTAACATTCATTCAGTGTAATGAATACATTTCGGATGGAAAAACCCTTATGTATTATATAAATAACGTGTAGTATCCCATTCATATTTTTTCTCCGTCTAAAATTCAAGCCTAGCTAATACTTTTCCCCACCTATTTCCACGTTCTCCTAGCTAATTGCTAGAGTCTTGACTAGGAAATAGTTGCTCTCGACCCCAATAGCCCAATTAGTTGAAATAGTTGCTCTCGACCCCAATAGCCCAATTAGTTGCCTTAAAGTCTAGCCTAAGTAGCATTTTCCGTCAATCTCTTCCCCCAATCACCCCGATACAAAAATAAAAAAGGAGGCCATTTTGCTAATTTTGCTAAAATCATGAAAAACAGGGACAACTCTTATAACAAGTCAAATTTGAGAACTCCGCGTGAAATTTTTCGCCCGTAGCCCAAACCCAAACGTTCACTAATCTAGTCATATTTTCCATTCACCAAAACCCTAGAAAAACTTTACTCATATCTCTTTCTTTACAGTTGTTTGATTTTTCTCTCACGAACGAAGAACAAAAGGGATTGAAAAATGGCATCAATGGATCAAACAGTGTTACAATTTGCAGCAACATCAGCTAGGGTTCATCCTTTAGTTATTTTCAACATTTGTGATTTCTATGTCCGCCGACCTGACGGTGCTGACCGTGTTATCGGTACTCTTCTCGGTTCTGTTTTACCCGACGGTACCGTTGATATCCGTAATTCTTATGCCGTTCCACATAGCGAATCTCAAGATCAGGTTTTTCTTTTTTCCTCCTTCAATTTGCTTATATTGTTTAGTTTTGTCCTTTTTTAATTGTTTTTGTTGAATTTTAGTCCTTTTTAGGTTTAAATTTTCGATTTTGTTAGGTAAAGTAAAGAAAATAACTCGAAAAGAGCGTGTGATGTGTGCGTTAGGCACAGTTTTGAACACTGCCATAGTAATTTAAGTGGGGAAGGTAGAGCAGTGAGCCCATTATTCACTGAATTTTGAACCACACACCACAATAAAAGGAGGACAATTAGTTCTCCGTTGCCTACACTGAAGTATAGCTTAAGTGAGGCTAAGCGCCCTCCCGGAGCTTGTCTGAGCTTTACGGCTTAAGGGTCGAAAATATTTTCAGTAACTTTTATGTTTTTTTCAGTATCAATATTTTATTGTTTTGTTAACTTTTAGTCCTTTTTAGATTGATTTTGCATTTTGTTAGAGAAAATTGCTGATTTTAGTGGATATTTGGTACTCTGTTTGCTGCTTTTATGCAATTTTAGGAAAAACTTTGGAGAAAAAAGAACTATTCAGTAATTTTAGTAAAATATTGGTGACGAAACGATCCAAACGAGAAAATAAGGAATTAATTGCCAAAGTTTATTCCTTTTCAGAGTAAATAAAGAAAATAATCTGAAAAGAACTGTATTTTAAGGATTATTAGTGATCCGTTGGCTGATTTTTTTTTCCGCAAATATTTGGTAACGAAACGAGGTAAATGAGAAATTTTGAATGAATCTTTGAACAGAGAGAACATTATGTGTTATTTAATTGCAATATTATTGTTAATGTAGACATTTTTGTTGATTTACCGGTGCACGCTGTGTTTTCAGATGTAAAAAATGTGTCAGAACCTTGTTATAAGTGGAACCCGCTTCATATAAATGAGAAGTAGTGGAAAATATCTCCCTAGTTTAGTTCCTTTTACATTGACTTTACAGTGTCTTAGGGAAATTGTTAGATAAGAAACATAAGAGCTGTATTTAGAGGACAATTAGTTCACTGTTGGAAAATGAGGCGCACGTCTTTTGTGCCTTTGCCTACACCGAACTAGAGCTTAAGCGAGGGGAAGTGCACTCGCTGAGCTTTTCAGACTTCAGAGCTTCAGGGCTTAAGTTCACCTTAAATGAGCCTTTGATAACACTGGCAAATACCAGTTTGCACGAAGAATCTATAAACTGTCCCTAGGTCTTTGGTCTAGTGGTAAGAGTTCAACTTGTGTTATGTGGGTTAGGCAGTCACAAGTTCGTAGCCTGCTATAGATAAAACCTGGTATTTAAGTGGAAAAGAGTGAGCAGGGGGTCCATTATCCACCGAGTCTTGAACTGTCTGCTTTTGGCCCTCGGGGATTTCTCGATTATAGAAGAAAAATGAAAAAAAGCTGTAAACGTTGGGATTCCCTTGTTCCCTTGAAAATTTCTGGCAGATTACTTAAATTATGTTTAAGAAAAAGCTCTATTCTTAAAGCTCTAAATCACTAGTCTTTCTTCGGTTTGGTGGTTGATTAAATGCAACAAATCAACCACTAGGTCTAAATCACTAGTCTGCCTTGGGTTTGGTGGTTGATTAAATGCAAATCAGCCACTAGGTCAAGGGTTTAAGACTAGTATGAGTCTGTGTTATCATGTGAGTTAATGTTAGTAGCAAATTACTCTCATTGTTCATACAGCAAACAATTTTTTCCGGCTTAATTATAGACGACGAAATTGGAGGTTAATGCCATGAGCTGGAGAGGGAGAGATGATTAATTTTCACCATATATTTTGGAATTTGGAGAGAGTGGTTGAGATGGTGTCAAGAACGAAGGACATGTATCAATGAAAGAGTCTATAAGAACTAGACGGACACACACTTATGTAGAGTGCTCTATGGATTCCCAATGCTGAAATATTTTAGCAAATGTCTTCAACAAAGTATTTGTTTTGTTAAATTTCTGCTTCATTTCTTATGGTGGTATACTCTATCTCTTATGATGTAAAAAGAACATATCCCTAATTGTGGTATAGAAATTGTTTAAATGTGGTTTTATTGTATTACTGTCGCTGAACATTTGGCATTCATTTTTTCTTAAGGTTGCTCTGGATATTGATTACCATCATAACATGTTGTCGTCTCATCAGAAGGTGAATCCAAAGGAAGTAATAGTTGGATGGTAATTCTCGATATGTTTATGCCTTTCGCTGGTTGTTTCCTTTATTATGGCAATTTCTTACTGCCAGTCACTCCCAGCTGATTTATGTGGAGTCTCTTTGTGACTCAGGCATATTTGCATATATTGTGTTGCTTTCTTCTAGTTTAGTACTTTAATTTGATGCCTGGCTGTTTGTTTGGCAGTTGCCACATCACTATACCTAGTATGGGAAATAATCTGCAAACCCTTTTGTGGATAAGCTTTCATCTACTTTCTTGTAAGAGTAAATGAATTCTTATCCATATACTAGTAAAAACATTTTGGTATAATACAAGTTTCTTTCGGTTAGGTCAGGTGGGAGCATATCATGTATGCGAATGATAATTCACAAACAGTTATGCACAAAGTTGCTTCAATTGCTTGATTTGATGCTGTATTTGCATAAATGATTTTGGTAACAACAGTGTTTTGAAAAGCGGTCGCTTCATCGCTTTAAGCGATGAAGCGAAGCGACCCTTCGGCGCTTTTTATCTGTGAAGCGAAGCGTGTTCAATGAAGTGCACGTTTCACGCGTCAGCACGTGAAGCATGAAGCGAGCGCTTCAGTGAAAAAAGCGTTTACCAATATTTTTTGTAAGGAAAAAAAGAAGTTGGGACCAATTTGTAAAGAAAGAAACTTGGAAGTGCTGTGTCAAAGAGCTAAGATCTTAAAGAAAAAGTAAGACCGGTGGAGTCTTGGAGAAAAACCACGCTACCTTCTGTTTCTTCATCTTGTTTTAAATATAAAGTTTGCTTAAATGTTCTTGGTGAGTTCTTATTCATTCTAATTATTTTTGCAAGAATTTATTATTATTTTTTTAAAATTTCGCTTCACTTCAATGAAGCGAGCGCTTCGCTTCACGCTTCACGCTTTAAGCGTTAGGGGCCCTTGTCGCTTTTCTTCGCTTCACGCTCTCCAAAACACTGGGTAACAAATTCAGCTCTTTTATATATTTAAATGCTTTAGAGATTCTTTTCCAGGTCCTTTTTCCTTGAACATGCCACTGCATCCTCCCAAAATTGTGGTTGACTGACTTATGCACCTCCTATTTTTGTGTTGGGATATTTGAGCTGATGAAATTGTGAATATCTTGTGTTTGAACTTTTCAGGTTTTCTACTGGTTTTGGAGTCACAGGTGGTAGTGCTTTGATCCATGAATTTTATTCCAGAGAAACTTCAAATCCTATACATTTGACAGTTGATACTGGATTTCAAAATGGGGAAGCTTCTATAAAAGGGTTTGTCTCTGTGCATTTGTCTCTTGGAGATCAGCAGCTTGCAGCCCAGTTTCAGGAAATTCCACTGGACCTACGCATGGTTGAAGCTGAAAGGGTTGGATGTATGTCTCTACTTACCTTCCATACCAAATAGGATGGGCCCTATTTTACCGCATGTTGACTTATCTTTGGTTATGTGTATTGGTCCTGCTCAGAGATTGGATGGTAGAGGGGTTGGGTGACATGTATTTGAGAACCGTTGGTGGTATTTTTGTTCATGTAGTTTCCCGAGTCTTTTAAAAAACTGATTGAGTTGATCATGATATGTTTTTTTAATGTCAGCAAATTGCTAGTCATCTTAAGGATATGGTGTAAAAGTAGCCCTTCTGTAAATGTGTTTAAGTTGAGAACTAGTGTATGGTATATACTCTTTTTGGTAGGAGAAGTGGTCCTATTTCCTGATCGCTAATCTATGAACATTCTTACTACGATTTTCTTTTGCTCCTGATGCAGTTGATGTGCTAAAGAGTACGGCCGTTGAGAAACTCCCCAATGATCTGGAAGGAATGGAAGCATCAATGGAGCGATTACTTGCTCTTATTGATGATGTCTACAAATATGTTGATGATGTTGTGGTAACACAACTTTTCCATGCTTAAATTTAGCAAATTTGTGTTATTCCATCTGTAAGTTTTCGTATTAACTTTCCTATGCAGGAAGGACGTCTACCCCAAGATAACAGAACCGGAAGATTCATAGCTGATACAGTGGCTGCCATTCCTAAACTCTCACCCCAAGCCTTTGATAAGCTTGTGAATGATGGTCTTCAGGTAGTTGTTTCTGCTTTTCTATGTTTATTCTGTTGCTTCCATCCCCTTTCTCCCCAACCAGAGTGGGAAGAAAAGCAAAATTGAAGAATGACGAGGGGACTCTCATTACTGCTGAATCTTCATTAGTCTTTGTGGTTCAAATGTCTGTTCATGATCCTGGTTTTAGTAGTAGTTTTAGTTTATTGTTTTATTTTTAAAGCTGTTGGCTGGCCCATTCATCTCTTTTTCATGATTTTTTTTTAGAACATATACCTTTATTCTAATACATCATTTTTGGTCACGGTCTGATATATGCCTGCGGCTGGTTCCTGATATTAATAAAACTTAATTTTTGGTCTGGGTCGTTAATCTGAATCCATCTTTATTTGTAGGACCAATTACTTTTGCTGTATTTGGCAAGCCTCACAAGGACACAACTCAGCTTTGCGGAAAAGTTAAACACTGCTGCGCAGATCCTGTGATCGGTGACTAGTTCAGTTCTTTTGTAATGCAAGGCCAGCTTTTTGACGGTGTGACCAATGAATGGTCAGATTTTTACAGGCAACCAATCCATTTAATAGATGGTCAGGGGTTTTAAGAATTCTTAGTTATAATTCGTGCTGTAATTTACTTGTGTTCTTTGGGAAGAGGGGTAGGGTGGGGGTTGGGCTAGAGAAGAAAAGACAATGTGTAGTGCGAGATAGACTTTTGAGTACTCGATTCATTCAGATGTTCCCTTCAAGATGGCTCTGAATCCCCTGTTTGGAGGTCATAAGCTTAATAGTATGAGTAAAGTTTACAACTGTTTGCAATTTTCTTTCAGGGGATCAAGTTTAGTTGATAAATACTCTCTCCGTCCTTTAGAAATCTTAGCTCGTTTTTTGTGTTCCTAAATAAGTGTCATTGTGGTAATCTATTCAAATCCAACTTTTTTTTCGTCTTGCCCTTGATATTAAAGATAAACTGATTAGTAGTGTCACTTTTCCGACGCAAAAAGTGCTAAAGTGACGCTTATAATGAGATAGCGGTAGTAGCTTCAACCAGATTGTTGGATTGTTCAAGTTATCCTTTGAATTTACCTAGTGCCCAGTTCCTTTTGAATTTTTATATTCTTTTTATGACAGAAATTGGTAGGCTTGATATATAAATTTTCCATAAAATTCAGTGATGCCCTCTTATATGATTAAGGAAATTCGTGAGGTGAAATGACACAGTTGGGATGATTCAGTGTACATTAAAGATTACATTTTAACATCTTAATCGTATAATATATCTTGCTCAACATTAAGGGGTCGTTTGATTGGCGGAATTGGACTAATAGTCCCGGGATTAAATTTGGGATTAAATTAATCACATGCTTGGTTGTTGGGATTAGCTAAGTTGGGAGAGCTTTTATCCCAAAATCATGGGATTAACTAATCCCATATAGGAGGTGGGTTTATTTATTCCACTTTTAGTCTAAATTTTATTTTCGGAATTATCCACTTTGAACAAAATGACCCCTAATAGTATAACTTGATTAATTGAATAAAATTCTTCAGGACTGCTTGTAGTAAACTATCGTTCACATGAAAGCTAGAAAAATATTAAGGTCCAAGAACCGTACCACCTTTAATTTGTTAGTATGGATTAATGCAAAGACAGCATATAACAAGTGTAACTACAGAGTCGAATCATAAATACGTATTACTAGTAGATACTACTGCATACTATATTTGATTTATATCCAAATGTTTCTTGGATTAACAAAATAGCATGCGCCGACGAATCAAAAAAGACGGCTTTGAGGATCATTCTGGGCAATAATGAACCGACCATTTTCAGTGAGTAATGTAAAACACAAGCTAAGCTCTACGTATTTAAAAGTATTTTAACTACCTAGTTGAATTAATTAATCTAAGGACAGTTTGGATATGCAGAAGTTTCTTGATTAAAAGTACGTATATGATTGATTAATTAATTAAGCTGACTTTTGTAAGCTTACAGCCCAGATACAGAAGGTCAAAAGACGGCACTCATGGCTCGTTTGTGTTGTGATTGCACCTCTCCAACGTTCAGAAATTCGTCTTATTTTCTCTTCCATGATAAAGAATTGTTTTGTAGCTTTTACTGAAAAAAGTATTACTACTAGCATACCGCTAAGTGATCTTCGATTTGAGCTCGAGAATGAAGTCGATTTTGGTCGGGAGCATTTTCTCTTTAGAATGAGACTTCTAGACACAAATCTGAATTAGTCGAGCCTCAAAGTAGATACCAAAATAACACGCTAGAATCACAAAAAAAATAATGCTACATACCCTTCAATGATTCGACTTTAGCACGTGCCCAGCCAGTCGTATCTTTGATGTAGCAGTTCCCCAATCAAAATCAAAATATAAAAATCATGAAAACTAGGTCAACTCCCCTCAAGCATCAAATTAGTTTCAAAAACAGAAACTTAACAGAAAACCGACAAACAGCAAATACCAACTCATCAATGATCAAATGAATGAACTCAATCCAATAATCAAAACCTATATAAAGCCTTCTAATTCATACTCTCACTTCAACCTCAGTCCTCACTTCACTCCTAATTCAAACACAACAGCAGTAAAGAAGCTACTGCAAACTAACAAATGTCTTGCTCCACCATGTCCAAAACAACTTTGATCTCCAAATGCACTATTTTTCCCTCTGAAATATCATCTCTTCCAGACCTCAAACTCTCCGTTTCGGACCTTCCTATGCTGTCCGTTCACTACATTCAAAAAGGTTGTCTCTTTACTCGTCCCGCTTTTCCAATTACACACCTCATTTCTCTTCTCAAGCTCAGTCTTTCTCATACCCTCACTCACTTCCCTCCTCTAGCCGGTCGTCTTGTGACTGACCCTAATGGCTACGTCTACATTACATGCAACGATGCTGGCGTTGATTTCTTACATGCTACCGCCACTCGCATTTTCATCCGCGATATCATAGGCTCCATTGATCAAGTCAAGGAGTTCTTCCCTTTCGACCACACAGTGAGCTTTCAAGGGCATTTCAAGCCTATTCTTGCTGTCCAAGTGACCGAATTAGCTGACGGCGTCTTCATTGGCTGCAGTGTCAACCATTCAGTTACTGATGGCACGTCATTTTGGAACTTTTTTAACACATTTGCTGAGCTGACTAGAGGTGTTAAAAGGATTACGAGGCAGCCCGATTTTACCCGTGATTCAATCTTGATATCAAACGCAGTACTAAAACTCCCAGCTGATGGACCAAAGATCACATTTGATGCCAATGCACCATTGAGGGAAAGGATATTTAGTTTTACCAGGGAATCAATATTAAGACTCAAAGCAAAGACCAACAACCAGAAATGTAATGTGATTGGAGAAATTAACTTGGTTGAACTAATGGCCAAACAAAGCAATGATCCCTTAAAAATTGCATACCGTAAGGTAGCTTCAGCGGCTGAGATTTCATCATTTCAATCACTTTGCGCTTTGCTCTGGCGTGCTGTAACACGTGCAAGGAAGTTCCCAGCTTCTAAAATGACAACATTTCGGATGGCTGTAAACTGTCGTCACCGTCTTGAACCAAAGTTGGATCCATTATACTTTGGAAATGCAATTCAAAGCATTCCAACATACGTATTAGCAGGGGATGTTCTGTCTCATGATCTTAAATGGTGCGCAGAGAAATTGAACGAGAACGTAAAGGCCCATGACAATGCTATGGTGAAGAAGTACATAACGGATTGGGAAAAGGATCCACGGTGTTTCCCACTAGGGAATTTCGATGGAGCTATGCTAACAATGGGGAGCTCGCCAAGGTTCCCGATGTATGACAATGATTTCGGGTGGGGCAGGCCTATTGCTGTTAGGAGCGGACGGGCGAATAAGTTTGATGGGAAGATATCAGCGTTTCCGGGAAGAGAAGGAGGTGGAAGTGTGGATTTGGAGGTGGTTTTGTCACCTAAAACAATGGAAGGATTGGAGTTGGATCAAGAGTTCATGCAATATGTTTCTGGTTGTTAAATGCTGCAATTTTTTTTTACGTGAATTGGGATAGGCTAAATGATGAGCATTGAGAATGTGGGGTGAAGAATGATGAGTATGTATGTTAGGTGTTATTCTTGTGTATTGATTAATTTTTCTCAGTTTGGATTGTTATTTTCAATTTGATTTTAATCACTATGTTTCATAATCTTAATGGAATTTTCAAACTCTTTCATAGAAAGTTGACTGTTATAAAAAGAACTGGCGGGAAGTATAAAATAAGAACTTAATTAGACGTTATTGTTACTAGAATTGCAAAGTCTTATGAAAACCATTAGGCAGTTTAAGTTCTATGCAGCTTGCTGCGAAGATAAGCTTCGAATTTTCCTAACACGACTCCCTGAAGGAGCACACAAAGAAGATCAGTTATCCAGTTTTTTAGCCCAAAATTGATTAGTGTATCTTGTTCTTCTATGTTCTGTTTCAGAGTCATCTGCAGTGCATTCCAAGTTCTTTGTTATACATCAATCTTTCATTAACTGATAAAAGGATTAACATTAACATGACCTACAGAGAGTGAAACCATAAATTAATACAGACTAAACTACACTAGTAATAGCACATAGAGGCGGAGCCAAGATTCAAAGTTTAGAAGTTCATGAATTTAATTTTTTTACGTTATGGGGTTCTAAATTATAATTTGTATATATATATATATATATATATTAAAATTTTAAGATAAATATAGGGTATGAACCAATGGAGGGGTTACTATACTGGCTCCGTCCCTGGGAGTAATAGTAGTTCGGTAAAAGCTTACCACATCCGCCATATCAATCTATATCAATTTACTATGGTTAAATGGTTTAATACAGTGAGAATAAGTAATGGTAAAAACATGCATACCTGGTATTTAGATCAAACCAGTAAATGCACAACATATATTTTACGTACACATAAACTTATGATCGCTTATCTATGGTTAATCATTACATAATCTCACCTATATTAACTCAGACATACTAAAACTTAAATGAATTTCTCTACATAATTTTTCTCATTGTTAGTTTTCCACGGAAGGATGAAAAGGTATACCTCATACACAACTAAGGAAATTCACAAGGTGAGATGTACATTAAGGACTGCTATACATTTTGACATCTTAATTGTATATGTATCTTGCTCATTATAATTGCTAGTAGTATAGTTAGACTAGTTGAGTACCATTCTTCGGGATTGCTTGTAACTAAACTGACATTCACATGGAAGCTGGAAAAAGATTAAGGTCTAAGTACTTTGCCAGCTTAATTTGTCTACTTATTAATCAGTGGAAAAACAACTTAACAAGTAGTAGAACTACAGAGTCAAACAATTAAATAATGGTAGTAGTAGTAGTATTTCATCAGTAGAGATACTCCTTTATATTGTATTTGACTTACTATATCCAAATGTTAGTTGGATTAAAATAATAGTATACGCCGACGAATCAAAAAGGACGGCTTTGAGGATCATTCTGTGCATTAATAAACTGACCATTTTCAGTGTGTGATCTAAAACACAAGCTCAGCTCAAGTATTTAAACAATCTAGTGGAACTAATTAATATAGAACAGTGGCTGAGTGCAGTTTGTATATGCAGAAATATCTGAATTAATTTACTCCCTCCTGTTCATATTATTTGATTTTTTGGTTGTTTTCACACAGATTAAGAAATTCACCTTTTAACATTAATTAAAAAGGTCATTTACTATATTAATTTTTGACTCTTTCAAATTTACTTATCGAAATTTGTTAGAGCTTTTAAAAAATATTATTAAATCATTTATTGACAAAGATATATTAGGAAAGAACCGTTTAAAAGCTTCTTGAACTTTGAACAAATCAATTATTTTGGAAAAAAAAAAAAGACCAAAAAATGAAATAAAGTGGGCCGGAGGAGTATTAATTAACCTGACTTTTCCAAGCTTAAGGAGAATGACAGCCTACAACGTAAGGTTAAAAGACGGCGCTCATGGCTCATTATTATTGATATTACACCTGTCCAAGGTATATGTATGTCTCACTGTCCCTTCCTGACTTTAATGACACAAAATAAGTTTGTAACTTTACGGCTGCAATGAGTTTGTTTTAGATACTTCAGGGACGGTTGGAAAAGCCACCATGTAATTGAATTTGGGTGTAAGTGGGTGTAATTGACTGTAATAATACAGTTAGACATGTTTGGCTGACCAAGTAATTACTTGATCTGCATGTAATTGGGTGTAATTGAGGCTTTGTAATTACACTGTTCAATTCTTAGAGGGAGCTGAGAATTGCTGGTAATTACACGGTGTAATTACAGGATTATTTTTAATTTCTTTAATCTTTATTTTTATTTTAAGTTTATTTTCTTATTCTTTTTTTAATTTAATTTTTTTATTTTATATTAAATTTATAATTTCTGTAACATTATTTCTCTTTTATTTTTTTTCTTCTTATTTCCTTATATTTACTTTTCGCTTTCATGTAACCTTTTTCCTTTTTTAAAGAAAATTTTTACTTTGAATTTATATTATTTTTTACTATATCATATATTTGTTGATTGTTTTTTTCTTTCATGCATTTTCTTATTATTTTACGACAAGTACTTCTTGCAATTTCTTTCTTCCTTGGTAATTACAATGTTATCTTTTTTTTTTAATTTCTTATTTTAAGTATATTATTTATTTTACATATTTTTCTTTCATTTCTTTTTTTTCCCCTCACTTTTTAACTATCTTTACTTTTTGTGGTCTCATGTAACTTCTCAAATTTTATTTCTTCATTATTTTTTTTTAATTTTATCTTCTTTATTTCACTTAAATGTGTTACTACTCTAATTTTTTTTTTTAACAAAAACTTTGTCTCTTGATCTTAGAAAGAACGACTATTAATAAAAATGACTTACACTAGGTGATGTCAATAATTTTGAATTTCATTATTGGATGAGGTTAGACTTATGTTTTTGTTATTTTTTTAAAAAATCATTTCACATGCATGCTATTCATTTTTAGTCAAAAGTGATAGGTAAATTTCAAAAAAAAATATTTGAATAATGATTTGGTGCAATAGTTTTACTAAGTATTTTTTAATTTTAAAAAGATCTAACTGTGTAATTACACTTGTACAACCAAACTGTACGCTTGTAATTACACTGTAATTATACTATGGCAGCCAAACATGACTTCGTAATTACTCTACTGTGTAATTACTAGGCTCTGTAATTACTATGGTAGTAATTACACCAAATCCAATTACGAGGTGGCTTTCCAAACTGACCCTTAATGATATACTAAAAGAATATGAGTAATTTGTGAATTTACTGATATACTCCCTCCGTCCCAATTTGTTTGTCGTAGTTTGACTTGGCACAAAGTTTAATAAAGTAAGGAAGACTTTTGAAACTTGTGGTCTAAAATAAGTCATGGATATTTGTGTGGCTATAAATGAGTCAAAAAGTAACTTTAGAGTTGAATTATTGCCAAATTTAAAAATATGACAATCTTTTTGAGACAGATAAATAAGGAAAGTATGACAAACAAAGTGGGACAGAGGGAGTAACATCTAAATTTCAATAACCGAATCTATTGTTGTATAATGTCACTTTGAGGCCAAAGTTACCAAATTTCAGAAATTTAATTTATGTTGTAGACTTTGGATATAAGTATTCATCCATTCTTAACAAGAAATGTAGTCATCTTTATTTGAAACCGTTTAACGTTATCATTACGACTTTCTAACTTAAATTCATGTTAATCAGACGCCACATCAATACCGGAAACTCGATAGGAAACCAAAAAAATTTAAAAACAGAATTTGAATAAAATCAAAAGCTGCGTTAACAATGCTATATACCGCTTCAATGATTAGACTAGTGCACGTGCCAGCCAGCTTCATATATATCTTTGATTTTGCAGTTTGTCGATCAAAATCAAAATATAAAAATGAACACGTACTAGGTCAACTCCCCTCAAGCATCAAATTAGTTTCACAGACAGATAAAAGATACTAACAGAAAACCGACAAACAGCAAATACCAACTCATCAATGATCAAATGCATGAACTCGATCCCATAATCAAAACCTATATAAAGCCCTTCTAGTTCCTACTCTCACTCAATTCAGTACTCAAATATAGCAGCAAGAAGCAACTCTCATTATCTAAAAATGCCTTTCAAAGCTAGTATGTCAACAGATTCTGGAGCTGTAACCTTGGTCTCCAAATGCTCTATTTTTCCTGCTCAAAAATCATCTCTCCCTGACCTCAAACTCTCTATTTCAGACCTTCCTATGCTCTCCGTTCACTACATTCAAAAAGGTTGTCTCTTTACTCGTCCCGCATTTCCAATTACACACCTCATTTCCATTCTCAAGCTCAGTCTTTCTCAGACCCTCACTTACTTCCCTCCCTTAGCTGGTCGTCTCATGACTGACTCCAATGGCTACGTCTACATTACATGCAACGACGCTGGCATTGATTTCGCGCATGCCAGCGCCGCTCATATTTTCATCCGTGACATCGTAGGCTCCATTGATGTTCCTGATCAAGTCAAAGAGCTCTTCCCTTTCGACCAAACAGTGAGCTATCAGGGGCATTTCAAGCCTATTCTTGCCGTTCAAGTAACGGAATTAGCTGATGGCGTCTTCATTGGCTGCACCATCAACCATTCCGTTACCGATGGCACGTCATTTTGGAACTTTTTTAACACATTTTCTGAGCTGACTAAAGGTGTTAAAAGGATTACGAGGCAGCCCGGTTTTACCCGTGATTCAATCTTGATTACAAACGCAGTACTAAAACTCCCTGCTGATGGACCAAAAATCACATTTGATGCCAATGCACCATTGAGGGAAAGGATATTTAGTTTTACCAGGGAATCAATATTAAGACTCAAAGCAAAGACCAACAACCAGAAATGTAATGTGAATGGAGAAATTAACGTGGTTGAACTAATGGCCAAACAAAGCAATGATCCCTTAAAAATTGCATACAGTAAGGTAGCTTCAGCGGCTGAGATTTCATCATTTCAATCACTTTGCGCTTTGCTCTGGCGTGCTGTAACACGTGCAAGAAAGTTCCCAGCTTCCAAAATGACAACATTTCGTATGGCTGTAAACTGTCGTCACCGTCTCGAACCAAAGTTGGATCCCTTATACTTTGGCAACGCAATTCAAAGCATTCCAACATACGTATCAGCAGGGGATGTTCTGTCTCACGATCTGAAATGGTGCGCGGAGAAACTGAACGAGAACGTGAAGGTGCACGATAATGCAATGGTGAAGAAGTACGTAGAGGATTGGGAGAAGGATCCACGGTGTTTCCCACTAGGGAACTTTGATGGAGCAATGCTAACAATGGGGAGCTCGCCAAGGTTTCCAATGTATGACAATGATTTCGGGTGGGGCAGACCTATTGCTGTTAGGAGCGGACGGGCGAATAAGTTTGATGGGAAGATATCAGCGTTTCCAGGAAGAAGAGGAGGTGGAAGTCTGGATTTGGAGGTGGTGTTGTCACCTATAACAGTGGAAGGGTTGGAGTTGGATCAAGAGTTCATGCAATATGTTTCTGGTTGTTAAATGGTGTATTTAATTTTATTCAATATGTTGAAAGTTGTTTGCATGAAGAATTACAAATGAGATTATAAGAAAGAGTTGGTAAATACTACTCCATAAATTGTGTTCTGTTTCAGAGTTATCCGCGGAAGTGTTAAACAAAATCATCACAATTGCACTTGAACTGTCATCCTCATGGGACAGCCCGGTGCACAAAATATTCCACATTCATTCCGGCACCCGAGTGATGTGATGTAAATCCAAGTTTTTGACAGATTAATCTTTCATTAGTTGATAAAAAGACTCACATTGACATGACTTACAGAGTCAAACCATATATTAATACCAATGATTAACAGTAGTAGCGTAAGCAATTCAATAATGAGTTTACTCCTATTATATATGCCGAGTATGATCCTCAAAGCCGTCTTTTTAGATTGGTCGGCATACCGTATTAGTTTAATCCAAGTAACATTTGTATAATCGAAATACCTTATACTCCATATGATCAGAGCTCATTTTCATTTAATTATCTAAGCTAGTAATGTATTTTTGTAGCTCTTTTAGTTTTAGTTAGAGGTCTGACTTCGTAGGCTCACTTGATGATTAGTCTCTTCATTAATTAACAGCAAATTATATATAAGTTCACGAAGTACTTGGACCTTTCTAGCTTCCACGTGAATGACAGTTCCAAGAGCAAGCATGAAGAATTTTATACTACAATTAATCTTTTGGTTTAGTTCCTTGATTAGGAGAGCTATGCTGTTTCTGTTGACCAACAAAATTCATTAGTTTACCATTGGGATGTCAAACATTATTCAATCTTGTGGATTTCCCAGCCCCCATCAAAGGTTGTGAATTGTGATTGGTGGTAACTGGTAAGTATCCGAGCTTAATCACATTTTTCAGATTGTGGGAAGCGTTTTACGCTAAATTAGGATTTTTCTAACACAAATCCCGTGTTTTATAGTATATCGGATATCTCATCCTTAATACAACAAACAACATAAAAACACTAGTACTACTATTATAATCTTATAAATTATTAATCTCAATATTACAATATGTTATGTGTACATTTTTACTGGTTGTAATCTAGATTATTAATTCCACTTTTGATAAAGATAAAAAAACATATAAGCAATTTTGTAATTTTTTTCTCATCTTTGATCAGATTAACGGATTAAAATCCACACGGCTATTCTCGTTCAATTAATATGTCTCACATGATTCATGTTTGTTGTAACAGAACACAAAGATTTCCAAAAGACCATTCACCAGCGTCACAATTAGATCTATGAAGGTTGTCTTGGATAGTAAGTACCAATATTATATATTTATTAGAGTTTAAACCATGAAAATGAAGCTTCTTTATGACCAAAAAAAAATTGCCTCTCATTCAATTAAGTTTGCTTCTCATTCAATTGAGATGTCTCACATGAATTATGTTTGTTGTAGAACAACATAAATGCGACAACGTAATAATCGTAATCGAAGATTATGGCAGGCAGTAAGTATTCCTATAATTTTACTTTAAATTCAAGGTGAAACTTTGTTGAAGAAAGGTTTTGAAGAATGACAAACGGGAAGGACCCAGTGGTTCCGGAGAACCTGATCCTCGTATAGAAGGGTACGACTAATCGAAAAGATTTGAGGGTTGCAAATTCCTGCGGAACTAGGAGTAGTGGCGCGTGAATGAATATGCATCCTCGTCAGACTAAAAGAGGCGGTGTCCAAGCTGTGTCTTTGAAGTACGAATAATAGTTGGATTTGAACAAGTTACAAGATTGTTTTACCATAATTACAAAGATTCCTTTTGGAACTCAACTAGGGTTCTGATGCCCATATAAATATAAGTAGTTGATGCAGTCGTAAATCAGTTATTCACAAATAGAGAGTTGCGAGCATACAAAGGCCCTTTCAACGTGAGATAACTGAGGAAGACAACTGGTGGGGTTAACGAGGTTGAGTCTAGATATTTTGTCTAGGTTCTTGGTTTGTAAGTTGTCTTGTGTTTGTGCGATCATTGTTATTACCTATCAGCTTATCTTAGAAGCAATTGTGTTAGGTGAACTTTTGAGAGATTATTTTGTAAAGCTAGAGTTTAGCTTTGTTGAGTGATTAGGGTCTAGAGTGTAGCCCCTTGGTTACAGAGTCTTGTAATCAGAAACTTGCTCTTTATGTTAGTGGATTGAGTTCGAAAATCCCAGAGTGTGGGTCGTGGTTTTTCTCCCTTGAGCAAGGAGTTTTTCACGTAAAAACATTGTGTTCCTTGTGCTTTTTGATTGTGTGTGTTGTGGCGTCTAAGTCCAAACTGTTAAGTCAAGAACAAGGTTCTCGTTAATGAAAAATCGGTGGACACTATTCAATCCCCCCTTCTAGTGTCCTTAGGAGGTGCATAGATTATAACAAGTGGTATCAGAGCGGGTCTTCTCGTTCTAGGTTAACACCTTGAGAATGATCAGAATCATGAGTGCACCACATACCATCACTGAAGGACAGTCAGTCTTAAGGCCCCCACAGTTCAATGGACAGTACTATGCTTGGTGGAAGAACAGAATGGAGAACTACATTTGTACTAAGGATTATTAACTCTAGCTTATAGTATCTGAAGGGAATTTAATCCCTACCAAAATAGTTGGAGAAGGAGCTACTGCTCGACAAGAACCTAAATCAAAAGAGGAGTTCAATGAAGCTGACTACAAGATGATTGAAAAGAACCACAAAGCTAAACGTCTGGTGATTTGTGGTCTTGGTCCCGAGGAGTTTAATAGAGTATCATCTTATAAGACTGCTAAGGAAATCTGGGATGCCCTGCAAGTTGTACATGAAGGAACCACTAAAGTGAAGGACTCCAAGAGAAGAATGCTGAAAAGACAATTTGAGTTGTTCTCTATGGGAGAGAAGGAATCAATCCAGAATATGATGACCAGGTTGACCATTATCACTAATGAGATGAGATCTCTAGATATGGAGTTGCTTGAAGTAGAGATGGTGGATAAGGTTCTAAATGTGTTACCTGAGGCTTGGGAACCCAAGATTACTGCCATCATTGAGTCCAAGCCTCTCAGATCCATCAAACTTGAAGAACAGGTTGGAAGTTTGAAAACACATGAGATGATGAAAGATTCAAAAACTAAACCAGCTCTCAAGAAGGACAAGACCCTCGCACTCAAAGCAACTGATGAAACTGAGGATTACGTTGATTTGCAATCAGTTGAAGCAGCAATGGTTAGTGCTTTGAGACAGAAGTTCAACTTGGGAAAGTTCAAAGGTTTCAAAAGAAATAACAAGGCGAGTTGAGTTCTGGAAAAAAGGAACATAGTTGACAGTCCTGATTATTCAGGATGCTTCAAGAAGGACCATGATGTCATGGATTGTCCAATGTGGGAAGTAGAATGGATAAAAAATAGAGCAATAAAGGAGAAGGAAAAGGAGGCGTCAAAGGAGAATGACAAAGATAGGAAGATAGTGAGACGACCTCCAAACTTCAGAGCGGAAAGAAGAAAGAAAAAGGAAGCTTTCTATGCTACATGGGGACCTACTGACAGTGAATCTGATCATGAAAGGAATCTGGAGATGAATCTCCACTAGCACTGATGGGGTTGCCAGATGTGAGTTCAGACGAGGAAGATCCTCGGGAGATCCGAGGAGGAAGAGATCCCTCAAAGCCACCTGTGTTTAACGGGACAAACTACAAGTGTTGGAAGAAACAGATGAAAATTTTTCTTCAAGCAATGGATTACAGTATCTGGTTGATTGTAAAAAGAGGATCTCATGTTCCTGTAAAGAGAGCAGCAAACGGGGTCCTAGTTCCAAAGCTTGTAGAAGAACTAGATCCTCAAGACCTAGACTGGTTACAGGCAAATTCCAAAGCTGAATTGTACCTGAGGAGAGGGCTGACTACTGATGTGTTAGCAAAGATACTTGAATACAAGTCTGCCAAAGAAGTGTGGGAAAAGCTGAAAGAGATGTACAGAGAAGATGACCAAAAGAAGGACTCAGCTCTTATGGCAACTGATGGAGAAGAAGTTGCTCATTCAGCAGAGGCTGGAGTGAGGGAGAACAACCCAAGATGGATTCTTGATAGCGGTTGTTCAAGGCACATGACAGGAGATAGAAGAAACTTTCTCTTATTTACAACATTTCAAGGAGGCATTGTAGCATTCGGAGGAGGAAAAAGTGGTTAAATCGTAGGAATTGAAAAAGTTGGGAGAACTCTGGATCATGCAATTGATAATGTGTACTGTGTCGATGGTCTCAGACACAACCTGCTGAGTATCTCTCAACTGTGTGATAGAGGGAATGAAGTGAGCTTCTCCTCTGTAGGATGTATTGTGAAGAACCTACAGAATGGAAAAATTGTTATGGAAGGAAAAATGGTGAGCAATGTATACAAAGCATCACTGAAATCACTACCTGAAAACAACTTAACATGCCTGAATGTGCAAGAAAGTGATTCTCAGTTGTGGTATAAAAGAATGGGTCACACGAGTCTCTCTCAACTCAACAAGCTAGTATCAAAGGATCTGGATCGTGGACTGCCTAGTAAGAGAATTGAAAACATAAAAATGTGTGATGCTTGTGTGAGAGGGAAGCATGTGAGATCATCCTTTAAATCAAAGAAGGTGGTGAGTATATCAAAACCACTGGAATTGATACATATTGATTTGTGTGTCCTATGACAGTCAGGAGCAGAGGAGGAAAGAGGTTCGTGTTCGTAATTGTTGATGACTACTCTAGGTATACATGGACCCTGTTCTTGGCATCCAAAGATGAAGCCTTTGATAGCTTTAAAGATTGGGCTGGTGTTGTGCAGAAAAGGTTGAGCCTGGAACTGGTCAGTATTAAATCTAATCATGGAACAGATTTTGAAAACTCAAAATTCTCTGATTATTGTGCAAAATACAGCATTGATCACAATTTCTCTGCACCAAGAACTCCACGGCAGAATGGAGTAGTTGAAAGGAAGAACATGTCTTTGACTTCTTAGTGCATTCCTACATCCTACAGCAGGTTCTTGAGCACTTTGGTGTACCCTTGGAAGCTGGGAAAAAGCCCACCATTCATCAGATGTTTGGGCTGAATGTGTTGAAAAATTGTGATTTTTTCAAAGAGAAGAGAGCTTCCAAGAAACCAGTGCAGGTTAAACAGGAGCAGACTGAAGAAAGTGAGGACTATGGACCAGAGGAAGCTTGCATCAGTAAAAGAACTGGAGCATCATGTTCTTGAAGTCAATACAGAGAATGCTGAGCTGCAAAAGAAGCTGGAGTTGAAGGATCAAGAAATTGATCGCTTGAAAATTGAGTGTCACAAGTATGAGGCCGAGCTAGTGATGGAAAGGGGCAAGAATACAAAGAACCTTGAGGCACTGGTCAAGCACTTCAACTTGAAGCCCTGAGTCATACCTTTCTTCATCCCTATCCTGGATTAATACTCTCCCATATCTCTTCTGTCCTTCCTTGATTTGTGATGTTAAGACAATCTTTCTATGTTGTGTACTTAATAGGGCTGTGTGGTTTGTCACGCCCTGGATGACTGGTTCTATTTGGGCTCTTAACCTTAAATTTGTGTGTTTACTTTTAGTTGACTTGCTTGCCTTGTGCACTAGACTGGATGGTACTAACTGATTCCTGTATGATCTTGAATCTTTTCGATGATGCCAAAAGGGGGAAGAAGGAAATGTTGGGGTGTTTGTGACATAACTCATCTGTTTTAAATTTTTCAAATTGTTATTTTTGTTTTTGTATTTTTGGAAATTTTGTCTATTCAGGTTCCTTGGCAACATTTGTTTGTCATCATAAAAAAAGGGAATTTGTTGAAGAAAGGTTTTGAAGAATGACAAACGAGAAGGACCCAGTGGTTCCGGCGGAGAACCTGGTCCTTGTATATAAGGGCACGACTGATCGAAAAGATTTTAGGGTTGCAAATCCCTGCGGAACTAGGAGTAGTGGCGCGTGAATGAATATGCATCCTAGTTAGACTAAAAGAAGCGGTGCCCAGACTGTCTTTGAAGTACAAATAAGAGTTGGACTTGAACAAGGAAAGAGTTACAAGATTGTTTTACCATAATTACAAGGTTTCCTTGTGGAACTCAACTAGGATTCTGATGCCCATATAAATACAAATAGTTGATGCAGCCGTAAATCAGTTATTCACAAATAGAGAGTTGAGAGCATACAAAGGCGATTCAACAACTTTCAACGTGAGATAACTGAGGAAGACAACTGGTGGGGTTAACGAGGTTGAGTCTAGATATTTTGTCTAGGTTCTTGGTTTGTAAGTTGTCTTGTGTTTGTGCAATCATTGTTATTACCTATCAGCTTATCTTAGAAGCAATTGTGTTAGGTGAACTTTTGAGAGATTACTTTGTAAAGTTAGAGTTTAATTTTGTTGAGTGATTAGGGTCTAGAGTGTAGCCCCTTGGTTACAGAGTCTTGTAATCAGAAACTTGCTCTTTGTGTTAGTGGATTGAGTTCGAAAATCTTAGAGTGTGAATCGTGGTTTTTCTCCCTTGAGCAAGGAGTTTTCCACGTAAAAACACCGTGTTCCTTGTTCTTTTTGATTGTGTGTGTTGTGGCGTCTAAGTCCAAACTATTAAGTCAAGAACTTGTTCTTGACTCAGAAGAATCAGGTTCTCGTTAATGAAAAATCGGTAGACACTATTCAATCCCCCTTCTAGTATCCTTAAGAGTTGCATAGATTATAACAAACTTCATGATGCAAAATGCGAATTCGATAAAAGGGAAAGAATAAAAACCCAAAAAAGGAAGAAATTGTTCTTCTTTTTTTTTAAGAAGGAACAAAAACCAAAAGAAACGGGAACTCAACTCATTGATAGCGATTAGTCCAACTCAGTACTTTCCAAAGTGAGAGATCACATTTCGTTATTACATACTTGCACGTTTTTCCTGTCTTCCTCCCATTGCCTTTCCGTATTTCTTAAAACTTAATCAACCACCTTCGCATAAATCGAGGCGAGAGTATATACTTATATCACTTTGTACATCTTTTCTAAGAAATCATTTCATTTTCCAACTTAACTTATTAAAATAATGTCAGATGCTTTGATCAGTGGACTCGCCGGTGCCGGTGGTGGCATCATTGCTCAACTCATCACTTATCCTCTTCAAACTGTATATTAATTATTTACTTACTACTCTTTATTCCTTTTTTTTATTATTTAATTTACTAATTTGATTTTTGTTACTTCACAGGTAAATACTCGGCAACAAACTGATACAAATTCTAAGCAAATTAAACAATCTCTTGGAACTATTGATCAAATGTGCCAGGTCTTTGTTTTGTACATTTTAACTATATATGTTTTTTTTTAAAAATTTGATTTACTTTCATTTATTTATTTGCAGGTTGTAAAGCAAGAAGGATGGGATGGGTTATATGGTGGCTTAGCTCCGTCGCTAATTGGTACTGCTGCATCTCAGGTGAGACTTTTAATGTGCACCGTATGCTAATGTGCGCACGGTAGTCTCTATGTTTAGAATATTTGGCACTTTGTCTGGTTCAGCGGTAAGAGCGTACCTTGTGATGTGTAAGTTAGATAAACGTCACTTGTTTTGAATATGTTGCTAACAAAAGACTGATATTTAAGTGTGGAAGGGTAGGTGATCATTGGATCACAGGTGAGACTACTTGTTGTTGTATGCTAATGTGCACTGTGTGCAGTTGTTCCGTAAACTCTATTTAGAATGTTGACCGGTTTGCCCGGTCTAGTGGTATGAGCCAGCTTGTGATGTGTAGGTTAGACACACCATGGGTAGTCTGATATTTAAGTGGAGAAGGATAGATGATCAACACATTATTTACCGAGTTTCGAATCTTGCACCAGTAGCCCTCAGGGATTTCTTAGTTATCAGGAAAAAAGAAAACATTTGACGGTTTGTTGCTTCTAGTTGTGCTTGCTTATTAATGATTATCATGCCAATATGAACAATAATTATGCCTTAATTGTGAACTAATTGGTGATGAATAGGACATTTGTTGTGTTTCAAAATATTTTGTTAGCAATTTTCATTGCTTCTTATCGTCTGGGGAAAATTTTCGTTTTGTGAATTTTGGGAGGATAAAAAGTGACTGTATCTAGACTTTAAGTTGGAGTAATGCGAGTAGTTATTGTGACACGAAAAAGATAAAGAAATATGGAGTAGTGTAGAATGATATTGATACTTGGTAAAAAATTATTACTAAGTGGGATGAGGAATTGGGTTGAAATAGCATATTACTGAGAGAATAAGTGAATTAGTTTGTGAATAAGAGTAGGCTTAGAAACACTGAGATTATGAATGTGTAAGATTACTTACATTAAATAGTGTTTTGAGTCGTGAATCTAGGTGAAATTCATGTTGGCAGAAGGCACTGTTAAGGTATTGGGAAAATAAATCTGGGTGTATGTGGTCCCTTGACTCTAGAAATATGTGCCAATTATGCAGTTATGATGTAATGGGTTATCTGCAGTCCTTTACCAAGTTTTTTTGTCCTGTCATGCTTATCATAATTAGCACTATATGTTACTTCAACCTCCCATAATAGCACCATTTTGGATTTTAGCTGGAGAATATCCATCATTGTTTTCAAAGCTTAGTTGGTCTGTCGTATAACACCTCTAACATTCTTCGGGCCTAGTTGGTTCAGATATAATTCTTAATCCTTTTAAGTATGATCAAATATAACGTCTTTGGTCTCCATTAACAACCGTCAAAGCTGACTGGACTTCCCGTGTGGAGATTATGCAAACTGAGAATGTATGATAGATGTAGCTCTTTTGGCCAATAGGAGTTTAATATATCTGATTACAGTATCTCCAAAGACGAGATTTTACTTCAAAAAGAATATATCAAGAACTTATAATCTGTAAAGTAAATTACACAATTAAGAAAACTGTCTGCAGAAATATGAACTTCATTCAGTCAATTTTTCTGTTGAATCTTCCCTCTAATATTGCATCAAGCTCTGCCCTTCCCTATGCGTATGTACTTTTGTGTTAAATTCGTCTCTCCATGGCTTTGCTTTGAAGATTACTAGAGTGGGAGCTCTCTGCACCTTCGCGTTGCATCGAGCAACTCTTTTGGGATTTTTGCTTGGGGGACAGTTGATTATGCGCGATTAGATTTTCCCTTTTATTGGGCTGTCAAATGGGCACGGAGGAAATTCATCTCGCTTTGACAACACTTTTGGATGGAGACGGTGTTAAATTTTTTCATACTTGAGGATTAAGTATGTTTACAGTTTATAGAAAGGATTAACTTAAGTTTAGGATGATGGTTAAGGGACCAAATCTGTGAAAAAGTCTCCTGCTTATGGCACAGGAATTACTAACAATTGATGTGAAAACTTCAAACTCACCTAATTGCCTTTAATTTGTGAATGAATAGATAAAAGTGTTAACACTGGCGTTATATAAGATAGACTGATGGTGTTTGTCTTGTTGAATATTGATCATGACTGGGATCATGTTCTCTTTAATTTGCGAGCTCAAGGTCTCTTAGCTGTCAAAGTAATATGATTATAATGCACTGTGTATCGGGTTAGATTTACTTGGCTAATAGTTCAGGAAAGCATGGAACTCAGTCTGTAAAGCTGTTCTATGTGCAGCATCTGGTCTTCAATCAAGATTTCATTTGTATATCATGGGGAACCCATATGCAATGGTCCAAAAGCATCGTTGAATAAGTGGTATATTTGCTTTAATGGTCTACTTATACTCCTTCAACGAATGGCTAGACGAAATCTGAATAACCAATTGACACACCTCAGTCTCCCTCATACTGGAATATCTTGCTAACACTCATTTTTTGTGAATGTATAATTGTTCTTTAAAGTGCTTTTTTCTTTGTAGTTTGGTAGTGTAAAATTCTGATCTCTTACATCTTTGTATTTTTCTTGAGACAGGGTGTTTATTATTATTTCTACCAAATATTCAGAAACAGAGCAGAAACTGATGCATTTGAACGTAAGAAAAAAGGAATAGGTGATGGATCAGTCGGGATGTTCTCATCACTTCTGGTGGCTGCTTTATCTGGGTAATTTTATTTTTTGTTGGATAGCAGAATTTTACGTCTCCTTTTGGTAGCTTCATTAAGTGTCTTGTATTGAGAACGCTGACGATAACAGCATTCTGCCAAGATAAACTTGGATTACTGTCGTAGTACTTTTTTTTTCTAATTCAAAAATTCTATTTGGTTCTTCTATGCATAATATTGGTGGTCTTATTTTATCCAGCCAAAACTTGTAAAGCACTTTCATGACTTATATTTATATGGCTAAAATGCCATTTGAAATTTTGTTACTTTTTCTTTCTGAACATGAGTGTTTTCGCTTGTCCATGTTGCAGGTGTGTTAATGTGCTGCTAACTAATCCCATATGGGTAGTTGTTACGCGCATGCAGGTAAAATACTCTGTGGTTCACCTATACCTCCTCTGCAGAAGGGAAATTGGTGTGTTTACTTAAAACTTTTTGGTGAGCTTAGCGCAGCAACAAGTTTATTAGTGTGGTAGTCTAGAGCCATATATATTTCTTATGGAGTGACTAGAAGTGTGTAACTGCCTGAAGGCTCTTAGGGTGAGATAAATGAGCTCTGTTTGTAACTAATTTTCGACAGGATTTTGTTGAGCAACACATTGAAGCAAGGGAGGACTAAGTGGAAAGATATCATAGTTTTTGTACGCAGAAGAAAGGGAGATTCACTTAAAGATGATAAACTAAAAATCAGAAGGGTAGCTAGGAATTTGGTTTTTTAGCAGGAATATGCAGAGTATGCTGATCTTTGTGATCGATTTCTGCTAGGACTCATTAATTCAACGTCAATAAATACGTCAGTGAAATATTAAAGGTGTCTATGAATTAGCAACCTATACAGTAGACTGGCAGGTAACCATGGATAGAAGAGGAGTGGAGAATGTGCAGAGCTTGCAGGAGTCACATAAATATCCTTCGCTAGTTGCAAGATAAAGATGCTTCTCTTTTGAGGAGACCAATGCGTCATGGTTGATTCTGCCGGATTAATACTGTTCCTTCTTCATATTATATAAAATAGGTATGTGAGATTGAGGTCAAATTTTATCTCACAAAGTGGAACTCTTGCAAGTAAAGTTTACGTTATAAATGTATACACAAAACTAAAGTCCTTTAAGTGATGTGGATATATGTCTCTGTTCAGGGAAACAACTATCATATGATACCTTTGAGAATTAGAAGAATCATGTGCCAAATTAATATTTAATACACACATATTTTTGAAATATTGGAATGAAAAGGCCAAGATAGATCAGACTGTTTATAGGATTTATATGCAACTCCTACTAATTTGAGATTGCAAATTGTTGTTGGAAAGCTGCTGTTTCAACCTTAATGCTGTAGTGTCTTTTGTCTTTTCAACACAGAAATATTCTATGGTTAGTCACCTGGCTCATGTTGATAACCATGACAACCGTGCTCTTCGAACTGTATGTTTTGACGAAGCCAGGAATTCCTTTGCTCGTGCCTTGTCGTTGTTGAGATAGAATTGTTGGTCTTGCAAGTGCAGTACTGATGTAATTATCAGATCTGTTATACAGTTGTTGGTGTTGAATATCTGTCAATGGACAACATCGGTCCCTGAGTGCTTGTTTATATTGTGAGCGGAAGTAAGTGCTGCCTTGGGTTCAGTTGATGACACTCACTCTGTGTTTGTTGCTTCCAAAGATGGAACATGGCAGTTTGGAAGCTTAGTCATGGATTTAACCTTTTTTTTTAATCGACGGGGATTATAGGTAGAAGAAGCATCTGGATTATGGATGGTACAGTATACGTTTAAAACTGCGCTTACATTGATGTTAAATCCCTTCACTTTAAATGTACTAGTGATTGCCTTGTTACTTTGATGTATAAATGCATTGCCCGCGACGTATTACTGATCCTTTATGCTAGTTTTCTTCACGAAAAATTTCTTCCTGATATAATTTGTCGATACTTGATATTCTAATGTTTATTTCTCACAATTGTTGTGCAGACTCATACAAAAAAGGATAAAGACAACCACACCAAACCTGTAGCATCAGAGGATGCAATCTGTACTGTGGTTGAACCTCCTCCCTATGGGACAAGCCACACTGTATGTACATAATTTTCCTATTTGAAGATGTGATTTATGATGCATTGAAACTTAATTTGCATACCTTGGAGCCACCATAAGATTTGCATATTTAAGCTAGGTGGAGACACTTGGAGTAAACCCGAGTTACTTGTCAGTATCGGTTCTCTAAATGCTAGCTGATGCATGGCTCCAACATATATCTTTCTAAAGCTTTTCTTTCTTTTTTGTCCATATTCTTCAATGTTTTAACTGGCAATATGGATTCGTCGACACTTTGATGCTTGGTTTTCTTTCATACTAAGTTGTTGGGGGCAAACTAGCAGCATTGTGGGAATTGATGGTTTCTGAAAAGGTTCACAACTATTTTAGTTTTTTCTTTTTAAAAAAAAAAACAAAATCAGAAAGTTGAAAATCTCTGCAGCTTTTGTGTAGGACATGTGTGTGACCCTGTGATGGTACTCTCCCAGTCCTCTCTGATTTTTAGCATACAACATAAAGGCTATGCCAATCACATAGAAGCATAATTTTTTTTTTTGCAAGGACATTTGTTTTATGAGTAATCAACTTTTATATCCATGCTTTACAGTCATGGTATAATATTGCAGCCTATACCTGTTATTTTCAATAGTTAACAGTTAATATCTTTCAGATTCAAGAAGTCTACGGGGAAGCTGGAGTTTGGGGTTTCTGGAAAGGTGTTTTCCCTACATTATTCATGGTATGTGAGAACTAACTCCATTTAACACTAAATGATGGTTCTTGATCCTTCTCAATTGCTAAATACAGGTAAGCAACCCTTCCATACAATTTATGCTATATGAAACCTTGCTGAAGAAGATTAGGAAACGACGTGCCTCTAGCAATAAAGGTGCCAAGGATGTCACTGCTTTGGAGGTAAAGCTTTGTCCCTTTCTCTTCTTCCTCTAAATTCTGTGCTAGCATTGTCTTACTCTTTATCATTTCAGAACTCTAGCTTTTGACTTGTCACCAATTGGAGCTCACATGTTCTATATTTCGCTAGATATTTCTACTTGGAGCTGTGGCAAAACTTGGAGCGACGGTTGTAACATATCCTCTTCTGGTTGTCAAGGTATGCAAGTTCTGTATGTAGAAAGGTGGTTTTCCTTACCCTTTTCATCAAAATTTTCTCAGCTGTTGGATTTATGTGGGCAAATATTTGATGCAAATATCAGCTTCCTAAAAGTTGACTCATGAATTCATCTTCATCTGCCTTCTTCATACTCCATTTCGCCTTTTGGTTAATTTAGGCAATCAACTGTTGAACTACAACCCTAATGGTGCATGGATAAGTACATTCTTCACCTTTAAATTTGTTCACTGCATCCTTTTCAATTTCATTCATTTAGCCCCTTAAGTAATTTCAACCTGGATAATCCAAAATGCTCTCACTATGTGCTTTGTCCGTTCGACATCCAATGAAATTGGAATGCCAAATGTAGCTGTATGGACTTCGGCAGTGCATTCATACTACATTTAGTACCACATTCCCAGTTTTAACTTCATTGCAAATACCAATTGGAACAGTTGAGACAGTGTGGCAGCAATAGGGTCCAATATAGTTCTGTACAGAGTTTTGACCACTATCCAACTGTCATTTTAGTTTTAAATGCATTTCAATTTGCAGTCAAGACTACAGGCAAAGCAGGATACAGGTGGGGATAAAAGACATCATTATAAAGGTCAGTGGACTTGAGTTACTGTGTTTATATAGCAGGCATCATTTTAAAGGTTAGCATGCTTCTATATGAGTTTCGGCAAGTTCTACATTGGTGAGATCAGACTGATAAATGCAGTAATTCTACTTGTAGCAATATGTTAACGTACATTCATAATGAAAATGACAAAAAATTAGAACCTGGAGTTGCTGGGTAATTTGGATTATTTTATCTGAGATTATCATAATTCTTACCAGAACAGTTGGCTATTTCATGGAGAATTTAGTCAGCCATTCTCCAAAAGCTGATGAGATATATTGCTTTCCAATTCAGCTTTTGGGGCCTTTTTGTTTGTTTGTTTGTTTTTTTTTTTAAAGTTCAAGTAGTAAAGTTTTCTATGCAATTTAGGTACCCTTGATGCTATTATGAAGATCATACACTATGAAGGCTTTTATGGGTTTTACAAGGGGATGGGCACAAAAATTGTACAAAGCGTTCTTGCAGCTGCTGTCCTTTTCATGGTCAAGGAGGAACTTGTCAGGGGTGCTAGATGGTTGTTAACAGGGACTGCTGCTAATTCTATTAGATAAAAGCCTCCTTAGAAGTTTTCAATCCAAGCAAGGTGCAAAAAAAAAAAAAAAAAAAAAAAAAAAATCCAAGCAAGGTGCAGCTTAGCCAGAAGCTCACCCCACGACAATTACCTTCAGAACTAAAGTGGATGCCTTGTATTAGTAACTGGAATTAATTAGTTTTCCGTGCCTTCACAGTATATTAGACTAAGAGGGGCTTAAATAGAGTGACATGACCAGTGATGATTCATTTGGTCGATTCCTAACGTATTTGGGATTGAGACATGTCGTTGTTGTCTCTGTATACAAAATCAGTGTATCTTTAGTTCCTGATCTTAAATCCATTCTTTGGTCGCAGTCTACAGCTTGTTAATGCTTTCTAACCAAAAGATAAAATGATGTTATATTTCTTAGTACTAATCTTAAGTTGTTTGGACTTGGAATTGAGCTATCCTTTATAACTAGTACACAAAATGGTCCATCATTGTCGATCAACTACAGCTACGGAAAAGTTCACATTAGAGGCTTTTGCTTCTCTCGAATGTATTATATTAATCGGTAATAAAGCTAAGCTATTGATCCTACAAAGCTACTTGCTTATAGTTACATTAAAAAACGAAAGAAACCCCCACTTGACAAGCGCCTTTATTTTATGCCATTATGCATTTATTGTCATGGCTAGAGAATAAAAGATATTCTGCAGTTGATAATATATACTCAAAATGGCATTGCTTTAGGAATATGAGTGGGTGGTGGAGTGCTCAGCTTCTATTCAATCCCACCAAGCACCAGTTAATTGATTAGTCGAAATAGAACATGATCAAGCCTATAGTAATAGTAATTAAGCTAATCTGGCATAGTTAGCTATGTAAGGAATATTACTCCTATTAATAAAACAGAGACAATTCTTCTATGTACCAAAAAATCACAAAACTCTTCTAGACACTTTAATAAAAGTGGACATAGACGCATATATTAATTAAAACTCAGCTCCACTTGGTGCTACAAGAGAATCATATTCTCTTAATTTTCTCAATTAAGAAATCGAAGGTGTTTTTTTCTTTGATACTTCTCCAACTACTTTGCACATTTTCTTTCATCTGGACAAAGCTTAATGGTTTCAAAAGCCAGATTCGGCTAGATGAAATTCTAGTACTCGCACTTCTTTTTGTTCGACCATCTCAAATTCAAAATACAATAACCTGGTTAATCCAGGTTTGTGTTAGGTATGATCTCATTAACGAGGTACCGCTCCCTATGAAAAATTCTTAGTTTTCAGAACCTGAAATCGATACTCTAGTTAAGACTCGCATGGGTGTGATAACAGCAAGACATTTTTTTCATGTACACATCTATGACTTAATCATGGTGAAATGATAGTGTTTACTTTCAGTTTAATTTTTAATTTCTACGGTTAACTTCATTAATTTTGTAAACACCATGTGCATGTGCATGTACCTTTTAACATTATAAGAAAAACTCTATCGGTTTCAGAAAGATTGAAATTATTAAAGAATTTATAACTAACTAGATATGTAGTAATTAATAGTATTATTTAAGAAAAATCAGAACTATATATCCAAATTTGCAAGGGAATTAGATGCATTAAATAAGAACACAACTGCCCTCCCTCATCTCTGGTGCTGCTGTGGCGGTTGCTGCTCGCCGGCTTATTCTTTCTTCGATGCTTGCCAATCTGCTTCTTCTTTCTTCTTCTTCTTTTTTTAATGGACATGATTTTTGGGTATTTTGGTGGATTAAGTAATGGTTATGGTGGTTTTCTGACGGTGGTTAGGGAGGTTTGTGGTGTTTTGTATATTTTGTGTATATTTGTTTGTTTCATATATCTTGTTTATATATTTATAATTTTTGTATGTGTGTATGTTTAGGAGCAAAAAACCATGTATATACGCGTATGACTTTTTGTATATCTTTATATGTCCAGTATATTTATGTGTATGTCTCTTTTTTTTGTGTGTGTATGCGTATGTTAGTTGTATATTTAAGTAGGTGTGGCACAATTTATATATATGTATACGTGTGTACGTGTATATTTGTTTATACATAGTTTCAAACAGTAATTCAAAAAGTTTTTAACGTATATAAGTGTATAGTGTGGGTTGCATTTTTTAGATTCAAAAAATTTAACGCGGTGGCGTGGCAACGGCTGGCAGCAAGCAGTAAGAGAGGGCAATGACCGCTAGGGTTTAGGGAGAAGTAGGAAGACAGAAAACAAATTCTAATTTGTGTGATTTGTAGAATTTTCTATGTTGTGGGCAAAAAAATAATGTTACATCTTATAAAATGATATAGTAGTAATATTTTGTGTAAATTAGAGCGTAAGTGTGTTTCTATAATCACCCCTCAACTAATATGCTGAACCCCACAATTTCTTGGGTGGGGCTGCAATTAAATAGGAATTCAAGCAATCTGTACAAATAACAGCTCAAAACTCTTTGGGCACGTTTGGTAGGATGTACTAGCATAGATAATCCTGGTATAAAAGTTATGCATGTCTTATCCAGCGTTTGGTTACAATTCTTCGAACTCAGCATAGTTAATCTTGGAATAGCTTGTACTGAATTTGTTGTACTATCTATTCCAAGCTCTACATGGAATTAGCAATCCCTGTATTGGCTATACATGGACTAAGCACTAAAATGACTAACATGCCCTTGAGGCTATTCTTTTCTCTTAAAATGAAACAAAATATATTTTCGGTAACCAATTCTTTCCGGTTCCTTCAGCCATGAAGTATCTCAGAAAAAGCTTACTGAAATCTACTAAACACAATATTGTTGGTCACTTTGGTAAGAAAATCTTACGAAAGAACCTGCAAAAAGTACATTCCAACCAAATCATAAACATAAATTTCAAAACTCACACCAAAATAAAGATAATATAGAAATCAGTTATCTCAACCCATCTAATGCCCTATCATACCCAGGAGATTTGTCATATTCATATTCTGTTGTCAATTCTTTTGGGAGATAATGCTAGATTTATTTAGTCGGTTGATCGGCAAAGTCGAACTATTTGGATATAAGAATATACTCTATTTTTCAATTTTAAGCAAGAAGTTGTAAAAAAAGAAAAAAAAACAATGAGCTAAAAAGAACCCAAGAGAGCTTGAACCAAATAACCCAAAAAAATCATAAGCAGAGAAATAAAGTATCTAGATTAGTATACTACACAGTTCATTTCGCCCAAGTAAGATCGAAAATTTTTATAAATGGTCAAGGGCATAATTGTGAAAAAAAAATTTATACATATTTATACCAAACACAAGTTAAGTTATACACCTTTTAATACAATGAACCAAACACCAAATAAAAAATAATCCCTGCATTACTAATTTCCGTATTATTAATCCTTGTATTACTAATCCCTGTATTACTAATCCATGTATAACTTGTTCCCATACCAAACGACCCCTTTAGGACTAGGGCTCATTTATGTTTTGGAAGTAGATTACTCGTTGACTATATAGTGTATCATAACCAAATTTTCATCAATAATGGTAGCATTGATTAGAAATTAAATATTGCAAGTATCATATCATCATACTAATATAAAAGAGCCAAACCCAAAAGCAAAATGTAAAAGACCATTTTACCCCTACAGCAATAAAAGTAAAAATAGTAAATAAAAGTTAATAAAAAATTACATTACATTACACATTGCACAAAAAATTACTACCCATTACACAAAATGAAAAAGATACACGCACACTTCATCACCAATAAATATAGTAAATAGAAGTATCATGTCATATATATATATTTAAAAGTAATGGACTAAAACACCCTTTAAAACAGGAAATGTATATTTTAACAACTTTTTTCCCTTTTTGTATTCAAAATAAATAATTTTATATTACATAAAAAAAAATATACCCTACGACAAGTCTTGACCAACCGTTTAAAATTCTTAGTTAGCCTTAATACCAAATATGCATTAAATGATGCAACAATAAGATGAATCAAAAAAAATATGTGAATTGGATGTTTATCTTCATACTTAATAATAATAACAGGTTACTTCATTTATTTTATTTTTATAATTACTATCTCTAGATCAATAATTCTTGAAAATTGGAAAGAACTTTATCATTTCATACTCCATTAATTATCTTTTCTAGAATTAATGTCTTTATATTTTCTTGCGTTTAGTTTAACAATTTTTTTGTAGTTTAAACCAAAACATTAACTTACCGTCTAAATACAATGCACCTTGTAATTGAAAAAAAGTTCAATGGACTTCAGATTTACATGAGGCCTTTCTCATTAAATTGAGGTGCTTCATCATCTGCTAATTATCATTGACCTTTAGAATGCCTCCCTTTCAGTTTTCCAACAATATTACGCATTAATGTATGTAATCAGCCATCTTCCTTTGGTATAAATAAATCATGATTAAGAATGAACTCTTGAAGCAATTCTCTGACCTACAATACCATTCTACATCTCTCACATTAGGTAATGTATTTCTTTCCCTGGTTACCTATCATTTTTGTTTTTGGTTAAACGAAAAGTCGTTTTAATTTTCTCTTATTGGTTAAATAGCGAAAGTCAAGTCCACAAGCACCCATTAAAATTATTTAATAATTAACATGAAACTATATTAAAGCTTAACCTTTTAAAATATGAGTAGATTGAGGTGATATACGTATTTAATTAAATTTTCTTTCCGAGTTTTAGGTGATTCTTCTTTTGAATCAATTCTGACCTATTTTTAAATTTCACCTTTCAAATTTCGTATGTCGTATTATAATTTATTTATTCTTGTATAATTTTGTTTGTGATATCTGATTATTAAAAACTATTTTCTTAACTCATGTAGATTATAATTTTCTCAAATTTGGTAGTGTTAATTTTTTTCTTACGAAGTACTAAAACATTTCTTCTTTGTAATAAACAGATGAAAGGACTACTAAGCTTGAATCAACCAAACGGTAAATATGCAACTATGCTTTGTAGAAATTATCCAAAACATTTTAATGTCAATACCTTCAAAGTGTATTGCTATTACAAATAACCATTGTTTTGTAGGTGTACCTTATGTAATTGACAATGAATTATTAGTCAAACTAATAAACACGTATGTTAATCAAATTTTGGTACAACTTCTACAAAAAACAACTTTCATTCGACGATTGCTTCTTGACATGTATGCTGCTCAGCTTCTTGACATGTATGTTGCTACAAGGAGGAGAAGGCTACAATTTCTTGAAGCAATGGCAAAACTTCAAGACATGAATCATTTGCAACTGTAGCCAACATCCCTCATGTACACATTTTAATTATGAGTTGTTGAAATTTTAAAAAATATGTGAAGCTGAATATTTGCTGTATTAGAGGAAATGCTTAGTTTAAGTCATTTGAACTTTACTTCGTTGCATTTCTTAAATAGTCGTTTCCAAATATATGTCCTCTTATTTATTTCTGTGGCTACAACTTCTTAACAAGCTACAAATTATGTTGGTGATGCTAATTCAATTGATTGTACAGAACTGCAAACTTTAATGGTGATCAACGAAGAAAATAATTGGGGTGGCTTAAGACGTTTGTACTAAATAGCATGGAATACACGTGCAACCCACTTTTATAATTATATGAAACATTATCTTAAATATCTTTGTGTACAAAAAGTAAATACATAATTAAATAAATTAGTTAAATATTAAAATTCCAAACACCCATGTCCACACATTCATACATTCTTCTACTATACAGATTCACGTCATGTTTACTTAAATGTGAAGACATTTATAAATCATAATTATGAAAAGGCTATTGAGCTAGTTTCGTTAATGTCTGAGTTACTACTTTTATACTTTTGTGTGGCCTGATTGAAAGCACACGGTATGCGGAGTATTTATTTAGACCGTCAACATTCCTCATGGAATTCCCAAGCAAATAATAAAGATGGTTGAATCTCTCAAATAAAGTATTTCTGTTGTTTCTTATATAACCCACTTAGTGGTTATTTTATTGCAAGTTTTCTGTAATATATGCAGTTGCTAACATCCTTCAAGTGTGCCTCCGACTTCCACCAAGTTTACACTTTCCATACAGTACAAAAAGTTATTATAGATTTAAAGGAGAAGATGAAGATTTGTCAGGATTAAGAGTCACGTACTTGATAACGAAACGGAATTCAAGTCTTATATAATAGTCCATCTCAAAGAGCTTTTAGGAGATCTTCATCAGCGTCACAAAGTGAGTTGTCAAGATTTAGATGTATTGGCACATACGATCTATATGCATTTTATGTAAGGTGATTGTTTTATATATTTAAGATAATGTATTTTCAGAATGTGTTCATATGATATAGTTTTTGGGTATAATTCCAGTTTATAACTTCTATCTATAGGCGATATGTACATATTCGAGCAATTTTGTTTATCCATCTATAACTTGGATGTCTCCAGGTGTCGAGTTGCCAACTTTCCTGTGGAAGTAATTAGGGAATTTACAGAGTACGTTTCATCGTGCACACATATAAAATCTTCACAGTTGTCACATTAACCTCCTGATATCGTTCAAACATTTCAAAACTTTTACAAAATTCTGCGCATAAAAATATAATTGTTTCAAATTATTTTGATAGAAATATGCAAATGGAACCTACCTGGATATAGGTACTCCATACGTAGTGTTTTTTTTTTTTCTATCTTGATTTAAGTATTTATATTGTTGTCTACTCATTGATATGGGTTCACGCGCAAAGCGCGTGTACAGAACTAGTACATCATAAGATTTTTCTGCTAATAATCCGATTATTTATCTATATCAATTATATGTATTTCTTTCCTATACAAAAATTAAACAAATGTGGACTGTGGATAACTAAATAAATGCAATTAAATTTGGGTTTAAGTTAAACCCATGTAAGATATTTGTATGATAGCATGCAGTTTTAACTTGATGACAGATTAGTTATTATATTTATGGGGTTATCAATTAATATTATTATAAATAAAATTGTAATTTTTTCACTATATAAATAATTTTGCAGTAACAATGTATAGAAGTACTAAGAGCCTACTTGACCACGCTGTCAAAATTAATTTATTTTGAGAATTTTTTTAATCAAAAATGCTTTTCAAAAAAGTAGTTTGTAAGAGCAGCAGTTTGTATTTGGCCAAATTATAAAAAACACTTTTGTATAAGCGAGGGTATTATGATTTATGAATCTTTTCTCATATAGGAACTTGAAAAAAGAAAATGAATTGAGTAAAAAGAAAACTATTTCCTTTTTTTTTTGGGTTATAGGAGAATAGCAGCAATTTCCCCTTAATTAAGTACTCCATAAAATTTCTCGCATCCCCCCACCCCCTCCCCTCTTGATCTCATAAATATCCTACAGATCCTCTTCTGTCAAGGAGTTTACCCTTCAAATCCAATAAATTATCTGGACGGTCACAGATAGAATTTATAAAAGTTAATATATATGCAAACCTTACCCCCACTAAGATGGAGATGTTGTTTCGGTTAAATCCTTGGCTAATTCAAATATTTTGAATATCTACTTACCCTTATACTATGTAAAATATATATGACGATATTTCTTTATCGGATGTTCCCAAATGGACAAAACTGTAGGACGACTAAAGAAATGCATTAATACAAAAAAAAAAAAAATGCAAATTGTTTCTTTTCCAACCGAAGAAAATTATACATAAATGCCGTGAGGCATAGGAAACCTTGAAGAGAATACTGAGTTGCCAACACCAATAAGTATGCCTCAAAACTAGACAAAGTTATGAAGTGAATTGTGAAGAAAGAGTACAAGATAGACTAAAAAGTCTTTTAAGCAATAAGACAAAAAAAAAAAAAAAAGATGAAAAGATATTGGTCATGTTATGGTTGGAAAAAGATATGAATTGGTAGTAGTATATTTTTTTCTTAAATGAAGGGGCCAAATTTGGGTAGAATATGTCATTTTCCTCATTATATCGTTTGTTTGCTATGCTAACGTCGTTTTAAACTTCTCTCAGCTTTTAATTATTTGTTTTTGCAAGTTTTTCAGGTTCTGAAACATTTAATGCCAATATACTACTGATAGGGAAGCATAAAGGAAGACGTCAAGAGATTATACTTATTAATCATGGGTTAATGGGTACTTTATGATATTAATTATTTGCACAACAAATGCATACCCAAACTTTAGTAGAGTAATTCGAATATACTACAACTATTCTTTCTTTTTTTTTTTTTTTGGTCCAAAGAAAGTACTACTGCTATACTCCAATTAGCTAACTGAAAACATTCAGGGGAGCCCCACGTGTATACTAACATATATAACGAATAAGTACGCTATTGAATTGCAATTACCAACATATACTGTAACGAATAACTACGCTATTGAATTGCAATTCCTAATACAAAATATACAAATAATCAATTACTCATATTTTCAACCCAAATTTATAATTCCAGCAATTATTTTACACATAACGTTAAGACTGGAAATATTACTGTCCAATACTTACCGGGTTTTAATATACATGGAAAATTTTATGAGTGTCTTAAAAAGTGATAAATTTGAATTATAATAATTTAAGTTAAACTTTTCATTTTGTTCTTAGCGGGAAACTTTTATTTATAATCAACAAATGCTATGAGATTTATATTACTCTATCCGATCTCATTTAGTTGTCATATTTAAAAATATTTATTATTTCAAAACTTTCAAGAGAATATTGATTAAGTATTTTCACTTTTATCCTTACTCAAAGATTACCGTGAAAGCAAGAGTAGTAAAATTGAGATGGAAGAATAAATAATGACAATTTAGTCAAATAATCTTTTTAAGTAGGTACAAATGTCAAATATGACAAATAAAAGGGATTAAACTAAGTACCCTAATTTTAGTGGTGCTTTTTACGTTCGAATTTGTAACTATAGATCACACAGAGACGTAAAGACAGTTTTACTCCAAGATGCTTCTTCTATCGAATGACTATCCTATCTTTTGAAAATATATTTTCTTAAAATTTGTGTCAATTGAAACATTGTTGGAAAAATATTTCATTTTAACATTAGTTACCAAAAATGATGATTTTAGTTGTGTGTTGTTATAGGTAGTCCATTGAGGCGAATATATATATAGTAATGAAAGAGCTTGAGCAGTCTCTACTCTCTAGGGTCTATAATCGTTTTACAACTGTCGCCGTCCGATCTACTCTTTCTCTCTCATCACTCATCCCCTCCATTCATTCACTTTCTCTTATCTCTCTTTCCATTTTCAGCTCCAAAAAATTACTATCTACTCACCATTTCCAAATCTAATTAGTAGTTTCCTTCTCATAAAAAACACGCTCTGTCTACCTCCATGATATAATGTTTTCATACAACGGAGTAACCGTAACTCAGCACGCGCTCCCTTCACGATACTATAAAAATATCTTACTCATCATTTCCAAATCTACTACTTGTTTCTAATTGTGTTTCGTTTTTCATACGCGCTTCCTAATCTAATGGAGGAGCGTAACACAACACGCGCAGCCTCTAACAACGATACAATATGGGAGTGTGTGATTCCATACATAACAGAATCCAGTGACAGAGACGCAGTATCAACTGTGTGTAAACGCTGGTATTCCATCGATGCAATAACTAGGAAACATATAACTATGGCTTTATGTTATACAGCTAAACCTCAACAACTTTCTACAAGGTTTCCACATTTAGAATCAATTAAGTTAAAAGGGAAACCACGTGCTGCTATGTTTAATTTGATTCCTGAAGATTGGGGAGGTTATGTTACTCCTTGGGTACTTGAAATTACTAAGTCCTTTACTCGAATGAAATCCCTTCATTTTCGTCGAATGATTGTTAAGGATTCCGATCTGGAGTTGCTTGCTTTGAATCATTGTAAAGTTTTACAGGTTTTGAAGCTGGATAAGTGTTCCGGCTTCTCTACTGATGGTCTTTTGCATATTTGTCGCTCTTGCAGGTATATTAATTCGTTGTAATTCAGTTTGATTTTGTGTTCGTCTAATTGAGTTTTTTGCTTTATTTAACTGTTGTTTCAAATTTGTACTATATTTGAGGTAACAGTTCATCTTAGTGATGGTTGGAACCCTGCTACAGGCAAACTTGATATTTAAGTGGTGAAAGATAGAGGACCGAGCCCATTATCTGCGCCACTAGCATGATATTGGGTGATTTCTTTGTTATCGAAGAACTGTTTTGTATGCTTAATTGAAGATCCCTGAAGGGTGATTGAGTGCTTGGGGCGTAGTAGGAGAACCTGGAGATTTTAGGTGTGGGTCCTTGTTTTGACACTCAGTATAAGTTCAGTACAAGCTTATCTGTTTCGTTTACTTGGCAGCTGTGTTTAATGGGCTGTAGTAGTGCTCACAAGCTGTTCCAAACGCTGGTATTAATTCTCTAGATTTATTAAAAAAGGTTATGTTTTTATTTGAGACTTCATTGATATAGAATGTTTTTATATATTGTTGTCATGTTTACTCTTAACTATTGTGGTTTTGAATGTTTGTGGTTTGGCTATTGGTTTTTATTACATTTTGTCTTCCTCAAATGTTGGACTGTCACGGGTCTAAGTGAAGCTTATAGTTAGTGAAGGTTCATATAGCTTACACGAACTGGTTTGGGATTGAGACATAGTTGTTGTTTATTTGTATTCTTTTTATTAAATAAATGTTCTGCGGAGGTGCAAGAGAATTGGTATATTTGGAAAAGATAAAAACATGGAAAATAGAAAGAGCTTCTTTTACGCACCCAAGGGTGTGGTCTAGTGGTCAAGGAAGTGGGATGAGAACCATGAGGTCTCAGGTTCAAATCCTAGCGGAGACAAAAAAATACTAGATCTTTCTTCCCATCTATCCAAGCCTTGGTGGGTAGAGTTACCTGGTATATGTTGCTGGTGGGAGATGACCGGTATCCGGTAGAATTAGTCGAGGATAAAAAAAAGGAGCTTCTTTTACTTTTGTTAGGATTTCGTATTTGTAGAGCAAAGTGAATGCAGTTTTAATTGGTGCAATATGTGCAACCACATAATGAATAAGGATATATGAGTTACTCTCTACTAATGTGAAATGCAACGACCAAATTGCTAAAGTCCCACATCAGTAGAGGGTATGGGCCGTTGTCTCCATATATGGCCTTGGACAATATGTACCCCATTAGCTAGCTTTTGAAGTTGAGTTAGGTTTCCCTTTACACGGTAGTAGAGCTAGACTCATCCCTATTCTTGGTATATTTGATGTTGCGCCAACATTTTATGATGGCCATGCTCCAAATGTCCAGTCTTGGGCTTGCAGGAGAGGGGTGTTAGGTTCCCACATTAGTTGAGGGTATGAGTCTCCATATATGGCCATAGACAATTCAATTCTCTCTACACTAACTCACTAATGGTCTGCTAAGACAGTTGAACTCAACCTATGGTGGTTTGGATGGGGATGTATATGTTTTCCATGGAAATTCATCTATGCTAATTGTTTTATCTTGAAAAATCATTTCTGTATCTTCTGGAATGTTGGATATAAAAGTTGGTGACATAGATGTACAAGGTATAGCATAACTTGTGAACGATAGTATTTTTTTCTTGATATTCTTGAGTATTTAAGGTTGCAACAATAAATGAGATTTGGTCTTTTTAAAAGAAAGTAAAACACCTGTCACACTGTAAAGTATGCCAATATCTGAGTTTTGGAAGGATGACAAAACTCAGGGATTGGTAGTTAACAAAATCCTTGAAATTAATCTGCATAGTGGAGCAAGTAGTAAGTCCTATTCATGTGTTCTGGTTGCACCTTGCCTACAGTCATGCAACTCAAGTTTGTTGCTTTGAGGTTCAGAGTAAAAAACCTTTAGGTGATGGGCACGGTTCATGGATTTCTTATTCCTAGAATTGTGAACAGCAGCAGCAATGGTTCCTTTGTCAGTCCAATAGGCATTAATGATGATTAGAGTGTCCTAGATCTTGTAAATTTGATTATAGGGTATGGGAGGTACTTTATGTCGTTTGTTGTCAGTCACAGCTGCTTCAATACGAGTATGAGTGCATAAGTCTGACAAAAATGTATATTCTCTCTAGAATTCATCCACTTGTTCGTGTAGTTTTTGTATCAACCATGCTTCTGTTGTACTTGATTGGAATAATATCACCCTTTAAGGTGGAGAACAAGTATTTAATAGTTACTCCCCCCTTGTCCCAAATCAATTATCAAACATTTTCATGTATTTAGTCACTTGTAACTTAAACTTAATCATTCGATACCCTTTCTGTTTTAGTTTATAGGTGCCTACTATTGGTTACTTAATTTCAACCAAATGCTCTCAACATATCACTCTATAAACTCGTGAAATTGACCATTAGAGTCGATGCTCACTTAGAATAGGACACAAGAGTTGCTGAGCAATTAGCATGTTACCGTCTAAGATATAGACATGGAGACAGCTAGTGTATAAGAAGAGGTGGAGAGAGCTGGTGAATGTGAAATAAATGGCATTTTTTTCCTTGTGGAATGATCAAGTGATCTCAACTTACCTTATCAAAAAAGAAGTGATCTCAAAGTATGCAGAAACTTTGTTATTGTGGTGAAGCTGTAGGTCTAACTTGGTTAATTATCCTAGCCCTCACCACTGCAGTGGATACACTGAATGATCTCTCACATGACACCGGAGATTTCTGATAAAGTCAATGCTTCTATCAATTGTTTATACCTCTTTACTATATTTTTGAATCGCTTGCACAGCTTGCCATATTTACGTGTTGCTTAAAAGAATTTTTTAGGGAAGTATTACAACAAGTGAGGATTATATTGCATTCAATTGCCTATTTTGTTTATGTGGGTTCTCATGTAGTCTGTGTCCTGCAGGAGCTTAAGGACTTTGGTTCTGGAAGAGAGTTCTATAGTTGAGAACGATGGAGAGTGGGTACATGAACTAGCACTGAACAACACAGTTCTTGAGAATTTGAACTTTTACATGACGGAACTTGTGCAAGTCAGAGCTGAAGATCTTGAATTGATAGCAAGAAATTGTAAATCTCTTGTCTCAATGAAAATTAGTGAATGTGAAATTGAAAATCTTCTTGGTTTCTTTAGAGCTGCAGTTGCATTGGAGGAGTTTGGTGGTGGCTCATTTAGCGAACCACCAGAACCTGTTGTGGAAATTGAAAATGGCTATAATGAGCAATTGGAGAGATATGCTGCAATAAAATTCCCTCCAAGGTTATGCCAATTGGGCCTGACATACTTAGGGAAAGATGAGATGCCCATTCTCTTTCCTATTTCTTCTCGTCTGAGGAAATTGGACCTTCTTTATGCACTTCTTAACACAGCAGCCCATTGTTTCTTACTGCAAAGGTGTCCCAACCTGGAAATTCTTGAGGTTAGGTCTCAGAAGCTTCTCTCACCCTCTTCTCTTTATGCCAATAGCTATTTATATTTGACGGGCTGTACACTTACACCAGTGCGTAGTGCCAACAGCTGTTTTTTTTTTTTTAACACATATCTGTGATCATTCAGAAATTGAATATTTGATGGAACTTGTTATTTTTTTTTTTGACATATTTTGCTGAACGCGTGTCATAACTTTTTTGTATGGCCAGCTGGAAATGGTTTGTGAACCTTATATGATTTGTTATCTACCTTATCAAAAATAATTTGTTATCTACCTACGAGCGTAAGTTGACACCATTATATGTTTTGTTTGGAGAGCAATCAAGCTAGTTGTCTGTACTTGGAATTTTAAGTAGACGTATATCCAGATACTTATTTGTATAACACAAATATATGCATGCGTGTCTGTGTTACATGATGTTCATGATTATGCTTTTGACAAGAAAAAATTAGTTTCGATTTTTGTTTCGGCATCCGAAAGATACCCTCTCCAAAATTAGGAGGAAAAAGAAAAATAGCAGATGAGAAGAAAAGGTTTGGTCGAGTTATTGACCTTATGTATTCCTTTTGTTGTCGTTTTGTAACAGGCTAGGAATGTTGTTGGGGATAAAGGATTGGAAGTGCTTGGCCAATACTGTAAGAAGTTAAGGCGGCTTAGGATTGAGCGAGGAGCTGATGATCAGGGAATGGAGGATGAAGAAGGTGCAGTTACACACCGAGGATTGATTGATTTGGCGAAGGGATGCCTTGAACTAGAATACATGGCTGTGTATGTGTCTGATATTACTAATGAAGCTTTGGAAAATATTGGCACGTATATGAAAAATCTTTGTGATTTTCGGCTGGTTTTACTTGATCGAGAAGATACAATAACAGATCTACCACTTGATAATGGTGTCCGAGCTTTACTAAGAGGCTGCCATAAGCTTAGAAGGTTTGCCCTCTATGTCCGGCCTGGGGGCCTTACCGATGTAGGTCTCAGTTATGTCGGGAAATACAGCCCAAACGTGAGATGGATGCTTCTTGGATATGTTGGGGAATCCGATCAAGGCCTTCTGGAGTTCTCAAAAGGATGTCCTAACCTGCAAAAACTAGAAGTGAGAGGCTGTTGTTTCAGTGAACGTGCATTAGCTTTGGCTGCCATGCAGCTAAAAGCATTGAGGTACTTGTGGGTACAAGGATACAGGGCATCTTCGACTGGTCGTGATCTCTTGGCGATGGCTCGCCCATTCTGGAATATTGAGTTGATTCCTGCAAGACGCGTTATCGCCAGCGACGGAAATGGAGAAGCTACTACAGTTTCTGAGCATCCAGCTCATATACTTGCCTACTATTCTCTTGCTGGGCAAAGAACCGATTTTCCAGACACCGTCAGGCCTTTGGATCCAAATTTTCTTCTCGCTGAATAGGTTTGTAAATATTGCTGTTCCTTGAGGGGAGTTGTTGGAGGTGCTTATGTGCTTCCTTTTAGGTGTCTTGTCCATATGTATGCCTCTTCTTTTCCTTTCCTTTTCTCTTGATGAGCGTTTTTCCACATTGATTCGATCTTTTCTTTTAGACATGCATCCTGTAATAAGTTGCTTTCCTCTGTAATCTGTAATCTGTAATCTAACATTTGTTACCATCCTAATTCCTGATGTAATCTTGTTCTGTGCTTTGAGTTTATGTAACATTAGTGAGGATGTTGTAAGCTTCAGTTATTACTTCTAGACGACCCCTGACTTATTTGGGATTGAGGCATAGTACTACTTGTTGCCTGTGTTGGCTTGGCTTTTAATAAGTGAAGACGGAGGAATATGTTCGTATTAGATGATTTAATACACTTCCATAAAAGAATTAGTATCTGTTTTTATCTACTAATACGATATTTGACATGAGTAGACTCCGTTATGGTGAACTCAACAAATTGTGCTTCGCTATCGAATTTTTTTCTTGAGAAATAGTAAAATACTTAGTTTTATATTGGTGGGTTCAGAACATTTACAAGCAGGTGCAAAAATTAAATGGGTAGAAGCAAAGAAATTTTGAATGATATTGTGTGATCCAATAATAGGCGTTTCTTTTAGTGTTTAGAATACTCATGATTTAAGAACATATATCATATTTAAGAGGAAAGTGTAAAAGATATCCTAAATTATACGAAATGATAACTTTGATCTTCGTTTCATGTTGGTCAAAAAGCGCCATTGTTGCTGGCCAAGTAGCTAAAATTTGCCCTCGCCTTCACCAAAGTAACTCATTAGGGATTTATATCGGGATTTGATTTTTTTTTCCTTCTTCTTTTAAGAAATAAGATTGCCTACTTTGAAATACTACCCAAAAACCAACTTTAATGACATGAACGGAGCATAATATGGCTGTGTCAAGTTGCCAAATAGAAACAAAATGAAGAGGCTCATTACTCACTAGAAACCATATCTCTTTAGTTACAAAAGATATTTGAGTCACAAATATATGAGTGATGGTTATTAATCTTACCCATACCTCATATATCAGCCTATCTATACAGTACAAGCCACATGGCAACATCTCATTAACTGCTTATCTGCTACCCCCCTCCCCACAAACCATGCACCAAAGAAGTTAGAGGCTGAAACTACACTCAACTATAGCAAGAACTTTGTAAAATATCAAGCTCTTGCATATTCTTCCTTCTTTTTCTTTCTCTTTGCATGATTTAATTTTTTTGTTCTCTCATTTCCAAGAATCTTAATAGAGTCATGGAGACTAGTGTAACATGTTGTGCAAGAGCAGCTCTTCTACCAAATGTTTCCTCTCAACATTCAGCTGCACTTGCAACTCCAAGGTCCATTTCCCCCTCATTCAGCTCAAGGGTATGTCTTAATATTTATGTAGTTCTCTTCAATCTTCTATGTTAATTGTTACTATCGTAGCGACGATAAACTTGAAAACACAATCTTTGATGCTATAAACATGTGTACATGAAAAATAATACTAGTAGCTTTTTGTTGAAGAAAATAAAACATAAGCTGATCATGACAAGATATTAATATGGAATAAAATCTTGCAGAGTTTGAAATCAAGCTCATTATTTGGTGAATCATTGCGCGTTACGCCTAAATCATCACTGAAGGTTTCTAGGACCAAAAACTCTTCCTTGGTGACTAAATGTGAGATTGGTGATAGCCTGGTGAGTTTTGATCATGTTATTGATTAATCTTTTTTAGTACTAATTGTTATGCATGACATTGATGGAAATAATTAACTAGCTAATTGTCTATCTGTAGGAAGAATTTCTTACAAAATCAACCTCAGATAAGGGGTTGATTAGGCTGATGATGTGCATGGGAGAAGCAATTAGAACAATTGCCTTCAAAGTCAGAACAGCTTCTTGTGGAGGAACTGCTTGTGTCAATTCTTTTGGAGATGAGCAGCTTGCAGTTGATATGCTTGCTGATAAACTTCTTTTTGAGGTAGGACTAAATTTAATCAAAGAACTATTTTACAACCGAAGGGCTGTGATTGAATGGTTGGAATTCCTCAACTCGTAACGAGAAGTCTTGTATTCGAGCCCTTCGAACGGAGAACCTTTTGGTAGAAAGCGCTTTACCCCTTAGTTGGCTTAGTGAAGCTGGATTAATCGGGCTAGTGGACTTGGGATTACATAATAATTGAACAAAAAAAAAGGAATTATTCTACATACAGTCAATTTTGCAATTAGCTCATTATGCTACTTGATAAGCAAATCCTCTATTTCCTGAAAAGGACTTAACCAAGAATTAAAGTGTGTCTTTCTGATTGTTGATGTTTAGGCTTTGACATATTCACACTTCTGCAAATATGCTTGTTCTGAGGAAGTTCCTGAGCTCCAAGACATGGGAGGCCCTGTTGAAGGTTGGCTTTATATGATTTGCAACCACTTAATTTCCATAAAGATGCAATAGGGAGTAAAAGAAACTGATCAATCAGTATTTTTATCCAATGAGAACAGGAGGATTTAGTGTTGCTTTTGATCCACTTGATGGATCCAGCATTGTGGACACAAACTTCACAGTTGGAACCATCTTTGGTGTATGGCCTGGGGATAAGCTAACGGGGATCACTGGAAGAGATCAAGTTGCTGCAGCCATGGGGATATATGGACCTCGAACTACATATGTTCTTGCTCTTAAAGATGTTCCTGGCACACATGAATTCCTCCTCCTTGATGAAGGTTTGAACTTGGCATTTTAATTTTGTGACTTCCTATGACATTTATTGAAGGCATACAGAATGAACTGTTTGATCTTTGATACCGTACTTGGATAATGAAATATTCTGACTATCCAAGCAACGGATGACATATACCCAGTATGAGACTTTTTATATAACTAAACAGGATCTGAAATTCATAAATCCAAATCAAGTTAGTTCTTTCCTTGCTATGAGTTGTTTCCATAATGTTTCCTTTTTATTCGCAGGAAAATGGCAACATGTCAAGGATACAACAGAAATTGGAGAAGGAAAAATGTTTTCTCCCGGAAATTTGAGAGCCACATTTGACAATCCTGATTATGCCAAGGTTTACCATCATTTCTTATTTTTGTGTTCACTTGCTGATATCTGTGGTTGGGCTGATGTTTTGTTCAATTTGCCTTTCCTATACCTTTTCTTTTATTCTGCCCTTTTTGCTTTGTTGACGCCTTCATTCTTAGTTTCCACTTGAATGAATTCCGTGTTCTAACTCCTAATTCTTGATGACAGCTGATAGATTACTATGTCAAAGAGAAATACACCTTGAGATACACTGGAGGAATGGTGCCTGATGTAAACCAGGTATTTGTCATCTCTCATCTCGTTTTACTGGAGTACGTGAAAAAGAAATGTGATCATCATTCGACTTAAATGCCATCTTAAGTTCATATTTCATTCTCCAAAATTTGCAGATCATTGTCAAGGAAAAAGGTGTTTTCACAAATGTGATATCTCCAACTACCAAAGCCAAGTTAAGATTGCTCTTTGAAGTGGCACCATTAGGATTCTTGATTGAAAAGGCTGGAGGTTACAGCAGCGATGGGAAACAGTCGGTGCTTGACAGGGTGGTCGTTAATCTTGATGACAGAACTCAAGTTGCTTATGGTTCCAAGAATGAGATTATCCGCTTTGAAGAAACACTGTACGGATCATCCAGGCTTAAGGCTGCTGAGCCAGTTGGTGCTTCTGCTTGAGGCTCAATTGTAGCCTTATCATAGTGTTTTCGCTTTCTTTCTAGAGCATCACAAAGTTGCCATTGGAGATGTTATTTCATCAGAGTACAAAAGGAAGTATGTTAAAATCAGCCAATCTAGCGCAAAAATGGGAATCAAACAATTTTCCGTTTCTGTTACATTTACCAGGGAATCTCTTTGTTTCCACTTCCCATATTGTGTCCAAAACTCCTGAAATACTGGATATTGCAACATGAAGAGGAAAAGCATTTGCATGATGTAATCTATATTGAAATATCATAACTAGTCTCATTGATTCAGCTCCATCCCCAGGCTACTCAATTTCTATTTTATTAATAACTTAAGCACAAGCGAGGCTGAGAACGATACAACTCTTGTTAACTGGACACATTTTAGATAAATATACTGAAATGCACCTTCGGGTGTTTACATCAAACCGATGAAGGCAAGACATGTGCAGTGTCAGATTACAAGTTAGAAAAGGTACAAACGAAAAAATTAAACTCGCGCCAGGTAGGGGTCGAACCTACGACTTTCTGCTTAGGAAACAGACGCTCTATCCACTGAGCTACAGGCGCTTCTCATGCCATGACAATGCTTTTTATCAATCAACTCATAATAACGTACCATTTTCCATTTAACTGTATACCTTTGTGCCTTTCCATCAAAATTAATTGGAGGAAAAAAGTAGTGAAAACTAACTAATAAAACTTTTTGAAACTTTGCAAAGTCTCCCTTCTCATTTTGTTAGATCAAAGAGCCTTCTCATTTTGTTAGATCAAAGAGAACACTCTAGTTAACTAGTTAAAGATCAAAATTGGACCCAATAGAGGCTAGACTTATAGTAACAGTAGGTGTGCCTTAAGTAGAGGAACGACGTACTAACATTTAAGAGAGCATAGAATACTTGAGTTTTATGAGGCCTCACGTTTAGATTGTCTATTTATATTTTCATGTTTCAATGTGGATTATACTGTTCTTATTTCCTTTCCAAGAACTTGCATTATTCTAAAATAAGATGATTTCTCCTTTATCAAAAGTACTACTATTTGTTTATATATGACAGCTAATAAATTAAATTTTGAAAGTAATATTAGACGGATATGCTTCATGAAGTTTTAACCATAAAAAAAATCCATAGTATATAGAGTATCTTTAAGGGAGTCGAGGGGACCATGGACCCCTATATTTTTAATATGTAGGAAAAGTAGCAAACTAAATTTATTTTTCGGTCTAGATTAAAAGTCTGGTCTACATTAGTGGTCCTCCCTAGATATGGAATCTTGTATATATTAAATATCTTTTCTAGACTGAGAGTTTCGACAGTAGATTACTATGAGTTCAAGTTATACTTTAATAGTACTTCATTGTTTGGGTTATCATATTATGTTTGTGATAAACAATCGATTATTAAGAGCAGTCCGGTGCACATAGCATCTTGTTTATATAGGGTTCGAAGAAGGGTCACACTCTAAGGGTGTGATGTACGGAGCCTACCCTAATGCAAGTATTAGTGGCTGTTTCCACGGCTTGAACATGTGACCTACAAAGACAACTTTATCACTTATTATTACACGTAATTTAAACGGATGGTATAAAAATAGTATACATTGTCACTTCATAAAATTAAACTCAACATATTATTAATAAGACATTCGAATGAATCCTTCAATTCTTAAAAGATTGGCCACTGGCCTTGAGAAATAACTAGTTTACGTCGTACAATACATCTTTTGGGACACGGCCTTTTCTTGAATCTTACTTGAACATGAAATACTTCGTACACCGAACTGTGCTTTCATTACATCTTTTGGGACACGGCCTTTTCTTGAATCTTACTTGAACATGAAATACTTCGTACACCGAACTGTGCTTTCATTGACCAATGGCATGGCATTGGAGATGGAATTTTGTCTAGGAAGCGGTAAAAGAAGTGCTGCCACCCAAAAGAAAGAAATAAAGAAAGAAAAAAGAGAGGTTCATTCATCTGTAGTGCTTTTCACTAACATAAAATTGATTATGATTGGTAAACTACACTTTGGTAGAAGTCACCACTAAACCTTAAAACCAACAAATTGTAGGATAATAGGGACAGAAACATGTACTAACATGTATTTTAAAAATCATTCATCCAATCAATAATCGACAACTTAGCAGCACCTGATGTCTCCTTTTTATATGTGTTCCACTCCTTTTCTTCCATGGTTCATGTAAAACTACCAAACTACAACCACAAAATCAAGAACAATAATTCAACTGCCACTTGGTATAGTAATTTTTTCTTGAATTCATGTGCAAGTTATTTACTAGTATTTCGTCTAGCATTTCGATTTGTCGTTGTCTTTGTGTGACTTATAAGTAACATATTTGAGCTGTAGAAATACTATCGGTAGACTGCGTATATCACACCCTCTTAAGTTGCGGCCTACATGAATGCCTGTCTTCTTTTCCTTTCTCGCTTTTTGATTAAAAAGCTATGAAACTCAAAAGTTTTTTTTGTGCTATTAAGTTTAGTTTTTATGATCTTGATTCATTGCATCATTTGATATTGTTCATCTAAAGGGTTGTTTCCCTTTGTTTCTAAAGACAATATGATAGCTCTTAAGCTTCATTTCTTGGTAATTTTCCAACTAATGGCCAATATTTTGATATCCTGGCATGGTATTTGCTATTTCTGTTTAATTTGTGTTGTGTTCTTTTTCTCTCTTTCTTCTTTGTTTGTAATGTACTTGAGACTTGAAAGGATCTACGGGTTTATGCCTAAGTTGTAAAGTTAGAAATTTTTTGCCATTTTTCCAACACTTTTGATTCTGAAACAGTTGGTTCTTTCTTCGACAAGGTTTATGATCCTTTTCTGTATCATAAGTTTATCATCTTTTAGAATGTACTATGTTGTATGTTGAAGTGCGTGACTATCTCATCTAAAAGTTTAGTTTGTGAGTACACTTAATATGTATTTGTACGCCACCTCACATGCGGTCCGATTCTTCCTAGCAAGTGAATATTCTTTTTAAAAATGTGTGGCGTGAGACTTGAACGGAGGACCTCTGCATGAAATTCATTTTTAATAATGTGTGCCATGAGACCCGAACTGAAGACCTCTGCATGCTTTCATATCATGTTTAAATGTGCTACCACCTCATCTAAAATCTTAAGACATACAAATCATCAGATGTTTGTAGCACTTACTGTTTGGAAATGGACAGGTCGAAGAAAACTAAGGATTCCTGCATTTGACTGTGACTGAGTTGTGGATATGGAAACATTATTTCCTACTACTTTTTTACCAAATTCAAGTTGGATGATGCAAGAGAGCAAGAGTACAGAATGGACTAAAGAAGAGAACAAGAGGTTTGAAAGTGCTCTTGCAATCTATGATGAGAAAACTCCTAATAGATGGTCTAAAATATCAGCTATGATCCCTGGTAAATCAGTGCTTGATGTAATGATGCAATACAAAGAATTAGTTGCAGATGTTAGTGATATAGAAGCTGGATTGGACCCAATTCCAAGGCATTTTGCTTCTTCTTTCACGTTAGATTTTGTCGATGATCGCCAAATTAATTCACTTAGAAAGAGAAGCAGGTCTTGTGATCAAGAAAGAAAGAAAGGTGTACCATGGACAGAGGAAGAGCACAGGTGCATATGCATTTCTTTTCATAACTATTTTATTTCAAGCGTATTTGGACCTTTTTATATGCTCATTCAAATTGGTGCAATAAAAATTGATCAATTAAAACATGAAAAGTACCTAGTTAGTAGTGATTTAGCATACAACATTTCAATTTTGGCAGTCTGATAAATTGATTAATGTTCTTGATGTATACAACAAATGCATTATAGGAGATTTCTAATGGGGCTTGAGAAATATGGTAAAGGAGACTGGAGAAACATATCGAAGAATTTCGTGATCTCTAAAACTCCAACACAAGTGGCTAGTCATGCTCAGAAGTACTACTTAAGGCAGCTTTCAGGAGGGAAAGACAAGAAGAGACCTAGCATTCATGACATTACCACCGTCGATCTCACAGACAACGTGTTGCTCAACAACAACAAATCAATGTGTGAAGAGAAGTCTTGTACAGCATCTCAATTGCAGAAATCAACAAGCACAGCAGACGTGCTAACCGGCTGCTGGATCAACTCAAATGATGGAGGCCTCATGGCTTTTAGTTCATTGTATGGCAGCTCGATTCTATAGAACCAGAACAATAGACTGATTGATTGTGGCATACAAGAATATATGAGCTTCTGTTAGCAGAAAATGTCAATCTTGGGTTTTGGTTTGCAAATCTTGATGTAATGTGAATGAAGTTTTTAGTTTTGTATATATAGGCTTTCTTATGCTGTCAGACGTTACGCATGTAAATATTCAATCAATTTCTCCTTTATGTATCTCTTCTTTCATCTGACCATGTGAATACATGATGATTCTCCTGCATGCAAGCATATTTTTTCTCTTTTCCAGAAGTTCTAACAGAATTCCATAGTGAACTAACTGATGATTGCTGGTAAACTTAGTAGTTCAGTTGGTTGGCTAACTGATGAATTTAAGCGTTCAATTGTCCACCTTGTAAGCTCATTTTCCCTTCCACTTCTCCCATGTAGTAAGATAGTAAAAAAAGAAACTAACTGACGATTACCTAGGTCCATGGTTTCCACGTATAGCGAATAGTAGTGCCACTTTAAGATTTATGCAGGATTTTTACTTTTACAAAAGGAAAAAAGGGAACCTATTGCCTTGTTTATGCATGTGACGCCCCTGATGGAGGGCAGGTGAAATAGGACCGACAAGTTTTTAGACTAATAAGCTTCTGAAGATGGGTGCACATGACATGCATGTGGACTATCTTCGGCGAATCACACATCAGAATAAGAGAGGAAAGTAAAGAATTTTATACGTATAATTCAAGTACACATTATGGCACACAGTGTTTTTTAGGTCCGATGTGGCATAGTTCAAAAGACAAAACCGTACGATCCTGATCCAAAGCGTACAACCACTACTGTCCAACCTTGTGCAATGGTGGGGAAAACCTTTGGGGCTCGATATGGCCCAAAGTAACAATATGTGTCATGGACTCGGCTGTGACAGTGCGAGCATACATTGCACATTTCTTTTCCTCCTCATTTTTAGCATTTCATTCAGGGTGTAGGTTAGAGGCAATAAAGGGTTAATCTACCAGTCAATAAAGTTGGTAAAAATCACGAGGGACAAGAATTTAAATCTCAACAAAGACAGACCATACATATGATAGGTATGTGATTAATGGATACATGTACTAAAGACAGGTATCTAGTAAGTTATAGTGAAATAGTCAAGATATGGTCCAGTATAATTGCCCCGATCGAACACCACTTTATAAAAAAATTAAGTAGCACCAATGAAAAACTATCAGGCAAGAACTCATATTGCCTCTAGAACCTGTGGCAGATATAGCTGATTCAGGCTGTGTCACTTAGCACTATTATGAAAAATAACCCTGCAACTTGGGCAAGTTGACTCATTAGTGATCGTCCTGCTTACCTTTTGCCAGGCTGCTGTTACTACTGCTGAGTCTGCATTCCACTTATATCAGAATATCCTCCCTAGCTAATTCGCGCGAGTGTTTTGTCAATATTTTCTATTCGTCTAGCTTGTTGCATATTGCAGCATTAAGGAGTTGCTTTTGTTTTTATCTATGCTACATCTGTTTAAGAAAGTTGTCGAATGCACCCAATAATGTACTCCACAATAACCTTTTCAATATCTTTGTTGCCATTCAGATGGGATATAGTTTATGGAAGGAAATTTTTGATTTAGTGCTGCCATGATACTTGGTAAGACTTTTCCCATTAACAAAAGTCTACAATTTTGGTCCCTTTAAGAAAGTTCCGGGTGATCGTTAGATCTTTTAATTAGTAAAGATCTGGCGATCGTCAAGCCTTACCCTTTGGCGGTCACCAGTAATTTTTCTTGGCACATGCTATTTTTGTAAGAGTTTTTATAAGGGGTCAAAACCGTAACATAGAGGTAAAAATTTCACATGTCCTCAAAATTGACTAGTGTTGTGTTGCTCCCAACGCACACGCAAGTATACGTGGTCGACAAGTAATAAAATGATAAGTAGAGTATCGTTCCCACGAGGACCAATCAGACTGGAATCATAACAAACAATTTCTTAATAGCTATCTAGGGATCTTTTGCAATAGTGAGAGTTTTATTAACTAAAGAATAGTAATTTAAATGATGGAAATTCAGTCAAACAATGGAGCAAACTTTGGCTGTAAACAATATTAACGAAACGGTCCAGGGTCAGAGCTACGACCAATCTAGTTGAGTTTTCCAATTGATTCCACTTCTCAAATCCCGGATTACTAACTAACAGATTAAATGTACCCATGAAAACCTTTCGATTCTTCACGGTCTATGCAGGGTACTCCAATCCCTATATGTCTATGGGTTGAATCACGTGCACGCATTAATGAATTATGTGATTAGTTAAGCTAGACGAGCAAGTATATGTCTATCATACTCACAAATTGGTTCTCCGATGCCCAGGTTCACAATCTAGCCCTACTCTTTCTTATTGCGTTCATAAATTCCCTCTTTCGAGTTCAATCTAAGAACCATAGATAATGCACAATTACTGGGCCCTAATAATTAAACAAGTGAAATCAAGAAAGAATAAATAATCCGTTATGGGATTCAATATATGGAATTCAATCTTCAAACATCAACCTTCATGAAACACTCTAACACTAGAACGAAAGATTTAGCCACGTATACTCATAATCACATGACAATGATTTAATGAAATAATGATGAAATAATTAATAGATGAAAGAATAGGAGTAAAACCCTTGTTCAATGAAGTATGGTGCTCTCAAGTTGCTCCAAAGTCTGAACTCCCCTCAAAAATTAAGTAAAAAGGGTATTTATAGTGTTTACAAAAGCCTAGCAATTAGTTACGCCTAAGCCTAGACGAAATAGGACTTCCAAAAACGCTCCAGGAGCGCTATAGCTGGCGCCCCGCGCCTCAAAACGCGCTCAACAAGTCAGAGTCCGTCGAATCTCGCACGCAACGGCCATGCTCCGCGCCCCAAAACGCGCCACAAAGCTGAGCGCCATACCAGGCGCGGCGCGCCACCCAACACGCCAGCCCATTTTCAGCTTCTCTTCGTCTGCAGACTGCGGCTCGCGTCGCGTCGTGCCTCCATGTGCTCGATCCAATCCTCAATCAAATTCCAACCTTTTCTTGCTCGATCATGCTCTTTAAAGCTCCAATTGCACTTCATAACAACCTACAAGCATATGACATAAACTCAGTGCAAAATCACATTCGTTAACTGGAAAAAGCGCGAATAAAGTATCCAAACGTGAGGAAATATTAAGGAATTATAGGCATAAAATGCCAAACATCACCACCCCACACTTGAACCTTTGCTCGCCCTCAAGCAATCACAGATAACTTCCCAACCTAGGTAGAACAGGTCTGCCTATGACTATGGTTGATACCGACCATTGAACAAATGCATACATGACTATTATGGGTCCAACAAACATGCCAACAATATCACAAACTCAAAAACATGAGAACAACCACCCCAAGACAACTCAAATGCACAAACTCGACTCATTGCAACCATGCTCCCACAAAGTCACCCCTACCTACTCAACCAAGAAGCCACGACTTCACCTATCTCATGTAAACCGTGTGCCCTTACCAATAATGAAGCAAGAGAGTGTCCCCCAAATATCACATACAACAATGAATATCTGGTTAGAACGAGGACAATAGCATAGAAAGAATTCACTCACTCTCATGAAACGCTCACATGTCACACACGATGTAGCATAGGCTTGTCCGTAGTGTAGGACTCCACTAATGTAAGCTCACTCCAGTCGGGATTAACTAGGACTTTAAAGGGTTGTAATGTAGGCTAAGGGGCTGGTAGGATACATATGGGTAATAGTGATTACCTCCCTAAGTACTTTAATACATCACATTCAAATTAAGCACATATCTCATCAAAGCCACCCATTTCACCACCCAACCAACAAATTTCTCACACACCTTTTTCAACAAGTAGCAATTTTTCTTTTAAGCACACACTAGCAAGGATGGATATTCTTTTCTCTTTTTTTCTTTTTTCTATTTTTTTTTTCTATTCAATTCTTTCCAAACCTTGCCAATGCTCCTTCAACTACTTCACAATTTTATCAAATATTCCCTTCATTGGTTCCACTCAAAAACCTCTCAATATTTCAACCACAAACTCCACAATAATATACAAATATCAATTAAAGTGCTTAAGGAGTAAAAGGTCAAAAGAAAGCAATTTAGAACAAGTGGGTAGGCTTGCGGTGTGGGTGCCAACAAAAGGTCAAAGAGATCACAACAATCAAGTCCAAGGTGTATACAAGGGTAGGCAAATCAAGGTCAAAGGCTTATCTAAAAAGGCCTGTATCATTTCCCGACTAGAGCAAACCTAGGGTTTCACTTTGCACACACACGGGGCAAGTTCTAGACACCAATATGCAAACATGGAACACAATATAATATGCCTCACAACACACATTGCACACAGTCCACACGAAATGGCTCCATCACAACTCTCAATCAAGCAAATAGAGTGCAGCTTGTGGAAAATTAAGCACTAATGCACAAAGGTTCACAACAAAGTCAAGTGAGTGGACTCAAGCATCTCAAGGGGGTCATTCCATTTTTTCTAGGCATGCATCACAATTTAAAACCAAAGGACACCACAAATAGTACATGCAACAAGTTCAAGTCCACCGGTATCAAACAAATCAAAGGCACCTAGCATTCTACCCATCTCTTTCGTCTAGGGCCACCTATAACTAACTACTCTAATCCTAATAAAAATAAAAACTACCCGGTTCAAAGGCCTCCCCGTGGAAAAGAGCCGAGGTCATAAGAAAAATCACGGGGTGGATGACATGTACCACTAACAAAGACTAAAAGGAAAATCTTTTTGGAATTTTTCATTAGTTTTCTAATTTTTTTTTTATTTTTCATATATTAAAGCAAGAAACAAATAAAAATAAAGTCAAGTGACAAAGCAAAAATCCTAACGGTACATGCATCCCTAACCTCAAAAATAAAGGGGAGTTCCCCCACCCCACACTTAAAACAAACAATGTCCTCAGTGCTAAAAATAAAAATGCAAGGGTAAAGAAACTTCCCTGAGGGCCAGTCGGCCTACAAAGGACGGTGCGATGGAGTGCGGTCCTAATCCTCCTTCTCCCCGTCTGTCGCACCTCCCTCAGTATCTGTCTCCACACCATCACTGTCCGGATCACGGTCTACTATGTCCGAATCAATATTCTCATCCTCCTCCGGGGGTAGCACCACTGTCTGAGTCATACCCAGCAGGCGTCTCGAAGACTCCAATAAAGGAACTGTGCGATCAAGCGCAGCCATATCCATTCCAGCCTGCCGGGCCATGTGCTCCATCATCAAGTACTCACGTGCGGACAATTTGGCGTCTGCGTCCCGCCACTCGTCTGCTGTCAGTCGCACTGGTGCAGTGATGGTCACACTCTTCACCGCTGCGATGTCAAACCTCTTCTCAATGTCGGGGACAATGCGATCCCCGACCTCATCAACTGGGACACCCTCCTTATCTAGATAACTAGTGAGAATGTTCCCAAAGTACAATCGGCTACATGTCTTCAAGTTCCTTCGCTACTTCAGCATTTTCAGCATGTAGTAGCCAATGTTAACCGGCCTCCCGGTCATGAAAAAGTAGATCATGCATGCCCGAATCTTAGTGACCTCAGAATAATGGGACGCAGGTAGAATGCGTGCATTGATCAACCTCAACCACACTCGAGTTGTCTTCAAAAATTGCGAAAAGAGCATCTGTATATGTCTACCTGTCTCAGATCACTCCCACCGATGGGTGGAGCCTTTACCACACAATGCCTCTTGCATGGCCTTGTAATCAGGCCTCTTTATGAACTCCCGCAGCTCGTCATAATCTGGGTCCTCTACCCCCCAAGAAGGTGTTCAAAGCAGTGCGATCCAATTTTACCTTCTTCCCACGAATGGAGACCATGTCGTCATTTTTCCACGTTTCCATAGGGTCCCAATTGGCATAGAACTCCTGCACAAGGTCGAGGTTAGCATGGCCCGGACTCTCAAAGACCGAGACCCAATACAAGGCCTGAATAGCATCTCCCACACCCCGACACTTTTGCATCAACTTCCTCTCAGCAATGGCTTGCTCGGGAATATATCCCGCAAGCCGCACGTTCTTGTACCAAGTTTGGCTTTCGCCCTTCTTGACAAAGGAGAGGCCGAACCTCGTCCTACCACCGGGCCTTGGGATAGGCACCACATCTTTGGGAACTCTAGCTTTGGCCTTGGCCTTGGCCTTGGGCTTGGCCGGTGCCTTGCCCTTTGCTTTGCTCGATGAAGCCTCGGCTTGTAGTGACCTTTTAGGAGCCGAGGTGGAGGAAGAACCCATTTTGTTAGATGTTCTAACCATGGTACCTACATCAAACAACAATGCCAATGTGAGATTTCAATTCAAGCACAAAGTTAATTTGGGTGGGTCACCACCCTACACTTATCGCTCATTAAATTCATCAACAATTCAACTCATAACCACGAGCGACCCCACACTTAGCGAAAACAAATATTGCAAAAATTGCCACGGGTGTGGACTTTATGATCAAGCTAGTGAGGGTTACAAAATAGCCAATTCTATACATGTGTGACACCCAATGTTTAACTTAAGCCTAAGGATACCATTGCTACTCAAGAATTCACAAGGTTAAGCATTTTTCATAGTTGAGGCATTTTATCAAACACTTGGTGTGCACAATTTTCAACTTGCAAGTTCAATGGCTAAAGTAGTGTATCAATCCTCCCAAATTATTGGGAGATCCCTTTTTGCAAGTATACAAGCCAAACATGAAGCACAATTATGAATATAAGCAATTTAAGATCAAAATCTAATCAACATGCTTGCATACTAGTTAGGGATTTAAACATGGAAAGAGGATGTTAACTTACTATGTAATGGAAAGAGAAGAAGGAAAATCACTTACTTGAAGAGTTTAGGATGATTGGAGAAGAACTTGAGATGAATTTCAAGAAGTAGGAGTGATTTGGGAGAGTTTTGGGAGTGTTTTGAGTGAAAATTATGAAGAAAAGAGGAGGGGAATTGGGTGTTAAGGGCAAAAGGGAATCTGGGTCGCGGATCAAAATTTTGACCCGGATTTTTGCAATTTTTCACCTGGCGCTTTGGAGCCGTGGCGCGCGCCTAAGGCGCTTGACATTCTGCGCCTTCTGATCATCCTCGCGTGATGGGAGGCGCGGGGCGCACCTATTGCGCCCAAAATTTTCACCTCACTGATTGTCTCAGCGCGTTGGGAGGCACAGGGCGCTCCCAAACGCGCCTGAGCAAATTTTTTCGTACTATATTTTTTTGATTCCAAGTGTGAAACCAAGCGCGGGGCATGCCTCAAAGCGCCGCATATCCCACAGTACGTCGACTACACCTCGTTTAGCACTCCCGACACCTACAAAAACGACACAACAAAACAAAAACTACGTGACACTATAAAACACAAAACAACTAAACTATTACAAGTACAAGCTCGGGTTACCTCCCGAGAATCGCCTTATTTAACGTCGTGGCATGACGAGTATCAGTCATGGATCCCTCAAGGTAATGGAGGTATGATGATTCACCGAACCTCCCCAATAATGCTTCACTCTTTGGTCGTTCACCAAGAACGTCTTCTTCGAATCGGGGGCTCTCAACTCAACCGCTCCATGTGCGGTAACACGAACTACTTCAAACGGACCCGACCATCTTCACTTCAACATTCCCGAAAATAGCTTCAACCTCGAATTAAACAACAACACCAGCTGCCCAGGCTCAAACTTATGACGCTCAATGTGCTTGTCATGCCACTTCTTTGTCCGTTCCTTATACAATTTTGCATTCTCATAAGCATGGAAACGGAACTCTTCAAGCTCATGCAATTGAAGCATTCTCTTCTCACCCGCTAGTGCCATATCAAGATTGAGCTTTTGAATCGCCCAATATGCTTTATGCTCTAGCTCAACGGGCAAGTGACAGACCTTACCATAAACAAGCCTATATGGAGAAGTTCCAATGGGCGTTTTAAATGCAGTCTGATAGGCCCAAAGAGCATCATCTAACTTCATAGCCCAATCCTTCCTCGAGGCATTCACACTCTTCTCAAGGATTTGCTTGATCTCTTTATTTGAGACCTCCACTTGGCCACTAGTTTGGGGATGATAAGCAGTTGCCACCTTGTGGCGCACCCCATACTTGGCCAACAGTTTATTGAACAACAGATTGCAAAAATGAGTACCTTCATCACTGATTATAGCCCGCGGTGTCCCAAAATGAGTGAAAATATTTTTCTTCAAGAATTTTACCACCACACTCGCATCATTTTTTGGAAGTGCCACAGCCTCCACCCATTTAGACACATAATCAACTACCACAAGAATGTATTTGTGGCCCATGGAAGGCGGGAATGGACCCATAAAGTCAATCCCCCAGCAATCAAACAGCTCAATCTCCAGAATATTGTTCAACGGCATCTCGTGACGCCTAGAAATAGTACCCGTTCTTTGGCAACGATCACACGGCTTAACAAAAGCATGAGCATCTCTAAAACAAGTAAGCCAAAAGAACCCAGACTGAAGTACCTTTGCAGCTGTTCGATCTCCACCAAGATGGTCACCATAAGGAGAGGAATGGCAGCTTTGTAGAATCGACTCAACTTCTTCCCTTGGAATGCATCTCCTAGCTAATTGGTCAGGGCCTATCTTGTACAAATAAGGCTCATCCCACACATAAAATCTGCTCTCATGAAGGATTTTGCGCCTTTGCTCAGCTGTAGCCCCATGAGGATACACATTACTCACAATTAAGTTCACCATATCAGCATACCATGGCACCTCAGCTGCTGCTAAAGCAAAAAGCTGCTCATCAGGGAATACTTCTTTAATCTCAGGCCCTTCATCTACATGATCTCTATTCTCCAGCCTTGACAAATGATCAGGTACTTGATTCTCGGTCCTTTGCGATCTCGAATTTCAACATCAAACTCTTGTAATAGGAGAACCCATCGAATTAGCCTAGGCTTGGAATCCTTCTTATCAAACAAATACCAGATTGCGGCATGATCAGTGTAGACAACAACACGAGTGCCAACCAAATAAAATCTGAATTTATCAAAAGCATACACAGCAGCTAGCAACTCCTTCTCAGTGGTGGTATAATTGGATTGGGCTGCATCAAGAGTCTTTCTTGCATAATAGATGGAGTGGAAGATTCTTCCAATTCTTTGGCCTAGAACAGCCCCAATAGCACTATCACTCGCATCACACATCAATTCAAATGGCAAAGACCAGTCAGGAGCAATGATGATTGGTGCAGTCACCAACTTTTTCTTCAATTCTTCAAATGCCTTGAGACAAGCATCATTAAACTAAAATTTCACATCCTTCTCCAACAACTTGCACATAGGATTAGCAATCTTGGAGAAGTCCTTTATGAAACGCCTATAGAAACCCGCATGTCCCAAGAAACTATGCACCCCCTTAACAGAGATAGGTGGTGGTAATTTCTCAATAGCCTCAATCTTCGCTTTATCTACCTCGATCCTTTACTTTGAGACCTTGTGCCCAAGTACTATGCCTTCTTGAACCATAAAGTGACATTTTTCCCAATTTAACACCAAATTAGTTTCTTCACAACGACTCAGCACAGCGTCTAAATTCTTCAAGCAATCATCAAAGGAATCACCAACCACCGAGAAATCATCCATGAACACCTCAACAATTTTTTCCACCGTGTCGGTGAAAATAGCCATCATACATCGCTGAAAAGTCCCAGGGGCATTACATAATCCAAACGGCATCCTCCTAAATGCATAGGTGCCTTATGGACAAGTAAATGTAGTCTTCTCTTGATCTTCAGAATCTATCACAATCTGATTGTAGCCCGAATACCCATCCAAGAAGCAATAATACTCATGTCCAGCAAGTCTATCCAGCATTTGATCAATAAAGGGGAGTGGGAAGTGGTCTTTCCTGGTGGCCTTGTTCAGCTTTCTATAGTCAATGCAAATTCGCCACCCTGTGACTGTTCTTGTAGGAATCAATTCATTATGCTCATTCTTCACCACTGTCATGCCCCCCTTCTTAGGGACACATTGCACTGGACTCACCCACTTACTGTCAGATATAGGAAAAATAATACCAGTATCGAGCCATTTGATAATTTCTTTCTTCACCACCTCCTTCATGATTGGATTTAATCTCCTCTGCTGCTCTATAGATGGCTTATGGCCTTCCTCCAGAAGAATTTTGTGCATGCAGAAAGAAGGACTAATTCCTCTAATATCAGCAATGGTCCAGCCAATAGCTCGCTTGCGCTCTCGCAGCACTCTCAACACCTTTTCAACCTGCACATCAGACAACAAAGAAGAAAAGATCACGGACAAGGTATTACCCTCACCCAAATAAGCATAACGCAAATGTGCAGGTAAAGGTTTGAGTTCAAGAGTAGGAGCCTTTTCAATAGACGGTTTAGCAGAAGTTAAGGTCAACGGTCTATCAAGCTCCTCAAATTTCTTCCACCCTGGGATGAATTTACTCTGCATATTAAGAATCTCCACATATTCTTCAATTTCATCATCCGTCAGGATATCATCATCATCACACAAGAGTGCCCTCTCCAGAGAATCAACATTAGAGGCCAAGAATGACCTCTCATCAGCAGTCAACTCTTCATCTACCACTTTCACCATGGACAACTCTTCATAATAGGAAGGAAGCTGGGTAGCTCTGAACACATTGAACACAGCTTCTTCACTATTTACCTTCATAATCATCTTTCCAGCTCTAACTCTAATGACAGCATCAGCAGTAGCCAAAAATCCTCTTCCCAAGATGAGAGGAACCTCAGGATCAGCTTCATAGTCAAGAATAATGAAGTCAACAGGCAATATAAACTGACCCATTTGTACAAGCACATCCTCAATAATCCCTTCGGGGCATGTCAAAGATCTATCAGCCAGTTGCAGAGTCACAGTAGTTGGTCGTGGTTCACCCACGCCTAGCTTTTTGAAAACTGATGAAGGCACTAAATTCACACTAGCACCCAAGTCACACAAAGCTCGTCCAACCTCATGCTCCCCAATTTTCAAGGGAATAGTAAAACTGCCAGGATCCTTCAATTTCTGAGGAAGCTTGCTTCTAACTCTAGAACTGCACTCCTCAGTAAGTGCAACTGTCTCGAACTCAGTCAGTCTTCTCTTGTTAGCAACAATATCCTTGATGTATTTAGCATATTTGGGAACATCCCGCAAAAGCTCCACCAAAAGAATATTTACCTGAATCTGACTCAAGATCTCCAAAAATTTCTTGCATGTTGCATCAACTTGCTGCTTCTGAAGTCTCTGAGGGAAAGGTGGTGGTGGTCTCACAATAGCAGGCTCGGGCTGCTTTTCTATCACTTTCTCAGCTTCTTTCTCCACCTCTCTATCAGCATTAGGCTCTAACTCGCCAACAGGCTTCCTTGGCTTTGGGGGAACTTCTTCTAGAGCTCTTCCATTCCTCAAGGTAACTGCTTGCACAAATTCTTTAGGATTTTTCTCTGTATCACTTGGCAAAGCACTCCGAGGTCTGTTATTTTGTGCTCCAGCTAGCTGCCCCATTTGTCTCTCGAGATCTTTCTGAGCATTGGTCAAATCTTTTATTTTTTGTGCCTGAGCTGCTGAATCATCCATGAGTTTTTGCTGCACTGCAAGAATTTTTCTAAGCATATCTTCAACTGAACTAGGCTGCTGTGGCTGAGCCTGCGACTGTGACCCCTGCTGTGGTGCATTTTGAAGATTATTTTGAGGTCTGTCATTGCCTTGTAGCTGCTCATGGTTATCCCTCCAAGGAAAGTTTGGGTGACTACGCCAATTGGTGTTGTAGCTATTACCATATTGATTTGGATTCTGACCCTGTGGCCTGTTCTGATTACCCACATAATACACTGACTCTAGATTAGATGGACAGACGTCAGTGGCATGATCATCTCCACAAACCTCACAAAAAACTTGAAGTTGTTGCACTGGAGCTGCTTGTTGTTGAGTCTGCGGCAGAGCTAGCTTGCTAATTTGATTAGAAATAGTATCCATCTTTGCCCTCAGCTCTGAAACTGCATCTAAGTGAAGTACCCCAGCAGCTTTCTACATAGTAGCTCTACCATCTCCCTGCCAATCAGGATTGCTCTGTGAAAACTTGTCTAGTAAATCATAGATCTGGTCAAAATTTAAGGCCAGTACTTGGCCTCCAGCAGCAGCATCTACCACGATCTTAGTATGCCCAGTCAATCCCTCAACAAAAGTATGTGCCAGAACCTCATTTGATTGGTTGTGGTGTGGACAATCTCTCATTAAAGCTTTAAACTGCTCCCAGGCTGAATGTAAAGACTCTCCTTCTATCTGTCTGAAGGACATAATTTCACTCCTCAGCCGGGCTGTCTTGGCAGATGGATAAAACTTAGCTAAGAACTTCTTAGCCAAATCATTCCAAGTAGTGATAGACCCAGGCTTTTCAGCCTTTAACCACTTCCTT